>OY856414.1:399827600-401027600 GCA_963693085.1 Alisma plantago-aquatica | reverse complement strand
GATACTACTCATTTTCTAAGTAAGGAAAACTAGTATTATACCAATAAAATGACATGCAAAACTCTTTTTTGAGTTAGTGATTTACTCAGAAAATAAGTACTATCCCCAAAACTATAATGCATTACTCATTTTTATTTTTATTTTAAAATGCAATGACATTAAAAATGAGTATAATGTCAAAAGAATGACAATCTCATTTTTGAGTTAGTGTGCTATATGAAATGAGTACTATCCCTAATATGCAATACTCATTTTTTTAAATCCATGTTTTTCTTTAAAATATGTCGACATAAGTCTTTTATAATTAACGTTTTCTAATGAATCTAATAGTTTTCATTTCATCAAAATATTCAGTATGGATTGAAAGTTATAAGAAAAACAACTTTCTCTCTCTTGTTTTTTTATCTTTCGTGTGCTTTTCCCTCTTACTCTCCTCTCTCTAAAAAATGAAGGTACTTGATTGGCTCCAATTTTGTGGGAGGATGGTAGAAGAGATCAGTTATGGAAGTAGGTATGGATGGGGTACAGATCAGGTGAAGGAGGATTTTAGGTTGTCTTGTTTTAGAGCTAACTTTGCAAGGACTTGGTTATAGATCTGAGTTCATAATTGTCTTCTGGTTTGGCTACTTTAAGAACAATGCTCTCTCCTCTACTCGAGTCAGATTGATTTTCAAAACCTCACTTGAAAACTTCCCATGTGCTACCAAGTTTTAGAACATAAAATTTCCTCCATATAAGGAATCCAAGAACTACTTGGTGTAGTAGTCAACAGCTCTATAGAAGGTTTCTATCAAATGGACTTGTGGGATGCCATGATGCGGGCATTAGCATAGGCGTTCCTTAAATAATTTACATTCCTTAGCAAGGGACTTGCCTAGGATGATAGAGAACTATGTGATATGGTCACAGATCTGATAAGTATGAGATATAGGTGATAATTCTCTTGAAACTTCATTTAAAGATGTTCTAAAGTTTTGATATGATCCCTTTTTTATGGCACTGTACCAAATCTTTGTGTTGTCTATCAACTAGTATTTGAACATTTGGAGTTTAATTTAATTTAATTCAATGCACAAAGATCCAAAACCTCTAGAAGTGGTCTTTGTCATCATCACCTTTTCTTACTAGCAAAGGCATTGCTTTTCTTCATCATGACCAATAGTGAGCAGATTTGAAACTAGGGGATTGTGATAATAAGAGGAACCACAAGATGGTGTCCATCTATGGCTTTAGGGATAGACAAATTCATGTTCTACTTCTGGTGTCCATCCTCAAGAATAGTGTAATGACCCCGCCTCCCGATAACCCCCAATTAAGGGAGACCAAGAGGTCAGAGTCGTTATCCCAATTTCCAGATCAAAGGTTCGACAAATAATCAATAATAATTATAAAATTCTACCAAGACTATACTGAAAGGTTGTAATAAAATATAACTTTGCATACCTTTTAAAAACTTGGGATTACTAAACTTTTATCCACCACTGAAACTATTCTAGCTAATGCTCCTTGAACTTTAATTCGTGGATTCACAATATGCCAATTTATTGTTTGTCCTTTTGGGATTTTGTACCTAAATCACCGACAAACAAAATGTCGGTCAATATAACGGATTATACTGGTATGTGGGGGAATACAGAAATTGTGCAACTAGGGTAACAACGTAATCAAGAAATTATCATTTAACAACCAAGATTATGTCTTAAGCAATACTACTCAATCCTTACCTATCCCCTATCTCTGTGGTGTCCCTACAGCGGACTTGGATACTACCTCTCTCATATGATAGATCCTTACCCCCATGGCCCTACCTCACAGGTAGCCAATACTTTGGGTTTTAGAGTCTCATGGCCCTACCCAAAGGTAGCCCAATCCCTGACTCATGGTGACTTGATGGACCTACCTTGCGGGTAGCCATGTACTAAGTCATCCGATGACCTGATGAACCTACCCCATAGGGAGCCATGTACTAGGTCTGTAAAGAGTGGGATAAACCACCCTCTACTAAAATATGGTAAACAAAATCCAATTTAGAAAGAAGCGGAATAAAAAATTTCTGACTATATTCAATTTCATAAAAGATTGTACAAGATACATCAAAAATCTCCCTTTTAGGGTTACATCATCATACACAACTAGGATCTAGATAGAGGGAAGTCTAGACTACTCCACTTTTATCTCCAAGCAACATATCCATCAGCTAAGTCCAAGCCAAGCTAAGGTCTTCAAGTCCTATTCATCACCTTGCTCCACATCTGGATGGTTGGGAAAGCACCCAGCAAGAGGGAAAGGAAAAATAAAAGTATGTGTTACAAAAACTGTTCTAAGTTGGCAAGATAAGAAAAGCATGTAAAAGCAGGATAGGGTTCATCATAAGATGAAGATAATCAAGAGAATGAGGCCATATATATAAAAGAATATTTCAATAGATGCTTGTCATAAACATAGTAAAACAACAACATTGCAAGTATGATTAATATTGACTATCTTAACTATGTAGGGTTGAGGCACCTACCAGACCTTCAACCAAAGGGTGAAGGGAGAATAACACATTCCCAGTCACCTGAACATATTTCATGTGCGGGGGAGAGTAACACGTTCCCCAGGGGAGAAATAACACATTCCCCAACTATGGGTGGTTGTACATACAAGTACCACTACACTAGTTAATTAGTCTAATAAAATCAACATGCTAGAAACAATGGCAAGTAATAGCATAATCCAAATAGAACATGGAAAAGGGGTACCAAGACCCAAGAACAATATTCCAAAACTAATTATGAAGCAACTATAGCAATAGATTCAAGAGAGTAGAATATAAGGTGCAAATAAGCCTCATTATGGAAAGCATAGGTTAAGGAACAAATAATTCCCAACTGAAGTGTATTAAGCACATACCTTATTTTTTAGAATCCTAGAAATATTTTTCATAACTTTTACACGAGATCAGATCCATTTGCCCTAATTTCATCATTATATCCATGTATTAGATCTATGTATATTCATTAAAGGCTTAAAACCTCAAAACTATCAACTTTTTCCACAAACGATCGAATTAGACTCTGAAAACCTTACTACTGTCTTATTTACGTTCTTCTGATCAAAATAACATATATATTTGTATATTTTCGAGATACCGACTTTTCAGGCAATTTTCCATATTTTAGAGTAATTTAAATCATCCTTAAAAACACATATTCGAAAACATTAGAATCAAATCACAAAAAAAATTATTAGATAGATCTCATTCTTCCGATTTCAAAACATATTTCATTTTCAAATTTTGACCACTGGAATAATTTATATGATTTAATTTACCTCGGCCAATCATAGCCTGCCACGTAGGCAAGGCATGTGCGCACAAAGCAAGAGAAGAGGGGAGTGGGCCCCACGTTGCTGACCTGGCCCAATAGGCCATCTCGCGCGCGTGGGTGCCCAGTAGACTCTCGCAAAGTTGAGTCAACGCGGGTCAAAGCAAGACGAAAAGACAAGGTTGCCCCCAAGCGCGATGCAAAGAATACCAAGGAACGTATGGGGGTAAAATCGTAATTCGGGCGGGGATCATCCCCTTCCCCCAGCCCCACGCCATTGCTGCTCGAAGCAGCAGGCTGCGGCTGGCCAAAGATTGGGGAAAAACCCATTACTCGACCAAACTCAAAAACAACAAGACAGAAGGAAAAAGGGAGAGGAGTAGGACCTGCTGGTGTCGTCAATTAGACCAAAGACAAAGGGAATAGAGTGTGAGGAGTGCCGCAAACTGAAGTCCTCGGTGGCTAGGTGTAGGCCCAAACTTCCACGAAACTTGAAATTAACAGTGTGGTTGAGTTGCAAATGTGATGGCGGTCCTTGGGGTATATATATATAGGCAAGGAGACCTAGACTAGGGTTTACATAATGGACCATCGAAGCTTGGGGAGCAAGCTTTGGGGTTTTCTCGAATCTTCATCAAAATGATAAAAATTTTGGGATAAAGTAGTGCGTATTTGCGCAAGAAATTCGTAGGATCAAAAATTATTAAATTTCATTGAGTAAAACTCGAGATATTTGGATTTGAAAAACTTGGTAGTCAAGCAACCTGTTGTCAAAATGGATCGAGGAAGAAGAAAAAGTATGGATCCTCAGATCGAGATCCAACGGCTGACGATCAATGCGAAATTACAGTTGTATATTTGATTCCCATTCAAATTCGACTAAAGTGATTTAATGTTTTTCTCTCTCCTCATTTGGAGGCCCAAACGTTATCCAAAAATTACCAAATTTTATATTTTGACTGATTTTGACGTGTAGAATCCAAATATGAAATTAATTTTGCCTTTTGAGAATCTTTAATGTGTTAAATAATTCAAAACACATTTATCTTTCCTCATTTATTTATGACTCTATGATTATACAAAAAATTATAAAACTTCACCTGCAAGTCATATTAACTATGTTGAATATGAATTTGTCTTTATTTCCATTTGTTGAAGTTGTATATTTTTTTAAATAATGAGTTGAAAGTTTTGCACACTCCCTCTCTTCAATTTATCTTCTTATCAAATATTTTCCAAATTGATTCAAAATTCATACAAAGGTCTATTTTAACATGTAGAATACAAATTTTGCATCATTATATTTTTTTGAAGACTTTAATTATTTTATTTAATTCATTTACATTTTACCACTCATTTATCCTTTTAATTTATTAAAGGCATCTAGAAAATTTCTAAAAATATAAAACTTGTTCTATAAGAAATAATAAATGTGTGTAACATAATTTTGGAATTAATTAATTTTTAACATATATTTAATATTTTTGGTCTTTAAGTCATTTTCTCTCTCCTGAATAAAATAAAATATTTAACATTGACCAAATTAAATAAAAATTCACACATAGACTAATTTTGATATGTATATTACGAATTTGGAGTTAGTTTTCCAATTTGAGGATATTAGATATTTTATTTCACCTTATTGGCTTATTTCACATTATCTTGTAATAAAGACTTATATATATTTATTTATCATCCAAATTAGATGATACTTGGCCATTAAGCATCTTTTAAGTCAAGAAAACGAATTTTGTTATCAAATTATCTCTTAGCTTTCTATTTATAATTTTTTTAAGCACCATATTCCTCATTATCATCTTTTATCCAATATATTCCATATTATCTCCAATTATTACATTTATCATATCCTTTATATATATTGGGATTTATTTTCTTTTTCATATTCTAAAAAGCACTAGAAAGTTCTAGGACGAAATATTTTATTATATTTATTATTTAAGTGGACGTTTTACATATTAAACCCATTATTAAGCTTTCACTGAGGTATTTGTGCATAAAACCCAAATATTGAGAGAAAAGGTGAACAAATGCTCATTAGGCCATTATATTATCCACAAATTAAATAGAACAGCCAAAGAGGATAGAAATGAGAGAAAAAGATGGGAAAGAGGACCAAAAAGGAAGAATGTCCAGAATTCAGTATGTTACAGCACTCCAGCCCTTAAAGAGGATTTCATCCCCGAAATCACTAGCCATTTGGGAAGGGTGAGTGTGCAACCTCACATCACTAAATTTCAGGTTGTTCCTCCAACCAAAGCTTCCACCAAACAACTCATCAACATATACATCACAAGCATCTCGACATAGGTTAGGTTCTCAAGGATCACCTAGGGTTCCACTATTAAGATTATTTTTATGAGATTTAACATTATTAATGTTTTTGACTCATTAGCATTATATCTATTAAGATATCTCATTATCAACATTATATTAATTATGTCATGTTATATTCACTTTATTGCCAAAATGGTTATATTTTATTATTATGCGCAATTAGAGGTTACTCAATTATCTCCACATTCATTATTATATTTGAGCATTGTCCTTAATAATTCATATTTATACTTCATTATCCTCATATTACTACTTTATTAATTATAAAAAATTATTTTGCATGAAATAAGACATTCTATTCAATTCATGGTTAAGCATATAATTATTCCAATTAATGTCACATTAGTTATATATACTCATATTAAACATTGTCACATTCTCACATTATATTTATTGCCCACGTTAATGTCATCATTAATCATTCCCTTATATTTATTCATTTATATTATTGATTTTGCACATATATGTGGATTCAATCATTTCATATTCATATGGAATCCATTACATGTATTTTAATGATCAAGGTGAGACATATTACTTATCAATGAATTGATTCACATTAAGTGACTAATCACATGTGTCATAGATAACAAGGTAACTTGCATTTTATATTGATGACTTGATTAATATGTGATTAGATGATTATATATATATTTATATCATTTATGTGTATCAATGTAGGTTAATTGATTATGGCTTATAACATCATTAATGTATCATGAAAGGCATTAAAGATGTATAGATTAGGGTTAGATTATTACAACTTAGGGTTTAGGTCAACATGACCATTTTATTTCACTTATTCATCCTTAGCATGCATTAATTAAGAATTATAACCTTACTCATTATATCATTAGGGTTTATTGGTTCATGACATTATTAACATCTTACTTATTGACAATTATCATTGATATTCATATTATTTGCATTGGATATTCATTAGAGTTCAAGCATATGATTTATTCCTTAGATGATAATTATGTGTTCATTAATATATAAACAGGCACGTTAGGGTTACAACTATTAACTTATTAGGTCAAAACTAAGATCTGAGCATACTAACCTCCTATCTATGGAGTTAGGGTTTCTAAAGATAGATCAAGATGTTATAGGGTTCCATCCCCCTAAATAGGATTTCATCCACGAAATCTAACCACTCAAACATCATCAACCTAACCATACTCCATCCCTTAAAGGGTTTGACCTACTATACTAGGGTTAAAGGATAAGTCTAACTAAACCATTATCAAGATCCATCATGCTTCCATTGTGCACTCTGATATTCTCACAAACACCCAAACTTCAAAGGCCTAGGTTCTAAGGATAAACTTATCCAAGCATGTGGTCCTAAGGGATATAAGGAACTATATAGGGTATATATCCTCAAACAAGTCTCAACATTATACCTGAAAGACTAGGTCAACCTATTAAGGTTCTCAAAGATATCCAACATATATGTCTAAGGTTACTATTACCTAAAAGCAAACTATTTTGGACAATTCGTATTAGCTCAGGCCAGGCCGGTATCATATGGGCACGGGAGTCCTCGTAAACCAATCTAGTGGCGCGGAGGAAAATATTGCCAGCCCCCGAAACCCTGATCCTTTCTAGACACCTTTGCTTCAACTTCATGCCCTAATAGTTTCCTAAAGGCAAACTTAAATGACATTAAGTTATACATATTTTAATTGTGAGTATTTTAGGATTTTATTCATCAAGATTTTAAGGTGAATCTATAGGGTCCTAAATCAATCTTTCATCAACATAAATCAAATCTAGGGCAAACATGTAACTTAAGGGAAACTATACAAATCTAGGGTTCTAATTAGGGAGACAAAACTGAAATAGTCAGATTCTGACTACCATGGGCTCTGATACCATGTTGTAAAGAGTGGGATAAACCACCTTCTACTAAAATATGGTAAACAAAATCCAATTAGGAAAGCAGCGGAATAAAAATTTTCTGACTAAATTCAATTTCATAAAAGATTGTACAAGATACATCAAAAATCTCTCTTTTAGGGTTACATCATCATACACAACTAGGATCTAGATAGAGGGAAGTCTAGACTACTCCACTTTTGTCTCCAAGCAACATATCCATCAGCTAAGTCCAAGCCAAGCTAAGGTCTTCAAGTCCTATTCATCACCTTGCTCCACATCTGGGTGGTTGGGAAAGCACCCAGCAAGAGGGAAAGGAAAAATAAAAGTATGTGTTATAAAAATTGTTCTAAGATGGCAAGATAAGAAAAGCATGTAAAAGTAGGATAGGGTTCATCATAAGATGAAGATAATCAAGAGAATGAGGCCATATATATAAAAGAATATTTCAATAGATGCTTGCCATAAACATAGTAAAACAACAACATTGCATGTATGATTAATATTGACTATCTTAACTATGTAGGGTTGAGGCACCTACCGGACCTTCAACCAAAGGGTGAGGGGAGAATAACACATTCCCAGTCACCTGCACATATTTCATGTGTGGGGGAGAGTAACACGTTCCCCAGGGGAGAAATAACACATTCCCCGACTATGGGTGGTTGTACATACAAGTACCACTACACTAGTTAATTAGTCTAATAAAATCAACATGCTAGAAATATTGGCAAGTAATAACATCATCCAAATAGAACATGGAAAAGGGGTACCAAGACCCAAGAACAATATTCCAAAACTAATTATGAGGCAACTATAGCAATAGATTCAAGAGAGTAGAATATAAGGTGCAAATAAGCCTCATTATGGAAAGCATAGGTTAAGGAACAAATAATTTCCAACTAAAGTGTATTAAGCACATACCTTATTCTTTAGAATCCTAGAATCACTTTTCATAACTTTTACACGAGATCAGATCCATTTCCCTAATTTCATCATTATATCCATGTATTATATCTATGTATATTCATTAATGGCTTAAAACCTCAAAATCATCGACGTTTTCCACAAACGATCGAATTAGACTCTGAAAACCTTACTACTGTCTTATTTACGTTCTTCTGATCAAAATAACATATATATTTGTATATTTTTGAGATTCTGACTTTTTAGGCTATTTTTCATATTTTAGAGTAATTTAAATCATACTTAAAAATACATATTCGAAAACATCATAATCAAACCATGAAAACATTTTTATTAGATAGATCTCATTCTCCTAATTTCAAAACATATTTCATTTTCAAATTTTGACCACTGGAATAATTTATATGATTTAATTTACCTCGGCCAATCATAGCCTGCCATGTAGGCAAGGTATGTGCGCACAAAGCAAGAGAAGAGGGGAGTGGGCCCCAACGCTGCTGACCTGGCCCAATAGGCCATCTCACGCGCGCGGGCGCCCAACAGACTCTCGCAAAGCCGAGTCAACACGGGTCAAAGCAAGACGAAAAGACAAGGTTGCCCCAAGCGCGCGATGCAAAGAATACCAAGGAATGTATGGGGGTAAAATTGTAATTCGGGCGGGGATCATCCCCTTCCCCCAGCCCCGCGCCATTGCTGCTCGAAGCAGCAGGCCGCGGCCGGCCAAAGATTGGGGAAAAACCCTTACTCGACCAAACTCAAAAACAACAAGACAGAAGGAAAAAGGGAGAGGAGTCGGACCTGATGGTGTCGTCAATTAGACCAAAGACGAAGGGAATAGAGTGTGAGGAGTGCCGCAAACTGGAGGTCCTCGGCGGCTAGGTGTAGGCCCAAACTTTCATGAAACTTGAAATTAACAGCGTGGTTGAGTTGCAAATGTGATGGCGGTCCTTGGGATATATATATATATATATATATATATATAGGCAAGGAGACCTAGACTAGGGTTTACATAATGGATCATCGAAGCTTGAGGAGCAAGCTTTAGGATTTTCTTGAATCTTTATCAAAACGATAAAAATTTTGGGATAAAGTAGTACGGATTTGCGTAAGGAATTCGTAGGATAAAAAATTATTAAATTTCATTGAGTAAAACTCGAGATATTTGGATTTGAAAATTTTGGCAGTCAAGCAACCTGTTGCTAAAACGGATCGAGGAAGAAGACAAAGTACGGATCCTCATATCGAGATCCAACGGCTGACGATCAACGCAAAATTACAGTTGTATATTTGATTCCCATTCAAATTCGACCAAAGTGATTTAATGTTTTCTCTCTCCTCATTTGGAGGCCCAAACATTATCCAAAAAATACCAAATTTTATATTCTGACTGATTTGCGTAGAATCCAAATATGGAATTAATTTTGCCTTTTGGGAATCTTTAGTGTGTTAAATAATTCAAAACACATTTTATCTTTCCTCATTTATTTATGACTCTATGATTATACAAAAAATTATAAAACTTCACCCGCACATCATATTAAGTATGTTTAATATGAATTTGTCTTTATTTCCATTTGTTGAAGTTATTTATTCTTTTAAATAATGAGTTGAAAGTTTTGCACACTTTCTCTCTCTTGAATTTATCTTCTTATCAAATATTTTCCAAATTGATTCAAAATTCATAAAAAGGTCTATTTTAACATGTAGAATACGAATTTTGCATTATTATATTTTTTTGAAGACTTTTATTATTTTATTTGATTCATTTACTTTTTACAACTTATTTATCCTTTTAATTTATTAGAGGCATCTAGAAACTTTATAAAAATATAAACCTTGTTCTATAAGCAATAATAAACGTTTGGAACATGATTTTGGAATTAATTAATTTTTTTCAACATATATTTAATATTTTTGGTCTTTAAGTCATTTTCTCTCCTGAATAAAATAAAATATTTAACATTGACCAAATTAAATACAAATTCACACATAGACTAATTTTTATATGTATATTACGAATTTGGAGTTAGTTTTCCAATTTGAGGATATTAGATATTTTATTTCACCTTATTGGCTTATTTCACATTATCTTGTAATAAAGACTTATATATATTTATTTATTATCCAAATTAGATGATACTTGGCCATTAAGCATATTTTAAGTCAAGAAAACGAATTTTGTTATCAAATTATCTTGTGGATTTCTATTTATAATTTTTTTAAACACCATATTCCTCATTATCCTCTTTTATCCAATATATTCCATAGTATCTCCAATTATTACATTTATCATCTCCTTTATATATATATTGGGATTTATTTTCTTTTTCATATTCTAAAAAGCACTAGAAAGTTCTAGGGCGAAATATTTTATTATCTTTATTATTTAAGTGGACATTTTACATATTAAACCCATTATTAAGCTTTCATTGAGGTATTTGTGCATAAAACCCAAATATTGAGAGAAAAGGTGAACAAATTCTCATTAGGCCATTATATTATCCACAAATTAAATAGAACGGCCAAAGAGGATATAAATGAGAGAAAAAGATGGGAAAGAGGACCAAAAAGGCAAAATGTCCAGAATTCAGTATGTTACAAGGTCATCCTATCAAGCTACAGAGGGGACTAGGATCTGAGCTAGTATACATGTATCTTAGGTGATAGTCATAACCACATTATAATATGCATGAATTAAATTCATCCAACAGTTTAATTCAAGCAACCAATAAAAACTTCAGAAATCCTCAAAAAACTAGATCGAGATATCCATAAGCGTAACCACATACATGTGATTGCAGATTTCGAGATCGAATCAACTAAGTAGAGAAAACCCAATCAAGCAAGCAAATATACACAGAAACCCTAAAATAAATATACAAACTTCTTTTTATCAAGATTTATCCAAACTCATCTTGCTTCTTAGGATTTCTATTCCAGTTTTAGGGTTTCCTTTGCAATTAGGGTTTTGCCTCCACTTTTAGTATTATAAACCCTAATTCCACAACACTACATAAAAACTTTAAATTTCTCATCTTAACACTCCTAATAGGCTTAGGATCATTATTTAGTAACTTATTCCCTTAATCCAAAATAAACCAAGTTTTTCTCTTCTTTTACCCTAAATTAGGGTTTCTATATGTATAATCCTACATACATAGATTAAAACCCTAAATTAATCAACTTTTCATGTAAAACAGATTGAAACCCTACTTTACTATTCCACAGGTTAATACTTCCCAAATTAACCTATTAAACTAAAAAGATTCACCCTTTATACTCAATTAGGGTTTCTAATTACCTTTTAATACCTTTTTCTATCAAATTAAGATACTTTTGCAAAACGAGAGAGAATTAGGTTACCAAACTACTTTTATCTTATTCCTCATTTTTTCTTGATCAACTTTCATGTATAAAGTTTGTTAATCCGAGATTCCTAGCTATTTCTATGAATTTCGCAAGAAAAAGGCTTTTTCTGATTTTCAGTCAGAGAGAGGAGTTTACCAAAAATACTCAGCCGTTTGATCGGTGTGTCGCTGGTCCACCCTTTAGATCCAACGCTCTGCGTCGCACGCGGATAAACTTGTTTGGTCCTTCCTTGGATCGTCGGATTGATGCGCGGGATCACGATGGACTCCAATCCAACAGTTGCTGCTACTCGTCTTCCCCCTTGAACCTGCGGCGGTGTCGCGATGGTTCTCTCACTGGAGAGATATCAATTGAGTGAGAGAGTGATTGTTGGGCCTCGGGAGGTAGTCGTATGGGTTCGCGAGGGTGTGAGGAAGTGAGTGGGGGTCTTTATATAGGGCTAATAGGGATCCCTTTAGGGTTTCTCAACCCCGCCGCCACCTATTCGTCAGCCCAATTGGGTGTTTCCTCTAGACGCGACCAAAGCTCGCCAACCTAGGGTCGAGAAGGTTCGGTTCCCTCTCCCAGATTCAATGGAGCTATTTCAATGGGTTCACATGCACTGGATCAAGAGAAAATCGAGGGGGAAAATCCCTCTGTAGTCGGTCAGAGTCCCAGTTACTCTGGAACTCGACGATGAGTAGTGCTCATTGGATCAAGATCCAACGGCCCTCATCTCACATGATCAACCAAAAAGGAAAACATATTCCTTTTTCAAGATAAATCATATATTTGAGGATAATTTGAAAAAGTCATGACTCTTAATTCATGACTCCTTTTTATCTCAAATTTTAAGGGAATCTCCTTAACGATTAATCTTTCATCATGCCAAATTTGAGCTTATTATCTAAAGAAATCGGGTCCTTTTCTTTAGTTGCAAGTTGTCACTTAAATATATATATATATTCCACATATTTTCTCTTTCCCTTACCATTATATTATTATCCTGAGTTCCTTGAACCTCAAGGAACCTTAATAGTTCAAAATTCCATTTTGGGAATATTCTTTAACACCTTTGTTCTCCTTTTATCTATTTTCCTATTTATTCTTTTATCCAATTGAATTTCTTTTTCTTTTCTCTTTCTTTTTCTTATAATTGGGCTCAATAGCCAATAAAGCCCACAAAGAAATCAAGCAAGGCTATTATGAATGAAAACCATTCAAATCAAACCATTAAATCAACCATTGATTTCATTTATCTTTTAAAAGGAGATTTACAAATCTCATTACATGGTTTAGAAAAATGGGGTTATAACAAATAGCAACTTCTCTAGACTAGTTTTCTTCTACAAAAACAACTCTTTTTTGTCTAGAAGAGCCTCTCTCTCTTGGTACCAAGTGTTATGTTCACCTTATGATTGATTTCTTTTGTCCATCTTAGTCATGTTTTCTCGATTTAGGTGTTCACAAGTCCTATCAATCTTGGATTCTAGGTCCAGAGGTGTAGAATTAACACTTTTAGGGTGTCACATACACCAATAGTACTTGAAAGGGAGAAAGAGAAAATTTCATATGGAGTAAGAAATTTTGAAGTAGATATGAGTGAGTATCGATTGAAAAAGAAAATTAAATAAATCTCAACTATGGATCCAAAAAAATATTTTATTGTCCTTGAAAATGGCACCAAAATTAAATGTGCAGTTTTACCACACAATAAATTATCCCAAGGCAATTAACCTCTAGTTCCTATTTATATGTGCAATATATCCCCCCCGCAAATGCACAAATCCTATTGCAATATAGCATACTGGTTCAAACCTAAGAGACAACTTATTCAAGAAGTTGTTATCAAATCTATGAAGACAATATTGATTATTAGGAAATGGTTGGTTGATTTATGATTAAACTAAATGCAAGAGAATGAAAAGAATGGTAAAAAATAATGAACCAAGAAATAAAGACACATAGGTATATATTTCACCACTATTGTCTATGTAACATCTAGCTGGTACAACTTGCTTCAATTATGGTTCTTATATTAGGACCATGTGAATCCATACTCTTTTGGGACATAGATTTCACAAGGATCAATTTCCTCATGTGATCAAGGTCACATTACATGTGGATCATAGAGCTAGCGGTCCTAGAGAACTTTCTTTGAGATCTCATCAAGGGTTCAACGCATTTAATTGGAAATCTAATCTCAGGTTTCCTGATCTCTACGTCAAAGATTTTATTAAACATGTCAATTGGATGATAATTTAAAATAAAAAAATAATATATTTTCATAAAGACACAAGCTTGATAAGAATCAAATGAAATATAGGTGATGGGATTCTTCCCATATACCAGTTGGGAAACTACTCACTCATGTTCATTATAAAAGCACACACAAGGAGAGGAATAAAGATTCATGTCACATAAGGTAGAGAGAGGTAAGGTCAGTGAAATCTAGAAATAAATTTCATTTCTATAGTAGGATATTTGATGATCTCTACAAGGAAGAAAACTTATTACACTCTCTCTTTACCCCTTGATCCAAGAGATGGGCCAAAATAGGGAGTGATTGATCCCCTTGCATTAGGGTATGACCCTTTGTATATAGGGGCACCACCGGTCCATAAATTCTAATCTCGAATGAATTGGTGGTTCCTTTTCAAACATATATAGTTTGAGTCGGTCCATTAACCAGTGAAATAGGGCATGTTGTTTGGTGCTTAAGTGGTTGTCTTATTGATTTGTCAATCAACTGACCCATTGGCAAGACGTTTGACCAAGGCCTTAATAATTGTTGATGTTTATCTATCAATCAACTGACTAGTGTAGCCAATTGGTAAGTTGTTTGTTAATCAATCTCTCTGGAGATTTTTCGATCGGTCGGCCCATTAGGCCATTTAGTCAATTGGTGTTGGATTTAGTGGAGTCGCAGATAAGTTGTGTCGAGCGACCTTGGAACCCAGTTGAATGACTTGTGGGTCAAAGGCAGATTAGTAAACTTTGTGACGTTTTTTCCTAAACTAGTCGAATAATCCACTAGGTGAGTCTATCAATATGTCTTTCATTTGAGGGACTCCTCCTAATGTTTAGTATATTGATTGACTGGTGAAACCAATCAATCAGCAAACTTTCTACATCAAGGTTGAATGAGTCATTGAGCCTTCAATATCTTCCAAATTTGAGAATTGAGACATGGAAGGGGTCATGGTGACTACCTTGGACTAATGAGAGTATTTCCCTAAAAAAAAGAAACAAATTCCCTAAAAATCTTAATTTTACAACTAAAAGCAATATAATTTAGAAAGCAACAAATAAGCAAGAGAAACATGCTAATACTAGACTAAAACATGCAATAAAAGTGGGATGAACATGCATTCATCAATCACCCATCTTGGAGGTGGCATGGATGTTGTTTCCATATTGGGCAAAGTTCTTGGTGTTGCAAAAGTATGTGAAGTCGCATCGGTACAATATATTGTTCTATGTACTTTGACACTAACCCAACATGCTCTAGTATATGAATTGCCAAAAAGGTGGTTATTGGGTACATTGTGACTCATGTAGGACAATGTGAGTTATCTAGATAGAATTTGTCCCTCCTTTAGAGTGATATCCCCCGCCAATATTTAAGCAAGACTATGAAATACATGTCCATGCTCATGTCAGTCAATAAATGATATTCACCTCACATTATCTTAAATAATTTTCTCTAGGTCAAGGAACAACATTGAATGTTAAGAGGATGACATTCCATGCCTCAGTTACAATTTGGATATCTGTAACAAAGGGATAATAAGGTTGTGGAAACAATGATCACTTTTGCATGTTGTAGCTGTTCTCCAACTCATTCCTATTACTTGGGTGGAAATGATGTGTTGCTAGACACCAATATTTGCTTGTGTTATTTTGAAAATCACTACTAATATAATGAGGAACCTACCTAGGTCACACACATAATATGCATAAGGGAATTGAATTTTGTAATCAAATAAATGATTAGAATGGTTCTGAATCATAAACACATTGATTATCCTTTTGATCAGGCGACCAGAGTGTTCAGTCGATTAGATAATTGGTCAATTGATTAATTGATTGTCAATTGATTGATTAAGTTCTCCCCTAGAATTTGGTGATCGGGCAATCAGCGTCTTTGATTGGATGATCATAGTTCAATAGGGAAAGTCTTGGATTTTAGATATAGAATTATGGGATGATTGGCATGTTGACAACTCTTATTCCTCTTCTTCTTGGTGTCCAAGGTGGTGCACCACACTCTCCCTCATTTGCATGGATGAAGTAGAGGCTGAGGCATATGTGTGGAGGCTTGGAGCACACGTTCTACAAGATGACAACAAGTTGTTGCTTGGGGGCAATCAGATCTATTGGTGATCTATCCAAATTTCTTGGTGATCATTCCAGATCTAGATCAAGAGGATTAAGTTATTCACCAACATAAGACATGTCTACTTGATGGACAAGAAGTGTACGCAAAGCTATCACCTTTATCATGTCTTATGTCTTTTATCCACTGATGTTTATAGCTACGACGAATATAATAGCTTTGGTAGAAAGGGAAGGAGTTTTTGTTATTCCATGCGCCCCTTCCTGAAAACCAAACAGTTGTATCAGATCTGACATTGTATGCTTCTAATGTCGGTTTGGGTTTTGAACCGCAAATGATTTTTTTTACAAATAAATGTGCAATCTTGTATCATAATAACCTAATATCATATATTATATGATATGTATATAAGCTAATACGACATTTTCAAAATTGGTTGTGTTTGGTAGATGTGTAAATGGAAATTACATAAATGTGGTGTGATCTAAAACATGTAATATTTCCATTTTGATTTTATATAAAAGTTATGTAATTGTATATGGTTTGAATGCCATGCCTCTCTTTATTCATACTCTATGTAAATTTTAATTATGCAATTGGAATAGGATGATGTGAAAACATAATTGATAAACCATGGAGGAGGATAGGATCAGAAGCCCACACCAAAGTAGATGCTTGGAGAGTCCATGATCAAGATGAGGTGATGGTTCAAGAACAACACCAGGTCTTCCAACTCATGAACTTCTTCTCGGTCGATCAGCTTGCTTGATCAGGCAATCAAAACCCCTAAAAGGGTTGAATTAGGACTTAGCTGGTTAATTACAAATTACAAACAAACTACAGGATTCCTCAAAAAAATGAACAAGATGGAATAGTCTTCCAATGTTTAAATCTAGATTTTATGTAAGACGTATAATGCTCATGTCATGTGTAATAAGTAAAATATAGAATCTAAATTATGAGAATGCATAAATAACTTCTAAATTTTATATAGAATCTATCTAATTGTCAAAGCAATTTTTTTGATACATGAAATCATGTAAAATGTGGCTAGTAAGGTATAATCAGTAAAATGAAATATATTAAATGCAGTTGCCAGTTGATATATGTTGGATTTTATTAAATACCTTCATATGCTACTTGAAATCTAATACAAAAATTAGAGATATGTATGACATGTATATTTTTTGTTAAGATGATAATGATCCTTATAATGGTATGAACATCAAACTTGATTAATATTATAGTTAGGGAAATTTTTATATGATGGAAATGAACCTAATGTTTAGAGATTTTATATTAATCAATATTATAACATTATTAACATATTTCATGATAAAAGGCAAGTGATGAATGAAGTATCTTAATGAACTAAGATAAATGCAAAATTGGAGATAACTAGGATTAATAACATTTTTGTATCTAATTGTGACATGTATAAACTTGTCTTAATTAGAGTTGACCAAGGTTATAGTTGACTCATAAATATGTGGATATGGATATCTCGATTCAGATATGTTTTACCTCTTACTTGACTTATTGTATAGTATACAAAATGTGTACAAAAGTGTGGCATGTGATATGGATGAAATAAGTGTTCTTATATGATACTTAGCTTGATTTTCTCCACATATTATTTATGAACACGTGAAACATATGATATATTTTTATATGCACTATATGAAGCCATTGACTTTTTGATTGTACAATGTTTGACGGTGATTTAACTCTTTAGTGGGAGATCACAATGTACATATGCTTTAGCCCTATGGTAGGAGATCATAAAGCCTAAAATATCAAACTCTTTGTTAGGTGAGATAATGCATTAATCCCCTCAGATGGTTGATTCATGGATGATATACTTGAAATGCATGATAAAATATGTGTTCACCTTTTGTTAATAAAGATATTCTTTCAAAATATTTTCTTATAAAAAATGTTGACAAGTCATATTCAATAATGAGCTCAATTATACTCGATGTGTACTCAGTATGATAGTGCTAACATTACCAATTTTAATGATAAATGGTTTTGGTGATGTTACAATATAACCATGAGGATGCTTAATAGATGAGGAGAGTTATGTGGGAGTTATATATATATATATATATATATATATATATATATATAGAGAGAGAGAGAGAGAGAGGTTAGGAAGTGCGTACCGACCGGTACATGTAACTTATGTGTGACGGCCATTAAAATAGCATATGTGGAGTATGTTGATAAAATCCAACTATATGGATTGATACAACTCTATATAAATTTGATGTCTTTAAAAAATCATAACCATATCTTATATAGATCATGAGATATAGCCATACATCATTCAATGGTTTATGCAATTTCTACAACTTACCATTGATTAAAAAATACATATTTTCTTTTATTGTATGATCTATGAATATCATATTGCGATGATTTTTGGTACACATCTTATCTATAGGGTATACTATACATCCATAAGGTTGGATTATTCAATAAAATTTTACAATCCCTATAAATGAAGGTCGGTACATGTAATCTACATGTACTCAGGTACACAATTCTTATATATATATATATATATATATATATACACCTGTTGTCTAGAGATTTTTCTGTACATGTAGTATGTGTATGTGTACAAATTTATTATTTAATGTGTAATTTAAAGTTGTAATAACATATTTTAGAATTATAAGTTGAAGGGTGAGCATTATGTTTATGGTTTGTTCTGTTGATGTGCATTTACTTCTTGTGTTTTGACATGAGTATGTATTGATGTTGTCTCCTGAAAACTTTCTTCTTCTTGTCCAGTGTGCGATGTCTAAACTTGGGATTCTTACTTAAAATTTCAATTTGCACATCACATTAGCGGTCAAGGTGTTGAACATCCAGAGACAAATACTAGACTCCCACCTACTCATTCAGTTCAAGGACCAAAGTTGCGACTAGTGAGGATGTAGATATACAATCAGTTATTGCTTCTTATAGCATCAGAAACCATGAGAAGTAACTCAAGCTATTGTTGCAGCTTCTTTTTTCTAAGGTGATGCAAGGCTTTGAGGTCCAACTTATCGGATAAGGGACAACTGGGTGCATATATAAATGGTATTGATCTCTCACCTCTTTCTAAAACTAACTAGACTAGGGGCAACTGAGAGCATTTGAAAATGGGATAAGTTTCTCTCCTCTTTTTAATTCAAGATAAATGATGCATGTACTGTGAAAAAACCTTGAACGAAAAGTCAGATAGGTCTTCAGTGGTCATATTTTTGGTACATTGTAAGCCATATTTTGTGTGCTTTCTAGATATATTTTGTGTACATTTTTTCAATTTGTATACTTAATAAACTTCATTGTTATGAGCTAGTTGTTCAATTACAACACAGCAGCGATCCACAAAGGTTATGTTTTTCAGTGCACAATTCTGCCATATTGTGTAGTGTACCTTTTGCCATATTTTGTGCACATTTGTCAATCTTTTGTTCTCTCAAGTTTGAACCATTTGAATTAGAGACTGAATTACAATGGAACAACCGTCTACAATGTCATGTTTTGTGGTGTACCTTTTTTTGCCATATTTTGTATACCGAACCACACATACTTGTGCATTTTTACCATATTTTATGTGCTTCTTACTAATTTTTGTAGCGTCACAAATGTAACCATAATGAGCTAATTTCTCAATCACAACGCAACAAGGATTTCTACACAATGATCATATTTTGGTGTATTTTTGTCATATTATACATACCAGTTGTATACACCTATATTTTCATATTTTTGTACATTTTGTCATTTTTGTATCCATTCCAATTATATATGATTTCAATTTGTAAAAAGTAATATAATAAGTGATGTGTAACATTTTCGTTAAAACAACTACAAATCATAAATGTGAGTGGTGAGATTAAGAGAGAGAGAGAGAGAAAAAGAGAGAGAGAGAAACAAAATAAAAAGAAGGGTGGGGTCAGGAAAGGTGTGTGGAAAGGGATGTAGAGGTAAGGGCAGATGGTTTGGGTATACATTGCAAGCGATTTGACGTGGGTAAGTCTTTCAGCTTGTTAGTCATGGGTTGTGAATTCGATATCAATTAGAACATCAGAAAGAAAAGCTTACAGCAACAACAAAAAAACTCTGTTACGATTTTGTGAAAGGGATGCACCACTCTTCACAATGAAAAAATTATCAAATGTGTTAGAAGACCAGATTGAAGGCAAAGTAGAAAAAGGTGAAAGGAATTGGTGGAGTAAGGAGAGAAGTTTTACGCTACTTCACTAGTTTACTCGTTATTATAATGTTGAACTGATAACTTGGGCTTCTAACACACTTACTGATTCCTACTTGAAATCCCAACAAGCCTCCCAAGAACTTAATAAACCATTAGTAGCGTGTCAATTTTATAATCAATTATTAGAGAGAAAAATCCTAAATAATAATATACTAAAAATGGTTATTACATATTTGTAAAAATAAATGCTAGGTCAAACTTTAGTATTTTGGGCATATCACTAGAAACATAACTTATTACCATCGAAAATTACTTTTAGGAGTGTCTTGTGTTCAATGGAAGTAATATGAAATGACCATTGAAAATATCAGATGTTTATTCTCATTTTGCATTACCTATTCATGCATGATCCCACTATGGGTACTAATAAGGGTAGGTAAACAATTTCCACAGAAAGAGCAATTACCCTACTAATTACATGCTGCTGTGGCGCAAATGAAGTTACTCATACCATACCCCCTACCGTACCATTCACAACCCTAGGGGTATAGCAAATTAACAAGTACTGACTAGGAAACCAGACGCTTAGTCAATGAAAAACCAAGCACCATAAAATAGGCGGGTGTATATTTGGGGTGGGGGTGCAAAATGTGTTAGTTCAACGTATTCCCAGGTTTCTCACCTTCGTCGGCTAATTACTGCATACGGTAACAATCAAACAAAGATATAGAAGTGGATATTCTTCTATAATAATATTCTTTCATTTACTGACATTTGTGTTTATTTTACTAACTTGTATTGTTCTCTTTGTCGTTTGATGTAGGATCATCCTGTACAAAACTAAGAACATGTTTATCTGATGCCATATCGTATACCCCGCAATCCACGAAAGTCCATTTCTTCTTTTATTCACTACTGGAGGATTCTGAAGAGAAAAAATTGGTCATGTCTTTATCTCGGTCAATATTTATTTTCTGGGTGGGGTGTTATGTGGTGGGTCCCCTCCCTTTTCATCTTTATAATCTTTTGGTCACTTGCCGACTTTTATCATTTCCCAAGTAGCACGTACGTCATCTCCCGTACCATACTATATATTCTGAAGCTTATTATAGAGTTGTGATATCTGCCTTCTCTGTTGCGAATGAGTGATTATTACCAGAAGAAGAAAAAAAAAAGTAACACGAGCACACGCTCCACTACATATCTATAACAAGACCGGACTCCAAAAACAACCACTAACTGTTAATCGCTAAAAAACAAAAGGTATAAGGGCTTTGACATCTCTGGGGATGCTATCAAACTTCGACAGATACCACTTCTTCGTCAAGTGGCTCCTTCCCATGAGGTAGCTGACAGTCCAGAAAGTGAAAGGAAAACCATTGATAGTCTGTGCTATGAGTGATATGCCCAAGAAGGTGACGATTTCGAACAGATAATGTGGGCACATAACCAGCCCGAAGAGGCCGCCCTTTGGAATCTTGTATGTGTTGTCGTCCTTGTCCCTCAGTTTAGAGAGCAGGTAGTGGTGGTAGAAGTTGCCGACGATTCCGATTGCAAAAACTGCAGCACCGATGTGTTTTAAATCGACGGAAGGTTCCGGCATGCCCACTGTCAGATGTTGTGCGTAGATCAAGCAGAGGGTGTGGGTGAAATAGCCAATCCAGATGGGAATGGCCGAGTCGAGGACTACACTGCCGCTGTAGTGATGAACAAACAAGACCTGCGCATGGCATGGAAAGAATTACAAACTGCATCAAGATCGTCTTCTAGTGGTATAAAGGAAAACATATAAAAATGTCACGAAGTAATCTTGTAAACAGACATGCGCCTAGTGAACTAATTGCTACAACATGTTAACTATCTTTCTTATGCCACAACGCAGCATATTTAGCATGTGTTGGAAACGACTGTATAACATAGAATACTATGAATATTATAACGAGGTGGTTAATTTGTAGATGTGAAGCGCACATCCCACAAGAAATATATTAACTAAAGAGCAGAATAATCAAAATAAAGACAATCATAACTAATCCAAACGAGCAGTCCTAAGTATCCTCCTAGGACTTAGATCTACACCATATATTGTAAACAAAGCATACATCAGTAGGGATGTTTAGAAGTAGTAGTTTTTACCTTGAAAAGCAAAAAAAAAAAAATCAAGCTAGTGATCTTAAGATCCAGTAGATTTTTTCCCAAAAAAGAAGTAATAACAAAGCAATTCACCATTACATTTAACAATGTCCTCGAAAATGGTCGAAACCTAAGTCGGGTCAATTTGGCTTACTTTTTGTGTTGGGTCAGGGTGACATCTTCAACATCGGATCAACACTATTAATGTTGATTAAAATGCCGTCGATGATTCTTAATGTAGAAGTTTACCCGTTTGTGATATCATTGACCGTCCACATGGAGGCCGGGGTTCCACCCAATGTCGACAACATTTAGTACTATGCATGTGATCAATCAGATACATGTCCTACGCAGTACGCACACCCATGTGTTGCAATATGATTTGTCAACATATAGAACCATGACGTATTGCATCCTAACAAAGAAAACATAATATTGGTTCCCCTGATGTAGAAAATGCATCTAAAGATCGAAGTTAATTCCCTAAATCCAGAAGTTTGAGCCCATCCCATCCCAGCAATGAAATATGTGTCATCTATGTCTTGTTTTAGTCCTTCAGAATAAATTTCTAGTGACCTTTTCATATATAACGCCAATCCAAGCTCAGAGGTAGACTGAGGGGATTAAAGTCATCATATATACACTACACACACTATACTATAAAATTGGTTGCTCCTATTAGACTTAAATATGGTATAGGTATAGCGATTGCCTTGAAAGTCTAATAGTAAAAGTGTTCCCTGAAAAAGATATCATGTTATGTCTTCTCAACAATGTTACCTTTCGGTTAAAATCACAACCTAAGTTCTCTGACAATATTCTTAAATAAACTGGGCGAACATACACATTGAACCTAAAGTGAGTGTAAACATTATATTGGGAACAACATAATAGAAGATAATTGTAATGATATACATGGGTGATGCAATATGGCCATGCAATTCGTAATCACTATCATGACCAATTTTAGGAATAACCCATGTACCTGTATCCACATAACACCAAGCATTGGACATATCCTAAGATTTATTACCAACATCCTGTCGATCTCATTTAAAAAAAGATTCTCTTGCTAACTTGCAACCCATAACAGTTACATGTTTTTAGGAGTATACACATATCTATAAGAATCAAATTTTGGTTTATGTCATCAATTCACCTAATCGCTTGTACTACCATATTACACCTAATTTTAGGATCTCCACTCGGTTCGATTGGGTTATTATCATGTAAGTCACGGTTTCAGTCCTATATTGAATTTGAATATTTTAACTAGAACTGCACAGTCACTATCTAAAAAGATCGGGAACATCATCTTTTGTACCAACATAATTCACAACTAGAACTGTGTTAGGTAAAAGCTCTCTTACAATCTATATTCTGACTTGGATGTATTTTCTTTATTTCTTATTGTGTTAAGAATTTCTTACTTTGACAATTGTAATCACATTGTCAAAATACGAATCGGGATTGCACGAAGTGACTGAGTTACCATAGGTAAGATTGACACAAAACCCTTTAGCCTTTAAGCTCACATCCTCCTTTCATACAAGGCACGCAAGTCAACTTCAAAGGTGGACTTAGATAGGATAATGTGTCTCCTCGACTTCTAGGCTATTGTACCATTGTCATGATAAAACATATATAAAAATACCACATTACTCTGAAAGTTTTTAGGTATCTAGTTTGCATACACTTCATGAACTAAAGAAAAAAATTCATGATGTCTTTCAAGGGGAGAAACTTCATATACATATCCAAATATTCGGTCTAGATCAATAGGTTCTCTTTAGATGGTTTGTGTATTTACCTATGTTGCACACCTCAAAAAAAATGTCTGTTCATGTAAAGTTCATAAGATACATTATATTCCAATATGTGAAGTGTCTTAATTGAGACACAAGAACACATGGAAGTTTTGATTGATGTACATGATATACTGTTAAATCTCTCAAACTTTTGCAACATAATTTGATTGAGAGAGTTTTATACCTTCTGCAAATCTGGTGATTTTAAGCTTTAAACTCACATCGTCACATATCCTTTATATCAAACTTATTAAGAATGAAGGCTATTGAAATCAAAATGTAAGATATTATAATATTGACAACAATGACAAACTCAGTCAGTGAAATTTATAGTAGTCACACATTAAATTCTTTTATAACGAAGTCACATGATGATATACAATATCAAACTTTTCATAATATTGTTTAGTGTCTTGTTCAAAACTTTATAGTGTTAACAAGTTTCTACATCATGGGCCCATTCACACATGCTACAAAATTGTTTAGTTGATACAGACACACACAGATATATATATATATAGAGAGAGAGAGAGAGAGTCAGGCTAGAATACACTCGAGTGTACATATCGCACGGATACACTCAAGTGTGTTTGCATATCAAGGCTACATACAAATTTTGAGCCCATTTGGATGAGTGTAAGTCAGTCATCCGTATGGCAACAAAATCGACGCACGAAACTAATTTGAAATGCATTATTTTTGCGGCCTTTATAACATGACCTATAAATATCCAAATGTGCTCAAATTTTTTATATGAGTTATTCACAAGATGATTAAGAAGATCAACGGATTAGATTTTTGAAAAAAAAATATTACATCATTAAAAACTACTTGAGTGCATTCTGCTCTAAATACACTCGAGTGTATTCTAGCCTGACTCTATATATATATATATATATATATATATATATATATATATATATATATATATATATATATATATATATATATATATATATATATATGTTAGAGAGTCTACTTAAGTTGTTTTAGTCAATTTGTAATATGGGTCTAGTTGTGTCTTGGCTCATTAGGATTTGTCTTGTGTCTATATGCTTCCCCCTTATCCTATATATAGGAAAAGGGGGCAACCTCCTATCATTAAGAAAACCTCTACACTGATTTCCCCCATCATATCACTATCCACAATATATATACTATAAAAAATATAAATTTCTAGGTATTTACGGACGTGCCATTTCCCCCACTACCAACACCTTATAGCCAATCAGATTTGCTTAAATTTCAAAATACTGCAACCTGGTAGACACTCTCTTTTCAGAGGTTTTTGACCCATTTTTCCTACTTTTATATAAGTGCTCTATCTTCAAAACTAACCAAGTCACACAGCACGTAAACAAAAAATTCCCCACACTCAACCTAAACACGTCCCTGAAAACAAATGCCGGCGAACGTGGACACAACATATTTATGTGCTAACTTGAAATATTCCCCACGTCCTTACTTCACCATCCGCATAATAAGAAATGTGGAATGTACATGAACTACCTGCTTGTGTTCCCGGTCATAATTATGGGCTGATCTTGCCACTTTATGCTTTGTATTTTCCGTTTGTCATTTGAAAGAGGGAGAAAGCGAGTGACAACGAGCCAACCGAGTGATAGCACATAGTGACAGGCCTTTCTGGCATAGAGGATGTGAACCCGGCCTTTGTCCCCATCGCTATTCAGTTTGACGAGCGGGCTCTGTACGGCGCCGAAGATGAAGCTTCTTTACGGTTTGTTGTACGGCTTCTGCAGTCGTCAACGCACTTGGGCTCATAGCAGTGGACAAAGCAACTTTTCCCAGCCTTACTGCAGAGGCAGCACCAGCACTTTCGCGCCTTCTTGGCCCGGACCCTCGATAGATCCACCTAGACCCTCCTCAGCATCCCTGCCGCATCCTGAAAGAACACCTCGGGTTGGAGTGCACACAGAACACGCATCACCCCAACCAGTGGCGAAGCCAGCATTTTTTGTCTTGGGGGGCACTACACAAAATCACCATATCTCATCAGAAATACCAATCCATTGCTGACTGACGTGGTAAATTTGTCTTGATACTTTCTATAATAGAATAGCTACAACATTACAATCTCTCGTGTATGTAAATGTTATGTATACGGACCACCAATAATAATATTTTCAAATAAATGTAATGTATGTAAAATCATACGATTATGGAGTTCAAGAAAATATGAGTACCTGGATGTGTTGATAAGATGTGCTCTCAAATGTACAACTTCACACTACTATTTGCAGAGATCTGCCTAAGCCAAGTATGTGAATGTCGTTGTATCCAGTACACTGTAGAACTTTGTGCATAGGTGATGTGTAAATAATTTGTGGAAAATCCATCGAAAAGTGTGTGAAAAAAAATAAATTTGTCTTACTTAAGAAAATATATATACACTACATCGGCAGACAACAGTTACAACACTTGACAATAAATTGTACAAAAAATCATATGGGGGATGCCCAATTCACAAGTACGTGCTTGTCCAAAGAGACTAGAATTTAAAGACAAATAGCTATACGAAGGTCTCATGGATCACATCATGCATAGTGCATTGTCTTGATAATTTGC
Organism: Alisma plantago-aquatica; assembly: GCA_963693085.1. Classification (NCBI taxonomy): domain Eukaryota; kingdom Viridiplantae; phylum Streptophyta; class Magnoliopsida; order Alismatales; family Alismataceae; genus Alisma; species Alisma plantago-aquatica. The sequence goes on along the minus strand of OY856414.1, from coordinate 401,000,699 downwards.
TAGTACAAGTCTAATCGTTCTTTAATATAAAAGTTGATATTACTCTAAAAATGCAGTTCACAGCACTATCGAACCACATGTTGTGTAGGCCATTGATCTTTCCTATCTATACAATCGACATGGCGATTGGTGCCCAGTAAATAGGTAATGCAAACGGAAGAGTCAAAGTCTCAGTAAGAGACAGTTGTTAGAGCATGTGTTATTCTTGAGGATGAAACCGTAGTAAAGTTCGATCAATGAATAGATAAGTAGGAAACTGTTCCGCGCAATCCATCATTAGAGTTTTAGTTTCTGCAGTAACAAAGAGAGACGGGTAGGGCACCATAATAGATAGATATAAATGATTCATTAGATTGTCAAGAAAATTAATGTCATACCAGGCAGTGGGTCGGGCATGTGCCCACCCGTACATGGGAGTAGCTCAGTCGCTGACCCCAACAAAGCGAAGGAAGTGAGAAAGACGGAAGTGGCGAAGAAAAGAAAGTAGCCAAGCATCTCTAAGAAATGACTCCCATTCTTTTGCGACCGTGAGTCTTTCATTTTTCTAGACGAGAAACGAAAGGAAAAACAGAGTCGATAGAAGTGAGTTGTGAGCTGCCTATTAGCGAGCCAATGAGTGTGAAAAACGCGAGGGTGAGGGCGAGAGGAGAACATATAATGGGGTGTACTACGTAACGTGTGGCAAACAAGGACACGTTATGTCGATGCAAGGAGCGGTGGCGGTTGATGAAGGACATTGTCTTCTCCCACGCATCCGGTCGATGTCCAGACCACCACTGCGGTCATGGGATTCGCTTTGTTCCAATCCTCTCTGTCTCGGACCAGACCCCACCCATCGTGCTCCACCCATAACGGCGTCCTCAACGGCATCAAACTCCACTCCCACCTCACCGCCGCCATCAGCTATTGTTCCACTGGCATCATCAGTGTTAAATGTACCGATGTCACCACCAACAGGCGCCTCCGCAGCAGTCTTAGATAAACTATCAATTTTTCCCAACTCACCAACAGATTCAGCAGTCAGCAAGAAGTTGCCCCTAATCCAGACAGGTAAGCCCTCTGTTATGTGTTTTGTGATGTTGTCATCGATTGGAGCACGTTGTGCTAGGGGACATGGACTAAGTTCGCCTTTGTGATCGATCCCACAATGTACATCCAAAGTGCATTATTTACCAAACTGCTCTACGTACATTACTAAGTATAGTTGTAGTTGTCGTAACTTCTCTTTCCATGCCATGTTTTTGTTGTTCCCATCAGGCGCCCTATACACTCTGGCCCTAACTAAGTTATGCACGATTATACCAGGTTTTTGGTACTTATTTTGATGAGGAGAAGGATGATGTTTAATTAATCCTTCGATTGTGTGTTGCTTATGATGTGAGGGGGATACTTTTACGAAGAAAAAGGTGAGTACGGCATGCTACCTAGCATGCTACCCAACAGTCGGCACCTATGGATGAAGGTAGTTTGGAACACGGCTGTAGAAGACTAAGTACCATGTTGCCATGTGTATTTTTATAATTAAAAACCAACTACAAGTCCTGAAGTTACATACTACGTTTTCTTTCCCACATGCCATTGTCTGCTAATCTCCGATAATGGCTTCTTCCCCATACAGATGGATTGCTTGATCGACAAGCAGTGGTGGAAGGAGGTTGTGGTGTCTGCAATAAGGGAATGCACAAAACTAATGCATTTATCTTATCAACGAAGACGATGATAAATAATTAAAATTATAAGCCTCATGCTTCCTCTATGGAGAGTAGCTCGCTACAGTCACTGATTAGAGGATGCCTTGTAGTGGGTCTTGAGAGGACCGTCACCACCAGCGGTTTTGTTTGACGTTTTGTTATTCGGAACTGGACAGGTGGTTAGAGGGATGATGCATGTGTATTATTGATCCTACTAAATGTTATGTTTATGAGCCAACACATTTTTTGAAGGAAAAAATAAAGTAAACTCAGTGTTGAATGCACGATGCTTTTGCAATGATCTAATGCATGACTTGTTTGCGCTTGCATCTTGTTTTCAATAAGATAACCTTTCTTTTCATTAGAATCTAAATGGATGTTTAATTCTTATTATTTTATTACCTTACTTGAAGCAAATTGTTTTCCAAAAATACTTAAATAGTTTATCTCTTCTACCAAGTTATAATCAGATGATGACACTACCTTTGTCACCATAGAAGTATAACGAAAATATGGTCATCTCTTAAAATTGTTGTCAATTTAAGAGACGATATCTCCTGAAATTACTCATGTTATATGGTATAGTATATGTAATTATGATGGATTTTTTTATTCACTGATTCATGAAATCCTTGGCATGGTGACCAACTTACATTACAAATAGAGTATATTTCTCACCAATATTTATGTAAATGCATCCTTCTCTTATGTTTTTCTTTTGAATTAGATGAAACATTGCTTATATCACTTATTCAGTATAACAGACTTGATGGTAATTTGAAGGTAGGAAACAACTCTCTTTTTTACTATGGTAACATAGCAAACATATATTATTTGTTTTCACAGTTCAGTATTCTTATAATTGAGTCTATATCGAGTAAGATCACTATAAAAGTAATAAAATATCACCTTGATTTATTTGAAAATTGTGGATACATGTTGTCTTATGTTTATAAGTCATTCAATATATATCATAGATCTAATGTAATGTGCACGTGCACGTGTGTTCACTATATATATATATATATATATATATATATATATGTGTGTGTGTGTGTGTGTGTGTGTGTGTGTGTGTGTGTGTAAAATATTGTGTGGGATAAAGAGAGGCATTCTCTCCCCCTCTCTCATGCCCGTGACGGAGGCCGAACGTCCGAGAGGGTGGTAAACCAAGGCGGCAGTTGGGATTTGAACCCAGGTCCCTTCGTGAGGAGACACCGCGCTTGACCACTTGAGCCACTTCTTGTCGGCTATATGATATTGTGTGTGTGTATGTATGTATATATATAATATTCCTCAAAATCATCACGAACAAATGCACTCCTTACATCAGACGATGGATAGTGAGATCTTGTATGGAAGCCAGTGCAATAAGCCATCGAACTATGGTATTGCGAGAAACATGAGAATATGTATTAAAATGATCTATTCTTTTCTTTTGTGTGCATTTTTTGACAACTATTTGGCCTTGTAAAAAGTAATAAATGCGTCTAAATTCAATTTCTTTTGAAGATCCATTTGCATATAACTACAGTGCAACTAGGAGGCAAGTTTACCAAATCCCAAGTTCTATTTGAAAGAACTGATAGGATTTTATCATTAACGACTTCCTTCTAAAATTTGATTTGAAAAGAAGCCATAGTTTGTTGGTGGAGAATAGGATCACCATCCACATTGCGAGCAATATAATCATTCACAAACTACCTGGATGCCCTTGCATGTTTACTTCTCCTTACTTCCGTTATTTAGTCATATGCATCTGATCGAGACAACACGCTCATTACCAACCCCAACATAAAATAGCATTTCAACATGATTAGTAATGAAACATGCAGATCTGGATCTTTTAAATAATCACATAAGGATACACGAGTTTTAATATGGAATAAATTCTCAAGATATATTATATCACGGAGTTCAACTATTGTGTTGTCATCCATGCCAAAATTCTCAGTTATATTACAATTGTAAAGTGTTAGGATTAGTCTTATTGAGATATATTATTGTATTTACTGTTTCAGTTTTTTTTTAAGTTCTTTCTTTAGTCAGTAACATGGGCCCTTGTATAAAGTGGCCCGTTAGGGTTTTCAGTTCGCTTCCTTGTACCAATTTATAGGAGTGAGTTTTCTCTTTTGTGAATATAGAAAACACGGTGTATTTCCACATGGTATTAGAGCAGGATACCTAGTCCTGATCTCCACCATCCGCCGCCGCCTTCTCCCTCTCTCTCTCTCTTTCCCTCGATCAGCCACCGCCGCCGCATCCTCCATCTTCATCGTCGTTGTTGATCACGCCTAAGGGGATCTACTTCTCCTTCTAACCTTATCCTCTTTTCAACTAGAGGATCTAGGGGGCGATTCTTCCAATGTTCTTATGCGCTGAAGAACCGTTCGGCAGATATGGGGTCATTCATGACCACATATTCTAGGGCTTTGTCCACTCTATTATTGGTATAATTGGGTATATTCAACATATTACCTTTCTTCTTGGTGAATCATAGTATTTGCCACTTATTTTGGGTCTTTTTTGACCTTATTCTGCTGGATTCGCCATTCCTGCTCCTGATCTGTTGTTGCCCCGACCTTTGACACGCAGTGTCCGGGCCAAACACGTCATGTCCCAAACCGACGAATCACCTGCTCCTGATCTGCTACTACCTCGACCTTTGACACGTCGTGTCCCCGTCTGACACGATGTGTCTCACACCAGTGAATCATCTAACATGTCATGTCTTATTTTTGACATGTGTCTCTTTCCCGGAGACTATATGTGTTGTCTGACACGCTGTCTCTTATTTTTGACACACCGTGTCTCTTTCTAGGAGACTATTTGTTGTTGTCTGACACACTGTGTCCTTTTCTGACACGTCGTGTCCCTTGCCTCTGAAGAAGTTTGTTCTCTCTTGACACATCGTTTCGTTTTCTAGACACGTCGTCTTGCAACTTTTGGAGACTCTTGGCTACACTATTGCACTATGGTTGCATCTTCCTCTGAGATCATGGAGACACATGCTAGATGTGTCACTTATGTCAAGTTCAACGGATCCAAATACATTTTGTGGGCATGATCATTTCAAATTTATGCTCACTCTGCGGGCAAGCTTGAGCATCTCACTAAATCACCTCCTCCTAAAGATGAAACGAATGACAAAAAGAAAGCCGAGTATAAGAAATGGACAGAATGTGATTCTCAAGTCTTGTCTTGGATTCTAAATAGCTGTGAATCTCATGTATCCACCAATCTCTTGTTTACTGACACTGCCAAGGAAGCCTAGGACCATATCGCTTAGATCATTCCAGTAAGGGAAATGCCTCTCGAGTTTTTGAACTCTATAAACGCCTGCATTCTCTAAGACTTGACGAAGCTACATCGTTTGCTTCACATTTTGATACCTTCAAAGGTATTTGGGGAGAACTCAAACTCCGCCATCCATTATCTACTGATCTCAATAAACTACAAAAACAAGATGAAGTCCAGTTATGCCAGTTTTTTGCATCCTTGCCCCCCAACTATGAAGTTGTCTGCCAACAAACCCTTGCATCCAAACCATTACCCATGTTGGACGATGTTTATCTTCGGTTATCTTACTCCGTGTCTTCTGCTACCAAAGAAGAGTGTGTTGCCCTGGTTGTTGCTAGACGAGGACGTGGTAACTCTACGTTTGGACGAGGCAGAGGTCTTAACAATGGTGGAAGAGGGCCTCCTCATCAGTCTTCTCCTCTTCAGCCTCGGTACTGCAACTTTTGTAAACGGACTAATCATATCGAGGACAAATGCTGGAAGAAACATGGAAAGCCCGAATGGGCAGACCAAGTCCCCACTAATGCAGCTGAAGAAGAGTCTACATATACATCTAGTGTTGCTACTACTCAAATGGTAACTCTAAATTCGTTTGACCTTCACAAACTAATCAAAGCCACTTCTGCACTTACTACCACAGGCGAACATTGCTCAACACTCAAGTGATCCTTCCTATCTTTAAGCTTCTTCATCTTCGACAAAAGATGATTGGATTGTTGATTCTGGCGCCACGGCCCATATGACTGGTAATAAAAATATTTTCACTCATCTAAAGAAATCTATATATCATCCTTCGGTATGTCTGGCGGATGGATCTACTTCCCACGTCACTGGAATAGAGGATGTTAACAACAATCTCCTTAAATCTATCCTATTTGTGCCCAGATTTCCTTTGAACTTGATGTTTGTTAGTAAAATTACCAAATCTTTAAATTGCAATTTAACCTTCTTTCCTTACATTGTTTTCATGCAGGATCTTAGGAACGAAGAAGACGATTGGTGGGGGATATGAATGTGGAGATGGTTTGTATTATCTGCAGACCTCGTGAAATTTGCCTACTATTGCTCTTATGGCTCGCTCTACCTCTTTGTATCAATGGCACATGCGGCTTGGTCATCCTTCAGCCAATAAGTTGGAAGTCCTTATTTCCTAATTTTTCTTCTGAAAAATTTACATGTCAATCTTGTCAACTTGGAAAACATCATTGCTCTGTGTATTTTCCTCGTTGTGATAACATGAGTCCTAGTTTGTTTTTTTAAATTCATTCTGATATTTGGGGACCTTGTCGTATTGGTAATCATACTGGTGTGCGATATTTTGTATCTTTCATTGACAATTGGTCTCGTGTCACTTGGCTTTATCTTTTAAAAGATCGCTCTGAAATTTTAGATGTTTTCTCCAAGTTCTTGAATGAAATAAAAACTCAATTTTATGTTGCTCCTTGCTTTGTCCGCACTGATAATGCTTCTGAGTACGCAGCATGGTTTTCCGAAGATTTGTATCTCCAAAGGAATTGTCCATCAAACCTCATGTATCTATAGTCCACAGCAAAATGGTGTTGTTAAAAGAAAAAACAGACACCTTGATGTTGCTCTAACTCTCCTAATTGAAATGAAGGTTCCCAAATCCTATTGGCCCGATGTCATTTTGTTAGCCAACTACCTCATCAACCGCATGCCTTCCTCCATCCTACAAAATAAAATTGCCTACCAACTTCTCTGCCCATGAACATATTTTTTCCCTACCACCAAAAGTTTTTGGCTGCCTTCGTTTCGTCCACAATCACCAAACTGGACTTGATAAATTGTCTCCACGAGTTTCATTGTTGTTTTCTTGGATACTCTCGAACACAAAAGGGGTACAAATGTTTTGATCTTGTTGCACAATCGATTGTATGTTAGTGCGGATGTAACCTTCTTTGAAGATACTTCATTCTTTTCTGAACCAAGTCAGCAGGTGTCTTCTCCTAATGCACAACTTCCTAATGTACCTCTTTCCACCGTCCAAATTGTCGACGAGTCTTCCACCCTTGTTCTAAAAGTAAATGAGCGACAGAGCAAAAGACCTCTACCTAAGTTTCCCTGCTATGACCCCTTCGGAGACTGTTGATCCACCACCAGTTAGGGCATGTTTGCTACGGTGATGTAGGATGCAGTTTGATGAATATTAAAACACCTCAAATGGAATTATATATTTTGCGTTGTGACAAATATGTTTGATACAACATAGTAGGACTCGGCGGCTTCTCAAGTTATTGGTTGGTACACATAAGCTTGTCCAGACTTTTGCTCGTGAAGATGGCAGGCTACAGCTGTAAAAAGAGCGATTGCACTTGACCACGTCCAAAACGGGGGTGGTACCGTTTCCAGGAATTTGAGCCAAAACTGAACCGTTTCGTGAGTTGAAAACCAACGTTTTCTTTTTCCCATCAGCCAACCAAACAAAAATCAGGTCATAACTCCTAAAAGTTTGAAAGTAATGATCTCATCCTACACCCAACCAAACAGGCCCAAATGGTAATTCAACAGACTCTAATCAAGTTTCTGAGTTGGACATGCCTATTGTCTTAGGGAAGGGACAGCAGTCTGGTACAAAATATTGCATTTCTAAACATGTTTCTACAGATTATCTAAATGCCTCCATGGCTAAATTTACTGTTGCAATATCTGTTATCTCTATTCCAAAAACTGTTCAGGAAGCACTTCTCTATCCTGGATGGAAGAAGGCTATGGATGAGGAGATGGATGCTCGTGGGTCCCGTGGGACATGGGTCCTTGTTGATCTTCCTCCAGGTAGCAATCATGTTGGCTGTCCCTGGGTATATACTGTAAAATATTTGCTATAGATGGAACGATTGAACGCTTGAAAGGTAGATTGGTTGCCAAAGGATACACACAGGAATCTGGAGTTGATTATTTTGAGACTTTTTCCCCTGTTGCTCGTCTCAATTATGGCGTATTCTTATTCACGTTGTTGTCAATCAAGGATGGTATCTGCATTAACTAGATGTCAAAAATACCTCTTTATGGTGACTTGCAGAAAATTGTCTACATGTCCCAACCACCAGGTTATGTTACTGAGGGGGAGTATTATAGGAAAGTTTGTCTTCTTAAGAAGGCTATTTATGGTTTTAAGTAGAGCCCTCGAACATGGTTTGACAAATTCTCTCTTATACTATAGCAATTTGATTTCACAAGGTCTGAGTGTGATCATTCTGTCTTTCTCAAGACCACCACTTCTAGAATTATTATTCTTATTGTATATGTGGATGATATCATTATATCTGGTAGTGATACCACAGGGATTGCTGATACAAATCTTATGAAACACTTTATAACCAAAGACCTAGGAATCTTCGGTACTTTCTTGGCATTGAGGTAGCATATAACAAAAATGGAGTATCTCTATCATAGAGGAAGTATACTCTAGACTTATCATCTGAAACTGGAATGTTGGGTTGTCGACCTGATGTCTCACCTATGGATCAGGCACATGATCTATGGGTCGAGTCCACTCATCTCTTAGAAGATAAATATTGCTACAAGCGACTAGTTGGCAAACTTCTGTATCTTACCGCTACTAGACTAGATATATGCTTCGTTGCAGTAGTTCTTAGTCAACTTATGGATTGCCCTCAGCAATGTCACTGGGAGGCAGCATGTCGTGTCCTAAAATATTTGAAGAACGCACATGAACAGTGGTTATTTTATAAGAGAAATGGGCATCTTGATGTTATTAGATCCTCTGATGCTGGCTGTGCAGGATGTAAGTCTGACAGGAGATCCACTTCTGGTTATTGTACCTTCGTAGGAGGTAATCTGGCTACTTGGAGGAGCAAGAAACAAAATGTAGTTGTCTGATCTAGTGATGAGTCTGAATATCGTGCAATGGCCCATACTAGTGAACTGTTATGGATTAAATATATTCTTGCAGACTTTAGGTTCCCTATCACCTACGCTATCCTGATGTATTGAGATAATCGTGTTGCTACCTCCATTGCTAGCAATCTTGCATTCCATGAGAGGACCAAGCATATTGAAGTCAACTGCCATTTTCTTCGAGATGTTTACTGGATAAGAAGAATACTACTCCTTTCCTACCATTACGTGAGCAAACTACAGATATATTTACTAAGCCTCTCTCGAGCAAGCGAGTTGAGGAACTATGCTGCAAGTTGGGCATGATTGGCATCTATGCTCCAACTTGAGGGGGAGTATTGAGATCATACTTGTTAAGGCGGCAAGGCGACAAGGCGTCATCCTTGAACGCCTTGTGCTTATAAGAAATTATGTTTCTGTACAATTTACCTATATATATACATGTGCTATGATTTTTGTAACATCCCCCCTTCATATATGTGTTATATTTTACCTATATATATACATATGTTGTGATTTTTATAACATTTCCCCCTTCATATATATGCTATATTCATATAGGAAAATCCATAAAAGTCTGGGTAATCCACTGATATACATTTTCTTTATTTATACTTGATGTCTATAGTGTAATACCCTATTGTATACATACATTTTTATTGTTTGTGCATAGATATATACATATTAAACACAACTAAACATGTATGTGTACAGTTCCATTGTTGCATACATAAATATATACATATTTTAAAAGTTATACTTGGATGCAATTATGCAAAGATGTATTCTGTGGTAATATGTGTATTACAGGTTCTACTAATACTCAAAACAAACCTTATGTAAGTTATGTAATCCACCTATATCAGTTTAAACTTGAATAAGGGATTTAGGATGATAGTGATGAAGGATAACAGTTATTTACATAGTATCAGTAGATAATTTTCCTTACTTAGGGTAATTATCAGCTGATATACATATATGTTGCAGCTAATATGACTGTTTGAAGTTCCTATGATAAGCAAGAAGGGAGTTAGTATACATAGGAAGATATTTATATTGCAATTGAAGAGCTATTCAGGATGAAAATATCCCTCAACATTTAAATCACATTAAAGCTAATACTAAGAAAATTACTATAAATATCTAGAGTATAAATTCCATTTAATAAAGATATTGTACAACAAACATAGATAAATATACTTAATTTGAATATTAGAACAAGTGTAGAACAAATAAATACCTATATATAGGGCCAGGGGTCCATAAAAACCATAAAGTGACATATAGGTCAAGGCGCAGGGTAACGCACCCCCCTTGGAACGCCTTGCCGCCTAGGCGCTCTCCTTAACAAGTATGATTGAGATATATTATTGTATTTAGTGTTTAAGTGTATTTTTGTTTAAGTTCTTTCTTTTGTCTGTAACCTGGGCCCTTGTAAAAAGTGGCCCATTAGGGTTTTCAGTTTGCTTCCTTGTACAGCCTCCTATTTATAGGAGTGAGTTTTCTCTTTTGTGAATATAAAAAACACAGCATATTTCCACTGAGTCTCATACTGTGTAATTAGGTAACTGGCAGCCACCCATGGTCCTTTATAAAGGCTAACCATATTCATAATACAAGACAAGTCATTACACTATTATTTTCTCACTCCAGTATTTTACTTGGTCACATGGTATTAGAGCCTTAGGAATCAAACCCTAATATCTCTTGTGTACGTCACAGCGGACACGTCCTTAGAGGCTGCCCAAGTAATCAAAGCTTTATTCTTGCATTTTCCTCTTTGTCTCGTGATTGTCTTGTAGTCAGATTCTTTGTTTATGTGGTGATTTGTTCTTGTGAATCGCATATCAAGGAATTATTTTACTTCTCTTTGTGTTTTCTCTCCTTCGCGATAAAGTTGTTGTTGATGTGTGTCAAGACTGCTGGAGTGCGGCGCAATCTGGCGGCAACAAAAAAATTATGGTTGGTTATCAATCAATAATTTATTTGTTAGTTATTCTCGATTCTCTCACATGTGTCATGTTCACGATAAAATTCAGGTAGGTTTTTGAACAAATTTTAATTTCTACGCACAATCTTCTCTGCGATGTAGCTTTCGATAGGTTGAATTGACGCTCCAGTCTACCATCGCACGTGAATCATCCTTCACGTTTGGACAATAACAATCACAATTGAATCAAATATTTATTGTGGCCATCAGCAAAATCACCGACATAATTCATGAAAATGTTTCCTATTTGCTCCTATAGTCATAATGGAATCACCAATGTGTCGGTGATTATCACTCCTATAGCTGACGATCTTCGTATTTGGTGTGATAGCATAATCGGTTGATTCTGGTCTCCACGCCTTCTGCTCCCTCCTAGCACGAAGACAACAATCAGTCGGACACATCACAAGCGATCTATCATCTCCAACATTTAGTGCGTTTGTGCCTAGTCTTTTGTTCAAATTCCTACATCAGCAACAACATGGTAGACACAAGAAAGAAATCATTGAGACTCCTCAACAATCTGCCCTTCTCGAACTATCTCATCATGTCCCACTAACTCAATGGACGCAACTTTAGCCAATGGAGCCGCAAAGTGAAAGTCCGGCTCAAAGTTAAGGGAAGGATCAACATCTCACATATGATCCAACTAAAGATGAGTCCTTCTCCATGTCGGACCAGCATGATGCCAACCTTTTGTCTTCTTTGAGAAATTTCATGGAACCCCAAGTTGTTGATATCACCAACCACCTTACCAATTGCAAGAGCAATTTGGGGTCATCTTCTGAAACATCTCAAGGGTGTACGATATGACGCTGGAGGTGTACAATCTTCACCAAGATGAGAAGACACTGCAACAGTACTTTGGAGAGGTCATTCGCATCACTGAAGATTTGAGCACTCTCTTCCACTTTCTACTTATGTGGTCAAACTTTGGAAACGACAAGATCAGATGGTCGTCATCAAATTCCTTATCAGTCTTGACAACGAATATGGAGTCAAAATCAATATCCTATCTGAAAGAGAGCTTCCCACTCTTATGGAAGTGTACCAGTGTGTCACTTGTGCCTTCCTTAAGCAAGATTCCTTGACAGCTCATGCAAAAGCCTTGCTCTGCCCTTATTTCTCTAGGCACCGACAACATAGAGTTCTGAAACCCACCCACACCAATTGGTTCAATCGATTGAACCGCCACCCCAATGCAAGTCGGGCACCTCTAATACCCGTTTTTTAGGAGAAAACTCATGACAACCGGCGACCTGGTGAACCGGCCACAATTCCAGTGAACTTGCTTATTAATTTGCAAATCACTTATTTCCAAACTCCTCATTCTAATTCCACGCAAGCCCCCCTAGAACTATGCACCCCTGAGAAATCTTCCCTGCTCCCTTACGCACCTTCCTGGTCACATGAAGCTAGGGCACAACTTCTTCCTCCACTTCTTTGGTCGATGTTTGCGCCTTTGCCTACTACGGCCGCCGCTAGCAGCATGCTTGCCTGCAAAAAATGTTGTTGTCAGTGTCCTCTTCTCTGCGGGCTGATGTTGTCGGCTCTCTTCTCCACGAGTTGTTGTTGTTGGCACTGACTTCTCCACACAATGCTCCAGCTCCCTTTCAAAGACATTGCAGCAACATGCTAAAGTTGAAGCTCGCCGCTAGAAGACTTAAACCTGTCGTCACTAGACTTCTCAGAGTAGCAGGTATTATATTTCCAGCGCCCCTATTCCTCTTCCCGCCTCCCTTTTCTTAAGGTTTTTCTTCTCTTTAACCTTGATCGTGTTGCAGTGTTGCAAGTTGCATGTCATCTTTATTTTGAACATGGTGGAGGTGGAGTTGAAGTCATGAAGGCTTGGCTGTGTGAACTGTAAAGAGGTGAAGTTGTGCAGCCAAGTTATTTATTGTTGCTATTTAGAGGTCTAATTACTCCAATTCAGGTTTAATACGCACATGTGCCAATCAGTTCGTAATGTTTGCTGAAATATTAGCATTTTATTTGAAGTAGGTCCTTTCTTGATGTTGATCGTTTTTTCCATTTCTAAATTCCCATAGTATTGCTGCTTGCTAGTATTAACTACAAAGGTTTGCTATCCTAATCAGATCCTATGAGTATTGAATGTCACACTATTTTTCTAAATTTTCTTCAGCATTTATTCTAGTAGAAACTAGCTATTCCATTTTGATGTTCTATGGATGATTGTTGTTTGTTTTTTATTAACATAGTGAACAAGGACCTAGTTGTAATATGTAGATAAGTAAGGGTCTACATGTACGTGTGTATTATAGATTTCCTCTATATATACAAATCACAAGCGACCATAGTTTTTAGGTCCTCTTCTTCTCCCAACACCATTGTTTACATGGTATCAGAGCTTGGGTGCTAGAAAACCCAGAATTTGTCTTGAAGGTTGCTTCTCCAACCTAGGGTTTCTTGGTTTGTCCATACTCAACAAGCTTCAACCCTTTTTTCATCCTTTATGGTCGGGCTGCTACAGTACTTATTGCAGCGACGTCGGCCAAACAAGGGGAAGGGGCTCATTTGAGTGGTCATATTCAACTTTGGCCTTCTCTCATTCTTTCTATATGTCCCTAGTGGCCTTCTTGAAGGTAGAAAGAAGAATTGCAGCCTCCCTAGGTGCCATGCATAGGCTCTTTTTTGGAGGATAGCACACAGCAGTTTTGTCATCCAACTTTCTACATCATCCACCAGAAATAGGGAGACTTTTCTCCTTATTTTTGGGCCTAAGTGGGGCGCCCAATCCAAAGAAGTTTCCCCAAAAGCACAAGAGCAATCGTGCCTTGAGGAAGGAACCGTGTCCTTCACAACCCAGGTCTACTGGAAGCTGTTACTGTAGCATCCAGCCAAGCATAACTATTTTAGCCACAGCTGTTGTCCATTTCTCCTTCCTTAGAGGCTTCTATTGGCTTGTTAACAACTGCAAGATCTCAAAATAAAGAGAATACGGTCAAACAATCTATTGTTACATCCCAAAATCATTTGATCTACTGCTGGTGTTGCTACTGATTATTTTGAAGTCTGCTGTTGTTGATTACTAATTGTTGATTGTTGATTGTTGGTTGGTAACTACTGAGGACGATTGTTTGGGACTACTAAATTGCTTATGGAGATGTTACACCAAGTTGGGTTGACAAGAGATGAATACGTACAGTTGATGCAATTGCGTGCTTTGTCTTACATCAAATTGTTTAGCTCAGAAGGTGGGAGTTGTCAGCACTTGTTTCTCCGCCTGTCAAAACAACATTGTCATCTTGGGTTAGATTCAGATGCCAACGACCACATGCTCGGTACACTTCAGTTGATGTCTACCCGTCCCACCAAAATGTCTTTCCCCAGTCTCACTTTTGCTGATGGATCCAAAAGTTATTGTTCAGGGCACTGGAAGAATAGTTTGCTTTTAATTGATATCCTTCAGTCGTCTCACCCGTTCACTTCAAGCTGATGTTAACTTGATGCCTGATTGTTGTGTAATACAAGATCTGAATACACAGAGAATTGCTGGCGGACGGTATGAGCATGTTGGTCTTTACTACCTCGCCTCGGTGAACCTCCAAAAGCATGCTAGTTGTGTCTCCTCTACATATTCAAAGTCTAGGTCAACCTTAAAGTGGCCGTCACTAAATTGTCCAATTTGGATAAACCAGACTGCAAGTCATGTCAGCTAGGTAAACACCAGTGATCCTCATTTAGGTCTGGAACCCAAAATAGAGCAGAGTTGTCTTTTCATATCATTCATTCAGGCGTCTGGGGTCGTAGTCGGGTTCCATCAAAAGTTGGATATAAGTACTTTGTCACCTTTATACACTCAAGAGTCATATGGTTATATTTGATGAAGGACATATCAGATTTTTTTCCATTTTCCAATCCTTTTACCTAAAAGTTGAAAATACTTATGGAAAACATATACAAATCCTACATAGTGACAATGCTCGCCGCAAGTACTTCAGTCACAATTTTACCCAACTTCTTTCATATCGTGGAATCATCCACCAATCCTAATATCCAAGTACTCCACAACAATACAGAGTTGCATTACAAAGGAATCGCCACATCATTGAAACTACTTGTACTTTACGTCTCCCCAAGAATGTCACAAAAGACTAATGGAGTGATGTAGTTCCAACAGCAACCTACTGATCAACCACATGCCATCATCCATGATTCAAAATCAAATTCCCTTGTCTGTCCTTCATCCCAATAAAATCAATATAAAATGTACCACCTAAAGTCTTTGTGTGTGTTTACTTTGTTCATATATTAGGTGGTCATCAAGATAAGTTAAATCCGAAGTCTGCAAAACGAATATTTTTGGGCTATTCTCGAGTTCAAAAAGGGCATAAATGTTTTTGTCTGTCAAAACGTCGTTTCTTTGTCTATGTTGATGTCACCTCTTTTCAAAGATACTCCATATTTTGGTGGTTCCTAGTCTTTTCAAGAGGTCGAGGAGTCTTTGCCATTTCCAACAATCATTTAATCACAAGTCAGCGAACCACCAATCATTCAATTACAAACCATTGAGCCTCAATCATTCAATCACAAGTTATTGGACCACAAGTCATAGAATCACGGATCATTTCGTCACAAGTTATTCAATCACCTATGATACAGTCGCCAATTTCAGAAGTTAACTCTTTTGGTCGTCCACCCATTACGCAAATCTACACACATATCTTACTTCAATTCTAAGAAGGACAATGCATGTCTCAATCCTTCTACAATCATCACTCAATTAGATGATCCGACGGAGACCAACGATCTTGTAGACTTGCCTATTGCCTTACACAAAGGAAAATAATCTTGTACATCTCATACAATCACCAGTATTATCTCTTATGCACAATTTCTCCATCATATAATGCCTTCCTATCCTCTTTTTCTACCCTCATCTGTCTCAAAGGAACTGAATCACCCTAGATGGCATGTTGCAATGGAGGAAACGTCTCCTCCCTAAAGTAACAATACATGGTCTTTAATTCATTGTCCCCCTAGAAAATCAGTAGTTTGTTACAGATGGGTCTTCACAGTCAAGGTTGGTCCTGATGGTATTGTTGATAGACTCAAGCCATGATTTGTGGCCAAGGCATTCAAACGGATCTATGGTGAAGATTATTTAGAGACATTCTCTCATGTGGCCGAAATGGCCTCTGTTCCATTCTTCACGTCTCTTGCAACTACATATTCATGGACTTTACAATAGCTAGATATCAAGAATGCATCTTTGCACGGCGATATAAATGAAGAGATTTACATAGAGCAATCACCAAGATTTGTTGCTCAGAGGGAATCTAGTATGGTTTGTTGACTCCATAAGTCACTTTATGGTCTAGAGCAGTCGCCTCGTGCTCGGTTTGGTAGATTCAGTTGTGCTCTTTCTGTTTAGTCTTCACAGATGCATCATGGACCACTGTAGTTTCTACTAACGATTTAATTTTGCATGTATGTTTCTAATAGTTTATGTTGATGATATTGTGATCATTAGTGATGACAAACAAGTTATTGAGAAGATCAAGCGCTTTCTTCAAGATCAGTTCCAAACCAAAGACCTAGGTAATCTCAATTGGGATTGAAGTTACAAAGTCAAAGGTTGGAATTTTCATTTCACAACAGAAGTATGTTCTAGATATTCTCACAGAGAAAGGTATACTTGGAGCCAAGCCAGTAGAGACTCCAATGGATCCTAAGGTCCGATTGTCTGTGAAACACCAGAAGCCACTTGATGATCCTTGATTGTCACTAGACCTGACATTGCCTTTGGCACTAGTGTTGTTAGTCAATTCATGGAGAAGTCACGTACAAGCCATTGGGAGGCTATTATGTGCATTCTAAGATACTTGAAGAAGTCTCCTGGGAAAGGATTGTTGTACCAACATCATTAACACATGAGAGTTCAAGGTTTTTCTGATGCAAATTGGGCATGATCTAGTATTGATGGAAGGTCTATTTCTAGCTATTGTGTCTTTGTGGGAGGTAACCTTAATGTCTTCAAAAAGTAAGAAGCAAATACTTATGCTAGATCTAGTATTGAATCAGAATATAGAGCCATGGCTTTAGCCACTTGTGTGCTATTATGATTCAGTCATCTATTAGAGTTAGGCTTTGCTCAGAGTCGTCACATGGAGTTAAATTGTGATAATCAGGTTGTTGCTCATATTGCCCAAGACTCATGTCTTTCATGGAAGAGCAAAGCATATAGAAGTTCACAGTAATTTCCTTATGGAAAAGATACAAGACGGCCTAATCAAGTTGTCACCGGTTAGATCTGAAGATCACGTTTAGTTCTTATGTAACAAGTTGGGAGCATACGATATACATGCTCCAACTTGAGGGGAGTTTTAATATAGTGAACAAGGGCCTACTTGTGATACTAAAATAAGTCAGGGTCTACATGTAGATGTGTATTACTGATTTCCTCTATATATGCAAGTTGCAAGAGAGACAATGGTTTTCAGGTCGTCTTGTTCCCCAACACCATTGTTCACAGTGTTGTTATACAATTTATATTGAAATCTAGTATTCAACTTTATTGATTTTTTATCTCCTTGTGTTATTGTTAGAGATGTCAACACCACAAGACTCAAATGTGCAATCACATCAAAATGTTCGGGGAAAGAGTGATTCTTCTTGCGGACATGTACACGAGTCTATTGATCCTTGCAGCGGGAAGAAGATTTGGAAGTTGCTATTATGGAAGGTCCACTAAAGGTGGGGGATAAATCGAATGAAGCACCACTTGGCATGGAAATCTGGTGATATGGAGATCTGTAGAAAGGTTCATCATGATGTTAGGGAAAAAATGATTTGGAAAAGAAAGTGGCACAAGACTGTCTTCACATGAATATGGGCATGCATTGCATAGTCAGTCTAGTAGGATTGTTGATAGTTGCAAAGCTGCCAATAGCTCTTCCACTAAGGGAAAGACTGTTGTGGACGTTGATATCACAGAACTCCAATCAAAAAAGGGAACAATTTCTCAGTTCTTTGCTCCTAGGACTACGGTCGGTGTTCAACCAAGTCAAAGGAGTGTATTGATGTCCAAGAAGCAAAGGATCATGTAAAGCAACTAATTGCTAAGTGGTTGTATGCTACAAGAATCTCCTTTAACACAATTAATTCTCCTCATTTTCAACCTAAGATTGATGTGATTGCATAAATGCAGCTTGGTTTTAGGGAACCCTCTTATCAC
The DNA here is from genome assembly GCA_963693085.1 of Alisma plantago-aquatica. Classification (NCBI taxonomy): domain Eukaryota; kingdom Viridiplantae; phylum Streptophyta; class Magnoliopsida; order Alismatales; family Alismataceae; genus Alisma; species Alisma plantago-aquatica. The sequence goes on along the minus strand of OY856414.1, from coordinate 400,982,641 downwards.
GAGTTGAGGATAACTTGTTTGAAGAGAGAAAAGAAGGAAATGCATATGTTTGTAGACTCTTTCCGTGAATGCTGGAGTGAGACAGATTGCACAATTATGATAGATGGATGGAAAGACACAAGAAGCGGAACATCGATCAGTTTCTTGGTATATTGTCCTAAAGGGACAATCTTTGTAAAATATGTGAATGTTGGTGAGCTGGTGAAGACTGCTAATAACATGTTTTCATTGCCCAAGTACATCACATAATGGGTTGGTCCTAACCATGTTGTTCATGTTGTAACTAACAATGCATCTAATTATGTCTTAGCAGCAAAACTACTTGAAAATGAATATCGTCATATATGTTGGTCTCTTGCATAACATATTGTTTGAATCTACTCTTAAAAGACATTGGTACTATGCCACTAATTAAAAGATGTGGTTTTTCAAGCTTCCAAGATAAGCATCTTTGTCTATAATCATATATATGTGTTGCATCTACTCAGAAGAAGGGAGGGATGAACTAAGCTAGTCCGCCCAGATCCTACAAGGTTTGCAACAAATTTCTTTATTGTGCAGAGTTTGTTTGCCCATATGCAGGATTTGTAAAGTGTTCACATTAGCAAGGATTTTGAAGATTAGATATGCGAGGGATAAAGTAAAGCTAGTGTAAGAACTTATCTTGAATCAGGGATTCTGGAAGAATTTTTTTGCTATCACCAGAGTATGTGAGCCCTTGTTTAAAGTGTAAAAAATAGTAGATTCAGATGAAAGACCTTCCATGGGATATCGGTATGAGGTTACGGATAGGCCAAAGAGGCATAAAGAAACTTTTTGCAAATAAGAAAGACGATGCTCCCTATCAAATAATCTTTTGATAAAAAGATGGGACAAAGAATTGCATAGAAATTTGCATGTAGACGGTTATTGGCCTAACCCTAAATTCCATTATGATACAACCAACTTTTCTACGCACCCTGAGATTACTACTAAAAAGATGGTTGATGGTGTCTATCTCTCCTACAAAAAGTAGTCGACTTAAATGTTTTTCATTTTATCAAGTTTAGATTTTATTCACATATGAACATCTTATTTGTAATATGTAGGCGAGTGGTGGAAAATGTTTGGGGATGAGGCTCCCAATCTGAAAAAGATTGCAGTACGTGTCTTGAGCCAAACTTGTAGCCACTAGCCATAGTTATCAAGGCGGGCGCCCAGGCGCTACCTAGGAGCGCCTAAACATCCTAGGTGCTCCACATGTCCCTCAAACCTAGAGGTCTAGGGATCATAGGTGCACTGGGCAAACTAGACGGGCTAGGCGATCGACCTAGGCGCTTATGCTCCAACTGCTGCAAATAGGCCAATCCTTGTTTCTGTGATTTTTTTTGTACTTCCTCTTGTGTCTCCTATTCTAGCTTCTATTCTTTTCTTTTTCTAACAATTGCTCCTGCATTTCTTGTTCCTGCTACTATTGCTTCCTAATTTTTTGTAACTTCCTCCTGTCCCCTCTTACTGTTATCTCCATGTTACTTATTTCAGAGATTCACACTAGTTCAGTATTTCCTGCTCCCACATCTAATAGGCTACTACTACTACTACTATTTTTTCTGACTTATTCTTGCTCATGCATCTCCAACAGCTACTGCTGTTTGCATGTATGCGTTAAAGTTTCCTGATCCCTTCTTCGTCTCCCTAGGTCTCCTACAACAACTCCTTAACATCAGCTTTTTTTTGTTTATCTAACTTCTTCCTCCTTTACGTCTTCTCTACTATTGTGGTGTGTTCCTTTTTCTGACTGCTTCCTACAAGTCACTTGCATTTTTTTCTTTTTTTCTATTCTTTTCTCCTTCAATTCCTACATATCTTCCTCCTGTTATTATTCGTCCTCTTAATTATCCATCCTCTGATCCTCCCGACAGTTATCAATAGAAGTTAGGCATATGACAACATTTAATGAACAAATAGTTACAAAATTGCATGTAGCATCATGTGTATAAATAAATAAATATGTAACTGAAAATAAATATATAAATAAAACGTCCAAAAAAGTCTAGGCACCTGCCTAGGTGCTTATAGGGTGAAACCCGCCGCCTAGCCGCCTTGACAACCTAGCTCGTAGCTCATCTAGATGTGAAAGAATTGGAGTGTATTTGAGCATTCCCACTCCAAAAGGCGGAATAGATTAGAACACCAAAGGTTGAGTGATTTGGTGTACATTAAATGCAACCTAAGGCTTCAAAGTTGGTATGTTTCCTTAATATAGCTTTCAAATAGTTGAGTAAGTGTCAGTGTATCAGAAAGCGGGAAGCGGGAGGCGTGCAGACAGCACCCTGTAACCGATTAAGCGGTAGGCGGGCGATTAAGCGGGCGATTTTTGAAAAAGCGGGTGTCTAAATTTTATTTTTTATTTTACAAAATTACATGTGTATATAAAAATTATATTTATAAGGAACTTCTATACATATCTAATCAGCAAATCAATAATTAACTAAGTATTCATCAATACTTACTATTAATCAGTATCTCTAATCACTAAAATCAGCAAGCAGATCAGTAAATGTAAATAGCAAACTATGAATTGTTGAATTAAAGTAATCATTAAAGTAATACTAACCAGTAGTACCAATCATTAATCACTGAAAGCAGCAAGCAAATCAGTAAAACTAATCATGCATTACTAGTATAATAGAGAAATAGGATATTTACTTAGATGCATTACAGCAGTACCCAATTATTACAGCTTACACACAAAGTATGCATTCTAAATTAGGACTAGCTATATCATAGAACATTTAATGTATACAAGTTTCATATATTATAGTCAACACTACTTGGACTATGTAATTAATTAATTTAGATGCTTACATTAGGATTTTTAAACAAAAGCAGGAAAAAAGCGGGAAAAAAGCGGGAAAAAAGCGGGCAAGAAGCGGGGGAAAAGCGGGTGAGGCGGGCAAAAAGCGGGCGATTATGTTCAAAACGATTAAGAGGGCGCTTTGGGGCTAAATTAGACGGATGAGGGTCATGGCCGCTTAAGCGGCCCGCCTGGCCGTTTTTTAATTCACTGGTAAGTGTGTGTACAATTTTTAGAGTAAACTTAACTAATAATAAATAATTTGCAGACGTCTTCTAAAGCAACAAAACTTTGATCCTATTGACATTGATGCAATTTAGGTCAATGAAGATTGGGTTATGGATGATGAAGATCCACCTTTGCTTGATGATAATGAGGTTGATGAAATGTTTGAGCAACTTGAGGAGGCTAGGGGTAACAAAAGAGAGAGGCAAAAAAGTAAAATCATATCATTAACATATGTGTCGATAATTAGAGTATGTGTATTTACTAGCGGATTTTGATGTGGTTTAGTAATTGATAGGCAATCAAGAAGACAATCAAGATATGCCAAAGGTTGATCTATCCTGGTGGATGATGATGGGGATGACGAGGATTAAGATGGTGTTGAAGAATGGATAAGAGATTATTGATGATGCCTTGGTAGTTCACTAGTTTGCATTCATGATTGATCATTTTGTTTCCAAACTACTGACTTGATGATGGATGGATGCTAGACTTGGTGGTCTTTTTGTGTGTACGTGACATTGAAAATTTGAGATTATGAGTCATCACTCATGTATGATCCTCTGCAAGTTGCATCTACCTATTAGTTTGCTTAATTATTTGTCGTGCACTCATTTGAAATTTTGAATGATCAATGGTGATATGATGTAGGTATGAAAACTTTGCATATCCTCAACAGAAGGATGTGATTGTGGCGGCAAAGGAGGAGGATGCTCTACTAGAGGTACGGGACGACCTGAGTGCACCCCTTGTGGCAAGAAGAGACACCACAAGGATACCTCCAAAATAAATGTAAGGATCCCCCAATTGCTACAAGCTGAAGAAGAAGGGAAATGCCTAGAGCTGACTTGAATTAATCCAATGATTGTAGAAGGAGATGCATTCGGAGTTAGAAGGTGTCGCAAGGCGTGATGGTGTCGGTGGCACGAACCGTAGGCTTGGTCTCATTGGCGACAAGGGCCTCCAGTCTATTGACTTAGACTAGGGTGATAGGTCAAACTGGTGGTAGTAGAAGTGGCTTCTAGGCCTTAGAGGCGGCGGCTAATGCCAGGGTGCTGGCCCAAGGAGGGGCAAGTGGAGGAAAGAGAAAGAAGGGAGGAAAAGAGAGGAGGGACGATTAGTAGGGGACCAAGGTTTTATTAAACCTTATGTTTCTCTAATACCATATTAAATGGTGATCATCAAGGAAGAAAATGTCTGATTTCGATGCCGTTTCGGGGGCCACAGAAATAGAAATTTCGACAAATTTCGACAGAATTTTCGATAAATGGATTCCTGGCGTTTTGACAGCAAAATAAACGAATTAATTTATGAAATTTTACCAGAATGATCTACTAGTGTAGATCTACTCATATATGTAATACTATTTCATATTGGATATGTGAGGGTGGGGTCTCGTAATTTTTTAGTGAATGACCTTGAACTGTTTCGATGGGCATTTTGATGGGGATTTTTGATGTCAATTTTCAATGGCAAAATCAATGAACTAAGTCATTGTAGTTTGCAAACACAATATATAGACTTAAAGACACAAAATTGTGCAAAAAAATATATGCTCTAGCTAGTACATAGTATATAAAAAAGTAATAAAAAAATTTGATGATCTTCCTGTTTCGAGAGTTTCGTCAGTCAATTTCGATGTCCGATTGCTACAGAAACAGAAATTTCGCCAAAAATGTCGACAATTTCGTCGAGATTTTAAACATTGGTGATCATGTTCTAATTGGTACTTGATGATAAAACATGCTACACAATATATAGTCATATAGGAATTCGTGCAAGCCACTACTCCTAATCCTCAGTATAGAACTAAACACAACCCAAAAAATAGAAATATAGAAACCATTCTAATAGATTAATTTTACATGTTAAGCACTTCTATATTCGTTGTTGTCAATGTTTAAAGTGTAAATAAAATAACTTCTTAAGCATACTAAACATGTCGATTCAAGCTAAGATCAACGAACAGGTGATGTTAAGAACAAGTCTATTTTCTTTAAGATTGTTGGAAATTTAGACCATATAGCATGCAAAAATATGATTGTTGCGACAAATGAGAATTAACATATAGGTGTATGTGAAGCACAGATTCGATGGAAAACGTAACAAACAAACAGTAGAAGGATCAAAGCAAAGATGCATGAGTCGATTGCTTATATGAATGGGCCATCTGTAAGTACTTGCCTTAGGGCATGTTTGGTAGGGTGCAGTCGGATGACAAAGTATGTGTTTGATGTACATATTTACATTGCGAACTCACTCAACTGCACTCTACTACACCCAACCAAATTAGCCCTCAAAGAAAATAGATTCCCGCTAAAGACACGTACAGGTTTCTGCACTTTCCCCCACTGGATGGAATGCTCTGAAGATCTAAACACACACCTCTGTTCGGATCAAACTTTGACCACACCCTAGTCACATGGAATTAATTGATGAGCAAGAACAGTCACAACCATAGAATGTCGCCACAAAAAAGGAGAGGGATTTATGCTTGGATACCACTGCCACCGCACAAGCACAGTTAATCACCGCGGAAGCATATTTAAGAAACAAGCATAAGTTGTTTTTCTCTCTTGCACAAATTCACATATATTCGAACCAAAAGCATCAAGAAAACGAGTTAGCATTACTTGTTAGTGTACTCGACCAAATATAAACATAATTCAACAGATCTTATATGTCAAATGCATGCATTAAACTTATATTTGATCAGATATACACACAGGTACATATATATATCCGACCACATAATTGTTGAGTACTAGGTAATACCACCATATATTATTTGTATTCAAATGGAAAAACTTGATATCTACTAACTAGATACGAAGAGTATTTGATTGAGTACATTTCTAATTAGAGAAGATTTTTATTTAATTACTTGCGCCTAGAGACCAAGTTGTCCCGAGATAGCATCTGCATGCGTTGTAAGGTATCCATACTCTCCTCTGCTCTTTTGAACAAATCTCTATTAACCTACCTATATATATTTGGACTAAACTCAACTACATAATCTTGAATAAACCAAGGTCATTAGTGAACTAATGATGGGGGAGAGGGGGAGATGGTAAATCTGGTTGTCTCATATTACCTTGCAATCATAATGTCCAGTAAATTTCTGAGTAAACGGTCTAGAGTTAGTGTAATACTCAGTCCGTGACTAGAATTCTGGAGAAATCGAGTAACAGCGCTGGAGTCGTCCTGTCTCCAAAAAATTCTAGGAGAAACGACAACTCCCACCCAATTCCAAACTTTTCCCCCAGCTTCTCAACCTCCCTTTCCCTTTTACCTCGGTGCCTATAAATAGCGCTCACACACACCCAACAATGCTCTCCACTTCACAACATCATCTCCCCACTCGTCCCCTCTAGACACACAGTTGTCCTCTCCTTTTCCACCAACCACTAAACCACCTACTCCCCTCCAGTTCTAGTTAATTGCCTCCTCTATAAGCCCCCTCATACCAGCCTCCCTACTCTCAGTGTTTATTTTTCACATCTAGTAACATAAGCCCTAATGGTACTCCTTCCCCCTATAGCAATGGGTGAAGGCAATATCGATTCACGGACAGGGCTTGTTAGGGGAAGTAGCGAGACAGGGTCAAGTGTAGAATGGTGTAGGGTACCCGCAGGCTGCATTCTAGGAGAGATGATAGTCTCCCTCCCCCAAACCAGGTATGTAGACTAGATCCAGTTTTTAAAGGAATGTCTAAGACTATCATTTACCTCGTACAATCTTACAAAATACATAAGATAAAGTAAAACGTTTATTGTAATTTCATTAATGCAGTTGATCATGCTTAATAAACCACTCGGTTAATGAACTACTAAATCACGAGCATATTAATAAACACATTGTCCTTAAATAAATATAAAATATGGACACTCACATTGTTCATTGATTTACTAGACATAATACCATTCATGGATGCTTTCTAAAACTACTTGTTTCACTTATACTTCCAAGTATAAATCATAAAATTGCTACCGTCCTGATAGAAGTTAGTGCGAATCTCCTAAATTGGATAATAAGGATAGATTTTTCATACTACTACGTTATATTGGTAATGTTGGTAAAAGTCACACAAAATTGTGTTAAATTCAGAATTAGGTGTGGCACCCCAACGGTATGTGACACTTATGGGTACCTTAGGCTCACCTCTAGTGTGTGATTGTTCATATCAATAAAGGAATATTGATTGATTGATATGTGCTTCTTCAGAGGGAAGCACACTATGTGGCAGGATGGTCACTCGGACTCGGCCCACATATATTGATTGATTGAGAGGAAAGGACATGAAATCCCATCAACAAATTGTAAATTGATTGTTAATTCCTTGGGTGGGACAATGGGGTTGGCCCATCTAGACCGCAGGACCACATGTACCACCAGTCAGGGCTAATTGGGCTTACAAATAATTGTTATATTTGATTATTTTCCGATTGGTTCATCAACATTCCTTATGATCAAAGTGCATTTAAATGTTCAAGATTGGTTCATTGTCTTCACCTATGATAAAGATTGATAGTATGTGTTTACTTATTTTCAAATAGTAATCGTCGATCGTGACTAAAAATGAATAGAATAAATTTAATTATTATATTATTATATTTTATTAGATTGGCTACATACATTAACAATAACATGAATGTTATTGTTAGTGCATGAGGAGTTTGAGCTATCTGATAGTGGTGAATGTACATGGGATTGCAATGATGGGGTTTTTTTTATCAGTGGATTTATCTTCTTTTGTTTTACACTTCTATTGATGTGTTGAGATTTTGGATGATCGGCTCAACGTCTAACTTTACAAGTACATACGTTTAGAAGAATGAAAAGTGAGGATTTCAACACATAATTGGCATTGAATCTTTGTTGTTGCGCTCTGACTATCTCTCATTTTGGTCTCTACACATCCACTTCCTGGTTTGCATTCGGGTCATTACAACTAATGGTATCGGAGCAAGTCCCCTCATGACCCTCCAATTCGACAAGTGGTAAGAACAATTTTTCTATCTTAAGATTTTTATTTAAATTTGATCAAGAATAAAATTGGGTATTTTTAACTCACTTAGAAGTTTGATTACTCTAGCCAAGTAACTAAGCATCTAAGAGTGTTGAGTTTGTTGCTAATAATTGGGTACTCTGGACAAGTGCCAAGTTGTGAGAACACAGAAAAAGTGATAGTGTGATGGTACTTTCAATTTAAAAAATAGTTAAGCGTATAATATGTAAGAGTACTAATAGAATTGTGTTAACTTGATGTTAATGCCTCCTACAAGAGTCAGAAGGGATAACCCTATTAGTAGTGATAACACTAGTGGAAACGGGCAATTGCAGCCAAAGTTTTTATCAGGCATGATGCTATTCTTTCAAGCATGTTGCTCAATAAATGCAAAGACAAAACACTTAGATTGGCCCAAGAGTTACCATAGATCAGCTTCTCAAGCTTAACCCACGAACCTTCCCTGGTGAAGTTGATCTTGGGAAAGATGAGGCCTAGACGGAATGCATTAAGGAAGCTTTTCAGACCCACAAGTGTCCTGAGCTAGGAAGCACGGATACGGATACGTATCGGATACGGGTATGGGGATACGGCAATTTTCAAAAATATAGGATACGGGTACGTTGTGGATACGACATTTTTTTAATATTTATTTTAATATTTTTAAAAATAACCAATATATTTATTTTAAAAATAGATGAAAACAATCAAATTTCATTCAAAAATCACAATGTTTCTAAAGAAAATGGAAACCAATACCATAATATCAAACAATGATTTAAAAAGGGGTCTTTCATTCATATTAATGTGAGACAAGTTACAAAAAACATGATAATATCATATTCTAAACCTTTCACATTTCATGTATCATGTAATGTTGTGTTGTAAAGTGAGTTGTGTCATCTACTCATCTGTGATACCAAACTATCTTCTCTCATGTATAGCTAGCTACTATGAAGCACAGATATAGATACATAAATGGATACGGGTACGGGTGTGGTACGGGGATACGACAATTTCCGAAAATATAAGATACGGGTACAACGTGGATACAACATTTTTTAAATGTTTATTTTAAAATTTTAACAAAAAATAGCAATTTCATTCTCAAATCACAATACAATAGGGGGAGTCTAGAGTTGGAAGTCACATGGTTTTGGGATTTTGAGGGATCACACGAGTGGGCTGCTCTCTTGGATGCTAAATGGGTTGGTTGTATCCTGGTTGCATTAAGGTCGTATCCTGCTAATATAAAAAGGAATACGACTTGAGAAGTATTTGATATGTATTAGAGAGTATCTAGGGAGTATTAGTATCAAATATGTATTCAATATTGGTAGGACACCTATTTTGGAGTATCGGTGCTTCAATGGGGGAGACATAAGGATGGGGGTGCAATGATTATCTTCAAAGGAGATGAAATAGATATTGTCTAGATAGAAATCCAGAATAAATCACAATGGATATAGTCACCAAAACAAGAAGGATGTTAACCCAACGATACTAAATTGAAGCCTTTCATAGAATATGGAGGACATCAACGTGCATAAAACTTGCACCTTAGCAGGGAAAGCATCTGGAAGTACCATGTAAAGGTGAATGAATTGGTTTGCAATAAAGAACAAACAAAAATCCAAATTACATATTGAAGTTCTTTAAAAAGTGAAATCCCAAAAAACAGAGGAGGTACAAACAATAAAGAGATGAAGGAAGATTAGCATTTAGCGAGAGGAATGGTGACTAACCTTGAACTACTTCAAGGAAGAAACTATGACAGCCTTGATGCAAGCTACTACTTAGCAGAGAGGGTTGAGACATGAGCTGGTGTCAAATGCTAATCAAGCAATGTCATGCCCAGATTTTTTTTCTAGTTTTTACCGACTGGATACGGCCTGGATACAGAAGGATACGAATTAGGAGTATCTGATACGTATCCAGGAGTATCCACGGAGTATTGGTATCCAATACGGATCGGATACGGGTACGGCACCTGTTTTGGAGTATCCGTGCTTCATAGGTCCTGAGGATTGCAAGGTTTCCTTTGTGGTAAATCATCTTATCAATGGAGGGAAGATGTGATGGACATATGTTAAATCGGTGAAGTTTCTCGACAGAAATGACATATCTTGGAAGGAGTTTTCTGATGCATTTAAAGATGAATACTTCCCTCCTCATGTCAAGGAACGTCTTCAGGGTGAGTTCTTACACCTACAACAAGATAAGCTAACTCTAGTTGAAAATCTGGCAAAGTTTAGGAAGTTGGAGCGGTATTGCCGCAACTGGTATGATACAAAGCAACGAAGGGCTCAGAATTTTGTTAGTGGCTTGAAACCAACTCTGATAAATTAGTGAAGATTAGTCGCCCTGGGATGATGGCTGAAGTTGTTGACTGTGCTTATGATATGGAAGAGAAAAACAAGCTTTGGACTAAAGAAAGCAATTGAAAGGAGAAGAAGAGGCCTTCCCCTCAATCAAACAATAACTAATGGCGACAAGGGCCTCCAACCAAAAAGACAAAGTTTCAACCTAACCAAAAGGGAAGAAAACCACAACTCAAAGCATGTTGCCATTGTCATAAGTATCATCTTAGAAGGGAGTGATATCTGCTCATCGGAGCTTTCCTTAACTATGTAGAGAAAGGACACTTTATAAGGGACTGTCCAAAGTTGAGGAAGAATACAGCTCAAAAGGACAATGTGCAGAGTGAAGCCGCGAAGAAGATTCCTGGAAGGGTATTCACCCTCAATGCTGAAACGGAAAACACATCCTTTGAGGGTAACAAGGTATGATGTTTATCTCCAATCATCATGCAAAGGTCTTATTTGATTCTAGTCCTCATTTTCCTTCATATCTAAGGCATTTGCTAGTATGTTGGCCCATGAGATAGAACTCTTACCCTTCATTCTAGAAATAACGATTGCTATTGTGAAAGCTAACATATCCAAGGACTTTCTTCAAGAAGTATCTATACTCATTGAGGGAAGAGTCTTACCTGTTAATCTTATAGTTATGAAGGTCTTTGGTATAATCCTTGAAATGGATTGGCTTGCACAATACGATGCTTGTGTTGTACAGGGACAAGAAAGTAGTGTTCGGGAATCCTATGAAGCCTTCCTTGATCTATAAGGGAATGAAGGATTCTATTGTACAACTCTTCATATCTTAACACTTCGAGAATATCGAATAAAGGATGCAAGGAATTCCTAGCAACTGTAGTTAAGGTAGACTCACAGTCGTCTAAGCTAGAGGACTTAGAGATGGTCTCTAAAGTCCATGATGTCTTCCAAAATGATCTCCTTGAACTACCACCTCCTAAGGAGATAGAGTTAAACATCTAACTTATTTTGGGCACCTCTCCAATATCCAAACCACCTATTTGAATGGCCCCTGCTGAGTTCAAAGAACTAGAGAAGCTACTACAAGAGTTAAATGATAAGGTGTTCATCCGACCTAGTCACCTTGGGGAGCCCCCATCTTGTTTGTAAAAAAAGGATAGATCCATGAGGTTGTGTCGATTATCGCATGCTCAACCAAGTCATATTGGAAAAACGATACCATTTACCTCAGGCTGATGATCTTTTCGATCAACTTCGCTCAACAACTGTCTTCTCAAAAATTGATCTCAGGTCTGGATACATCAACTGCTAATTAAGAAGGAAGATATCCCAAAGACACCCTTTCAATCTTGATTCGGACACTTTGAATTCTTAGTGATGCCTTTTGGTCTAAAAATGCACTTGTTGCATTCATGGACATGATGAATCGCATATTCAAACCATTTCTTGTTCAGTTTGTGATCGTATTTGTTGATGATATCGTGATTTATTCTCCTAATCGAGAGAAGCACAAGGAGCATTTGAGAATTGTACTAGAGACTCTAGACAGCACAACCTCTATGTTAAGTTCTTAAAATGTGAATTCTGGCTTGATCGTGTAATGTTTATGGGACACATCATCTCTTAAGGATGGTGCATATGTTGATCCGCAAAGGTTGAAGTAGTTACAGAATGGAAAAGACCAAAATTTGTGTCTAAGATCATAAGCTTCTTGGGTCTTGCCAAGTAGTATCAGAGGTTCATAGAGAATTTCTCAAAGATTGGTTTGCCTTTAACAAACTTGACTAAGAAAGGAGTGAAGTTCTCGTGGACACGAGAATATGAAGGAAGTTTCTTGGAACTAGGGCTGAGCATCGGTCCAGAACCGGACCGGACCGCGGACCAGATTTCAACAAATATATGGACCGTAGACCGAACCGTTTCGAGGTAGGACCGGACCGGGACCGGACCGTTTTGTGCTAGGACCGGACCGGACCGTTTGGACCGTAATCAGCCTTTTTTACATGTTTTACAACTTAATTAATTGTACAAAGTTGATAATCTTAGTCACTTCTAACAATTATATAACTTTAGTATCAAACATTTATACTAGTAGTGCTTATATATGTACTTTATTTGTAGTTATTATAGAATACACCTTCAAATATATATGAATTTTATATAAAAGTCAATATGCGGTCCGGACCAGACCGGACCGAAGACCGAACTCATCGAAATTCCCGGACCGCGGACCGGACCGAACTCAAAATGGACCGGACCGAATTGAGCAGTCCGGTCTGGTTTTGCGGTCTAGACCATTATTTGCTCACCCCTACTTGGAACTGAAAAGGTGTTTAACATCCACTCCTATCTTGGCAATTCCATCAGGTAATGGTGGCTTCATTATCTTTACGTACGAAACTGCATCTGGTTTGGATTGTGTATTAATGCAACACGAGAAATTGGTTGCTTACGCCTCTTGATAATTGAAGAATCACGAGAGGAATTACCCAACCCACGATCTTGAGTTGGCTGCCACAGTACATGCCAAGGATTTGGCATCATTACCTATATGAAGAGAAGTTTACAGGGTATTAATCGCAAAAGCCTTAAATATCTTTTATCATAACATGAGTTGAATATGCAATCAACGGCGATGGTTAAAGTTCCTAAAGGATTATGACTTCTCCATATCCTACCATCCTGGGAAGGCAAACATAGGTGCAGATGCCTTAAGCCGAAAATGGGAAGGGTATCGAGCCACTGTGAGAGTTGAACTATGGATGATGCTAGACAACATGGCATAATGGCAGCCTAAGCCGGATGGACAACGAATCCTATTGACAAACCTCAATGTCCAATAAACGGGGCGATCATGAACAAGGCGTTCCGAGCTCAACATGTTGATCCTGAGTGGCAGAGGATGAAGAAAGCAACTGAGAAAGAAGATTTTGAGCTCCACCTAGCTCATCATGGGAGTATATAGTTTAGAAACTGTGTTTGGGTGCCTAGTGATAAAGCAACGAAAGATGAGCTACTAGAGGTAGCCAATAGATCTAAATACTCCATACATCCTAGAAGTGCAAAAATGTACAAAGACATGCAAAGGAATTTTTGGTGGAGAGAGATGATGAAAGACATTGCCAAGTATGTAGCGAGATGGCTAGTGTGTCAACATGTGAAAATCGAGCATCAACGACCCGTTGGGATGTTGCAACCACTAGAGAATCCAAAATGGAAATGGGAGCATATCATTATTGACTTTAGTACAGGTTTGCCGAGGACGAGTAAGAACAACGATTATATGAGGTGATTGTGGATAGATTAACAAAATATACCCATTTCTTGGCCTTATGAAGATTAGTCAATCTATAGATAGTCTTGCTCGACTGTACATTGCAAGAAATCATTCAAATGCGTGGAGTTCCTACGTCTATTGTGTCTGACAGAGACCTTTGATTCATCTGGTTTCTGGAACAGCTTCCAAAGAGCTTTGGATACCTTGTTGAAATTCATCATTACCTTTCATCCTCAAACGGATCGACAATCAGAGCAAACATTCCAGACCTAGGAAGACATGTTGAGAGCGTGTGCAATCGACCTTCCTAGATGCTAGGATGACCACCTACTCTTTGGTGGAGTTCGCCTACAACAAAAGCTACCATGCTAGCATCAAAATGGCTCCTAATGAAGCACTCTATGGACATCCAGGTCGTTCCTGAACATGCTAGAATGGTGTGGCATGTAGGAGAGAGAAGGCTTATTGGGCCTAAGATAGCCCAACTTTCTGACAAAGTTGATCGGGTTCGTAAGAGATTGTTAGAAGCGTAGAGTAGGCGGAATAACTATGGTGACAAGAAAAGAAAGGAGAAGACATACGATGCGGGTGATAGTGTATACCTAAAGACCACCTACTAGAGGGGTGTTGAAGTTCAACAAGAAAGGCAAATTGAGACCGAGATATATTGGTCCTTCCAATATTGTAGAGTTCACTGGAGACTTTGTAAGATAGCTTTGTTGCCAAGCTTGTCCAATGGACATAATGTGTTCCATGTGTCTATGTTGAAGGATTATGTGCATGACCTATCGCATATCCTAGAAAATGTCATACCTGATGTGCGGCTAGACTTGACATACGAGGAGAGACCACTCAAGATTTTGGAACATTGTGCCCATCGGTCAAGGAGAAGGATCATGCCCATGGTGAAAGTTGCTTGGCAATATTGACACGGGGGGATGCAACTCGGGAGATGGAAGCTGAAATGCAAGACAAGTATCCTCACTTATTTGGTAAGTCCTTATATTTGAGGACGAATTTTTTTAAAGGGGTGAGGATGTAATACCAGCGTCGTGACTCTGGAGAATGTTGGAGAAATTGAGCAACAGCACTTAGAGTCGTCTGGTCTCCAAGAATTTTTGGGAGAAATGATAACTCTTGTCCTCTTCCAGACTTTTCATCTAGCTTCTCAACTTCCCTTTCCCTTTTACCTTGGTGCCTATAAACAACACACACCCCCAACAGTGCTCTTCACAACACCGTCTCCTCCTGTTCCCTCTGAAGACACAATTGTCCTCTCCTTTTCCATCGACCACTTAGCAATCTACTCCCCTCCAGTTCTAGTTGATTGTCTGCTCTTTAAACCCCCTCATCCCAGCCTCCCTACTCTTAGTGTTTATTTTTCACCTCTCATAACATAAGCCCTAATAGTACTCCTTCCCCTTCAACATCGAGTGAAGGCAATAGTGGTCCAGGGACAGGGCTTGTTGGGGGGAAGTAGCGAGACGGGGCCAAGTTTAGGAGTGCCAACAGTGTGGGGTACCCGGAGGTTCTTCTAGAAGATGTGATAGTAATCTCTCTCCTAAACTAGGTATGTAGATCAGATCTCGCTTTTAGAAGGAATGACTAAAACTGTTATTTGCCTTGGTGTCATCTTACACAATACATAAATAAAGTAAAATGATTATTGTAGTTTCTTTAATGTACTTGATCATGTTTGATAAATCACACGGTTAAGAAACTACCAAATCATGAACGTATTAATAAACACTTTATCTCCTTAAACATAAGATATTGACACTTACATTCTTCATTGATTTACTAGACTTAATACCCATTCATGGATGCTTTGTAAAACTACTTGCAAGTTAATACAAATCTCCATTAATTGGATAATAAGGATAGATTTTTCATGCTACTAAGCTATATTGGTAATGTTAGTAAAAGTCACACAAAATTGTGTTGAACTCTTAATTGTTAGTTAACGGCGCCCCAACGTCATGTAGCACATATGGGTACCTTAGGCTCACCTTTATTGCGTAATTGATCATCCCGGTAAAGGGATATTAATTACGTGATTGATTGGTGTTTCTTCGGGGGAGCACGCTTTGTGGCAGGATGGTCACTTAGACTCAGTCAATGTCTATTGATTGATTGACAGGAAAGGACAGTAAATCCCATCAACAAATTGTAAATTAATTGTTAATTCCTTAAGTAGAAATGACGGGATTGTCCTATCTGAACTGAAGGACCGCATGTGCCAGCGGCCATGGCTAATTGGGCTTTAAAATAATTATTATATTGATTATTTTCTCATTGGTCCGCTAAAATTTCGTATGATAGATATGCATTAAGGCTCTGATTGGTTTGGTGCAAGTCATAAGTTACGTGAAACTCATTTTTTGGAAACTTTAGTTCAGTTGGAACTTAAATTCCGTTCACTTCCATGTGATTGGTTTGTTGTAAGCAAGGTTGAAAAAAGCGTGAGGCGTAACGAGGCGTTTTTGCCTCGGCGAGGCGAGGCGTAAGCCTCAAGGCGGTCGAGGCGTAAGCCTCAGAATGTACCGAGCCGTATGAATAAATAAATAAAATATATATATGTATCATATATGTATATCTAATATGTCTATATATACAAGTTATATATATATAAGTATATAACTAAATAATCAAATCACAAAACAGTATAGCACTGACGTGTAGCAGCAGCAACTTGGCTAGCAGCAGCTGGATTAGCCACCACGGCCACCAGCAAGGGCTGGAGCAGCCTAAAGATTGATGTTTCCTGGTTGCCTGGAGGTGGAGATCTTCTATTTGAATAAATACCACTTGGGTTGGGCCCAATAGCAGTCCAAATAGTACAACAAACCATCAGTTTTAGGTGGCAGACAGAGGCTTACGCCTCAATTACGCCTCAGCGCCTTTTTACGCCTCTTGAAAAATGAGGCGTCCGCCTCTGCAAAAGTGACTGAGGCTTAAGCCTCGGGGCGTCCCTGAGTGCGCCTCGCCTCGAGGCGTACGCCTTTAACGCCTCATGGCGCGCTTTTTTTTTCCATGGTTGTAAGTGTAAATATAAAAATTGTAAAAAAATGTTGTTGATTTTTACTATGTAATATATAATATAATAAATATGAACGGTAAAGACATAAAGAAAGAATCATATCCGTGGATAACCATAATGTTTTTACAACCATGATAGCCTTAACAAGTGGTCATAGAGCGGATTTTTTTTATATATTTTTAATGTTGTACAATAATAATTTTAATAGAATATTATTATTAAAATTCAATTACAATATTTTTATTTTACTTTGTATATACAAAGTATTGTAATAATATCTATATTTTATGTGTTAGTAAATGTAAGTCTTGGTTCATCATTTTTATCACAATATACAATATTAATTTTTAGTATATTATTCGCGCACGGTTATAGTGAATTGTCTTTTTTTACATCATATTATTTAAATAAGAAGATTAAAAACATGTTAGATAAATCAAAAAAAATTTAAGGTGGTTCATATTGTTCGGATATTTTTTTATAAACCACATTGATAATGGTGGTTATAATGTATAATATTTTACATAGTGCTATCAGAGTGTATATATCTTGTCATATTATGTTATGGTTTTGGCAATAAACTACATCCACACCGCGAACATTCCTAGTCATAAATATCTTATATGAGTCATTTATTAAGAATGAAAAATATAATCGCAAAAAATGTCGTTAGTTTGGAATTTATGTAAGTCGGTAACTCGCAGACTAGGAAGCATGGATACGAATACGTATTGGATATGGGTACAGGTACGAATACGGGGATACGGCAATTTTCGAAAATATAGGATACGGGTACGTCATGGATACGGCAATTTTTTAATATTTATTTAATATTTTTAAAAATAACCAATATATTTATTTAAAAATAGATGAAGACAATCAAATTTCATTCAAAAATCACAATATTTCTAAAGAAAATGGAAACCAATACCATAATATCAAACAATGATTTAAAAAGGGGTCTTTCATTCATATTAATGTGAGACGAGTTACAAAAAGACATAGATAATATCATATTCTAAACCTTTCACATTTCATGTATCATGTAATGTTGTGTTGTAAAGTGAGTTGTGTCATATGTGATACCAAACTATCATCTCTCAAGGTATAGCTAGCTACTATGAAGCACGGATATAGATACAGAAATGGATACGGGTACAGGTGCGGTACGGGGATATGACAATTTTCAAAAAAATATAAGATAGGGGTACAACATGGATACAACCTTTTTATAATGTTTATTTAAAAGTTTAACAGACAATACCAATTTCATTCTCAAATCACAATACAATAGGGGGAGTCTAGAGTTGGAAGTCACATGGTTTTGGGATTTTGAGGGATCACACAAGTGGGGTGCTCTCTTGGCTGCTAAATGGGTTGGTTGTATCCTGGCTGCATTGAGGTCATATCCTGCTAATAAAAAAGGAATACGACTTAAGAAGTATTTAGTATGTATTAAAGAGTATCTAGGGAGTATTAGCATCAATTATGTATTAAGTACTGGTAGGACACCTATTTTGGAGTATCGGTGCTTCATAGGGGGAGACATAAGGATGGGGATGCAATGATTATCTTCAAAGGAGATGAAATAGATATTGTCTAGATAGAAACCCAAAATAAATCACAATGGATTTAGTCACCAAAACAAGAGGCATGTTAACCCAACGATACTAAATTGAATCCTTTCATAGAATATGGAGGACATCAACGTGCTTAAAACTTGCACCTTAGCAGGGAAAGCATCCGGAAGTACCATGTAAAGGTGAATGAATTGGTTTGCAATAAAGAACAAACAAAAATCCAAATTACATATTGAAGTTCTTTAAAAAGTGAAATCCCAAAAAACAAAGGAGATATAAACAATAAAGAGAAGAAGGAAGATTGGCATTTAGCAAGAGGAATGGTGACTAACCTTGAACTACTTCAAGGAAGCAACTTGACAGCCTTGTTGTAAGCTACTACTTAACAAAGAGGGTTGAGACATGAGCTGGTGTCAAATGCTAATCAAACAATGTCATGTCTAGATTTTTTTTCCTGTTTTAACCGCCTGGATACGGCAGGATACGGATTAGGAGTATCCGATACGTATCCACGGAGTATTGGTATCCAATACGTATCAGATACGGGTACGGCACCTGATTTGGAGTATCCGTGCTTCATAGC
This sequence comes from Alisma plantago-aquatica, assembly GCA_963693085.1. Classification (NCBI taxonomy): domain Eukaryota; kingdom Viridiplantae; phylum Streptophyta; class Magnoliopsida; order Alismatales; family Alismataceae; genus Alisma; species Alisma plantago-aquatica. The sequence continues at coordinate 400,963,756 of OY856414.1, read as the reverse complement.
TCGCGAAAGTCATGGAACTCAATGCCAGCTTACTTTGAACCAATCATGCAGCTCATAAGTTTCCAGACTAGTTACGACAAACCAATCGGAGCCTAACATGTTCAAGATTGGTTCATTGTCTTCACTTATGATAAAGATTGATAGTATGTGTTTACTTATTTTCAAATAATAATTGCCCATCGTGATTAAAAATGAATAAAATAAACCTTGTGCTTAATTATTATATTTTTCACATTGGCTACATAACTAACGGGAATGCCCTGTGATCAGGATTAGGGATGGCAATTGTGTTGTAAGACAATCATATCCGTGGATAATCGCACCATATTTTACATTGTGTAACTGCACCAAATAGTTATGGTGCGGATATGGTTTTAAATTTATAAAACTACAGCGGTGTGGTGCGGTTATGGTTTAGAGAAAATAGTCATATATAAAATCCGCACCACAATTAATTTATCTAAATGCATATAAATACATGTAAAAGAATATTCTAATCATATTGTTTATTGTTGTTCTCACACAATTACTAGATCTCTATTTTTATATGCATTTAATGTATAAATAAGTAGGAACTTTAATTTTTTTTAAATTACTGCACACATGTTGTCCTCTTTGTACAATTACATACATGTTCTCCTAGCACATGAAAATATTACCATTCATGTATTACTTTTATATATATTGTATTTCATATTTATGTGTATTTTTATAAATTTAGAGTCATATGTATAATGGAGGTAGATAGTTGTTCTCCTTAGTGGAATCATTTAATATATTATGTGTAGAATTTATTGACTTGTTTCATGGCAATCTCAAATACAAACATATAATAATAAAAAATGGAAGATGGATAATTAAAATGCGGGTTTAATTTATAACTATAAGTGAACTATTATGTGCAAACCAATCAATGTAGTTGCTAGAAGAGATATTATAAAGTTAAGAAAAATAAAAAAGGTGAATATAAAATAGAAAGACATAAAAGAGAGATAAAAAGTCAAAAGAGATGATTACATCCATTATTACTAGTCATCTTTCTGCATAATCATTCAAATATTTTACTATCCTCGCACACAAAATGTTTTGACTTTCCCCCCTCGTTCTTAGAAAATATATCATTCCACTAAATTATAAATGTTATTTTAATTTTCTCTCATTACAAATAAATATATAGAGGAAAAATCATAGCCTATATGTTTGAAATAAAGATGATGACTTAATATGAGAGAGGAAAAATCATATCTTACATGCTTGAAATAAAGACGATGACTTATATGAGAGAGAGCTTAAGGAACCGTATATTAGTGGGGGACTTAATACATTTTAGAAGAAGATTATGTTTAAACTTTGAATGAGAAAATATATGTGTAGTTGACGAAGATTATATTTGTGTTAACTAGTTTTTTCAAAATAGTTAGAAAGTATGTTCACATGAACAAAAAACTTAATGTTTTTTATTATGTAATATGACATGACATTACTGATTCATACTATATTGTTATTTTATTTATTGTGTATAATTTCTTGACAAATTTCATATATAATGTTAATAAGAACAATGAACAATTTATTCGCGATATGGGGTGGTGTGGTGGGGTTAAGCGCGGCTTTTTGGTGGTGTGGATATGGTTTCTCATATCAAACACCGCAGTAGACATAGTTTTTGTATGGTGTTTGATTTTCAACCATGGTGCGGTTATGATTTTGGCATAAACCACACCATATCCGCACCCCTGCCATCCAAAATCAGGATCCCATAGGTATCAATTCAAGCTATATGGCAATGGGGATATACATGAAGGGCTATCTGGCAGCGGGGATATAAATGAGGGGGGTTGCAATGATGGTGTTTTGTTGATCGATGGATTTATCCTCTTTTGTTTTATACTTCTATTGATGAATTGAGATTTTGAATGATCGACTCAACGTCCAACTTTACTTGTACATACATTTAGAAGAAGGAAAAGTGAGAATTTCGACCCATAATGACATTGAATCATTGTCGTTGCACTCCGACGTTGGTTTGCTCTGACTATCGCTCGTTGGTTTGCTCTCACTATAGCTAGTTGGTTTGCCCTGACTATCGCTCGTTGGTTTGCATTCGGGGCGTTAAAGTTAGGGAGTTAAAGATCCACACCAAAGTGATCGCTATAGGATTTCCAAAAGATAGGATAAAACCGACTTAGTGGACTAGTCGTCTTAAATTAAAGTCACAAATTTAAACTTTACAATCGTTATCCCTTATTTTCAGAAACAGAAAATAAGAACAATCGGTATCTGGAGGATCGTAGGTGTAGCAACTCTCACCTCTAGGACTCGCTTCAGGAAGTGGATGACAAGGGCGGAGGAAAGAAGAAAGCACCTTGCTTGCGTGTCCCCCGCAGCAGCGTCTACAGGTGGGATGAACTTGAAAGAAGCAGCAGAGGCAAGTAATGACGGTGTGTAGGCTAGGAGCATCCCGACTCTGGACGAGACACGTGCAGAGCGCCCGCCGTAGACAGGGGAACAGGCGTTCCAGAACTTCGAGTAGCCGAGGGGTTTTCCCGCCGCCTCTGAGAGGCCGCCGCGTACAGCCATCGGAAGGCTCAACAACGAAACTGCGTTGAGGAAAAGGGACGCTGGTAATGGAAAGAGGAAGGCTGATAGGAAGCCGGGCATAGCCATTATTTTGCTGGACGGGCTCTCTCAACTCTCCCGGTGCGTGTATCTCAGCCCCGCCCTCTCCCTACATACACACACTCAGGCTCTCTTTCTCTGTCTGTGTGCGTGTATCATTCTCCTATCCCCTTTTGCGGCCGGTAACTAATTTGAAGTTTTGACAGTGTTCGGCAAAGCGTTACAATGCGGTTTAGGCAGCGGCCATTACTCAGGCGGCAGTCCGAAAATGGCAAGGAAAACTGTGCCAAACTAAAGATTGATAGCCGCAGTCGGTTAGGACTATCCATCTAAGTTATATCACCGCCTGAAATAGGTGCTGTGAGCGACACAAAAACTAACCACCAATCGAACAAACGAGTGCAAAATGAAGGGGACATGTTTTTTTAATAAAAATCTAGTGAATGTACACATACACATGCACGTGACATATAAAATTTGTTGGAAATGTACGGGGAGAGGACTCGTCCGTGAAAGCGTCTATACGGTAAAAAAATATTTGTATTGGTTGTTTGAAAGGATAGAATCAAAGAACTGTTTTCGTGGGATGGAGAGAAAAATATAAAATTAAAGATAATAAAAGTTAATAGGAGAGTGTGAGAATAAATATTTATAGGAGTAAATTTTTTTGAAAAAAGGAGAGAAGAGAGGGAATCAAGGAGAGCGCAGCATCAAACTCACTCTTTTTATAGTAGTATAGATAAAATAGTGATTGCATTTTTTACGGTAACAAGATATAACTAGATTAGAGAAAGAAATAAGTCATGTAATATGGTAACAAATAACAACACAAGTAAAAGAGGTCAAAAAAAGATCAAAGAGATGAGAGTTAAGAGATGGAAGGCGCTTCTGCTCACGATCCTTATGTTAAGCACACACGGTTTTTTTGGCGTATGTCATCATAAGTTTTGATTATAAATCACGTTGACAAGTTCTCAATCACCACAACCGATATTATCAAAACAATCATCATTTTATTTTCCATCCAGCTCCCCTTCATAACAAGACGACCCATGAAATATACCTGAAAAGAAGCACCAAACATAATAGATGGGAGAGGCTCTACAGCTATGGCAGGAGGGGGGAAGAGATATGTTATAGAGATGCATACCTAGACACACTTTGGGACGAATTTTGGCATTCAGCCTGCTATTTTGTTATCTAGCAGGTTAAATGCCAAAATTCGTCTCAAAGTATGTCCAGATCTGCCTCTACATAGCATTTTCCGGGGGGGAATCCAGTGGCGTAGCCACACTTTGGCCTGGGTAGGCAAGTGCCCTACCCAGATTTTATAGTTGCTCACTATTTGATACCAATTTGACATGGATTTTTATAAAAATTACTCATGGTGTCCTACTTTTTATGGATCTTAAAGCATTCATCTTAATGGTGCCCCTCCTATCCAGATTTCCTGGCTCCGCCACTGGGGAAACCCCTAAGTGTCAATCATTATCAACAAAGGCGCCAGTCGAAGGCCACACTTTATTTTCGGCCAACTCCCGATCGGCCCCAGCAACCCCGCTCGGGTAGCCTAGTTGCACTACCAAAAAAAGCCAGAATTTAACATGAACTAAACATGGGAAGAGGATGGCCGCAACAGCTTAAATAGTGATTGCATTAATGACATAAAATCTAAAATCACATATGCGAGACTAGACTATAAGAAGTTGAAGATAGCTCTTTGTGGTTAGGTATAAACTTTTTCTATAACTATTTTTTTCGGTGGGAACTTTGTCATATCTTATGAACCAGATAAAAATATGAAATTTGGGTTTTAAAGAGAAAGTATCACAGTTTGTCGTAATGTCGGGATGATCTTGGCTTTTTTGGATATGATATGCTCTAATTCCAATGATGTAAATATATTGTATTTGTGTTCCTATACATGAATTATTTATTTCAGGTAATCGAGGAACTTAAACAAGATTCAATATCAAAGAATGTGCAATCATATGTGTGTTTGAATGCTTGTACATCAAGTTGTATCTAGATGATGTTTTGCATAGGTGCAAATTGTACACTTTGGTAGGATGATGTAAGAACAAGTGATAATATGCTCAAAACCATCCTAACCTAGTTTTATATTTGTATACACCCTTTAGGATTCGTAGATCATTTTTCCATATTCATTTGAGTCATTTTTTAAAATTTTGGATATATTGGGACCAAAGTATTTTTCGGTCGGATTTTTTTATTGAAATGCATTCCCATCAAACTTTATATTGACTGAGAGATTACCATCAGATCAAATTAAAGGTGGTCTCAGAGGTGTTTTGGTCAAACTTCTTTTTGACCAAGGACAGTTCTATAGTAAGTTCAACAAGTGCGAGTTAGCCATTTTGATTCCACCAGCTATCCTATAACATATAATTTCCCAATAAACTCGACCTAAATACTCCCAAAAGCTATCTTAGATATTCCTAAGTATTTCCTATATATATGAGTGCCTTATAGACACTTAGAGCACACTTGAGCAAGACAACTACATGCAATCCTCAAGCTTGGAATATCATATTGGTATCTCCAACTACCACAAAGTTAGTCTAATGAGTTTTGGCTCAACCTTAGTGTCCTACTCCACCAAATATATTCTTGCCTAAACCTTGTGGAGTTGATCATCACTTCTTTATAGTGTTTCAATTGTATAACTTGGGAGAAAGAGTTATATTCCTTCTTCCTTTCTTGATTTAGTTTGGTGATGTAACGGCACGCACTTTAGAGTGTCCAAAAGAACTTAAAGTCACAGATCATTACTCATAAATTCCAGGATCATATTCAAAAATTAATACAGAATAGTAAACAATTTCTATTAATGAACAAATAATTACATATTTGCATAAAAAGCTCCTCTAAGGAGTTACATGAATTTTAGAAAGAGTTAACATGTACATGTGTGAAGATATACCACTATGACTAAACCTTCATGAATAACTTTAGTATCTTCAACATCTTTATTTTGTAACCTCATGTCCACGAATCAAGTATACCTGATACCTAAAATGCCGACAAACAATATACACGGTCAGTATATCTCTATACTTGTGACGACCGTCTCGCGAAAATAAGATTAACTAATGCGGAAGCGTTCATCAAGCAGCGGATTAGCGAAAATTACTAAAAATTTAAAACTTTTTGCAAAGGGATCCATTCATAGGAAAACTCTTTCATTCAGAACCAAAGTAAAACTTTACATCATGGTTCATATATATACATCTCATGTACTTTTGCTTCTCGAGGAATACAAACATTAACTACTTTGTCTTAACTGTACACAGGTAGTATAAAACCCTCGAGGCACTAAGCCAAAATCTCGAAATCATTAACTACTACTCCAAGGACCTGAGAGTACAGAGACGACACATAGGACTTCTATATACATCTGAACGTGACATGACAGACAATATCTCCACCTGAGATCTTATTGTTGTCCCTGTTGTTGCTGCTCTTTCCCTGTTCTAGGGTTTCGGCTCTGCCTTTCACGCATACCTAAAAAGTTTCCCACAGGGGTGAGACAATTGTAAATTGCCCCAGCGAGAGATATAACTCTCCGCCAGAAACATTATTATTGCAACTTAATAAGATAAATGTGAATAGGGAAATCATATTTATTTGACAGCAGATATTTTAATGTCTAACATATTAAATCATTATTCTATATCAAAAGCATTGCAACTGTAACTTGATAGAATCAACATGTCACTTATCCTTTAATGAATAGGAAGAACATGTATAACATCTATTCAAACAACAGAATCATTACCACTGCATTAACTTTCTTCAAGCTTAGATCATATATCTAAAGCCTGGCATTTTCAATGTGGAGTCATGGCCCGTAGCCATACTCTTTTCATAAGTGTTGGGATCTTAATCCCTCACTTCATCACTGGGTTTTTCTCATCCTTTCACAATTTCAATACCATAACCATGAAATCTTGGGTATTCAAACCCTTTGTTCATCACTTGAGCATTGTTACCTCTTTCTCAGGTAACTAACACCTTTAGGTCATTTGACCAAGGTAAGTATGATACTTACTACACAAGCATCCATCATGGAACTTGATGCACATTAACTCTCTTGCCACCTCTTACCAGGCACAAGGTATATTATGGCACACAAGGCCCAATTAACAATTCAAACTAATAATACATCATAGCTCATACCTGGCTATGCTCATCATCTCATAATACCTGCATGGTTAGCACATATAATAGCAGTACATCAATTATCTATCAATACCATGCAAAAACAATGTATTAATAATTCAAGGGTATTACCCTTAATCCTTTACCAGGATTTGGATTTCCATCACACATAGCTCATCAGAACACTGTACATCTTGTCACCTTTCACTAGGCAACAACTTTATTCACATGGCTCACAAAACCATTCACATCTTGTCACCTCTTACTAGGCAACAACTTTATTCACATGGCGCACAAGGCCATTCACATCTTGTCACCTCTCACTATCATTACCCTTCATTAAGAATAGGGTTTTCCATTATTAACCATTTAGGTTTTCAAGATCATATTATCAATGATCAAACCCTAGTTCATTGCTCCCCACATCTAGGAGCCAACATTTATACCATAAGTATTCAATCATACTTATTTATTCTCATCAATTATCATTAAATGATTATCATCACAAGGTATGAGTATCTCTCTCATCCTTAAGTTGAGAATTAACAAAACGACCATGTTAGGTCACTTTCAATTCAGCTCTAAGTCAAGCATAGGCCACCACGGCCGTGCTACCTTGCACGGTCGTACAAAGTGAAGCTACCACGGCCGTGCTACCCTGCACGATCGTGCTGAGTAAAGTCGCCACGGCCGTGCTGCCTTGCACGGTCGTGCTACATAGGATCATCACATGAATCATATTTATATATATATGAATTCTATTATTTGATCCTTTCAACTTGATTAGGTCACATCAACCCTTCAATCATATGCATACAACTATGATTAACATAGGGTACCAAGTCATTGGTCCTATAAGCAATTAGGGATGCATTCCCAATTAGGGTTTCTCATGAAATCACCCACAATTAGGGTTCCACATGGATGCACCCTCAATTAGGGTTTCACTTGGAATCACCCTCAACTAGGGTTTCACATGGAATCACCCTCAACTAGGGTTTCACATTGAATCACCCTCAACTAGGGTTTCACATGGAATCACCCTAAACTAGGGTTTCACATTGAATCACCCTCAACTAGGGTTTCACATGGAATCACCCTCAACTAGGGTTTCACATGGAATCACCCTCAACTAGGGTTGAATTCAAGAACCATGTCAATTAGGGTTTATGTTCATGTTTAGGGTTTCATGATCTCTTTGATTAAGGATCATAACCCTTATACACCACATGATTCATATTCATGTATGAATTCATGCTATCAACTTCTTAACTTGATTAGGTCATATCAACTCTTCAGTCGAGTACATACAACTATGATTAACATACTGTATCAAGTCATTGATCCTATAAATAATTAGGGATTCATCCCTTAATTGGCACTTAATCACTTAGGTACTATTAGGGTTTCAACCTTTGTACCTTCATTTATTACCATTACTAATCATCATTGGATCAATAGAACATTCATCATCTTAATTCTCAAAAATTGAATTACATTGGACCTCCATTACATAAGGTATCCAAATGAATTAGGGTTTCCAATGTTGATTCCTTCAATCATTGGATTCATGGAACCATTCATCAATTGGACCTTCACCCATACTTCAATTGAGTTTAATAGGTCAACCTTCAACTGATTTGACCCTCAATTGATCATCAATTGGGGTTGGAATCAATTGAATTAGGGTTTATAATCAATGAACCTTCAATATTCATCAATGTGTAACTAGTTACTTCATAACTATTGAACCACCATTCAAATGGGGTATGACCTGACCCCAAACGGTCTTGAGGTCGTTTGGATGACCTCCAAACGGTCTTGAGACCGTTTGCCCATCATATCACTCAAATCCAAGCAATCTAATTAGGGTTTGGTTCATTGAAGTGCTCACCAAATCAGCAATCTATTGCAGATCAACTTGATATCTTTAGACCTTCAACCACTGAACTATACTCAACCCTAGACCTCCAAACGGTCTTGGGTGACCACCAAACGGTCTTGAGGTCGTTTGGATGACCTCCAAACGGTCTTGAGACCGTTTGCCCATCATATCACTCAAATCCAAGCCATCCAATTAAGGTTTGGATCATTGGATTGATCACCAAATCAGCATTGCATTGTATAACAACTTGGTACCTTTAGACCTTCAAACACCTAACCATACTCAACCCTAGACCTCCAAACGGTCTTGGGTGACCACCAAACGGTATTGAGAGCGTTTGGATGAGCTCCAAACGGTCTTGAGACCGTTTGACCCATCCAAACTTTGGATTCTAGTGAAAAATCATCATGGATTGGTCTATCAAGTTGATCAACAAATCAGCACTACATTGCAATATGATTAGTACCTTTGGACCTTCAATTGGTCAACTATACTTGACCCCAGACCTCCAAACGGTCTTGGGGTGATCCCAAAACGGTCTTGAGACCGTTTGGATGATCCCCAAACGGTCTTGAGACCGTTTGGGCTAATCAACCCAAACTCTCAACTTAACTCATTGGAATTTCAGCACTATTTTCAATTAGGGTTTGCCTAATTGATTAGCCTTCAACTCATGATCCCTTTTGAGTTAACCCCTAAAATGTGGAGGGTCATTAACCAATATCATTAGGAACAGTAATCCCAAACGGTCAACGCTTGGTCAACGCACTCAAACGGTCTTGAGACCGTTTGCCCAAAACGTTCAATTAAATCAGATTGAAAATCAGCACTTAATCCAATTAGGTTTCCCTAATTGATTAGGCTTCAACTCACGATTCCTTTGGAGTTAATCCCTCAAATTTGGAGGGTTATTAATAAACATAATTATGAACAGGAATCCCAAACGGTCAACGCTTGGTCAACCATCTCAAACGGTCTTGAAACCGTTTTCTCAACCAGGTCAAGTTAATCAGGTTGAAAATCAGCACATAATTCAATTCGATTGCCTAATTGATTGGCCTTCAACTCTCGATTCCTTTGGAGTTAATCCCTCAAATTTGGAGGGTTATCAGCCTACATAATTAGGAACAAAATTCCCAAACGGTCAATGCTTTTTCAACCATATCAAACGGTCTTGAGACCGTTTGCTCCCAAACGGTCTCAAACCGTTTGCCCTTAAACGGTTTGCTGAAACCGCATAGCCAATCAAATTAAAATGATTTGGAGTAGCTATCAAAACGTTTTTGCTTGGTAATTTTCTTTGGATAAGCATCTAGGATGATGTCATCATCCCCTTCCTTCTAACAACCAAGAACAGCAACCTTTCTTGATGGAAATTGCAGCAAAGAAACAAGAGTGTATCAAATTGAAGAAATCAATCAACAAAGCATAGAGAATTGATGCAATAGCAATGTTTAAGGGTTTGAGTTATAAAACCCGCCTCCAATTGAGATCCAAAGCTCCAAGCTCACGCCATTAATGGTGGATGAAGCTCTTGCAACTCCCCCTAGGCTCGTCCTCAAGCTTTTGATTGCAAAAGTTGGCTAGGGTTGAAGAGGAGATCGAAATAAGAAGGAATCCATAATTTATTTTCGATTTCCACCATGAAATCAAGGAGAACGAAGGTCAAGGGCTCACCCACAGGTTGGGGACGTGCTCCCTGCTCCTCCCTAGCTCCTTGGTCGGTTTTGCAAGCAAGGGAAAGAAGAAAATCCGAAATAGCCTTTCATTTGGCTTGAAAAAGGCACTTTTATAAGGAAATTGATGAGAGAGAAAATGCATTATTAAAATGCATTAAATTCCAAAAATATGGCCGCCTCTTCCCCCTCAAATACCTTAAGGACGAGGCACATTCCTTTGCCTTTAATTCTCCTTCATTATCCTTGATTTAAAGAAAATCAAATTAAGCACCTTAATGCTTATTATATTAATATCCATATGTGAGTGGGTTTTCTTTTTCTTATAATAAGGTGAGTGGAATTTCACCTACTTAGGATATTTTCGTTCCTTATCTTGGAAAAGGAACGTTCATCCTTGTTCAAAATCAAACCAAAACATTTTGGTTGAAAGCCCTTCAATTATTTTTATTCATTTTTGCCCTAAATCAAATTAGGGTTTCAATTAGGCATTAATCTTGATTATTTTAATATCAAGATTCTCTCTCCTCCAACTTAATTCAAATGAGGTACCCATCTCATTTTATTTGCTCTACATGTTTCCAAGAAACATTAGGGACCTTATTGAAGTGGTAATTTGCATATTGAACCCTAAGTCTTGGGTAAATTGCACTTTTCACCAAAACTAGGTTTTAATGCACAACACTGGTTCACAAGCTTAATCTTGGTGCCCAAGCTTGTGAAAACCATACCACTACATCATATTCATTCTTATGATGTCTCAACATCAGAGGAACGTCTTACCATGCAACATTTGCAGTTTAACCCCTCAACTTGGGTAATTTGCACTTTGGTCCAAAATAAGCAAACATTGCTTCAACATTGCTCAAACAGGACCAAAATTGAAACATAAGTTTCTTATGAGGCCTAATTACTTTTCCCAAGATAAGATTAAGAATCTACTTAACCTTATTAGGCAAAACATCTAGGGTTAAATCATAACCCAGGTCAGGGATGTTACAATACTGGTATGTGGGTTCATCCAATAATCACAAGTACACATATAAACAAACATCTCTTGTTTGAACATAAGAACATAAACTTGCTTTCATATTCCAACCCACATTTGGTCTACTACCTCAGGTGTAATCACTGTCCCTCCTGAGCTCGTTTGCATTACCCTTAAGATCAGTCTAACCTAGGGTTCAGAATATTGTTATTTACTTTACATAATACTCATAGGAACTTTATAATTTGCAAGAAGTAAATAAACAAGCAAACAGTTTATCATTCGTTCAATCTCATCGACAAACCTCGACAAACTCAAAATTTGATACATGTATTCATAAGTGTAACCATGTACCTTATGCCATTGCAGAAACCATGCAGAATAACTCATGTACTTTAAGAGTGCATCCAAACATCCAAGCAATAAGGCATTCAACCAAAATAATCTGAAATATACATACTACATATGTGTCACCATGTATTCGCATTACATTAAACATATCTACATGCACTCCTAAACTAGGGTTTAGGATTATTATCGTGTTTGGACTAGGGATTAGGGTTACAAACCCTAATTCCATCATATCATGGTTTCTAAGATTACAACTTTTAGTTATGCATATTAGGTGAAACCCTGGTCATCAACTTAAGCATATTAGATTATCTATGATACCTAGATCATATTACTAGTATTAGGATCATAACAGGATGTCCTCATTGGTTTCAAAATCCTAAATCTGCATGTTTGAGATTATTAACCTAGAAACATCATTATTCATCATTGTCAACAATTTCTCCATTATGCACAACAAGATCAGGTATTAACTCAACATAAACGAATCTACTCAATCAAGCATCAGTTTAAAGGAATCTAGGTCTTTCCTTTATATTAGTCACATCAAACATGTATTGCCTATACTTTTGGAACATGAAGCATAATTATACTCTAGTTATATTTTCTTTGGATTCTCTCATTGTTTTGAGCAATTTTATATATAGTTTTGCTATCATCGGAGTTACCATTAATTAACTATATTTATTGCAAGATAAACTATTCTGGACCAACCAAAAAGCACCACATCATCTTTATATTCTATTATTCACTTACAGGAATTTGGACGAGAGAAGTCCCAGTTACCCCCGGGGCTTGAACGTGTGAGTCGGGGTAAAAGAATCATTTAACTTGGTATTTTCCCCTTTCTCCTGCTAGGGTGACTCCTGCTCGCTTCATGGCTCTGATGCACGTATGTGCGTCACCCCGACAGCCTCCCTGCCTCGGCCGCATGGTGTCCCGCCGCCCTGTCAAAGAGGTGACCTTGGCACGTCGAGCCTCCCTAAGGCTGAGGGCGTCGTTCCCCCAGCTTCTTCCTTGACGCCGTACTGCTGAAGGCACTCTCGGCATCTGCATCACACTCAAAAGAATCGGAGCGTCATCCTTGGCTTTGTGAGAAGTACAGCTCCAGAGTCTCACCCGTAGGCTTCCCTCTCTCTGACGTACTCTCCCTATTCTCAGCCATGTTCACTCGTCTCTGCCATCCCCATGTTTCATCCCTAGTCATCTCACCTCCATCCTACTTCCACACGACCACGCTCGGCGGCCAGTGTTGTGTTCTAGTCGCCTGACATGGTGCTATCATCGATGCATCATCCTGCCCCTCCTTTCTCGTGCAACACCCTCTGCAGGTAAGAGGCCGACATCAACGCTCCTCTCGATCATCCATCGTCTTTGAGAGTGTGACTGTAGCAGAGCATTGTCGCCCAAGTGATTGGCTTCCCTCATCACGATCAACCTGGTCCCCCCTCCTCGACTCCTCTGAGATGTTGCAGATAACATGCTGACTACCCATTGGCTCTCTATTTTTAGCGAACTGGGCTTCTTCTTCACCGACGCCGTCTTCCATCCATCATCGTCTTGACAGCATCCTCGGCATTCTTAGTTTCTCCCACCCTGATCTTTAAAATGGCATAGAGTCCCTAGGGTTAGGAGTAAAGAGACGACGACGGGAGGAGTAGGGGTGTATCCATTGGGGAACGTAGGGACCTATATATATAAGCTCTGTTCCATGACACCATTTGTTGGCTTTCCTTCTTGGACTTGGTTTCTTTCTAGACAACACGGCTTGCCAAACCTCCTTTCCTTTGTGTTACCATGTTAGTCATGCACATGTTAATTGGGTAATTAATTAAAGAAAGAGTCATATCTCATGAGATACATATAAGATTCCTCTATTCCAAAGGTAATTGGACTCTTTTCCTAATGAGAGTCCTAAAAGCTATGTAGTAACTCCTATTTATCTCAAGTTCTAGGACAATAAACCACTATATACATTATCCAACCTTAGGAAGAAGATAAGGTCTTAACTCATCCATGAATTATCCGAATCTTAGATATCTATTATGATCACGAGTAGTAAAAATATCCAAGTTCATATCCCAGGGACCCAAATGTAAACCCTGGTTAACCAATTGGCTGAAACGTGTCCCTAAGGCCCATGAATTACACCTTGGGCCTTCCAAAGGTTCCATGAGATTAATTACATTCCTAATTGCCCATCTAAGTTTCTGATAATCATTGCATCTTACATAAGCCTCATATGAACACATATGTTCAAAAGCACATAAATTACTTAAATTTAACATTTAATATGAGTGTAGGGTTTGGTATCATCATCCAAGATCCCTCAATTCACTTCATTGTTATCATCATCCAAGATCCCTCAATTCACTTCATTGTTATATGTTCCCTAATTTCATTTAGGCTTGAAATCTATGAATTTCAAGGATGTAACATTCACCCCTTCTTAATAGGAATTTTGCCCTCAAAATTCAGGCCCACTAAGCCTAGGTGAATGATAACTCATATTATCTTCAAAAATTAGGGTTAGCACCCTCTTAGGTATCTTTAACAATTTTCCTTATTTTACCAATACCCGTCATGTTACTAAGTTTGGCACTTGAATCTAGATTCAAGTATATCCCCATATTTAGTGTTCACACCTTATCATCTCTAGATGATTTCATTTTGTGATTTCAATTTTCACTTGATGATTTCTCTTTTCACCTAGGTTTCCAACCTATTATTCATTATTTTCACATAAGGGTGAGGTAACACCTCTAACCCTAGTTCACATCATTACACATTCAATGTAGGATATTCATCCTCACATCTCCATTAATTTTAAGCATCACATGTGTTTACCCAATCTCCCTCACTCATAACGAGATGAATGATGTGTTTGACTACAGCCCAAACACAAAGTTCATTCCGTTCCAAGAGCAGAGATGGTACACCTTCACATTATCTTTCAATTTCACATTTTAAGTTGAGTCATACTCAATATGACTCTAAACTTACTTGTTCTTAATTTCATAGCATTCTTCTATTTCATGAAGTCAAGTGTCCTTTTTCCTACTCTTAAGTTAGGGCACAACTTCTCTCAAGTTTTCTTGACTTCATTACATCTTTTATATTTACACCTCACGTATTATAAGTCTTAGCCAATTCCTTGAGGCCTCTAGGGGTATAGGTACCTTTGGGGTGATCTCATCCTTATGCATAAAGGGAGTGCCTCTCACATTCACCCATTAGGCTACATGATCCTCATGGAGGTAGCTAATCTCCTGAGTCATGTACCTTGGGCAAACCTAGTTGTTACCTCCCGACCACATGGTCATGTGCATTCAGGGCATATCAACTCCCAACCCATCGGTCCTATGTACCTCTAATACACCCTACTTGACTCTAGGATTGCATTAGGACTCTACCCTTCCTAAGGGTTTCTTTTGAGATGTCACATCTTTTTAAGCACAATATTATCTCATTTAATTCTTTAACCTGGATTGCCTTCATCTCTCTATTCTGAGTACACATTATGCATTGTAGTCCCAACATTGGGCTTGGACCACCTTCCCTTCATGGCTTGGTGCCATGTTGGTCTTCCCTCTTGGGCTTGACCTTCTGTGTTCTTCCCCTCCAGGGGCTTGATCCTAAACATCTGCACTGTGGACTTAGGCCACCTTCCCTCCTGAGCTTGGTTCCTTACTGGTCTTCCTTCAGGGGCTTGACCATTTCATGACCTTCCCTCCTGGGCTTGATCATCCACTCAGGCCACCTTCCCTCCTAGGCTTGGTGCCTTACTGGTCTTCCCAATACTAGGATCGACCAGTTGTGTCACTCAGAGATGGCATACTCGGGTTCAAAGAACTTATGTTCTTTCATCTTTATATCTTTAACTCTTCACCCCTCTAGGTGAATATTAAGGTTATCTCAATACTTAAATATGTTTATTCACTTACCTTTTAAGGGAAAGTCCTAGCCTAGGGTGCCTTCTTGGCTCGTAGGAGGGGGTTAGGCTCTCTAGCCACAACCTAATCCCAAGATCTAAGGTTTTTCCTACATCATAGGTCATCTTTCCACTCTTGGTTGACCCACCCCAGGTTGGCAAACTAACC
Source organism: Alisma plantago-aquatica (assembly GCA_963693085.1). Lineage (NCBI taxonomy): Eukaryota > Viridiplantae > Streptophyta > Magnoliopsida > Alismatales > Alismataceae > Alisma > Alisma plantago-aquatica. Next base: position 400,947,955 of record OY856414.1, on the reverse strand, counting down.
CTAAAGGTTTCATATATATCCTTTTTTCATCATTATGCATAAATTTTTATCACTATAATTTCTCAACCCATGTTTGCTCAATCTCTGGGCTACCCCCTCATGGGTTCTGTCCATTCAATGAACTTGGGCCACCTTCCCTCCAGGGGCTTGGTGCCTACATCGGCCTTCCCCTCCAGGGGCTTTTCCATCATCTTCGAACTTCTAGATACAACATGAGGGGTTTAAGCAAGTTATATCTACATTTTCATTTTCATATATATATAAATATTGGGTTCATATATTTCTTAAGATCTCTTACATTAGTGTTATGCTCCTCGTGCACACATGCATGGGTGACTGGGTCACCTAAACTCATCCCTTTATCTTTCTTATTCCTAATTTCAAGTTTCATATGGGTGGTGTCCCATACCACCACACCATTATCACTATTTAAGATTAAGATTTTAGGGTTAGGGTTAGGGACTATACTCTACCTCTTAGAGTTTCCATATCCCCTGACCCACTAGAGTTTTCATACCCTAATCAAAGTCCTTCCTCTATGAAAGGGCTTACCCATACTTGTATCTTTCAAATGTCTACCCTCTCTAGAGGGACCTACACAAAAGGTTACATCCTTCCACATTTACTTCTCTAATTAACAAATTTTTTTCAAGGCTTATTAAGCAAAGAGACGAGAAGCAGATGAAATGTGAGACGAGAAACCTAAAAGATACATTATGCTTTACTATTTTTTTATTATATTTCTAAGGATGATTTGAAATTATAAACTATTAAGTATTAGTTGATGAATATGCGCTCTGATACCAAATGTAATGACCCACACTTTTGAGTGTCCAAAAGACTTTAAAGTCGTAGATCATTACTCATAAATTGTAGGATCAAATTCAAGAAATAATACAGAATAGTAAACAATTTCCATTAATGAACAAATAATTACATGTTTGCAAAAAAAGCTCCTCTAAGGAGTTACATAAATTTTAGAAAGAGTTAACCTATACATGTGTGAAGATATACCACTATGAATAAACCTTCATGAATAACTTTAGTATCTTCAACATCTTTATTTTGTAACCTTGTGTCCATGAATCAAGTATACTTGATCATTAAAACACCGACAAACAAAATATGCGGTCAATATATCTCTATACTGGTACGTGGGTTCATCCAATAATCACAAGTAGACATATAAACAAACATATCTTATTTGAACATACGAACATAAACTTGCTTTCATATTCCAACCCACATTTGGTCTACTACCTCAGGTGTAATCACTGTCCCTCCTTGGCTCGTGTGCATTACCCTTAAGATCAGTCTAACCTAGGGTTTATAATATTGTTATTTACTTTATATGATACTCATAGAAACTTTATAATTTGAAAGAAGTAAATAAACAAGCAAGTAGTTTGTCATTCGTTCAATCTCATTGAGAAACCTTGACAAACTCAGAATTTGATAAACGTACTCATAAGTGTAATCACGTACCTTATGCCATTGTAGAAACCATGCAGAATAACTCATGTACTTTAAGAGTGCATCCAAACATCCAAGCAACAAGGTATTCGACCAACATAATCTGAAATATACACACCACATATGTGTCACCATGTATTCACATTACATTAAACAGATCTAGATGCGCTCCTAAACTAGGTTTTAGTGTTATCTCGTTTTTGGACTAGGGATTAGGGTTACATACCCTAATTCCATCATATCATGGTTTCTAAGATTACAACTTTTAGTTATGCATATTAGGTGAAACCCTAATTATCAACTTAAGCATATTAGATTATTCGTGATACCTAGATCATATTACTAGTATTAGGATCATAGCAGGATGTCCTCATTGATTTCAAAACCCTAAATCTTCATGTATGAGATTATTAACCCAGAAACATCATTATTCATCATTGTCAACGATTTCTCCATTATGCATGACAAGATTGGGTATTAACTCAACATAAATGAATCTACTCAATTAAGCATCAGTTTAAAGGAATCTAGGTCTTTCCTATATATTAGTCACATCAAACATGTATTGTCTATACTTTTAGAACAGGAAGCATAATTATACTCTAGCTGTTTTTTCTTTGGATTCTCTCATTTTTCTGAGAAATTTGATATATAGTTTTTCTATCATTGGATTTACCATTAATTAACTATATTTATTGTAAGATAAACTATTCTAGACCAATCAAAAAGTGCCACATCATCTTTATATTCTATTATTCACTTACCGGAATTTGAACGGGAGAAGTCCTAGTTACCCTCGGGGCTTAAATGTGTGTGTTATGACCCACATTGAGGTTAGTCAGAAAGTACCTCGATTAGCGTGAAGTACCTTGTTAAACATAATGGTTAATCAATATAAGCTAAGATGTGAATCATTAGTCGAGATTGATTCATTTGATGTAATTAATGTTAACTATAGTGTAATCGATAAGTTAATTACCTAAGATGATTAACCTAGCTAAAATGGTTTAGTTGATATGTTTTCATGCCTTGAGGTTGTAGTGGATCTTATGCTTGAAAATTTGCAAAAGAAATCACTAGAATCGGACTTCTGAGGCAATAGTTATGGCTTTTACAAGATTTTTGGACTTGATTGCAATTTTTCCATTAATAAATTATAACCCCTTTTATCCCTTATCCCCTTCCCCCGATCGAGCAGGGCACCGCTTGAGTGGCGCACAGCTGCTAGCCCGACCAGCCAGCAAGGGAGAAGAGTGGGGGCAATTTCTAAGGCTCCTTGAGCCGAGCTAGTTGGCACCACCTTTCCTTCTTCTTCCACCCTTCTTCTTCCTCTCTTCCACGCTCAACAACAACACCTCGACCAGCTTGAGTGCGGCCAACAGCAGCAGCGTGGCTAGTAGCTATGTGGCGCTGGCCAGGGGTCCTTCAGGCACGAGCAGCACCTCGAAACGGCACCACCGAGTCCGGTCGTGAGGCCAGAACTGGAATCCACAGCCCCCTAGTCGAGTTCCCTTCTTCTCCTGTGCACGATTGAACCTGCTGCGTGAAGTAGGTCTGAAACCAGGGCAGACCAAGGTAGAAGATGACCCTATTGATGCCTGGAAGTGAGTTTTGGGCGCATTTCTAGTCGAATTCGGACATCTCGATCCACTGTGAGTAGAATTTCACTCACTAAGCATGTATTAACTCTATGAAACAGACAATTTTGGTTAGATATGTGTGTATTGCGGGTAACAGTGATTACCCAAGTGTCGTGCAGTCTTGGCATCGTCCGACTTTTCATTGCATGCTTTTTATCTTCACGTTTGCATGACCCTAGTTATATTAACTAATTTGTATGATTTGGATTACGGAAACTATATGATTGATCAAACCCTAACTGCTCAGTTTAGAGGTTAAAGACATTAGTACATGCCCTAGATTTCCAATAGCTGTACGGTTTGGGTATAAACCCAGGCTATACAATTTTAGTAATTAACTAATTGTACAATTTAAAGAAATAGACGATGACACATAATGTCTCAATATAAATATATTGCATGCTCTCTGTTATAGTTAATGTGTGTGATTTAGTATTTACACAAATTGGTACGTTCTTAAGTATATAATTAGAAATCCTCAATTATTATTAATAATTCATGCCATGATAAGTAATTAACTCTTAATTGAGTTATGTGATGCACAACTCAGGATTTGGGTTGATGTGCACGTTTTCTAAGAAAGTACAATTAATTTACATGTGTTAATGACGATTTATCATATGTCAAACAATTAACTTTTATCAGTGTACTAAGAAGCTCAGTTGCATGATTTCAGTGTATATGTGCCAAGTTGACATGTATTCAATTTATTTAAGAATTTTAGTGTGCCTGCATGTATAGTATGTTGATTTCTCAATATATTACAGTGTTTTGAGTATACTGCTCTGCCAAGTTTGGAATGATATACATGATGTGTTATAAACTTCAAATAAATATATGCGGTACCATAGAGATACCATAGATAAATATAAGTAAGAGAAAGGTACAATGTAGAAAGAGCTTTCCAAGAATAATAAAATAATAGACATAAGTGCCATGAACACCGTAGATTCCCTACGGATGTCTACACTGTAGGGAGGAAACAATCCACCCTGGCAGCGACCATTATACGGGGATCAGATCGCACCCACAGAGCATGCGAGGAGACGAAGCCCTTGAGAAAGTCTCCTAAGAGAAGATAGGTTACCCAACATGAATCAGAGATCCCGGTGGTAACCTAGAGGTGCCCATAGAGCGTACCAAGATGAGGCCCACAGAGCGTCTCAGACCCTCTGTCTATGTACTCAGCCTAGAAGGAGAGGTCCAGTTAAAGTCCAGCTATTTAGCCGCCTTAGTCAGACGTGACGGTTTGAGTCAAGCAGACCCGGATTCAGTTCTAGGCTTAGCTTCCCAGGTTTTAAGCTAAGTCTTGTACGGTGAGATCGTAGTTCGCTACGAGTCTTGATATGTAGAGTACACTGCATATGATCAAGGCATAAGATAAAATATGTTCATATAGGTTTAAAGAGTTTCATATAAGTAAGAAAGGTTAAGAAAGATTTAGGTACAATTTCATAGCAGCTGTTCTTTTAATGTAATATTTACATTTCCTATGGCATTTAATTGTAATTGTTTTAGATTTTCTCAATATAGAAATTCATGCATTTTAATTCAGTTTAATAAACATAAATGAGTTATGTGTGATGGTTGGGTGAAATTCTATTCACTGAGCCAGTAGCTCATCAACCTACTGAAACATTTTTCAGGTCAGCATTAGCACGAGGAAGCTGAAGGATCTTATCACCCAAGCTCTTAGAAGGTATTTCATAGTTAAAATAGAGGTCTCTTAGTCCTTTCCCCTCAGTCCTTGGGCATGTGGAGTGGTAGGGAGAGAATGTAATGTGATATGTAGTTTAGTATTAAGTTATATGTTGTGTTTTATATTCCGCATGAAAAATGTAATATGTCGTGAAATCTATTTTATCTTCCTAGTAAGGTAAATGGTAAGTTGCTTCCACAGTTAATACAACTCGGTGTTATCCAAGTTATAAAATTTTCCTTTAGGTTAATTATAAGTGATTAAGAAAAGAAAAAGTTAAGGGTGATCTTTGTTTTACATTAAATCCTCAATTTATATCGTAATCCCATGATTGGTGGTAATTGTGAGATCGGGGTGTAACAGTGTGAGTCGGGGTAAAAGATTCATTTGACTCAGTATTCTCCCTTTCTCCTACCAGGGGGACTCCTTCTCACTTCACGGCTCTGACTCACGTTTGTGTGTCACCCCGACGGCCTCCCTGCCTCGCCTGCATGGTGTCCTGCTGCCCTGTCGAAGAGGTGACCTTGGCACGCCGAGCCTCCCCAAGACTTAGGGCGTTGTTCCCCCTGCTTCTTCCTTGCCGTTGTACTGCCGAAGGCACTCTCGGTGCCTGCATCACAATCGGAAGAGCCGGAGTGTCATCCTTGGCTCTGTGAGTAGCACAGCTCTAGAGTCTTGCCTCTAGGTTTCCCTCTCTCTGACATACTCTCCCTATTCTCGGCCCTGTTCACTCATCTTTTCCATCCCCATGTTTCATCCATGGTCATCTCTCCTCTGTCCTACTTCTGCACGACCATGCTCAGCGGCCAGTGTTGCGTTCTAGTCGCCCGACGTAGTGTTGTCATTGTTGCATCCTCCTGCCCCTCCTTTCTCACGCAACGTCCTTCGTAGGCAAGAGGTCACCGTTAACGCTCCTCTCGGTCATCCATCATCTTTGAGAGTGAAACTGTAGTAGAGAATAATCACCTAATCAAGTGGCTTCCCTCATCACGATCATCCTGGTCCCCTCTCCTTGACTCCTCTGAGGTGTTGTAGACAACCTACTGACTACCCATTGGCTCTCTATTACCAGCGAACTGGGCTTCTTTTTCACCGACACTGTCTGCCAGCCATCATCATTGCAACATCACTGACCTGGGTTATTCCATAAACCTGGAAGTTTTTCTTAATTAAGTTATTTATAAACTTGTTTTAGTCTTTTTAAAAGTAATTAAGACTCAAAGAAAGTTTAATTTTCAAGTTTGAACTTATTTGCAAACTGTTTGTGCATTATATGATAGTTTGGGTGTAATTTGCAATTTACCCAAGATGAGGGGTTATATTGCAATATGTCACATTTTGAACATGATTCAAGTGCTTTATCATCATAAGATAGAGAATGATTCTAAGGGGTGGCTTGTGGAAAGCCTAAGTTCCAAGTTAGAGCTTGTTGGAATAATGCTTATGCCTTGTGTACCCGTTTTGGTGCAATTTGCAATTTACCCAAAATGTAGGGTTAAAATGCAAATTACCACCTCTAAAGTGTCCCTAATATATCTTGTCATTATATAGAGGAGATAGAAAGGAATAGGCACCATGTTTGAATCATCTTTGAGTGGTAGCATTCTTGGTGATGAAAAGACCAAGAAGAGTTGTATAATTGAAACCCTAATTTGAGTTGTATCAAGTTGTAGAGCTTATATGGGGATGTCTATCAGCCAAGGAGCCATAGAGGAGGTCCCATATCTTTTTTTCAACTCTTGTCCTTTTCCATGATGGGTTAATCACATCAAGGAGGTGATGGATATCAGTTTGCAACTTTCCTTAGAAAAAGTGCATCGGTTTGTGAATAAAGTGATGTGGAGTTGAAATATCTTACTCAACGAGATAACTAAGGGCCAAAATCTTATCCCTAGATTATCCTCAAGAGTTTTTCATGTCAATATAAATATGCATGCATGGACACGTGTCACCCATGCATGGGCAGGTGGCACCTAGTAATGTAAAATGATGACACCTCTTATACACCCTCTCTCATGAATCTCAATTATATATACCACTCCTTTCACCTACTAGTGAATTTTTCGAACCTTATCACTCCATTTATCTTATATATCATCCATATTAGTAAGGATCAAAAAGGAGCTCGAGCCATTAAGCTTAAGGTGAAGCCATGGTCATCTTCAACCTTGGTTGAAGCATGAATCTCGGGTTGTGATTCTTTCTTTCTTTTCTTATTCATCAAGTTCTTAACTATGGTGATTCCTTGCATGTAGAGGAGTTGTGAATGAGTCTTGGATCTATGATAAGTTCATATTCAACCTTAGGAATGTGAAGATTTGGATCTTGGATCTTTGAAGTTGTTCTTGAGGCATGTTATATAACGTGAACCCAATTATGTTATTATTCACCTTCAATCTTGCTATACCTGATGATCTTCTTTCAATTTCAAGTTTTCTTGAATAATTGTTGAATCCATGAGTTCTAATAGTTGCATAGACCTGTTGTCCATGAACTAGAATAGTAAGGAATGAAGGTCTTGAGCTTGAGGATGATGACATCATCATGGCACAAACTAATATCACGTAGAAGCACCTCATGCACGATATGGTGATGTGCACACACCACTAGCACGATATGGTAATGAGTATGCACCTCATGAATGATATGATGATGAAGCACACACCTTATGCATGATATGGTGTCAAGTACTGTAACATACTCGATTCTAGACACATAGGCTAATTTCCCATTCTTCTAGGCCCCTTACTTATTAGATGGATATCCAAAATCCCTTGTCCCTTTTCCTTTCAATGTCTATATTTTGTTGTAATAGCATAGATCAAACCATATTAGGATCTGATAACCCTAATTGACTCTTCCGAATCACATGAACATGAAATCATAATATGTAATAACCCTAATAATTGAATTATGGGAATTTATGAGTATCAATACAAATCTATGATCTTGGCCCCTAATAAGATCCTCAAAGATAATCCTAGGTCCTTAGAGTTATAGAACGGAGATAATTCAAAAGGATTTACCCAATTTGATCTTTAGGATGAACTTAAAAACCCTAATATAATAATTAAGTGAATTTGGGGAAATACAAAGCAATTAATCTCAAAATGCAAAATTAAGTCCAAATTCGTGTTCTTCACACCCAAATTAGCTAACCTACATAATTTGAGCTTAATCGGACATCAAATACACCTTTAATGGTGTTTTAGAAGGTAGGATATAAGTTATTTTGTTTTATGTCATTTTCTTAAACCATATTTGACCTAGGTTTGGTTTATGTCTTTGTCACGCGGGTCGCGGCCGGTTTATTTTTTTTTTTCCTTTGGGCCGGGTTATCGAGTGGAAGACTTCGTCTTCCACCTCCGAGGTCTCCGCGTGTGCTGGACTGGCTCAAGCCAGTGAGGAACCTCCTCGCCGTTCTCTCTCCTCCCTCAACCATTGCTCACGATTTCTTCTCCACCAGATCCGTCTCCTTCTCCCGAATCTATTAAACCCTTACCCACACTCTCTCTCACAATAGATACAAAATGCCCAAATCACTGCTCTCCCTCTGCCGCCGCTGCCTTCTTCTCAGCTCACCGACTCCTCCACTCCTTCTCTTCTGATCCAGAATCGATCTTCGCCGCCCCCTCATTCGTTCTCTTTGGTCAATTGATTGGGTTGGCACTTTGGAGCTGCTGCCGGCATTGGTTTTCTTTTCCGGCAAGGACGGCGAGCAGTTGTCGCGTCGCTTCACCTCAGTCTAATAGACCGCGAGGTAACCATCTACGAACTCACCTCTTTCACTCCACGTACTTAGTTTGACTCGAAGTGTGCCATAAGGCTGGGTCGACAAAGTCGCCGATCACCCTATTTTGTGCCGCCGCCGGAGGGTGTTTCTTCGTCTTCCATTTTGGTTTTGGACCCAAGGACCCATCGTAGGTTTGCTTTGGATGTAAGGGGCATGTTGGGGTCCCCGTGAGGTGGCTGAGACCTCCTGTTTGTTCCGACGCCCAGGGTCGCTGGTCTGTGAACTATGTTGGTTCCCCGCTTGTCTTCTTTGTCCTCACTGATGTCTCCGGGTTCGGGTTTGTGCACGCTTGTATCTCGCGAACCTCACCGTGAGGTGCCTTCCTGCTAAGGCCTAGCATCGCTGGCTGGTTCTTGATGTGTCCTCTTTCCGCGACTGGGCTCTGCCTCCCCCTTGCTGCCGCCACCCGGGTTGCCCCAGCTGTAGGTGACCTTCGGTCCTGTGTGGACCGTTGGTTCCGCAGTGGCTAGCTGGAGCTAGCAGGCTGTTCTCCTGTCGTGAGAAGAAGCCAGGGTCGTGCGCCCCTGATCGATCTGAGCTTCAGCTGGAATCCATGGCGCGGGAGGTAGATGGATACCTCGGGTGAAAACCCTATCCAGCCCATGAGACCAATGACTATTATGTCACGCCTGCAAGGGCAAAATAGGAATTTTCTTCCATTTGACTCTGTTGACCCGAGCAAGGTTTAATATGTATTTCATTATAGTCTGTGTGACAGCGAGCCTTGATAATCCACATGTTTATTTGGGGGCAAAAGCGTCATTTGACAATTGATTTTCACATTCTCAAGAAAATGACTTAAACTTGTAAAATTCATAAGTAATTATTGGCTTATCCAAATAATACAAATAAATATGTTTTTGAAATCATAAAAATACGACTGATTTATTGAGATAGGTTTCATGACCAAATTTCCAACCGACAGTAGGGTCGATTTTTTCAAGCTAGGGATTTAATGCATATTATATTAATTGTATGCACATATATTGTGACTAGGTTGAGACAACCCTGAACCTGAACTTAGGAGGTGTTAATGAATATCTAGGACTGATCATAAGGTATGTACATCCTCTATTTTATTTTGGGCATTATTTGACTAAAACCTAATTTCTTTTAATGAGGCATCTCTTGAAATATTGTCTCTCTTGGAAATATAATACTCATGGACATTTTGACTTCTTGATATAAATCTTTGTTACTGCTGTGATTATAAATTTGAAATGTTGTATGGGTCTTCAGGCCCTCCTGCCTCGTTGTCTCTTATTTGATATTGACTAAAATGATAATCTTGCCACTCTATTTTATGCATGCTACATGTTTGACTAGAATATCTAGAATAGCGGTACTTATGTACAACCATATTTATTTAGGGCGTGCGTATTCCGCCCGGGGTGTGCGTTTCCACCCTTGTTTATTTTTAGGCCATGATCCTATGGTGTTATGGCCGTGTTTTAGGTATATTTAGTCTACATTGTTATGCATGCAAATATTTATTGTTTTCATGTGAATATGTGGATGATTGTTATGGCCAGACACTTTTTACTATCATACTGGTAATCTGAAATTTAATATGCCTCATTTCTTTTGCTTCATTTCTTTTATTACTTTTCTCTTGAACATACCTAATTGAAAATAGCCCCCTCTTATTGTGGGAACATCTCTTTTTGTACTTTTTACCTTATATAATGCCCAGAATGTTTTATATATGTACATACTCAGCCTTTGCTGACCTCTTTATTGTTTCCTATGTTCTCGGTGATGTTCCCTTCCACCCAGGTTTAGGTGCATTACATATCAAGGTTGCTCGAAGATCATATAAAGAGAATTGTACCTAAGGATAGCTTGGACTGGCTAGGTTACCCTCTGCTACCGGGCTTAATTGTAATTAGTTCAAGTTTTTGTAATATCATTTTTTTATGGTGATGAACTATTGTATAATGATACCCATTGTAACTTTGTAATAGTTTTGTTCCGCTGCTTTATTATTACATGGCTCTTGTATTATATCATTTGAGTGGATCCCCTTTCGGGTCTCACTCTTTACAAAATGGTATGAGAGCCTAAGAAGTCGGTAACTTGACTATTTCAAGTTATCCTAGGTTGACCCTTAAGTAAATAGGTGACTCTTAGAGGTTATTGATACACCTAATTGCTAGTAGTGGAATGCCAATTAGGGTTTAACCCATGATTAAATTGGTCACTTTCACTCCCCAAACCACTAATTAGTTGAGACATTGAACCGTAGTTCACCCAACACCCCATATGGATAAATAAATCTCCTAGGGGTCAACTCTTTTGGTTATTAAACTTAATTTTTCCCACCGCATGGAAATATAGTTTAGTGTTAAGATGTAGGCAGACTCGAACACATGTATATATGATTAACCCTAATTCCCTCATGGGCCCTATTCTAGTTGTTTGTCTAGCATGTCTCAGGTATGCCCACTAGGAGGACTTGGTATGCATGGAAGCATGTATCGATGATATATACATAACAATGACATGGGTGAAAACATGTTGATGATTACATGGATAGTAGGTGATTGAATTAATTAGCTATATTATACTTAGGAATTCCTTGGCTTCAATATGGAGTATGTCACACATAGATCTACCTAAATCCATGTAAGAATTGGATACCTTTTTCATTGAGCTTGTCATGCCTCATACTTATGGTTTACTAAGAAAGCTACAAGTATTAGTAGAAACCCATGAGTAATCATCTCTCTCATATCCCATAGTGTGATTCGTTTATTTAATGATTGAAGATGAGTAGCTTGGCTGCGTAGGGTTACATTATCTTCAGAAGGCATTATATATGTAAACCAACTAGTATTGGGAAAATCTCAATTTTCTTCCTATAATGGTTGGATAACCTTATGACTCCCTTAGGTCTTGTGATGAGGTTATGTCAGTTATGCTTAAGAATGACATGGGGAACGGTGGAAGGTCATGCCTGGGTAGGTTTTGACCGACTATTGGCTATGAGAAATATACTCCCTTCTCTCTCTCATTGTTTGCATATTAGAGAATTATCTCATGGCCCTTTAAGTGATAAGAGGATCAGACCTCCTTGTAGAAGGAAGTGGTTATATGATAGTAATGTGTGTGTAAGGCTGTGGTAGGTGTCTGACTTGGTTCTCGGATCGATTTTGGCACCAACTTTGCATCTTCATCGCCAGTCCTTTATTGCTAAAACTTATTTTCATTATTAAATTATATGTACAAAATATTTATTTTTCTGTTTATGATCTCATCGATGATTTTTAGAACCAAGTCACCACCACAAGTAAGTTAAGTAGTAGAGAAGCTCTTTAGTGAAGTACCCTTAGTTGACATGTTCAACCCTAATACCCTAGGCTTAAGACTGACATAGAAAGTTTCAATTGTATATATCAGACCTAGTGGATCCACCCATTTGCCCCTCTAGATTATGTACCAAGTTATAGTTTGAACCTTTTAAGGGGTGGAGTTTCATACAGTTATTCATTAGGAATCAAACTAACTGTAGGAATGACCATGATTAATAGTGGCTACAATAAGTAAAACCTGGATAAATCCTAGTATTAATGTCAAACATATGTGGAGGCTACCAAACTAAGAATTCCATACAAGCCTTGCTAATCTTACCATCGTAAGAATTACCTCGACAATTAAAATAGATTTTTAAAATTTTATCTTGGGTTATCCTTGATAGATGTATGTATGTCAAAAAAAATCTATTTATTAGCTGAAATCAATATTTTGTACACCAAACTGCTAATGATTTAATGGTAAGGGATGACTATATAGTATAAGCTAGGATGAACATACTCAGGATGGTGGAATTTCTGAGCTTTTCCCACGTGACCCTTTTTGATAATAAGATGTTAATGATGTTTATGATGATGATGAGAATTAGGTGATGATATCGATGATAATAGTGATATTGATGTTGTTGTTAAGGATGATGATGATGTAGATGATAATGAGTAGGTGAGAAGGTAGTAACCATAATGAGGATGATGGCATTGATGATGATGATGATGATGATTATGATAAGGTTGATAAGGAATTTCTCCTTAGTAGTAATAATGATAGGAATCATGGTACTTGAGGATTGATGTTTATACGCAAAAGTAGTACACCAAGTTAGCAATCTCAATCTAAATGGTTCTATTGGGAAATTTGTAAATGAAGATTGGCTATTCATGCTTAAGTGATGGAAGATGGGGATCTTTAGAACAAACTAGCACTCATGTCTAGCGGTGGTTGGATTTCGGGGACGAAAGCCTCTTTAAGGGGTGGAGTGTTGTAACATACTCGATTCTAGACACATAGGCTAATTTCCCATTCTTCTAGGCCCCTTACTTATTAGATGGATATCCAAAATCCCTTGTCCCTTTTTCTTTCAATGTCTATATTTTGTTGTAATAGCATAGATCAAACCATATTAGGATCTGATAACCCTAATTGACTCTTCCGAATCACATGAACATGAAATCATAAGATGTAATAACCCTAATAATTGAATTATGGGAATTTATGAGTATCAATACAAATATATGATCTTGGCCCCTAATAAGATCCTCAAAGATAATCCTAGGTCCTTAGAGTTATAGAACGGAGATAATTCAAAAGGATTTACCCAATTTGATCTTTAGGATGAACTTAAAAACCCTAATATAATAATTAAGTGAATTTGGGGAAATACAAAGCAATTAATCTCAAAATGCAAAATTAAGTCCAAATTCGTGTTTTTCACACCCAAATTAGCTAACCTACATAATTTGAGCTTAATCGGACATCAAATACACCTTTAATGGTGGTTTAGAAGGTAGGATATAAGTTATTTTGTTTTATGTCATTTTCTTAAACCATATTTGACCTAGGTTTGGTTTATGTCTTTGTCACGCGGGTCGCGGCCGGTTTATTTATTTTTTCCTTTGGGCCGGGTTATCGAGTGGAAGACTGGCTCAAGCCAGTGAGGAACCTCCTCGCCGTTCTCTCTCCTCCCTCAACCATTGCTCGCGATTTCTTCTCCACCAGATCGTCTCCTTCTCCCGAATCCATTAAACCCTTACCCACACTCTCTCTCACCCTAGATACAAAACGCCCAAATCACTGCTCTCCCTCTGCCGCCACTACCTTCTTCTCAGCTCACCGACTCCCCCACTCCTGTGCCTCCACTCCTTCTCTTCTGATCCAGAATCGATCTCCGCCGCCCCCTCATTCGTTCTCTTCGGTCAATTGATTGGGTTGGCGCTTTGGAGCTGCTGCCGGCGTCGGTTTTCTTCTCCGGCAAGGACGGCGAGCAGATGTCGCGTCGCTTCACCTCAGTCCAATAGACCGCAAGGTAACCATCTACGAACTAACCTCTTTCACTCCACATACTTAGTTTGACTCGAAGTGTGCCATAAGGCTGGGTCGACAAAGTCGCCGATCACCCTGTTTTGTGCCGCCGCCGGAGGGTGTTTCTTCGTCTTCCATTTTGGTTTTGGACCCAAGGACCCATCGCAGGTTTGCTTTGGATGTAAGGGGCATGTTGGGGTCCCCGTGAGGTGGCTGAGACCTCCTGTTTGTTCCAACGCCCAGGGTCGCTGGTCTGTGAACTATGTTGGTTCCCCGCTTGTCTTCTTTGTCCTCACTGATGTCTCCGGGTTCGGGTTTGTGCACGCCTGTATCTCGCGAACCTCACCGTGAGGTGCCTTCCCGCTAAGGCCTAGCATCGCTGGCTGGTTCTTGATGTGTCCTCTTTCCGCGACTGGGCTCTGCCGCCCCCTTGCTGCCGCCACCCGGGTTGCCCCAGCTGTAGGTGACCTTCGGTCCTGTGTGGACCGTTGGTTCCGCAGTGGCTAGCCGGAGCTAGCAGGCTGTTCTCCTGTCGTGAGAAGAAGCCAGGGTCGTGCGCCCCTGATCGATCTGAGCTTCAGCTGGAATCCATGACGCGGGAGGTAGATGGATACCTCGTGTGAAAACCCTATCCAACCCATGAGACCAATGACTATTATGTCACGCCTGCAAGGGCAAAATAGGAATTTTCTTCCGTTTGACTCTGTTGACCCGAGCAAGGTTTAATATGTATTTCACTATAGTCTGCGTGACAGCGAGCCTTGATAATCCGCATGTTTATTTGGGGGCAAAAGCGTCATTTGACAATTGATTTTCACATTCTCAAGAAAATGACTTAAACTTGTAAAATTCATAAGTAATTATTGGCTTATCCAAATAATACAAATAAATATGTTTTTGAAATCATAAAAATACGACTGATTTATTGAGACAGGTTTCATGACCAAATTTCCAACCAACAGTAGGGTCGATTTTTTTAAGCTAGGGATTTAATGCATATTATATTAATTGTATGCACATATATTGTGACTAGGTTGAGACAACCCTGAACCTGAATTTAGGAGGTGTTAATGAATATCTAGGACTGATCATAAGGTATGTACATCCTCTATTTTATTTTGGGTATTATTTGACTAAAACCTAATTTCTTTTAATGAGGCATCTCTTGAAATATTGTCTCTCTTGGAAATATAATACTCATGGACATTTCGACTTCTTGATATAAATCTTTGTTACTACTGTGATTATAAATTTGAAATGTTGTATGGGTCTTCAGGCCCTCCTGCCTTGTTGTCTCTTATTTGATATTGACTACAATGATAATCTTGCCACTCTATTTTATGCATGCTACATGTTTGACTAGAATATCTAGAATAGCGGTACTTATGTACAGCCATATTTATTTAGAGCGTGTGTATTCCGCCCGGGGTGTGCGTTTCCACCCTTGTTTATTTTTAGGCCATGATCCTATGGTGTTATGGCCCTGTTTTAGGTATATTTAGTCTACATTGTTATGCATGCAAATATTTATTGTTTTCATGTGAATCTGTGGATGATTGTTATGGCAAGACACTTTTTACTATCATACTGGTAATCTGAAATTTAATATGCCTCATTTCTTTTGCTTCATTTCTTTTATTACTTTTCTCTTGAACATACCTAATTGCAAATAGCCCCCTCTTATTGTGGGAACATCTCTTTTTGTACTTTTTACCTTGTATAATGCCCAAAATGTTTTATATATGTACATACTCAACCTTTGCTGACCTCTTTATTGTTTCCTATGTTCTGGGTGATGTTCCCTTCCACCCAGGTTTAGGTGCATTACATATCAAGGTTGCTCGAAGATCATATAAAGAGAATTGTACCTAAGGATAGTTTGGATTGGCTAGGTTACCCTCTGCTACCGGGCTTAATTGTAATTAGTTCAAGTTTTTGTAATATCATTTTTTTATGGTGATGAACTATAGTATAATGATACCCATTGTAACTTTGTAATAGTTTTGTTCCGCTGCTTTATTATTACATGGCTCTTGTATTATATCATTTGAGTGGATCCCCTTTCGGGTCTCACTCTTTACAAGTACATAGCTCTAACCCAATATGGTGATGAAACCCTAGATGGTGATATGAAACCCAATATACCTTGGAACCCCACACCCCTGTTGGTTTGTACACTTGGTTTGGTTTAGACTAACATGTTGTCTAGGCTGTCACTTAACACATGGTGAAGGGTAGGCCGATACCATGAAGATTTGAAGAGGTATGAGCATAAGGATCTAACCTGACATGCCAAAACCCTAATTTTGAGCAACCCAATATGAGTGACACACACATACACCTCATGCATGATATCGTGATCAAGGATACACCTCATGCACGATATGGTGATGAACCTACATCTCATGTACAATATGGTGATCAAGGATACACCTAATGTACGATATGGTGATCAAGGATACATCTCATGCATGATATGGTGATCAAGGATACACCTCATGCACGATATGGTGATCAAGGATACACCTCATGCACGATATGGTGATCAACATACATCTCTAGAATGATTTGGTGATGATCAGACATCTCTAGAATTATGTGGTGATGAGCATACACCTCATGAACGATATGGTGAGCACACCCACACCTCTTGGGCAATATGAAAGCACACATATACCTCTTGCCCGATATGGTAAGCATACACACACCTCTTGCCTGATATGGTAAGCATACACACACCTCTTGCCCGATATGGAAGCAAGCACACATCTTGGGTGATATGGAAGCAAGCACACACCTCATGCCCGATATAATGGAAGCACCTCAATCCAATACACTTCATTGAGTAATACATGAAGTGTGTTATGTCAAATGATACATTAAGATGTATAGAGTTCAATGCATTTTGATAATGTATGCCAATGTACCTTGAGAAAAGAATTGAACCAACTTAATAAAGTATGATGAAATCTATGTCCTAGTGAGGATGAGAGAGAAACTCATACTTTGTGTGATAATCATTTAATGAGCATACATTGATACTCCTAATATATGTGGAGCTATGAATCCAGGTTTTGATTCTTGATAATATGAATTAGGGTTTTGATTCTTGATAATAGGGTCTTGAAACCCTAATCGGCTAAAGAAGGGAAATCCTAACCTTAATCGGTGAAAAGGGAAACCCTAACCCTAATAATGGGAAGGTTGTATTTCTCTTGTATTGCATGGTGATGATATGTACTTGATATTGCTTTTATCATGAAATACTAACCATGCAGGAATTATGAGATGATGAGCATAGCCAGGTATGAGCTATGATTTTTCATATGATATAGATTAATGGGCCTTGTGAGTCATGTGTAATACTTGTGCAATAAGTATTATGTATACCTAGGTTTGAGGACCTAGAGGTAACAATTACCTGATAAGAGGTAATAGTGTTCAGTGATGAACTAAGGGTTTGATTACCCATATCTAGTAATCATGATGATGATAATGTTAAGGGATGGGAATTCCTAGTAATGTGATAAGGGACTGAGATCTCGAGTGTTATGCATTCAATGTGTTCCAAAGATTATGAAAGTACTTGATAAATGTATTACACCTTTCTTTGTAGCATATGTTATAATTCTTGCTTGTAACTTGATTGATGCTAAAAGATATTGTAATACACCTAATTAATTAAATGGAACCTTATCATGTAGTGCCCAGACCATAGATCCATTCGGTGTCAGATTTGCTGAATGGTGAAATGAGTTTAACTCAGAGTGCATATTTTTTAATATGTGCGGGTGAAGGATGAACAAATCCTTACGTCCAAATGGGGATTGATGTGTTATCTCCCCGATGAATGTCAGGGTTGCCATGTGACTACCCTGATGAAAATGTACCTGGGATTGATGTGATATCTCCCCGAAGAGAGTGCATGCTACGACTGTAGCTCTATAGCAAAGATGTCATTATACCCTGGCAAGCTAGTTGTAGTTTGACATGTGGTCACTGCCAGTGGTCTCGTACTGACTGAGACGGGTAAGGTCATGGCAGCTGGCTCTTCCATTGACCTTGTACGGTACCGATTTTGACTAAGCGGTGGTTGGTTTGAGCATGAGCGGTATACCTCATCTCCTCTGGGCATAAGTGTGATTGTGAACATGTAGTCAGCCGTGTAGCGTATTTTCTTAAAGTATGGATACATAAACATTGGTTGATGCTTCATTACTTTTATACATGTTCTTCATATTCTTTATAAAGCAAATAGACGGTCTATAGCTCTGTAATGGATAGTTGAACTACTTTAACATTGCTATTCCTTTGCACTGCATTTAAACAATGATTAAACATGCTTTTTTACATAAAAGATCCTCTACTTAGTTTTATACTATTTACCTATGATAATAATATTATTGGCGGAGAGTTATATCTCTTGCTGGGACAATTGTCTCACCCCGTGGGTTCCACAATTTTTAGGTGGACGTGCACGAGGAGGTAGAGACCGTACTACAGAGGAAGGAGAACAACAATAGGGATAACGGTAACAACTCAGGTTGAGTGTATTATCTGTCGTGTCTTGTAGATAGAAGTCTTATGTGTCGTCTCTGTACTCTCAGGTCCTTGGGAGTTAGTATGTGATGGTTTTATAAATGATATGAGATTTTGGCTTGTATGCCTCGAGGTTTTATGTTGCTTATGTATATGTTTGGGTAAAGCAACAGGTATATGATATCCTCGAGATAAGATGGTACAATGTATGTACAATGTGAACCATGATGTATATATATTGCCTCAGTTGTTTCTTTAAGATTTTCTTGGCAATGGATCTCTTTATAAATGGTTTTAATTTTTAGTGATTTTCATTAATATGCTGCTAGTGGTTATTCCACATAATTACCTACATTGTGGCGGCTCATTTGGCGTCAGGTCGTCACAAAGTTTTGGTATCAGAGCCTAAGGTTTGCTGAGTCTATAGAGACATAGGATTAAGGTTGTTGAGTCTGTTCTAGTATCCTCCAGTTAATCTTATAGTGACTTCTACTCATATAAGAGAAGAAGTAAAGCTGAAAGATGGCTGGAGCACACGAAGAACATGCTACTGAGAGCAGTGTTGCTGCACCAGGAGGAGGTGTAAGGGATCAGGCTAGAGAGGAATCAGTGTCTGAGAATCCCCAACTTGATCAAGCTATGTTAGAAAACCTAGCCTTTCATGCTCTTTTCGGGAAGTTCATGATCACAATGATGCATATGGCAGATCGGGTGCCAGCACCAGCACCAGCACCTAGGGCACTAGTTCCCAATGAAGGACATGGATCTGGTAAGACATTTGAGTGGTTATGCTGGGTAGGAGCCACTGAATATGCCGATACAAATGACCCAACAGACGCATATTTATGGCTCACTGAATTAGAAAAAGCCTTTAGAATCCTTAGTATCCCAGAAACTAATAAAGTTAGGCATGCTGTGTACCTTTTAAAAGGAAGCGCTGGCCATTGGTGGGCCATTGAAGAAGAGAAAAGACATGGTGTGGAGGTCAGATGGTAGGAATTCCGACGTGAGTTTGTCAGTAGATATTTTCCCAAGACTTATCTGGATGAGAAAATCTCACAATTTAAGCGGATTAGACAAGGACCGATGAAGATTAGTGAGTATGAAGCTAAGTTCATGGAGCTTCTATGGGTTTTTCCACACATGGCTACTACGGATGAGGAGAGGATTCAACATTTTGAGAAGGGTCTGAATGCTGAGTTAACCACACATGTAGATTCTCTAGAGAATAGAGAGAGGTTTTCCACCTTTGTGGAGTTAGTTAGGCGGATAGAGAGGTCTGTGACTGAGAAACGTGAGGCTAACAGTAGGAAAGTACCTGCCCAGTTCCAGGGACAGAGGTCTGGAAGTTTCAAGAAACCAAGGTTTCCTACACCAGTAGCACCACAGAGGTTCAGTGCTCAGACACAGTGGACATCAAGCAAGGGTAGAGGCCATAGTTTTCTACCAAGTGGAGCCCATAGTATGACATCAATGTCAATAACAAGACCATCTAGACCACAGCGGGACATAAACTACTTCAAGTGTGGGCAGAAAGGACATATGATGAGAGAATGTCCAGTTAGAGACATGGAGGTAACCCAACCATCAAGGCAGAGTCAACAAGGCTCTTACAGGCAACAATTTAGCAGTGGCACATAAGGACATAGACAAGCGTCCCAAGCAGGATCATCTGCACCAAACAACAAAGCACAAAGTCAGCAACAAGCAACAGTGAGATTCTATGCAATGAATCAGCCAGAGGCAGTAGTCAATCCACGAGTCATGACAGGTCAGATGGAATTGTTTCATTCTAATATGTCTGCATCCTGCTTCGTATATGTTTTTATTGATCTAGGTGCTACACATTCCTATATCACTCAAGAAGTGATTCATGACTGTAATATGATTGTTAGTCGTAGAGTAGATAATCTGTTATTAGAAACTCCGTTAGTCGGCTCTACAGTGTTGCAGGAAGTATGTTCTCCCTGTGTTCTTTCTTTTTCAGAACACAACATTCAGGTGGATCTTATACCACTTGAGATGCACGGGTTTGATGTAATTCTTGAGATGGATAGCTTAGAAAAATATAAGGTTGTCTTGGATTGTGGTTCCAAGCAAGCTATGTTCACAGACAGTGATAAGACATGGGTCTTTCAGGGGGACAGAATGATTTTTCCAACCTGTCTAGTGTCAGCAATGGTAGTAGAGAGACTGATGTGACAAGGATGTGAAACATTCTTGCCACATGTGGTAGACACCAAAGTAGAAAGTCCTAGTTTTTGAAGTTCCTATTGTCAGGGAATTCAAGGATGTGTTTCCTGAAGAATTTCCAGATATTCCTTCACCTCGAGAGATTGATTTCAAGATTAATCTAATTCTGGGTACACAACCAATAGCACAAACACCTTATAGGATGGTGCCTGCTGAGATGGCAGAACTCAAGAAACAGTTACAAGAGTTGCTTGAGAAAGGTTTCATTCGACCAAGTACTTCACCATAGGGTGCTCCAGTTCTTTTTGTTAAAAAGAAGGATGGGTCTATGAGATTATGCATAGACTATAGATAGCTTAACAAGGTGACTATAAAGAACAAATATCCTTTGCCAATGATAGATGATCTGTTTGACCAGTTACGTGGTGCAACAATATTTTCTAAGATAGATCTAAGATCAGGATATCATCAGTTACGTATCAAGGAGGATGACATACCTAAGTCAACCTTTAGGACAAGGTACAATCATTATGAGTTTGTAGTTATGTCGTTTGGACTAACCAATGCACCAGCTTCATTCATGGAGCTGATGAATAGAATCTTCTGACCATTCCTTGATCAGTTCATAGTGGTATTCATAGACGACATCCTGATATACAGTAGAGATGGTCAATAACATGAACAACACCTTCGTCAAACCTTGAATTTGTTGAGATAACACAAGCTATATGCTAAATTTAGCAAGTGTGGGTTCTAGTTGTCAGAAGTGTCTTTTCTAGGACACGTTATATCTACTTCAGGTATTCATGTTGATCCTAAGAAAGTGGAGTCTGTTGTAGAGTGGGAACAACCCAAGACACCAACTGAGATTCGTAGTTTCCTAGGTCTGGCATGTTGCTATAGAAGGTTTATTAAAGACTTCAGTTCTGTAGCATTACCCCTAACTAGGTTAACCAGGAAGGAGGTTCCTTTAGTCTGGAATGAAAAGTGTCAGTGTTCTTTCTAATTGTTGAAGGAAAGGTTGACTAGTGCACCTGTGTTAGTTTTATCTGAGCAGGGAAAGGGATACATTGTTTTCTGTGATGCCTCTAAGAATGGTTTAGGATGTGTGCTGATGCAGAGTGATCATGTAGTTTCTTTTACTTCTCGACATCTAAGAAACACGAGGAGAATTATCCGACACATGATCTAGAATTAGCTATAGTGGTCCACTCGTTGAAGATCTGGAGGTATTATCTCTATGGAGAAATATGTCAGATTTTCACAGACCATAAAAACTTAAAGTACATCTTCTCACATCACAAGTTGAACATTAGACAATGCCTCTGTATGGAATTAATCAAGGACTACAATTGTATAATTGATTATCATCTAGGGAAAGCTAATGTAGTGGCAGATGCACTGAGTAGAAAATCTTCATCTCCACCCATAGATAAAACATAGTGAACTCTTTAATATGCTTTAAACGGGACATGTTTGTCTCTTTGAGACAAATGAATGTACAGCTAGAAGTATCTTTGTTAGCCGGATTGTTGGCCGAGATGCATGTGAAACCTACTATGAGACAACAGATTAAAGAGGCACAACTGGCTGATATTGTGATTCAACATATCAGGTCAGAGTATGGTAGTGAGAACGAGACTGTTTCCATGAGTCAGAGGATGAGGTAGTCTATTACCATGCTAGGATGGTAGTACCTAATGCCAATGACTTAAGAAAGATAGTTATGAAGGAAGATCATTCATCCATGTATGCAATGCATCCAGGGAGTACTAAAATGTATCATAACTTAAAAAATATGTAGTGGTGGCCTGGTTTGAAGAAGGTGTAGATGAGTTTGTTATGCAGTGTCCAGTGTGTCAACAAGTTAAAGCAGAACACCAAAATCCCGCAGGAACATTGCAACCCTTACCTATACCGCAGTGGAAATGGGATCATGTGACAATGGACTTTGTGGTTGGTCTACCCAGAACAACCAAAAGTTATGATTCCATTTGGGTGATAGTTGATAGGTTGACTAAGTCAGCACATTTTCTTCCTGTTAAAACAACCTATACTACTAAAAAACTTGCACAGATCTACATAGATGAGATAGTTCGGTTACACGGAGTTCCAGCTACGATTGTGTCTGATAGAGGTCCCCAATTTACAAGTCATTTTTGGGAACAACTACATAAAGCCTTGGGTACACAGTTAAAGTTTAGCACAACTTTTCACCCTCAGACAGATGGACAATCTGAAAGGACTATATAGACTTTGGAGGTCTTGCTTAGGGCATATGTTCTTCAGTTTGTAGGAAGTTGGGACTTACACTTGAGCTTAATAGAGTTTGTCTACAACAATAGCTATCAGACTGGTATTGATATGGCACCATATCAAGCATTATATGGTAGACATTGTAGATCTTCGTTATGCTGGTATGAGACAAGACAATACCAACTTCTGGGTCCTAAATTAGTGCAACAAACAACTAAAAAGATTAAAGTAATACAATAATAGTTGAAGGCTGCACATGATAGACAAAAGTCATATGCTGATAAACGCCGTTGACCTTTATAGTTCCAAGTTGGAGACAAAGTGTATCTCAAGGTCTCTCCTTGGAAAGGTGTTCTCAGATTTGGGAAGAAGGGTAAGTTAGCTCCTAGATTTATGGGACCTTACCCAGTGACATCACAGATTAGAAAAGTAGCCTATAGGTTGGAGTTGCCACCTGAGCTACATAGACTACATCCAGTGTTTCATATATCTATGCTGAGAAAGTGTCATCCTAATACAGAGTTGGTGTTGCAACCTGTAGAGGTAGAATTGAATGAAGATATATCCTATGTGGAAGGTCGAATGATGATTCTTGATAGAAGAATCAAGAAGTTAAAAAAGAAATACATAGTTCTTGTGAAAGTTCTCTGGCATCACTGTGGCATTGAAGAATCCACATGGGAGCTAGAGGAAGAAATGAAAAGTAAGTACCCTTCTCTTTTCTTATGAGATTTCAGGGATGAAATCCCTTATAGGGGTTGATAATTGTAACATCCATGACCTGGGTTATGCCATAAACTTGGAAGTTTTTCTTAAGTAAGTTATTTATAAACTTGTTTTAGTCTTTTGAAAAGTAATTAAGACTCAAGGAAAGTTTAATTTTCAAGTTTGAACTTATTTGCAAATTGTTTGTGCATTATATGATAGTTTGGGTGTAATTTGCAATTTACCCAAGATGAGGGGTTATATTGCAATATGTCACATTTTGAACATGCTTCAAGTGCTTTATCATCATAATAGAGAGAATTATGCTAAGGGTGACTTGTGGAAAGCCTAAGTTCGAAGTTGAAGCTTGTTGGAATAATGCTTATGCCTTGTGTACCAATTTTGGTGCAATTTGCAATTTACCCAAAATGTAGGGTTGATATGCAAATTACCACCTCTAAAGTGTCCCTACTATCTCTTGGCATCATCTATAGTATAGAGAAAGGAAGAGGCACCATGTTTGAATCATCTTTGAGTGGTAGCATTCTTGGTGATGAAAAGACCAAGAAGAGTTGTATAATTGAAACCCTAATTTGAGTTGTATTGAGTTGTATCGAGTTGTAGAGCTTATATGGGGATGCCTATCAGCCAAGGAGATATAAAGGAGGTCCCATATCGTTTTGTAAACTCTTGGCCTTTTCCATGATGGGTTAAGAACCTCAAGGAGGTGATGAATACCGGTTTGCAACTTTCCTTAGAAAAAGTGTATCAGTTTGTGAATAAAGTGATGTGGAGTTGAAATATCTTGCTCAACAAGATAACTAAGGACCAAAATATTATCCCTAGATTATTCTCAGGATTTTTGCATGTCAAGATAAATATGCATGCATGGACACGTGTCAACCATGCATGGACATGTGGCACCTAGTAGTGTACAATGATGACACCTCTTATACACCCTCTCTCATGAACCTCAATTATATATACCACTCCTTTCACCTACTAGTGAATTTTTCAAACCTTATCACTCCATTTCTCTTAGATATCATGCATACTAGTAAGGATCAAGAAGTATCTCGAGCCATAAAGCTTAAGGTGAAGCCATGGTCATCTTCAACCTTGGTTGAAGCATGAATCTCGAGTTGTGATTCTTTCTTTCTTTTCTTCTTCATCAAGTTCTTAACTATGGTGATTCCTTGCATGTAGAGGAGTTGTGAACGAGTCTTGGATCTGTGATAAGTTCATCTTCAACCTTGGGAACGTGAAGCTTTGGAGCTTGGAGCTTTGAAGTTGTTCTTGAGGTGGGTTATATAACTTGAACCCAATTATGTTATTATTTACCTTCAATCTTGCTATACTTGATAATCTACTTTCAATTTCGAGTTTTCTTGAATAATTGATGAATCCATGAGTTCTAATAGTTGTGTAGACATGTTGTCCATGAACTAGAATAGTAAGGAACGAAGGTCTTGAGCTTGAGGATGATGACATCATCATGGCACAAACCGATATCGGGTAGAAGCACCTCATGCACGATATGGTGATGTGCACACACCACTAGCACGATATGGTGATGAGAATGCACCTCATGAATGATATGATGATGAAGCACACACCTTATTCAGGATATGATGATGAAGCACACACCTTATGCACGATATGGTGATGAAACCCTAGATGGTGATATGAAACTCGATATACCTTGGGACCCCACACCCCTATTGGTTTGTACACTTGGTTTGGTTTAGACTAACCTATTGTCTAGGTTGTCACTTAACACATGGTGAAGGGTAGGCCGATACCATGAAGGTTAGAAGATGTATGAGCATAAGGGTCTAACCCTACATGCCAAAACCCTATTTTTGAGCAACCCGATATGAGTGACACACACATACAACTCATGCACGATATGGTGATCAAGGATACAACTCATGCACGATATGGTGATGAACCTACATATCATGCATGATATGGTGATCAAGGATACACCTCATGCACAATATGGTGATCAAGGATACACCTCATGCACGATATGGTGATCAAGGATACACCTCATGCACAATATGGTGATCAACATGCATCATTAGAACGATATGGTGATGATCATACATCTCTAGAATAATGTGGTGATGAGCATACACCTCATGAATGATATGGTGAGCACACCCACACCTCTTGGGTGATATGAAAGCACACATACACCTCTTGCCCAATATGGTAAGGATACACACACCTCTTGCCCCATATGATAGGCATACACACACCTCTTGCCCGATATGGAAGCAAGCACACACCTCTTGGGCGATATTGATGCGAGCATACACCTCATGCCCGATATGATGGAAGCACCTCAATCTATTACACTTGATTGAGTAATACATGAAGTGCGTTATGTCAAATGATACATTAAGATGTATAGAGTTCAATGCATTTTGATAATGTAGGCCAATGTACCTTGCGAAAAGGATTGAGCCAACTAAACAAAGTATCTATGTCCTAGTGAGGATGAGGGAGAAACTCATACTTTGTGTGATAATCATTTAATGAGCATACATTGATATGAGCATACATTTATAGTCCTAATATATGTGGAGCTATGAATCGGGGTTTTTATTCTTTATAATATGAATTAGGGTTTTGATTCTTGATTATAGGAATTTGAAACCCTAATCGGCTAAAGAAAGGAAACCCTAACCCTAATCGGTGAAAAGGGAAACCCTAACCCTAATAATGGGAAGGTTGTATTTCTTTGTATTGCATGGTGATGATATGTACTTGATATTGCTTTTATCATGAAATACTAATCATGCAAGTGTTATGAGATGATGAGCATAGCCATGTATGAGCTATGATGTTTCATATGATACAAATTAATGGGCCTTGTGAGCCATGTGAAATACTTGTGCAACAAGTATTATGTATACATGGGTCTGAGGACCTAGAGGTAATAGTTACATGATAAGAGGTAACAATGTTCAGTAATGAACTAAGGATTTGATTACCTAGATCTAGTAATCATGATGATGACAATGTTAAGGGATGAGAATTCCCAATAATGTGATAAGGGACTAAGATCCTGAGAGTTATGCATTCAATGTGTTCCAAAGATTATGAAAGTACTTGATAAATGTATTACACCTTTCTTTGTAGCATATGTTATAATTCTTTCTTGTAACTTGCTTGATGCTAAAAGATAATGTAATACACCTAATTAATCAAATGTAACCTTGTCATGTAGTTCCCAGGTCATAGATCCATTCGGTGTCAGGATTTGCTGAATGGTGAAATGAGTTTAACTCGGAGTGCATATTTTTGAATATGTGGGGGTGAAGGACGGACATATCCTTACATCCAGATGGGGATTGATGTGTTATCTCCCCAATGAATGCCAGGGTTGCTGTGTGATTGCCTTGATGAAAATGTACCGGGGATTGTTGTGATATCTCTTCAAAGAGAGTGCATGTTGTGGCTGTAGCTCTATAGCAAAGATGCCGCTATACCCCGACAAGCTAGTTGCAGTTTGACATGTGGTCACTGCCAGTGGTCTTGTACTGACCAATACGGGTGAGGTCATGGAAGCCGATTCTTCCATTGACCTTGTATGGTATCGATTTTGACTAAGCAGTGGTCGGTTGGAGCATGAGCGGTAAACCTCATCTCCTCTGGGCATAAGTGTGATTGTGAACATGTAATCACCCGTGTAGCGTATTCTCTTAAAGTATGAATATAGAAACATTAGTTGATGCTTCATTACTTTTATACATGTTCTTCATATTTCTTATAAAGCAAATAGATGATCTATAGCTCTTTCATGGATAGTTTAACTACTTTAACATTGCTATTGCTTTACACTACAATTAAATAATGATTAAACATGCTTATTTACATAAAAGATCCTCGGCTTAGTTTTATACTATTTACCTATGATAATACTATTGTTGGTGGAGAGTTATATATCTTGCTGGGACAATTTTCTTACCCTATGGGTTCCACAATTTTTAGGTAGACGTGCATGAGAAGGTAGAGACCGTATTGCAGAGGAAGGAGAACAACAACAGGGACAACGGTAATAGCTCAGACTGAGTGTACTGTCTGTCGTGTCTTGTAGATAGAAGTCATATGCGCCATCTCTGTACTCTCAGGTCCTTGGGAGTTAGTACATGATGGTTTTATAAATGATCTAAGATTTTGGCTTGTCTGCCTCGAGGTTTTATGTTGCTTATGTATATTTTTGGGCAAAGCAACTGGTATATGATATCCTCGAGATAAGATGGTACAATGTATGTACAATGTGAACCATGATGTATATATATTGCCTTGGTTCTTTCTTTAAGAATTTCCTGGCAATGGATCTCTTTGCAAAATGGTTTTAATTTTTAGTGATTTTCATTATTCCGCTGCTAATGTTTATTCTGCATAATTACCTGCATTGTGGTGGCTTGGATGGCGTCGAGTCGTCACAATCATCTTGACGGCCTCCTCGGCATTCTCAGTTTCTCCCAGCTTAATCTTTTTGTCATAGATTCCCTAAGGTTAGGAGTAAAGAGACGACAATGGGAGGAGTAGGGGTGTATCCATCGGGGAACGTAGGGACCTATATAAATATAAGCTCCGTTCCATGACACCATTTGTTGGCTTTCCTTCTAGGACTTGATTTCTTTATAGAAAACACGCCTTGCCAAACCTCCTTTTTTGTGTTACCATGTTAGTCATGCACATGTTAATTGTCTAATTAATTAAAGAAAGAGTCATATCTCATGAGATACATATAATACACCTCAATTCCAAAGGTAATTGGAATCCTTTCCTAATGAGAGTCCTAAAAGCCATGTAGTAACTCCTATTTATCTCAAGTTCTAGGACAATAAACCACTATATACATTATCCAACCTTAGGAAGAAGATAAGGTCTTAACTCATCCATGAATTATCTGAATCTTGGATATCTATTAAGATCACGAGTAGTAAAAATATCCAAGTTCATATCCCAGGGACCCAAATGTAAACCCTGGTTAACCAATTAGGTGAAACGTGTCACTAAGGCCCATAAATCACACCTTGGGTCTTCCAAAGGTTCCATGAGATTAATTACATTCCTAATTGCCAATCTAAGGCTCTGATAATCATTACATCTTACATAAGCCTCATATGAACACATATTTTCAAAAGCACATTATTTACTTAAATTGAACATTTAATATGAGTCTAGGGTTTGGTATCATCATCCAAGATCCCTCAATTCACTTCATTTTTATATGTTCCCTAATTTCGTTTAGGCTTGAAATCTATGAATTTTAAGGATGTAACAGGTGCTTTGTGCTACTTCTTACGAGAAGGCTACAGTGAAGTTTCTTTGGAACTACTTATTGTGATAAGGATGTGTCCAAAGATTGTGGAGGTAAATTAAGATCTTCTTCTAAGAGAATGGTATTTCGACATCCGATAAAGAATATGGTTGTCATCCTTGAGCTGAAAAGAAGGTTAGTCTTGAGCCATAAAAGGCAATTTGTATATTTTTATCGATATAAAAAAGATAATAAATACATATTTGAAATCCTGGTTAGAGACAACTAAGTAGTAGATTGACATCATTTAGTATAAAAACACTCTACATATATGTCTTTTGTGGTTTCCTACTTTCTCCACTTACTTGCTTTACTCTTTCTACTGCAATATCTTCTTAAGCAAGTTGTGTTTGATCAACCTTGTGCTTTAAATTATAAAATAGAATTCACTGGATTTACCCCCCACCAGAAATTTCAACTAGCATTGGAGAAAGATTTCAATAAGCTCCAACTAGTCTTGAAGGCTGAGGAAAATCTCTTGGGCCAATTAAACCTTGAAGGTGCACATGTATACATGCCTATTATCTTTGATGGCTCCAACTACACATATTGAAAGAGGCACATATAGTTCTTCTTTAAGGTGTTATTGTTGACCTTTAGGAAATAGTAATCCTATCATACATGTCTCCAACAATGGAGCTTGAGCAATGGGGGTGTGTCTATGGTAAGAAAGGCTACTTTAAATGCTAAAGTCATAAGTATTCTATATTCTTATCTTTCTCCTAGTGAGTTTAATAGAATCTCCTCTTGTGAAACTACTTATGATATTTAGAGAAAGTTGTTTATTAGGAACCAAACAAGTAAAGGATAATAAAATCAATCTGCTTAATCGTAAATTATAATTATTTGCATGAAAAATGTAAAATTATTTCTAAAATGTCCTCTAAATTTACTTCTACTATAAATTGTAGGAAATCCCTTGAAAATAATAGGGAAGATCAGGAACTTGTTACTAAGATGTGTGTTATCTAGCCTCTAAGTAAGAAAAGAAAGTTACTGCCATAGAAGAATCTTCAGTCTTTCTACTTTACATCTCAAAGAACTTATAGGTAACTTAAAGATATATGAAGTCAATCTCCAAGAACGTGAGATTGAAGATGAAGAAGAAAAGGATGCTAATAAAAAGATCACATCCCTAAAAGAAAGGGTGATGAAACAACCTTCTTCATCAATTGGCACATCTAGTATTGAAGAAGAAAAGAAATACAATGGTAAGAAGTTACACTTTTTTTATAACAAAAATTGTTGATTATTCTCTACTAGATGTCCTATTTGCATGGAAAAGAATATTGGAAGGATGAATGTCTGAAACTCTAAAATAAGAACAAGAAGAAGAATTCCAAGGACAAAAGAAGAAGCCATATCATGCTTCTTAGGATTCCTCTTCAAATTCAAAATAAAATGATGAGGATGAAGTATGCCACCATGTAGTTGAATGCCTAATGTTGAACATGATGAAAATGATGAAGAGGAAGAAGGTGCACATAGTGATGATCATGAGATATTCCCTTCAACTTTCTCTAAAAGTGAACTTATTGAATTTGTTGAAATTCCATCAGAAAAGGATGAAAAATATAAGAAAAATAAAAATGAATTGGCTACTACTGTTGATTCTTTCAATGCAAAGCTTGGTGAGGTAAATGATTAATATGCTAGTTAAAAGAAAAATATAGATAATATTATTTTTCAAAATACTTATTTGCAAACTCAAGTTTTGAATCTTTTAGATAAGTTGAGTAATTTGGAGAAATGACATATTTACTGATCACATTTTGATTATGGTCTTATCCTTGAAGTGAATCTTGAGTTTATCGATTAAATTGGTATGTTTGAGTATAAAATTACTAGTACTAGGAGATTCTTAATTTCTACTACTAAAGACTCGTGGATGTTTGTAAAGGAAAATGAAAATCTTAATATATCTTTATATAAATTTTCAAACAATAGAGATACATTGGAAAATATATTGCATTCTCACAATGGTCATGAATGTACAAGTGGTCTTGATTTTTCCAAAAATAGAAATAGAAATAAGAATCAAGGGTCTATATTTGTAAAACCAAATTCTAGTCCTTCTTTCTTCATTAACCATGCTATATGTTTTTCTTATGGGATATTTGGTCATTATGTTGTTTTTCCCTTTTAAGAGAAGAAGTGTAAACAACATGGTTTGGGTATGAAGAACCTCTCTTTACAAGAGGCTTTGTATGATCATGGGCTTTATTGGATATGTATTTGATCATAACATGTTTTCATAACTTTCAAATTGGTTTGTCTTTAATGTTTATGGATGGTTTTTTAATTGATATTTAATACGAAATCATTTAATAGAGGTATGTATTTCTACTGAATACAATTTTCCAGCAGACTGCCTCTCGGTCAAAATAGAGTTTGAATGAGGGATAATTCAGTCAAATTAAAGCTCGACCAAAATCCTGACTATCAAGTTCTAACTAGCTTATCTTGCAGTTGGTATTTATATTCGATTTGCAACATGTTTATATGATCTTTAGGGTTTGAAACGATTTAATCTACATGTTTCAAGTGTGGCATCTATTCTTAAATTGATATGTTCATCTTAGTGTCTAGTTTCTTAGTTTGAGCTCAATTTTATGAGTATGAGATTAAGGGAGAGCTCATATCATATTATTTATCTTTCTATCTTTATTACTTTCTATTCTTATTAGCTTCTCTATATCAACTATGAGCTTAACATCCCAAAATTTTGGTTTAGGGATTCTTTTTTTTGTGGGTTTTATGGGATCTCTCTATCATGGAGGACTTCACATTCCTTACATTGGTATTGAGATGTCTTTTAGAAAGATCATATTTTTTATTTTATCTCCTCTCTTTGAAAATGATGGACTTAACATTCCTTATCATTAGCATAGAGAATTTGTGTTTATCTATTTGTATGCTTAAAGGGTTCTCTTTATCACGAAGGACTTAACATTCCTCTCATTGGTATTAAGACATATCTAAATATGTTCCCTGATCCAATTGTGGCTTTTTGTATATCATGTCATACTATTTAGATTTTTTTATTTTCATTACATATTCTCTTGTGAATTGGCTATGAGCTCCTACACTCCATATGATTATCTTTTGAGGGAGAGTAATTCCTTGAGGAGGATTTTTCTAGGTATGCCCACATTTTTTTACTTTGACAAAGAAGGAGGAAAATCCATGAGATAAATTTACATTATATATCAAATCAAATGTATGATGCTCTTAATTTGACTATCTTAAATTTATCTTATTGAAATATTAGTCATAACAAGGGGAGTTTGTTTTCCTTTTAGATATGTCATGCTCAAATTTTGATGATACAAACATTTACCATTTATGTTATTGTATGAGAATACATGTTTCAGGTAATCACGAGACTTAATCAAGATCCAATACCAAAGAATATGCAATCATATGTGTGTTTGGATGTGTATATATCAGATGGATGTGAAGACCGATTTCTTACACGGTGATCTTCAAGAGGAGATTCACATGGAGCAACCTGAGGGATTTGTAGGTTGTGGGAATGAGTCCAAAGTGTGTGCACTTGTTAAGTCATTCCATGGCTTCAAACAAGACCCTAAGCATGCAGAGTTCATTTATGTGATATCATCGCTTGGCTTTGTTTCTAATGATTTTGATTAATGTGTATGCTATAAAATCGTCGATAATGGATTCATTTTGTTATGCTTATATGCAGATGTTATCCTACTTTTTGGTTCGGATATGAAAATAGTAAATGAGACTAAGTCATTTTTGTGTAGCATGTTTGAGATGAAGGATATGGGTGTCACTGATGTGATTTTAGGGCATCAAATCACAAGGTCTACTAATGGTAAAACTCTCTCTCATTCATACTATGTTGAGAAGATTCTGGAGAGGTTTGAGTACACATCCCATGAACTTGTTAAGACTCAATATGATTCATCCATGTCTTTGGTCAAGAATGATACTAGAGTTCCAGTTTCTCAATTACAATACTCTCATATTATCAGAAGTTTGATGTATCTTATGTACTGCACACGTCTAGACATCGCGTTTTCCATGAGCAAGTGATGTAGATACACTAGTTGTCCCAAAAAGACCCATTGGGAATCTCTTGACAGAGTTTTGGGTATATCAAGGAAAATGTTCCCTTGGGCTGCATTATGGCAAATATCCTTCTGTAGTAGAAGTATATAGTGATGCAAGCTGGATTGTTATGAACTCTAGGAGTAATGGTGTCTCAAGATATGTATTCTAGTTGGGAGGTGTTGTTTCTTGGATGTCTAAGAAATAGACCATATTGTCTCACTCTACTTTTGAGTCTGGGTTGTGTGCTTTCTATGAAACTAGAAAAAAGTTGAATGGATGCATGGATTGATGTCTAGTTTACCTATGGTAAAGAAGCTGCTTCCTACAATTTCAGTTAATTATGATAGAACTACAACCATAGCTATGAAAAAGAGTTTCAAGTACAATTATTAACAACATAGACACATCCAATTTAGACTCAAGTCTATAAAGGAGTTAGTGTTTAATGGTGTCGTGGTTGTGGACTATGTCAATATGTAAGATAATACAACTGATACTTTCACTAAAGGTCTTAAACTAGCCTTAGTGAAGAAATCCAGGTTGGGGATGGGACTAAAACCCCTTATTATTTGCAGGTAGTAGCAACCCAACCCAACATAATGGAGATCCCACAAATTGGGTTCAATGTGGTAATAATAAGCTTTCGGGTGAATTAGATGACACTATGTAATTTATTTGATGATTCTTGCATCTGTGTGTCTATCCCCTGGGAAACCTATTAATGTCATGACTACAAGTTAGTAAGAGATTAGTATTTGAATGGTGTCAGGTCTTAGGATTGGATGTTAGCAGTATATCCTTGAAGACTCCAACTAAATGATTGATGCTGTGTAGGCCGCAACATGGGAATTTGGTTGTTCCCTGATATTGACCATGATATATCTTTTGGATGCATGGCCTTAATGCATTGAATTTCTTTTCTACCATGTCTTTATTATGTTGTTACCAACCTATACTCTTGCACCCAAGGTTTAGGTTCAAGACTTTTATTCACCTAGTTCCTGGGAGGGTCACAGTTGGATAACTCAGGTAGATTCAAATCAAAAGGTATCTATTGAAATTACATTATAAAGGATTGATTGGCAGAGCACACTACACATTGGATTTTGTGGGGGATTGATATATAGGGCTTCTATAGCCATATATTTCGCATGTGTTAAGCCCAATGTAGTGCAAAGAGTAGATAGAGGAAAGGGTAGTGTGTTGTCCAGTGCATATGGAAAGAGCTTTAGTCTCACACTGCTCACTCTTGGAACCTTTTTGGTCCTTATATGTAGGATCACATGTGAAGCTAGTGTCCAAAGGGTTCTAGGGGAGAGTATGCACACCTCTTTGGTGGGTATGGTGACCACAACATACGTGCATGCACCACACCGTGACTTGCATCACCTCACCTCGCATGTCCAGGCTAGGTCGAGCACGGGCTCAGGCTTATGGGTTGTGGAAATTGTCTTCCATCTTCTTTTTGCACAAAGATACAACTAGATAATTAATTATTCTTTCCGAAATGCATTTATTAGTCCTAATTGAACAATGTTTGCCTCACAGTTTTTTGCAAATCTGTACTAGAGCAATTGTGTGATTGTGTCTTAATGGGCATTGGACTTGGGAGGCATGAAAGTCTATAAATAAATCTCAGGTCATTAGGGTTACCATAACTGTTCATGCATGCATTTTGTAAACCCAAGAGAGACTCTTATGTCATCATTGCTCTCTATTGTCTTATGGAGATTCTTCTCCTATAAGAAGCAACATCTTCCTTCCTCACCCGAAAGGCATGATCTGTTTGGGTGGTGGTGCCTACGATCATTGGGCTGCACTGGTAGTGCATGTTGATCATCGCCAAGCGTGAGCGAGATGAAAACCTTTTACATATTTTAGATTGAGTTGAATGAAAGAATAACACTTATCCAGAAGGATTGTGAGTCACTAAATTCTTTAAGTAAAAAGTTCACTTTACAATGAATGATATGGTTTGAGTTCCTAACCTTTTTGCTTTTGTTCTCCTGCTCTATTTATTCTACATGTTTCATGTTTGGATCTAGCCTGAAAACATTAAATTAATTGCATCTACTACTGCTATATGAGACGAAACCTAAATTATTAACAACAGTTCATCAGGACTAGATGGCAAGAATGAGGAATTACCAGAACTCTTATATAGGCAAGTATCTCTTATTACCTTGCTTTTCCGCCAACGTGAGCCCAATGACTAATCCTCCAACTACCCTAGGAATGACCACTTCTCTTACCCTATTGCCTGCCTTGAACAAAACACTGGTGCCCAGGCTAGTGATGAAACTATTTATCCTATCATCTGTAACCCTTTAAGCCATCATGTTTCTCTTTAGTTGGGCATCAATGGTCACACCCAAAGGTTTTGAGGATTTCATTCATACAAAGAAGGAGAGATAGCTTCGATGAGACTATTAGGATCGCTCTCCAATTGCACCAACAAGATACCCACAACTGGTTTAGGGCATGTCTGGTTGGGTGCAAAACCATCCCTGAGCTGAAAAATGCAAACATGAAATGAAAAGAGATGAGTTGAAAGACAAACATATTTATTTGATTTGATGTAAAATGAAGTAATTGGTATAATTTGTTTTTGTTTTGATGGATTGAGTTTTACCAGGCATTCAAATTTTACTCCAATAAACCAACATCCAGTTCCCAGGCTGACAGGAAATAACTTGGTTTAGTTGGGAGGAAAATGAACTACTCCCACCTATAGTGTGACTCATTTCAGCCAATTTATAACCTGATCAGACTGAGCAATTCAATTTTAGGGCTAGTGTTGCAAAATTGTCCAACCAAACTTCGTTAGTTGAAAAATATGTGTAGTTGGATCTACACGCCTTCATTTTTTGTCCAACCAGATGGATCCGAGAATTTAAATTCTCACTCAAGGTGTGGCACTACATGTTAAACTCTTCCTAGAAGACAAACTTTGGGGAGGTTGAAAAATATCAACCGCCTAATATAGTATGCGTTGGTCTTGGTAGTGGTTGTACTGACGTGCACCGCTGTAACATACCGAAACTTAGACATATTCTCAGTTTGACCTTTTTTCCAAGCTTTTCCTTTCATTTCTATCCTTTTTGGCTTTGATGTTTAATTTGTGGAAATAATAGTGGTTTGGTGAACATTCATTTATTATTTATGCCAACAAATGGATTTATGCACAAATACCTCAGTGAATGCTTTAAT
Organism: Alisma plantago-aquatica; assembly: GCA_963693085.1. Taxonomy (NCBI): domain Eukaryota; kingdom Viridiplantae; phylum Streptophyta; class Magnoliopsida; order Alismatales; family Alismataceae; genus Alisma; species Alisma plantago-aquatica. Next base: position 400,911,689 of record OY856414.1, on the reverse strand, counting down.
CAGGGTCTCATATGCAATTTGACCACTTAGGTGACTATGGATAAAATAGATTTGTTCTAGAACTATCCCTAGCCTTTTGGAGCAAGGAAGAGAAAAAGGAATGAATAATAATACTTTAAACATGTTAATGAGACATTGAGTTATTTAATATAAGAAATATTAGTAATAATGGATAATGGGCTAAAATTCATAAAAGGAAGACTAATTGGTTAAAGATAACTTAATATTAATTTTCCTTGAGTTTGGTTTGGCTTGGAGGCCAAGTTTCATAATTTTAGAAAAATAATAATTATATCTTGGTTTTGTACATTTTGTGCAAAAATAGCTGGTCCCAAGCCCAGTTAAAGGAGTAGGGTTGGTGGTAGGTTGACAGCCAGCCATAAAAATTTTGTCACTCTTTCGATGACATGGATCCTTACAAAAAATTTTTTGGAGCGTCCCTACCTAGCGACGCGCTACATCGGCACCCGGGTGCAGTGATAAATATGCAAGGGGTTTCGAGACAACGACGCCCGGTTGTGTTGAAGGATAGACAAGGTTTTCTACATCTTGGATGAGTGTGGGTAAAGAAGCTAGTCCCTCTACATCATCACCCAGATGTAGCGAAAAATGTGCAAGGGTTCCCACATCTTGGACGTGTGTGGGTAAAGAATCTAGTCCCATCACATCATTATCTGGATGTAGTGAAAATTTTGCAAGGACAACATTTTTGAAGAAGGTAGGTAAAGAAGCAAGTTCAACAAAAAAAATAGAGTTGGATTTTAGAATATTGCCTCTCTGATAGGGAAATCTTTGGAGATAGTGGATACCAATATGAGAAGAAAAGTCAATATAGCTTGCTTGCAGGAAACCAAGTGGACAGGGGAACGTTGTAGAGAGATCGGAGACATATGTTACAAAATATGGTATACATGTATTGATAAACATAGAAATGGTGTAGGTATTATTGTTGATAAGATGTTGAAGGATGATGCTGTAGAGATTACAAGGGTGGACGATAGAATCATAGTTATCAAGGTTGTTCTTGGAGGAAATATTTTTAACATTATTAGCACTTATGCCCCCTAAGTGGGCCTTAGCGAGGAGGCTAACAAGGATTTTTGGGATGAAATGGATGAATTGATGCAGGGAATACTGACATGGGAGAAGATTATTATTGGGAGTGATTTAAACGGCCATGTGGGGAGTAGCAATGTTGGATACGAGAGAGTTCACAGTGGTTTTGGATATGGCAGCAGAAATGGAGGAGAGAGGATTTTAGATTTTACTGTTGCATATGATATGATTTTGGCAAACACCCATTTCAATAAAAAAGAATCTCATAAGATTAATTTCAAGGATGGGCACAATTGTAGCCAAATTGATTATCTCCTTACAAGGCAGGTGGATCATAATACATGCAAGGATTCTAAAGTGATTCCTGGTGAAGAACTCATGACCCAACATAGGTTGGTGGTTTTGGATATTAACATGAAGATCAATAAAGGTAAGCAAAACAGAAACCAAGATAGTAGGATCAAGTGGTGGAATCTTAAAGGAGAAAAGAAATTGACTTTTCATAATAAACTCAACAAGGAGGGAACTTGGAACTTGGAGTCTGATGTTAACACTATGTGGCATAACATGAGCTCCTGCATAACAAAAATTTCCAAAGAGGTTTTGGGGGAGTCCAAAGGTTGTGGGCCTTCATAGAAAGAGACTTGGTGGTGGAATGATGAAGTACAAAAGGCTATTAAACTCAAAAGGGAGATCTATAGGAGCTTGCCCAAATCTAGAGATGATGCAACATTCGAAAGATACAAGCAAGCAAAGAAAGAAGCTAAAAAGGTTATTCAGGAGGCAAGCTAGATACTTTGATGATATTTATAAGAAGCTGGAACAAGAGAAGGGGAATATATATATATATATATATATATATATATATATATATATATATATATAATGGCTCATATAAGATAAATGAAAGGAAGAGACTTGAGTCAAGTGAAATGCATCAAGAATGAAGATGGCAAGGTGTTGGTGAAGGATGAGGATATCAAGAACCAATGGAGAAATTACTTCCATAATTCAATGGAGATATTGCAAATAATGTTAGAAACTTGTCTGGCATGAATAAAAGAGATATCATTTACACACGACAAGTTTCACCATTTGAGGTCAAGAGTGCTTTAAAGAAGATGAAAATGAGAAAGGCATACATACCAGACGGTATTCCCATTAATGTATGGAAGAGTATGGGGGATGATGGAGTTATGTGGTTAACAAAGCTCTTTAACAAGATCATGAAGACCAAGAAGATGTCGAATGAGTGGAGAAATAGTACTATAGTCCCCATCTAAAAGAAAAAAGGTGATGTTCAGAGTTGCACAAACTACAGAGGTATCAAGTTGATGAGTCACACAATGAAGCTTTGGGAGAGGATTATTGAGCAGAGGCTAAGATCTATAACACATATATCAAACAACCAATTTGGTTTCATGCTTGGAAGATAAAAACCAGATGCTATTTTTCTAATAAGGAAGCTTATGGAGAAGTATAGATAAAGCAAAAGAGATCTCCATATGGTGTTTATTGATTTGGAAAAGGCTCATGATCGAGTACCCAGAGAAGTGTTGTGGATGGTTTTAAAGAATAAGGGTGTTCCAATCCAAAACATTAACTTGATCAAAGACATGTATGGTAGCTCTACTGCAAGTGTGAAGACTCCTGAAGGAGAGACACTAGCTTTTCCAATCACCGTTGGGATACACCAAGGATCCACACTCATCCCATATATGTTTGTTCTTGTTATGGATGAGCTGACAAAGAATGTTCAAGATGATGTTTCTTGGTGTATGTTATTTGCTGATGATATTGTTTTGATTGACGAAACTAAAGATAGATTAAATGATAAATTTGAACGGTGGAGAGTGGCATTGGAATCAAATGGATTGATGATTAGCAAGATCAAAACTGAGTATATGCATAACAATTTTATCCAATCCCGTAGTGTGAATGATGGAGCCAAGTTGGATGGAGTAGATATACCAAAATATACTTGCGTTCTATTATTCAAATAGATGGGGATGTCCAAAATGACATTTGTCATAGGATCAATGCAGGATGGTTGAAATGGAGTAGTGTAATTAGAGTTTTATGTGATATGAAGATCCCTCTTAATTTAAAAAGTAAGTTTTATAGAACAGTTATACGGCCAACCATGCTCTATGGGAGTGAATGTTGGGTGGTGAAGAAACAAGGTCTCAACAAGATGAACGTGGCTGAAATGCGTATGATGAGATGGATGTGTGGGAAGATAAGAAAAGATCGCTTGAGAAATGATTATATCAGGAATAAAGTAGGGGTGGCGAGCATTGAGGACAAGTTGTGCGAGGGCCGACTCAAATGGTATGGCCATGTGCAACACAGACTGACAAATGTGCCTATACGAAACAATGCTATCGAGTCAAGCACAATAAATAGAAGAAGAGGAAGACCTAAATTAACATGGGATGAGATTATAAAGAGAGATTTTGAATCTCTACATCTCAACCAGAATATGGCCCATGATAGAGTTGAATGGAAACGAAGGATCCATGTAGCCAACCCCAACATAGTTGGGACTGAGACTTAGATGATGATGATGATAAAGAATAATAATTATATCTCTTTTATTTTGAAAAGAACATGTGAGTTTTCCTCAAAATACAAAATAAAATACTTAATGACTAAAAGTGGAAAATAATCTTGGATTCATAATCTACACATTAAAAATAGCCTTTGGGTGTTTTTTTATGTAATTTGGATAATCTTTAATGTACATGTGTATTTTAGGAGAGAGAAAGTATGCAAAAGCCCAAAATATTAAATTATGAGCAAAATAATAACAAAGGGTAAAATTAATGGCAAATTCATGTTCCACATGGTTTTGTCTGCTTAAGGGTGAAGTTTCACATTAATTGAAGATTTCTAGATGCCTCTGATGTGATAAGAAAGAGAAAATATGATTTATTTTAAAATAATTAAATAAAATACTTATAGTCTCCAAAACTGAAAACTAATGTCATATTTGGATTCTATGCATCCAAAAATGGCTAGGTGCCAAATTTCATTAAAAATAGAGTTTGTTTGCACCCTCTTTGGAGGAGAGAGAAACATATACATGTATGCATCCTCAACTTTATTCGATTTCTATTTTGGTAAGCATTAAATTTCACGTGAGTCATTTTTCTTATAATGTGCACAATTTTACTTAGCCATCTGATTCTGCATCTGACGGTCTGGGTCTTGTCTTGTACCTCCATTCCCACTGTTCCCTATGTGAACTGGGTAACCAGTTTCCTGGCAATTTTCTCTGATTTCTCCCTCAGCTCCCCACCTCTTCCTCCAATTTCTTTTCCCCGGTGTTCGTCACATCTTTGTGCTTGATTTGGTCCTAATTTTCTAAGGTTTCATCACCTATATACATTTGGGGACCCCGACCGCTCTATTGATCTGTTTGTCTCCTATTTCTCCTCTTCTTCACCTCTCCTCGCCATCTAAGGGCATCAGACCTCTCGAGAACCCACCACTGACCTTCGCGGGGTCGTTGGGCTTTGTTTAATGGTGTTAGGTGGGTCTCCTATGGCTCGTGACCGTCCCCCCTGGAACCTATCGTCTACAATCAATGAGTCCCAATTCAACACAACATCACAGATCCTCCGCAAGTCCAGGCCATGACCAGAATGATTTCAGGTAGCCTCAAATGACCCCCACACCACCTTGATTTGATTAAAATCATTTACCCTGATTTTCCCCAATTCTCATCCAAGAGCTGCATGCTGCTGCGAGCAACCATGGTGCTATGGCAAGGGAGATGATTCTACTTCCTCATTTTCCTATTTTACCATCTTTCCTTCCTCATTATGTGCTTTTCCACACTAAGGGCAATTTAGTCATTTTGTCTCATTTTTCCTTTACTTTGGGCTAGTCTAATGAGCCGCTGACCGGGATTTGACTGAGTGATTTGGCCACCTCCTATCGAGCCAAGTATAAGGTCTCGGCCCCTCTCTCTCTCGCAGTCTCTTGCTTATTTGGCAATTTTTGAATTTTTGATTAGTCGAATTTGTAAAATTCATAACTTTTGATTCGTTGTCCAAAAACTAAGTAAAAATATGTTTTGCAATTGGAAAAAAGTGTTATTTCTAATAAAAATAGTTTTAATACCTAATTTCCATGATTTAACAAAGGATGATTTTGGAGAATGAATTTAATGCTTAAATTCCTAAAAATCATTACTTTAACATATTAACTCCAAATAAAGCAAATAAATATATTTCCTCGATAAGGAGAACTTAATAAATCATTTGGTCAAGGTTTTGGATATAAAATGTGAGGTTTTCTAAAAAGTTCTAGAATAAGGGTTTCAATACACTTATATGTTTTCAAAACCCTAATGTATGTGATCAACTTGAAAATAGGAAAAGTGGACCTTGAACTCAATTAGAGTGGTGAAAGTTGATAAAAGAAATAAGTAATATAGGTATGTGTAAATCTTACCTTTAAGTTGGGATATGTGTGAAGCAACCCTATTTTCCTTAGTGAGGCATTTACTTGAACCCTATTTCCCTTATTATTGATTCTTTTGCTATATTTACCTTGAAATCATATTTTATATATTAATTCTTTGGTCTTGGTACCCCATTGCCATGTTGCAACTATTTGATGATATTTCTTGCCACTTTACTATTCCTTGAGTATGATGGTTTATTTGACTATTTAGCTATAGTAGTGGTACTTATGTACAACCACCCATAGTTTGGGCATGTGTTATTTCACCCTGGGGAGTGTGTTATTTCACCCCAATATAAAATATTTGATAGGTGACTGGGAATGCGATTACTCTCCCCTCATCTATTTGGTTGAAGTCCGGTAGGTGCCTCAACCCTACTTAGTTAATTTATTCCAATATTAATCATTCATGCAATTTGTTATTATTTATTGGTTTTGGCAAGAATCTGTTGTTATATGCCTCATTCTCTTGGCCTTCTCATCTTATTATGAATCTAAATCCTTACGTTTCATTATTGTTCTTATCTTTGTTTCTTGTTCATATTGTTGACACATACCTTATTTTCTCTCTCTTATTGGGTGACTTCTCAACCACCTAGGTAAAGCACAAGGTGTTGAACAAGATCAAGGAGAACATAGCTTTTGGCATGGACCTATCTCTTGAAGATGTTTCTTTAGAGACAAGACTTGAAGTAGTTTAGACTTCCCTCTATCTTAGATCCTTTGATGTATCTTACATGTAAACCGTGTATGGGAGATAAGATAATTTTGTAATCTTTTAAGAAAATTGAATATAGTCGTTACTTTTATTCCATCGCTATACACTTCGGTCTTTTATATACCATTATATAAAGATTCGAAATTTTTACACCTGTTTCAACATACCTTTTGAGTATGTTTTGGATGGATGTTTTATTCTTCAAATTTTTAGTAAAGGGGTGATTTCACTCCTTTACAACATGGTATCAGATCCCACAGTAGTCGGAATCTGACTATTTCAATTTTGTCTCCCCAATTAGAACCCTTGTCTCACATAGTTCCCCTTTAGGTGACATGTTTGCCCTAGAATTGACCTATGCTTTTCATGAGATGATGAAAGGTTAATTTAGGATCATAAGAGTTCCACATTAGAAATGTGTTTAGTTAACTTTCATGTGAGACTATTAGGTAGCTACTAGGGCATAAGTTGAAAGCGAAGGTCTCTAGAAAGGATCTGGGTTCAGGGGCTGGCAAGATTTTCCTCCGTGCCACTGGCTTAGTTTACTAGGACTCACATATCCGTATGATACTTGCCTGGCCTGAGCTTGATACTGATTATCCAAAATGACACACCTTTAGGCAATAGTTCCCTTAGAAATCTATGTTGAATACCGTTGGCAATCTAATATGTTGACCTTGTGGCTTGTTTTGAGGATGGATACTCGATATAGTTCCTTTATGTCCCATAGAACCACATGTTTGGATAGTCTATATCTAGAACCTAGACTTTGAGCTTTGGTGATATTAATTAAGTGATAGATCTTATACATGGTCTAGTTAGACTCACCCTTTTACCTCTAGATTTTTGGTTATGTAGGTCAAACCTTTTAAGGGGTGGAGAGTAGTTGGTTGGATGATGTTTAGATGTGCTGATTTCGACAATGAAATCCTTTTTAAGTGGATGGATCCGACATCTCAAAATCTAGTTGCTATGACTTTAGAAAACCTAACTCCATGATTAAGAGTTTAGTTCTCTTGAACCCTTAGAATTGATCAAACAAGTTATCATTACAATTCAACATGCTTGTTTATATATTAATGAACATATAATGGTCATCTAATGAATAGTTCACATGTTTGAACCCTAATGAATACTTAATGCACATAATAATATTAACTCACATATTAATACTAATAATGGATATGCATTATGTTGACCATGTCATCAACCAATAAACCCTAATGATATGATGGGTAAGATAATTGTAACCTAATCTTGGACTTAATACATGTTAAGAAGATATATGTGAAGGATAATGATCATGTTGAACTAAACCCTAAGTTGTAATCCTCTAACTCTGATATATGAATCCTTGGTAACATTCATGATGCATTAATGTCATTAGGTGTCATAATCAGATAGCATACTCTGATAGACATAAAGGGTATATAATCACCTAATCATAGATTAATCAAGTTATCAAAATATAATCCATATCACCTTGTTCTCTAATACACACCTAATTAATCACATAATCATGACTTGGTATGTGAAACATTCATTAATATGTAATATGTTCCAACTTGTTCACTAAAAACATATAATGACTCAAATTTGATAAGAATTAATTGGACTCACACAAATGTGCATAATCAATAATAAGAAGTGAATAAATATGAGAAAATGATTAATGATGACATTAATGTAAGTAACAAAGGTAATGTGACAATGTTTAATATAGATATAAGTAATCAATGTTACATTATTTCGATTAATTGTAGACTTAATAACAAATTGAATAAAAATTGCCTATTTAATGCAAGATAATATGTTATAATTCAATATGGTGAAAACATGAGGATAATGGAGTCTAAATCCAAATTATTAAAGATAATGATCTAATATATTAGTATACATTGAGATAATTGAGTAAACCCTAATTTTTCTAAAACTCCTAATGAGATAAATAAGAAATATATAAGGTTTCTTGCATAATAATGAAATGAAACTCTTTTGGCAACAAAGTGAATATAATAGGATACAATTAAAAGAATAATAAGTATGATGCAATATCATAATAAATATACTGATAATAAACCAAAAATGTTAATTTTGTTATATCAAATAAAAAGGAAATATAAAAAGTGAAACCCTTGGTGATCCATGAGAACCTAACCCCTGAGGAGTTGCATGTGAAGTTTCTTAACTCCCAGGTTAAGCAGTTGAAGTATAAGGAGTTTGAGTTGGTGAAAGTTTTTGTGGAAGTTTCATTGTTGGTGGAACAACCTAAAGTTAGTGTTGAGATCTTACATACTCACCATTCTCTCCTTGTGATTTCGGGGATGAAATCCTCTACGGGGTGGAGTGCTGTAACATACCGAAACTTGGACATATTCTTAGTTTGACCCTTTTTCCAAGATTTTCCTTTCACTTCTTCCTTTTTGGCTTTGATATTTGATTTGTATAAATAATAGTGGTTTGGTGAACATTTTTTCATTATTTATGCCAGCAAATGGGTTTATGCACAAATACCTCAGTGAATGCTTTAATCAGGGTATAATATGCAATTTGACCAATTATGTGACATATTAATAAAATAGATTCGTTCTAGAACATTCTTTAGCCTTTTGGAGCAAGGAAGAGAAAAAAGAATGAATAATAATGCTTTAAACATGTTAATGAGATATTGAGTTATTTAATATGAGAAATATTGGTAATAATGGATAATGGGATAAAGGAAGACTAATTGGTTAAATATAACTTAATATTAGTTTTCCTTGAGTTTGGTTTGGCTTGGAGGTCAAGTTTCATAATTTTAGAATAATAATAATTATATCTCTTTATTTCGAAAAGAAAAGGTGAATTTTCCTCAAAATATGAAATAAAATACATAATGACTCCAAGAGTGGAAAATAATCTTGGATTCGTAATCTACACATTAAAAATAGCCTTTGGGTGAATTTTTATGTAATTCAGATAATCTTTAATGTATATGTAGATTAGGAGAGAGAAAGTAGGTAAAAGCCAAAATATTAAATAATGAGCAAAATATTTCCAAAGGGTAAAATTAATGGCAAATTTGTGTTCCACATGTTTTGGTTTGATTAAGGGTAAAGTTTCACATTAATTGAAGATTTATAGATGCCTCTAATGTGATAAGAAAGAGAAAATATGATTTACATTAAAATAATTAAATAAAATACTTAGAGTCTCCAAAACTAAAAATTAATGCCATATTTGAATTCTACACATCCAAATTAGGCTAGGTACCAAATTTCATTGAAAATAGAGAAAAAGATACATATATGCATCCTCACTTTTTTCGATTTCTATTTTGGTAAGCATTAGATGTCACACGAGTAATTTTTCTTATAATGCACACAATTTTCCTTAGTCATCCAATTCCACATCTGACGGTCTGGGCCTTGTCCCATACCTCTATTCCCACTGTTCCCTATGCAAACTAGGTAACCTGTTTCTTGGCGATTTTCTTCGATTTCTTCCTCAACTCCCCGCCTTTTCATCCGATTTCTTTTCCTTGGTGTTCGTCACATCTTTGGACTTGATTTGGTCCCAATTTTCTAGGGTTTCATCACTTATATATGTTTGGAGACCCTGACCACTTTACCGCTCTATTCATCCTCTGTTTCTCCTCTTCTTCACCTCTCCTCGCCATCCAAGGGCATCAGACCTCTCGAGAATCCACCACCGACCTTCGCGGGGTCATTGGGCTTCATTCTGTGGTGTTGGGTGGGTCTCCTCTGGCTCGTGACCATCCCCCTAGAACCTGCCATCTACAATCGGTGAGTCCTGGTTCAACACAGCATCACAGATCCTCTACAAGTCCAGGACACGACCAGAACGACTTTAGATAGCCTTGAGTGACCCCCCTACACAACCTTGATTTGATTAAAATCATTTACCATGGTTTTCCCCAATTCTCAGCCAAGAGCCTCCTTCTGCTTCGAGCAACCATGGCGCTTTGGCAAGGGAGATGATTCTCCTTACTCATTTTCATGTTTTACCCTTTTTCCTTCCTCTTTCTGTGCTTTTCCACGCCAAGGGCAGTTTGGTCATTTTGCGTCCTTTTTTCCTTTTCTTTGGGCTAGTCTAATGAGCCATTGACCGGGCTTTGACTGAGTGATTTGGCCACCTCCTATTGGGCCAAGTCAGTCAGGTCCCGACCCCCTCTCTCTCACAGTCTCTAGCTTATTTGGCAATTTTTGATTTTCTGATTGGCCAAATTTGTAAAATACATAACTTTTGATTCGTTTGTCCAAAAATTAAGTAAAAATATGTTTTGGAATAAAAAAGTGTTCTTTCTTATAAAATAGTTTCAACATCTAATTTCCATGATTTTACCAAGGATAAATTTGGAGAATGAATATAATAACTTAAATTCCTAAATATCATAACTTTAACCTATTAGCTCCAAATAATGAAAATAAATATGTTTTCTCAATCAAGAGAACTTAATAAATCATTTGGTTGAGGTTTTGAGTCCAAAATGTGAGGTTTTCTAAGAAGGTCTAGAATTAGGGTTTCAATACACTTATATGGATTTCAAAACCCTAATGTATGTGATCAACTTGAAAATAGGAAAAGTGGACCTTGGATTCAATTAGAGTGGTGAAAGTTGATAAATGAAACCAGTAAGAGAGGTATGTATAAGTCTTACCCTTAAGTTGGGATATTTTTGAACCAACCCTATTTTCCTTAATGAGGCATTTATTGAACCCTATTTCCTCTATTATTTCTTCTTTTGCTATATTTGCCTCGAAATCATATTTGATATATTAATTCTTGAGTCTTGGAACACCACTGCCATGTTGCAACCATTTGATGATATTTCTTGCCACTTTACTATCCCTTGAGCATGATGGTTTATTGACTATTTAGCTATAGTAGTGGTACTTATGTACAACCACCCATAGTTTGGGCATGTGTTATTTTGCCCTGGGAAATGTGCTTACTCCCCCTGGAAAATGTGTTATTTATCCCCAATATAAAATATTTGATAGGCTACTGGGAATGTGATTACTCTCCCCTCATCTATTTGGTTGAGGTTCAATAGGTGCCTCAACCCTACTTAGTTAATTTAGTCCAATATTAATCATTCATGCAATTCATTATTATTTTTTGGTTTTGGCAAGAATCTTTTGTTATATGTATCATTCTCTTGGCCTTCTCATCTTATAATGAATCTATATCCTTATGTTTCATTGTTGTTCTTATCTTTATTTCTTGTTCATATTGTTGACACATACCTTGTTTTCTCTCTCTTGCTGGGTGACTTCCCAACCACCCAGGTAAAGCACAAGGTGTTGAACAAGATCAAGGAGAACATAGCTTTTGACATGGACCTAGCTCTTGAAGATGTTGGTTTGGATACAAGACATGAAGTAGTTTAGACTTCTATTTATCTTAGATCTTTTGATGTATCTTACATGTAAACCCTATATGGGATATATGATGGAATTTTGTAATCTTTTATGAAAATTGAATATAGTCATTACTTTTATTCCGTTGCTATACACTTTGGTATTTTGTATACCATTATATAAATATTTGAAAATTTTACACTTGTTACAACATACCTTTTGAGTATGTTTGGGGTGGATGTTTTATTCTTCAAATTTTTAGTAAAGGGGTTATTTCACTCTTTTACAAATGCCCGATGGCTATGTCTAATCTAAGGAATTTTTGTCTATGCTGCTATGGGCGTCAAACCTCAGATCCTCTACCACCATTGTCTAGGGTTTCAGTCCTCCCTCCTACCAATTTCTCTCTAGGACTCTTCCATGATTCTTTGGCCATCTTGGCCTATGTGTGGGCTATGAAGGTGAGTCAAAATGATGGTTTTAGTCAATATCAAGATTTGATGTTTTATTCCCAAATTATAATTGTAAAATTATTGGGTAGATAAAGGACCAAAGTTTAAAAATATCAAGTATTGAAAAAAGGAAAAGGTTATCAACATATGTTTTAGAAGGAATATTGTGGGTGCATTATTTTTTAGACACAAACATTTAGCTTACATTATTTTCGTATCAATATTTAATGTTCTTTGTGCACAATTTGTGACTGTAAAATTTAATTCATAATTGTCATAACATCTTTTTTAAACCTTTTTTATGACATGTGATGCATCATATGCTTATTTGATACAAAAATTCCAACAAAGTGCTTAATTTTGTAGTTATCTATATGTACCAAAACCCATTTGTATTATGATGTTTAATATTATTTAGATTTTTTATGTAAACCAAATACTATGGAAGAAGTAGAACCATGTATATGTATGTGAGTTTATATGTGTATGTATCTATATACACAAACACACACACACATATCAACGGTTTGTATTTTTCAAAAATTTATTGCATCTTAAAAAATGACTGAGGTGTACGGTGCCTTCGGTACACTCGAGTGTACACTAGCCTGACTATATATATATACATATATATATATATATATATATATATATATATATAAGTATGTATGTATGTATGTATATGTATATGTATATGTATATGTATATGTATACACACACACACACACACACACACACACACACACATATATATATATATATATGAGTGTCATGATTGGTGAATATGGGCGTTCTCCAATAAAGGGACTAAGTTTGAATCACAAGGACAAATTTCTTAAGTTACCTCCCTCCCGTGCATAAAATTTGTATATTTTTCACAAAAAAATATTTTGATGAATTTTTTTTGTTATAGAAATATAAGTAGATGAAAGTTTGGATTTTTAAAAGATATATTTTCATATCCACCAAGAAGGCTGATATATTTAAAGTTACCCAATGAAAAAGAAAGAAATAATTTTGGAAAAAGACAAAGGAAGTTGTTGACAACCCATTTTTTCTTACTCAAAAAAAATTCTACATTTAGTGTCAATCCTATGGCTAATGATGGAGTCCATTCCACCTTCCACTCATTTTTCATATTTTTCTTTTTGTTCATGTTTTCACATATTTTTACAACAATTTAATCCACCTATTTTCACTCAAATTAACCCTATTTGAGGCTTCATGCAAGACTCGAAGTGTAATTTGCATTTTAGTTATGCTTTTTATAAGATTTTTAATCAATTGCCTAGTTGAATTACCATGGATAAAATATTCATATTTCCCACGGATATTCAACTATTTTATTCCTAATAAATCTGAGAGATAATCTTGAATTATCTTTCTTTATTTAAAAACCATGACTTCCCGTGATTTTCTTGGAACTTTCCTTAAATTACCCAAAAATTGAGAAAACAATTTATTAACCTCAGACACTTGATGGATCTAATCCATCTGCCATGTGCTATGTGGTGGATTGCCTTGATCCATGCACAACACACATGGAGAATTAGGGTGACCAAGCACCACTTACAAAAGGTTCTGTGAAGAACCTTGAACCCTAATTACATTCTATGAATACCCCCCATATCCATTATGTTCATGTCCCCTTTCAAATCTCCTAAAGCCTGAGTTTCAACTATCTCTCTCTTTACTATTTATTTTATTCATGATAAGAGGATCCTTCCTCTGACACCACCTTCTCTGATAACACTATTAGGCTGCTAAAACAATAATCTAGCCTTGTTTTAAACTACTTATATTGCTCTATTATTCTGCATTCAAATTGCTCTATTTGTTTTAATTATTCATATCTACTTAAGGTCCAAGCTTGTTCACTGCCCACATCTACTTATCATCCTCTAATACTATGCCTTGGTTCTTATCACCCATGAGGAATCTTGTCATGAAATTGTTTGTTACCCTAGGTCCACACTCCTAATGACTACATAATGAAAGATGAGTGGACTTGGGTGCCCATCCGTAGAATGGCACAAATATATCACACAAGCAATATATATGAAAAGGCAACAACAAAACTGAAGAGATACCAAGACACTAAACACAGAGATAAGATATATGTACCCATTTCTATATTCAAGTAACCCACTGGTGTTTCATTTTTTATCTTAGAGTCTTGAGTGTAGTGGATCTTCATTTAGAAACTACAAATTCGATAAACAAAACATATTAATGCTAAAGCACTATGAAAGGGCAAGTAAACATAGTTTAAGAATAATATAAAATTTGCTTGGATAGAAACATCATATAAGCAAGAATTAGAAACAAGGCAAGAACACTCAATGGTATTATTTTATACAAGGCATGTTTTAAGTGAATTTCCATTATACTCAACAACATATTATGGCCATTGACCAGCTTCCCATTGGAAGGGTCTGTAAGGGTTCTCAAGATTAGCTAACCCTTTTACTGACATGGTCCACCTTATCTTTACATCTTAAGTAAGATGCACAACCTCGTGCCCTTACCCCGAGAATACATACATGTACACTAGGTTTGTATAATGGACAAGTTCAATTATTTTCAAGGTTTGTGCAACCTATTTTCAAGAAAAAAGAACATACTAATCATAGAGAACAAGTATCTCAAACAAGTAATTTTCTAGACAAGCATTAATACAAGCATACATACAAATAAACCAAAATCATATTAGGGTTAAGAGATTAAGTGTACCTTACGAGTAGAGAACAAATCATGATTCTTGAGTAAGATTCCTAGAGATGGTCCAAGCCAACATGGACCTAAGATGTAAAAAGACATAATAGTGGGTCTTATATCGATATTATTTAATTAAGATAAACATGATATAAGTCATGTGGATGTTCCCCTAGAACTAGGTTCCAAATACATATACTTAGGTCCAAGTTCCATACGTGCATGCAATCAATCAACCATAGTTCAAAGGTCACATCAACACCTTAGGTCTAGGTGATACATCCACATCATGAGTAAGACTGGATAAGGATAAAGTCTGATTTGATAATTAAGAAAGCATGAGATTTAGGTTATCACCATGGTTTTTAACATGCAAGATCATACTAGTCATACTAGGTCAATTCATGCAACATTGTCATTTTTCCAAGTCATATGAGTATTAGGGTGCATGGAGTGGAAAAGCTAATATTTAGTACCATAGGATGATAAAGATACTGATCTAATTCCATGAAGATAGCATATATATCATTACAACATGTTGTCAGCGAGGTTAGAGTTCAAACAAACAACATATGCATGTAGACCCACAAGGTGTTACATGTAGTCACAAGTGCATATGAATGTGTTAATTGGCAAGAAGGCATAAGATATTAGTTTCACATGTGACAATACAACATAAAGATTATTTAGTTTGACATTAAATGACATTAATCAAGCCTAGGGTAGAGTAGGGGTACTGAAATATGGCTAACATAGAGTTTTGAGGCATAGTAGAGCAAGCTTGCAAATAACATAGGTCAAATCATACAAAAAGGCATCAAAGTTATCATTTTTCGCTCATAAGTGGAACTACTAGCAGAATTATCTAATGAAACTAGTACCATTCAATGTCTCTCGTTGAGAGGATAAAAATCATATATTATATGCCTTATTTGGCTAAAGGATGCACAAGTTATCAATTTTAGAAGATTTGTATATAAAACTTTAGAGAAGAGGGGGGTGGGGTTACCAAAATTTATGTGATGCACCCGAACGTCCGATTCTGATCCCGTGGATGCTCAACCCCAAGGCTTGCACTCGCCACTCACTTCTCTACAACACCCGGTTAGTTTGGGTGGCGGTTCATCCTCTACTCCAACCGCCGCTCATCGCTTCAAGACACTCGATGATGTCTACCAGCGACCCACAGGTTCCGACTGCCCCCCTTTCACCCCCATGGAACCAGGCTCAAGGTCAGGCAATCAAGTCCCTCATCTCTCCATCTAAGGGTTCTCCACTCATCTCCATGCTAGGAGCATGAATCAGGGACTTGCCCAGTGTCGACCTCACCGGAGTCGGGGCAAGGACGCATGCGAACCCCGCACGACCATACCCAAGACTGGACGACTTGAGCGGACCTCGTGGAGTTAAACACATATCCTTATTTGGGTCAAAGGGAGCCTATGAAGGGGGGCATGTTAGGGTGCTTGCGGTTTCATGACCTCCCTGACCTGGTCATCAACTTCATGGTACAGGTGCAACATTGCTCGTTGTAGTGGCTCACACACAACTATCAAAGTGGCCTCAAGGCCGAAGGAGGATCTTCAGTCCAAAATGAAGAGAGGGAAAGGAGATAAAGCAAAACAGGAGATCCCAATCAGCTGTGCTACCTCTACTTGCGTCACCTTCAATATGACATAAGGGTTTGAAAGCCTAGAACAAATGGTGGTGTCGAGAAGAGCATGGAAGGCGATGTTTCCATTGTGGAGGAGGAGTTGAACCCAACAACGAGGGATTGGAGGGGTTTAAATAGAAGGAGGGGAAGCAAGGGAATCTGTTTTAGGGTTTAGATGGGCAAGCAGGGTGGCAGCGGAGAGCAAATGGGTTTATCTCTCCCATTGGCTCCCCACTACCAGCTATAGCTGGTCAAGTAGCTAAAAAGGGGAGACAGTGAGGTGAGAGGGGGCAAAGAGGGGGGGGGCAGCATAATGGGAGGCACCTAGTCATTGTATTATCCATGTGCATTTGCAAGAATAAGAAGATGGGACAAGGAAAAGAGGAAAGGCACGAGTGGGACTCCGCCTAAACTTGGGCCCAAAATGGCCGGCCCAATACCCAAAAGGGTGGAAAAACATAGGAAAAGGAGTGAGAAACTAGGACATTCAAAAGGTCATAACTACTTCATATGAGCTTTGATTTTGATGAAACAACATATCTTGGAAACATGAGAATAATCTCTACCAAATGAGAACAAGAATAGGACACAAAAATTCACAAGTACATGGTCAAAGTTCAAGGAAAAATTTGTGATGTGTGATATTACATTAAACTTGGTCTTTCTCAACATGAGTATCACCAAGATGATACATGCATACTAGATGGACCAATTGTGCATCAACTCACATACATACATGAGATTCATGGTATAGACAAGAGTGAGGTCAAATTATAGAAGTCATACCCAAAATATGAAGTTCTAGGTTATCACAAATCTCCATTGTGGGAAGTCCTGTGGTGATTAGGACCTCAATGTGCCCAAAAATATGTCTTTTAGGGTGATGATGGGAAGGTCGTAGACATATCCAAGCCTAAAAGCCCACCTAAAATAGAAAATCTTTCTTTTTATTCATTATATTCTATTTTTCACTTTAATCAACATGAAACTGTCTTCTACATAAAAATGACTCGATATAGGCTTACCGTGTGAAGTCGGGGGTGATCACCCTTCCCCGCTCATAACAAGATTGCCAGCCTGAATTCTCTTAGTCTATTTTGTTGTTTTATTTTTATACTTATATGATACAGATGATGAATCAACTTTCCACTATGGATTCAGAATGTCATGTTTTGTTTTTTTTTCACATTTTTTATATAAAACAAGGTGGTGACTTAGAACACTTTCCTTTATTTTCTATGCAATCATCGAACTAAGTTTCAATATCAAGGACATATGTTGAAAGCATATTTTTTTGGACAGGGTGTGACAAACTAGAGACTCTTCTAGGAGCACCAAGACGATCTGATTTGAATCCATGTTTCTTTGCAAAAGTTAACCATTTTCAAGAATTCTTTGTTTTTTCTCTGATCGTGTCTCTGATTCCTTTTCCTTTTTGTATTTTTGTTTATTTTTTGTCTTAGAGGTGGACCACTTATCACTCTGATTGGCGACCCCCTAGCATGTGGGTCGAGGTGATCCACTGTCCCCCTTTCCTACTTCCTTTAGGCTATTATGGAAAATTCCTCTTTTTTCTGCTATTTTCCAAGGTTTTTTTGTTGTTTTAAGGTTTTGAGCCTGCTTTCATCTTTAGGGTTTTGGTGTTTACTTCCCTGACATTTTTTATTTTCTATTTTAAAAAATATTATATATATATATTTATTATGGGATGAATAGAAGATATGGGTTGGAAACAAGAATTTTTCTTTCTTAAATTATAAGTGTGATTGCTTCTTTATCTACATATAACTTTCTTTCACTATTCATGGGTCTGCTTCAGAAAATGTAAAAAAAAAATTACACTTGTACTCACACTCCTACAATTTGTGTCATGGAATGAGTTCCAACCTCATGTTGGATCCCTGGAAATGACGTATGACGCTAGTATAGGTATCGACATAATATTAATATGGATGTCCAAAGGCCTTGAAAACACCCCCTCTCCTAACACTCTAGACTAGTTACAACCATCATAGTCATGAGGTGTACTGGGAGTGGTATTCATGTTTGTTGAATCTGAGTTACCCCCTCAACAAGCGCCATCTTTCCATAGAGAAGTTAAGGACACATCCCTCCTATGAAGGTCGCACTTGAGTGAGGTCATAAATTGGATCTAAACTCATGTGCTAAACGGTAGGTTATTTTCTTCTTATGTGTGCATCTTGTGTTCAATATAAAAAAGTTTGAGATTGCTTCTAACCCCTTTATGTGCAGATTAACAATCTTCTTAGATAGAATAATCTTTTTAAAGGATAAAAACATGTTTCAAATCAAATAATCTTCTTAAAGACTAAGAATCAGTTTCAAACTCAAACAATCTCTTTTTCAAATCAACAATCATTTAAAAGATTAAAAATTTGTTTCAAACCCAAACAATCTTTTTAAAGATTAACAATCTATTTCAAATCAAACAAACTTTTTAAGTCTTAGCAATATATATCAAACTCAAACAATCTTTCTAAAGATTAACAATCTTCTCAAATTGAATGATCTTTTACAATATTGACAATCAGTGTTAAACTCTTATAATTGTTTTAAAGATTAACAGTCTGTTTCAAACTCAAACAATGTTTGTAAAAATTAAAAATCTTCTAAAATCAATCAATCTTTTAAAAGTTAACACTCTGTTTGAAACTCCAAAAATCTTTCTAAAGATTAACAATCTATTTCAAAATCAAACAACTTTTAAAAAATTAACAATATGTTTCAAACTCCAACAATCTTTATAAAGATCAACAATCTTTTCAAATCAAACAATCATTTTAAGTATTGACAATCTTTTCAAATTAAGAAATAATTTCAAATCAAACAATCATCTAAAAAGATTAACAATCCTTTTTCAAAACTTTTTGAGCAGTCTCTAAAAGAATAACACTTTGCTTACTAAGTATCAAATTTGACTGAGACATCTCTTGTCAATGTCGAGTCTGTCCATAACTATGGCCCTGGGTATGACCTAAAATGGGGACACATAGCTCCTATCTCAATTCAATCTATGGCCCTAGACTATGACCTTAAACTAGACCATCATGTGCTTTTCACTATATCTACGATCTTGGACTATGACCCAAAACATGACCATAACCTATAGCAAATTTGATGATCAAATGGGAGATGCCCAGACAAGGCTTCCTCCATATTGACCACTCATTACTTCCCATGAACAAGAACCCCTAAGAGAAACTCATAGAGTTAGGACAAAATTAGGGTATCATGGATGCTTCCATAGGTTGCAATTTGGGATCCCCACTGGACGAGAACACCCTGGGAAGGAAAGTGCTTGATTGAACACAATCACTTGCCTATAAGGGGATACCTTACTCTTGATTGAACACAATCACTTGCCTATAAGGGGATACCTTACTCTTGAAAAAAAATCCTTTTGAGAGACTTACCTGAGGAACGTCAAACCTCACTTAAATAACACGTTATCCCATTTCCACCATATTTACTTTTTCATGTCATGGCATTGACAAGTATTAGTAAAATTGAACAACTCATCTATCTCGCCCAAGCTAGGGGCGGGTTCTATCACTAAAAACCAACCATTAAAGTAAAATAGAGATGATCATAATTATCTTTCATCACAAGGAGATTGCAAAAGACCAAGAAGTATACCTCACAAATTTCCCAAATAAAGGGGGGATACTCTTGACTTCTTGCCTAATATAATCTGTGTAGAAGGACCATCCCTAAACACAATAGTATGTGCCTTATTTATGTAATACCTACTTTTGAATCATATTAGTATGAATTTCTAGACATCACGTGAATATCAAGGAGTTTGAACTTCATCTGGTCCCATAGACGATTGACCCGAATGGCTGGAAGTAACAACACAAACTGACAATCTGGTAGCAGCATCAAGGGGATGCCAACACTAGCTAGCAAGATAAGGTCACCAGAGAGGAAAATCGTATAGAGACCATAATGATTCCTAAAGCTTCTTCCTGTGAAGAAGGCCCTACCCAATGTGTATTGGAAAAACTAGCTAATGTTCCCTCCATCATTGAACATTGGATATCTGGGAGGGTGGAATCACCCTGGGTTCATAGGACATGGAGCTTCATACATCACATCATCAATGTTGTTCTTTTTGTATGGCATGTGGAGTCCCTACCACCCTCAACCAGAGTCATCTCAACCAGGGGCCCATTAGGGTCCATCGTCTTTGAACGTTGGGATAGTCCCAGTAATCCTCAAGGTGATGATGTCCATCTTGACTCTGGAAGGTGAAACCTAGGGGAGAAAGAAGGAAGAAGAAGCTACAATAGCATAGGAAGATCCTAATCATCCCGAGAAGGTCAACACAATAGTCAAAGTTCAAGTTGATACTTGAATGGTTGAGGAACCATCCCCAACCTACATTCCTTTTTTCCACAACCAGACACTTGGTATAATCCATATATGGAAGGAAAATATGGATTCTCACCACCATTATATATAGTACCACCAATGACAGTCAAAATGCAAGTGATACCGGTGGTGATTACCCTCTAGAAAGTTGTTACAATAGAACAAGCAATCACATACCCCTCCTACTCTAGATCCATCAGAATATGAAATGTCTAGAAGGAAAGGAGAGTGGGAAGATGTTCAATGACCTCTGCCACTTCCTATATACCAAGACGTCAGACAACTTCAACATTTCCAAGTTCCACGAGTACTCTGAGAAGGGGGACCCATGGCCCATGCCAAGGCATACTACTCATACATAGTGGAAGTACAAGATGATGTCAAAGTACTGATTGGATGCTTTTTAAGGACCCAGACATATCCTGCTTTAGCATGGTACAACAAATAGACATGACACATATCACCACTTGAGACAATATGGTCGACAAGTTTGTTGACCAATATGCTTGATATTTAAACAAAGTACCAACCAAGGAAGACTTAGAGGCATTACAAAGGAAGGTGGATGAAAGCTTCTTTGAGTTTGTTGGATGATGGAGAGAATTGTCCGCTCATTTAGAATTCAATCCCACAAATAACAAGGCCCTCAACATGGTGATCAAAGCATCCACATCAGGCCTATTATCCCTATAAAGGTATAATACCTTCCATGAATTAATAGAAATATGAGTCTGGATTGAGGATTCCATCAAAAGAGGTGTATATCAGAACATTAGACTCACTTTCCAACCCCAGTCCACCTCTACAATGACCAATCAGAAGTGCATATGAACCCATGCTAAGGTAGCAGATTCAATGGTGGGAGTTGTACTAATCCCAACTAGAAATAGCAAGCAACAACATTCAAACATCCATATATTGTTGTTTCAATCTCCAACATCTAAAGCAACCAACATTATGGTGCCTTAACAATACCATCAATCTTAGACAATTCCACCCCAGTATCAGCCTCAATACATGCCTCCAAAGTATTTGTGGCAACCACACAATGACTATGGGTATGCACCACCAATGTTCGAACTGCTTGTACAGTCAGTAGGGGAAAGCATCCCTCCTGCAACAAGTAATCATACAACTCAAGTGGAACCATAAACCTTGGCTCTAGTGTTACAAGAGACTTTTAAACATCAAAGGAAGTTCAATCCATCAGGAGCTTCCCTTAGCACCATCTTGTCAGACATCAAGCATCTACAAAACTTTTCTACCATCATGGAACGTCCCAACCCCTTTCTCAAGAGCTATAATACCTTCTACATGACAGATTTCAATCTCATGCTTAAGCATATCGTGCTAGACATGATCAAATCTAGTGAAGTCAAGATGATCACATCATAGGAGATAACTTTGTCTTCCAACAATGTAGGTATCATATCCTCACTAAAAGACCCAATACAATGTCTTATCCTTCCTTTGGACCAAGTCATCATGAATTGGTCTCGAAGCACATGGATATTTGCTTCCATCCAAGAGAAGAAGTTGATGATTCTAGTAAGTGCCACAAAGCTGACGTGCATGATAATGCATAGGAAAATTAAGTAGGGGTGAAATCCCTAGAGTATACTTTAACCAATGTACAATAATGACCACCCACAAGAGGACTGATCTTATCGTAGTATAATTTAGGATCAAACCCAAATGACAACTTTTTAAGGATTAACTAACATAAGTAACTTCATGATAACTTGTACTTATTGTAAAAGGTTGATTTTTGATTATGCTAAGACACAAATAATAAAATGTTGAATTAAAGTCTAGATTTATCAATGGATTGAAACACTATGGTGGGATGGGTTTCACCACTACTACCTATTATTCACTCTCTCATTGCATCACAGTAAGCATGAAATTATATTTGTTGAGGCTAGGAAAACCCCCCTTACAACATTAGGATTAAGACCTAGACAAATATAACTCTAAGCTCATTGTCGCTTTACCAGGAGATCAGGCATATGTTGCCTTAGAAAACACATATCCAAAATTCTCATCAAATGTTTAACAAGATGCAATCGACATCCTAGATCTTGGGTTCAAATTTCTCTACACCCAAGATCTAATTTACATATAAACATGATGGCCATGCAAGAATATAAGCATAAAAACAGCTGATTCCAAACATGTAATGGTTCATACAATAGCGGATGCAGTAAAGAGAACAAAATTGAGTAGCGAGCTACTCCCTACACCCTAGAGAATGGAATACTCACTCATGGTGGCAAATAATTCAACATGGAAGAAGAGAGAAGAATTTATTGTCATAAAAGAGGAAGAAATCATAGTCGTGGTGTGCAAAATGGTACCTCAAACTCTAAAACAAGGCGTCAATCAAGAAACAAGAATAGCTCCTGGAGATTCGTCATAGGTGAACTACTAAGTCGTCAATCTCTCTTTCCTTGCAATATAAAACTCCTACTATGGGGAAAAAGAAGGTGGAGAATGATAGCAGAGGACGTCCTTTATCTATATTTCTTCAAAGTGTGGATCTAGGAGTCACAATGGATTCTGAGATCTCTTCAGTTAGTAGATCTATGAAGAGGACATGGAAGGGGTTGATGGTGGTTGGAAATGGATGTTATGGATTGAAAAATGGTATTTTGGTGGTGTGGTAGTGGATCCTTTTCATGGTGGTTGTGGCCTTCTGTGTATAGGTGGGGGCTAGAGTTTGGAACCCCTCCCAGTTTCTTGTGCAACCACTAAGGATATGAGGGGTTGGCGGTCTGAGGTAGATGGTGGGTCCTATCCCTCCAGCACTCCCTTCAGAGAGGGGACATAGGAGTTCCATCAGACTCTTTCATCATGCTAGAGTGCAAGTCACCCATCTATGTCAGGGTCTACCCACATGTTGCTCGATAATGTAGGGTTTTCATCAACAATTGATGCACTGAGGCTTCTCGATTGTCAATGTATGGGTAGGGCACTTTTGGATGAGAATTCCTGTCAGGCAGAACTACCATCATACATAATTCTAGTCGGGTAGAATTCCCATCGAGTAAGATTTTTGTCTAGGGTTGAGTCTTCATTGGGGACCATCTAGGCTGGTCGTTGGGCTAGATCCCCATTGGGGTGATCATTGGGAAGTTAGGGTGTTTTTTGGAGGGTCTTTCATATAGCAGCTTGGTCAGGCATTAAACTGATTCCATGTTGGGCTGATGAGATTCTTAGGACAAGTAAATCCACCCCAGGGTGGGCTATTAGTGTTGGTCATCAAGGTTGAGATGAAGGAACTTCTGAATAATGGAATATGGATCAATGATGTAGCCTAATGAAGGCTTACAACATTGAAAATCTTACCATTTTATCAAAATTTTCTTGAGCCCTCTGGTCGCTTAGCCATACCAGCACCTCCTACACTCCTAGCATACAATGAAATTCAAGCCTTCCATGAAAACCATGAATTTGTATCAAAAAATTATAGATCATCATAAAAATAAGGAAACCTAAATGCAAGCTAGTTCTAAGCTAAAATAATGGAAATAAATGCAAAACTAGACTAAAAATGCAAATAAAACTAGGATGAATATGCATTCACTAAATAACTGTGAACTTAAATGTTGGTTGTCCCCGAGTGATGCAAAATTTAATATAGTCTCCAAATGAATAATTTCAACCTTAAAAATTCCTCACCATTACGTAATGCTCATTTCCCTACCACCTATTATGGTCAAGAACCCCAACTTCCCGAAACCACAAAACACATATATCCATGTCTTAGTTTAAAATTTTGTTTCCTAAAACACTTCTTCATCACTATCCCAATACTAGGCATGTCTAAGAATTTTCATGAAAGTTTAGAGAGTCATGCTGAAAAACAACTATGCATATGATCTGACACTAGAGTGCATGAAAAGGATATCAAAATGAGACATTCAATTCCCCTGGGTAGAAAATGGAGAGAAGGGGGTTGTGTAAGGAGGATGCAAATCTCTCCTCTATTTGACTTAAGGTTGCATTTATTTGTGCATATATATATATATTGCAACATTTTTCAGTGCAGATTGGCACCTTTTCCTGTTGGTGGTACACCCTTATCATATAGAGAGGGGTATGGAGGAAGCGAATAGAGTAGAGAGTGGGTGTGCCACCCTGAACTTGTAGTTTGGCACTTTTTATGGATTTTATTTTCTTTTTGATGGATGGGAGGTAAGGAGTTTGGAATAAGAAGTGTAAAAGAGGGGTCAAATCACCATGGAACTTGGTTTATAATTCAATGTATTGGGTTGTTCTCCTAGTTCTATTATGCTCATATAGTGACATGATAAGGGGAAAAGTGACAATTCCATGAATTTGTTGTTGGTATGTATGCCAGAGAGCCAATCATATGCTGATTGTGATGGCATATTATATAAAATATTTGGTTAATAATAATAAAGGCAAGCTTTTGATTCATTATGCTTCACTCAGCTATGAGATAGTGAGGAAACATAATGAATGTTTGAAGAATAACATTCCTCAATGACGTATGTCTTCAAGTGCATGACTTGGACAATGAGATCATACAAATGTTAAAAGTATGTACATTCTTGTTATGTCCCTAGTTTGATGTTATTAGGGAAGGCAAATAGAAAGAAATAACATATAAGACTAGTGTGTGTGTTGGTTGATGACAAATGCTCATAAGTCATGATATATGATATCAAACCAAGTACATATATACTTGTTAGAGAATAGTTTATCGAACAAACTCACCTTGAGAGTGATACATGCAAACTATACTTCGTGTTCATAGTCATATATCATAGTGAGGGTGGTGATTGTGGTTCTTAGACCTAAAATCACTACATTTATCACATGTCATTAGGTGTGTTTTGACATCATCCACCGTGATCCTGAATAAGGGTTTCCATAAAGGTGATGATTGGATGCACTATGACACATGGGGATGTTTGTGAGTGATGTAGATGGTATTTGTCCCTCCTACAAGAGTTTTATTTCTTGGCCACTTGATAAGCAAGGTTGAGAAGAGCATGCACATACATATGTGAATCAATGTATGATATTGAGGTCACATATATCTCAGACAGTACACTCTAGTTCAAGGAACATGGATTGAACATTGAAAGGATGATGATTCCATGCCTCAAGTTCAATCCAGATATTAGAGACAAAGGAATTATACAATCACTATAACACCTATCACATATTGTAGGTTTAAGTTGTTCTCCAAGTTTCAATTTACTTGGGTAGCAATGATGTGTGACTAAGCACCACTCTTTGCTTGTGATGTCATAAATGAGTTATGGACATTCACTGCCAATGTAATATGAAACCTATAGGGTCACTCACATAGGAATTCACTTGGAATAGGAGTTTAATCATGAATGATAATTAAATTGACTACTAAAGTGTTTAGGTATTCAATTCAAACAACATTTACTACTACAAAAATGGCTTATAACGTCACATTTATAGGTGTCAGTTGCATACAAGAAACCGATGCCTAAACCATACAACGTTGGTTGAATACACAAACTGACATCTATCTGTGAAGAGTGACCATACACGGGTATCACTTTTAATTTAGCGTCGGTTCCTCAATAACCAACCGACGCCTAAAATTGACCGCCAAATCCAAATTTTCCAGTGAAAAAATTACCTCAAAAATTTATCATACGGCGTCAGTTTTTAGCTAATCACCCGATGACTAATGGTTGTTCGCGAGATAGAAATTGGGCCCATTGTTATCGTCAATTTTCTTGCAATAACTGACACCAATGTGGTCTCGCGCACTGTCCCCGTGAAAATTTTCACCCCCCTTGGACGTCAGTTTTTTATGGCAGCCGACACTGATTGTTTTAAGTGTCGGCTATTTTGAATAACCGACGCCTATTGTTAAATTAATACACCCGCGCGAGCCAGGCTCTTCCCCCTTTCTCCATTTCATCAACTCCACGCTTAGGTCTGGCGATCGATTCCCCTGCTCCGGCGACCGATTCCCTGCTCCGGCCGCCGCTCACTGTTCCTCTGCTCGCTGCCGCCTCTGTCATTAGTTGCTCCGACCGCCGCCATTCGTTGCTCCGACTTCTCCTCTTCTCATTGCTTCCTGCTTCTGCTCGCCTTCTCCTACTCACTGCCGACCGCCTGCTTGCTGCTCCTGGTCACCATCGCCGCCGCGAAGGTACCGTTCTTCCTCCTCCGCCGCCGAGGTACCCTTCTTCCTCCTCTTCTTCCTCTGGGTATTCCTACATATGGAAGTAGTAGCATCTGCTAGCTAGGCTTGGCTTCTCTCTACTGGTTAAACCCTTGATGACAAATTCAAATAGGTTCTTTATATGTTTTAACCCTAATTAACACCAAAAGTTGATGAACATATTTGTTCATGCTTAATATGATGTAGTAAGACATTGAATGATAGGTAGCGATGGTGAAATTCATTCCACCCTGTGTTACTTTCATATGATAATTTAGTTCAACCCTTTTATTAATCACAACTTTAGAATAATCAATATTTAATTCAACCCTTTTATTAATCACAACCTTGGAATAATCAATCAATCTAGCTTTTGTCTTAAATATTAGTTATTGTTTTTTTTACCTTGATTAGTCGATTCTTAGATACATTGTCCTTTGGGATTGATTTTGAACTATAAGATCCATCCACTTTTAGGTAGTGGTTATTATACGTTGGTTAAGGTAAACTCTAGTGATTTCACCCCTAGTCAATTTGCATGTGCAATATCACACATGTGACTATTATTCGACTATATATTATTACATAACTATATGGGAAATTACATGCGAATCCTCTTTGTTAACCTAATTGAGAGATATTACCCTACAAACCCTATCTTATATAATTTGTTGACTTGTTTGAGTGTTTCATCCTAAACTTGATCCGATGAAAACACATGTATTGAGATTTTGATTTGAATGGCAATTCGAAACCCAGGCCATGGTTACCCGGAAGCTGATGGGTGATAGGTTGTGGATATGGTGGGGGGATGCAACACAGGGTTACAGAAAGAGCCAAAGAGGATAGGAAACATATCAGTTTGTCCCCTAGTCAAATCACATCCAGACCTGCACAAAGATTAGACCAAGATTTTAAACCATCGCTCATCCATCCGTCCCCATTCATCATGGAGTTTGTGAAATCTAAAGAAGACAATGAAGCCTACTGAAGTTTCCTCCACTACATATGTTGTTATGAATAACCTCTACTCATGCTAGTTGCAGGTTTGGATAAGGGTAAATGCTGATAAGGCTATTACAATGGAAAAATGTTAAGAGTTGTTATCATTATAACAATCTGGTAAAATGTTGCTTTTTTTATATATTGGACATGCTACTTAATTTTCTATGGTATAGCTACCACGAGTTTTGTTACAAATATCTGTATATTATGTTAAGGACATGTTTCTGTTGTGACATGTTGAGTTTTTTGCTATGTTATACCCACCATGATTTGTGTTATAAAATAATACATTGATTAATTTAGGAAGCATTGATATGTTGTTATGGCTGTCCACAAGTGTTTTTATAAGAAAATTGTGTGTTGAATGGGGTTGTGAGAAAGGGACTGGTGTTATATTATGTTGACCTAGAAACCCGTCTAAGATTTACTCATTAGGAGTAAATCTTGGATAGTCCCCGATTTGGGACTGTTCTTGAACACTTAATCTCACTTAGGATGTAAGTGTATAATGTGTATTGGGTTTTCAAGAAAATTTTGGCAACATTTCCCCGTTTGTTCTCTAAGTACATATGTACTTGGAGAACAACGGGGAAATGCTGCTGAAATTTTCTTGAAAACCCA
The DNA here is from genome assembly GCA_963693085.1 of Alisma plantago-aquatica. Lineage (NCBI taxonomy): Eukaryota > Viridiplantae > Streptophyta > Magnoliopsida > Alismatales > Alismataceae > Alisma > Alisma plantago-aquatica. The sequence continues at coordinate 400,883,053 of OY856414.1, read as the reverse complement.
ATACACATTATACACTTACTAGTGAGATTAGGTGTTCAAGAATGGGATAGGTGGTACACATTTATTATATATAAGACCTTAAACCCTAAAGTTTTAACCATAAACCCTAATCTTTTAACCCTAGACCCTAATCTTGTTCTAATATATACTTGTTTTCTCTTAGATCATAGAATGGATAGATCATGGATGTCCATTCCAAATCGCTACACCCCAGAGTTTATTTCTGGTCTTGATCAGTTTATTAGATTTGTCGAGGAACATAGGAAACAACCTGGAGATAGGTTCTACTGTCCATGTAGGCATTGCGGTAACAACTTGAAAGTCAGCACTGGTGATGAAATAAAAAGTCATGTCATGTGCAACAGGATTGTACAAGGCTATACAGAATGGCACTGGCATGGAGAGATTTCAAACCTGAAATCATTTGATGTTGATAGCAGTGCTTGTGTGGAAGAAGAAATTGCCTCCAATGACATAGATGTGAACGAACCAGTTCCAGTAGACATCGTTGATGCGATGCTAGATAGTTGTGGGGTAGAGCACACCGATCCACCTCCCATGTTTAGAAACATTGTGCATGATGCTGAGATATTGTTATACACAGGTTGTAAGTTGACGAAGCTTAGCACTGTGTTGAGATTGTATAAAAGCTAAAAGCTAATAATAGATGGAGTGACAAAAGATTCACGTCATTGTTGTCTTTGTTGAAAGAAATTATTCCTGAAGGAAACGAGCTGCCAATCTCAACATACCAGCTAAATAAATTGTTGTGCCCAATGGGAATAGAGGCCAAGAAGATACACACATGCTCGAATGATTGTGTATTATTTCAAAAGGACTATGTAGATTTGAAAGATTGTCCCAAATGTGGTGCATCAAGGTATAAATTGATGACTTTGAGGGAGTCCAAAACTAGTTCTCCTACCAAGGTGATGTGGTATCTACCTATAATACCACAGTTTCAACACTTGTTTGCCAATCCGATAGATGTGAAGAATTTGAGGTGGCATGCAGATGTTAAGAAAAATAATGATGGGATCCTACGACATGCGTCTGATTCCCCACATTGGAAAAAGATTGATTTATTGTACCCTGAATTCGGTGAACAAGTCAGGAATCTAAGACTTGGGCTTTGTACATATGGGATGAATCTGTACGGGACATTGAGCAACCAACATAGCACTTGGCCAGTTATGCTTGTTATATACAATCTTCCTCCCTGGTTGTGTATGAAAAATAAGTACGTTATGCTGTCGTTGTTGATATCGGGCCCTAAACAACCTGGAAATGATATCGACGTTTATCTTGAACCTTTGATTGATGACTTGAAGAAACTCTAGGGTGAAGGTGTGATGACCTATGATGCTTCATGAAGAGAGACATTTCATTTGCACGCTATGTTGTTTTGCACTGTGAATGACTTTCCAACATATGGGAATTTGTCTGGATATAGTGTCAAAGGATCTGAAGCGTGTCCTATATGTGAAGAGAACACTGATTTAATATGACTAAAACATGACAGCAAGACTGTATATCTTGGTCATCAAAGGTTTCTTCCAAAATTCCATCCATATCGTAGGTTTCACAAAGCATTCAATGGACATAATGAGGAACGAAGTGCACCTAAACCTATATCAGGGGAAGATGTTTATGAAAGAGTAAAAGACTTTGCCAATAAATTTGGTAAGAGATGACAATGTATGATGGCCACACAGAGTGACAAATCTTTATTCAAGAAGAAGTCAATATTTTGGGATCTTCCTTATTGGAGTTCTTTGGCAGTCAGGCATTGTATCGATGTCATGCACGTTGAGAAAAATGTCTGTGATAGCATCATCGGTACTCTGTTGAATATACCAGGTAAGACTAAAGATAGGATAAAATCTAGAATGGACCTACGTGAAATGGGAATAAGGACAGAATTAACAGAAGTAGTTAGTAGCGATCAGAGAACATACTTACCTCCCGCTTGTTACACGTTGTCGAGAAAGGAGAAGAAAGCTTTTTGTGAATGCTTGGTAAATGTTAAGGTGCTATGAGGTTACTCATCCAACATCCATACATTGGTATCAATGAAAGATCTGAAGTTGCTAGGTCTTAAATCTCATGATTGTCACACTCTAACACAACAAATATTGCCCGTGGCAATTCGATCTATATTGCTGAAGCATGTAAGGTTTGCAATCACCAGACTTTGTTTCTTTTTCAACAGTATGTGTGGAAAAGTTATTGACCCTGACACTCTCGATAAATTGCAAAGAGAAGTGGTTGTTACCCTATGTCAGCTTGAGATGTATTTTCCTCCTTCATTCTTTGATACCATGGTACATCTTTTTGTCCACTTGACTAGGGAAGTGAAAATGTTGGGACCAATTTTCTTGCATTGGATGTATCCCTTTGAACGATACATGAGCGTTTTTAAAGGTGATGTTCGAAACCGTTATCGGCCTGAAGGGAGCATTATTGAGGGTTATGTGGCGAGAGAGGTTATGGATTTTTGCAATGACTTTTTGAGTGCTAATGACGCTCCTGTTAATGACAAGAATATTGAGGAGCATTTTGGAAAAGGAATTTTGGGATCATGGATGAAAGTAATCATCCGCAAGTAGTTGGAACAAGGTCACTTATATATTTTACACAACATCGACAAAGTGAGTATTTATATAGAGGAACATACTAGTTTCATCAAGAGACAATATCCTCGAGCCAATTCAATGTGGCTTGCTAGAGAGCATAACAAGACATTTCTTAAGTGGTTTGAAGATGAAGTCTTACATCAACTATCTCAAACACCATATAATCTTACTGAAACTATCAAATGCCTTGCCTTTATACCAAAATTGAATGTTATGTCTTATGAAGGGGTTTACATAAATGGATTTTCATATTACACAAAGCGTCAAGATGATAAAAGTATCGTCCAAAATAGTGGGGTCACCCTTCAAGCGTCTTCATTGTTTTTTGCAAGTGCAATGGATAAGAGTCCACGTGAATCTAAAATGTCATATTACAGTGTCATTGAAGACATATGGGAGTTTTACTATGTAGATTTCAGAATTCCGCTATTTAAATGTAATTGGGTTGATAACACCAAAGGAGTTATAGTGGATGAATTGAGTTTCACATTAGTGAACTTTGAAAAGATTGGCGAGAAGGGTGAACCATTCATATTGGCATCACAGATGAAAAAAGTATTTTATATCGACGATCCTACAAATGATAAATGGTCGGTTGTTCTTCATGGTAAAAGACAGTTCATTAAAGATCCTATAGATGAAGGAGAGTACTATGATAAGTATGATGACTCCAGTCCATTCTTATTTGGGTTGCCAACACCACCAAATATTGAAGCTAATGATGACTTGTATGTGCGCGGAGATCACAATGAAGGATTGTTAATTGATAAAAGATCACAATATTAGAGGCATGCATGTTTATTTTTTATATGTTTTATTTTTCTGAATGTGAACTTTACAATGTGAATGTGAACTTTACAATGTGAATTACTTTACAATGTGAATGTGAACTTTTAGATGGCTGAGCATTCTCCTGATGACCATGCTGATGATTACCGTGAGGGTGAGGATGTCAATGCGCTGCCTCACAATGTAAGTTTTAGAAATATATCCCTGAGGTTTCTATCTATATGTTCATTTATAGTTATATCCTATACGTGTGTTTTTTTTGTCAAATTTTAGGTTGGTGATGTACCACCTGAAGAAATTGGGGCACTTGATGAGCAGCAAAAAAAAATGAGAAAGTGAGGGGCATCACAATGATGAACAAGCTACTACAACAAAGGGGCAATGGACCCAAACTGGCTGTGGATTTTGATCATGCAGGAAATCCAGTTGGAGTGAAACACAACTCATTTATTTCATATCTTGGGGTTCTTACTCGCAGCCATTGTAGTCCTATTTTTGAATCCTAACATAAAGTTCCTAAGGGGAAGAAAGACTTAATATGGAAGGAACTATACGTGAGTTATTATTATTTGCAATTCTATTTTTGTAGATTACTAATTTTTAGGATACTAGTTAATAACAATTCTATTTTGTAGAGTATATTTGATTTGGATGAAAAGCTACATTGTAAATGCATGATGCAATGCTGTGGGAGGGTCCTAAGGAACTATAGGACAAATCTCACCCGAGATTACATATGCGATGCTGAGAAGAGGTTCTTGATTGATTTCCAATTCTATACATTGATCACTTTTTGACTAACTCTACACTAATAATTTTTGTTTGTATTCTCTTTAAAAAATAAATTTAGGCAAAAGACAACCACTGAGCATTGGAACTACCTGGACACCAAAGACTAGGAGGACTTTGTTACCCAAAGAAAAATGGATGAATTCAAGGTATTAAGCGCCACTCCCAATTTAATTAATATACATTCTTATGTATTCACCTATTCAAGATTAACCTTTAGTGTTACTAACCAAATCAATGTGCTTACTAACAAGGCTATCAGTGATGCTCAAAGAGCAAGGCATGCACTGAATGTGCATGACCACACAATGGGTCCAAGAGGCTATGCAGGCGTTCGCCAAAGACTACAGGCCGAGTCTACTTCTCAGTCTGCTGCTACTCAGGAGTCCTCTACTGTTGGTCCCGCACCTCTGCCTTACCATGCTATGTGGATAACTGGGAGGAAAAACAAGAAGGGAGATATAATGAAGCCCACAACTGCTGAGGCAGCTGCAAAAATGGTAAAATTCAACTCTTAGAGAAATCAATCAATATTGATTATTGTTATGTTTACTTACCAATTTCTGTTGATGGCAATTAGCGGGAGCTGCACGAGCAGAGGAAGGCAAGTTCATCCTTGAGGGTACAAGGGATGAATTGACAGTTGCTTTGGGTAACCCAGAGCATCCTGGACGTGTTAGGGGTGCATGCACTGGTGTGGGCATCAAAGCATTCTTTGGGCCATCCCAGCGCAAACCTGTCCCAAAAGTGGGAATTTCACAAGTTGAGGTAACCTATTATTTTTTTAGAATGTTATTGTGAAAGGGAATTCAATAATCGACTATGTTTCTTTTATCCATATATAGGTAGATGAATTAATTGAGAGGAAAGTCCAAGAAGAAATGGTGAAGTGGTAGGCATCTCAGACGGCCACTCAGACGGTACCTGTGACGTGCCACACTTCTATTACTCCTACTGTAGAGGTTGTGAGTAATCATGTAAACCCACCACCTAGCACATCCTCTGTAAGTATTTTTATGACATAGTAGCTAGTCTTTTCAAGATGATATGTTTATGTATATATGTATATAACATTCTTTACGTAAATTTGTAGGAGTTGAAGCCATGCCGTCTAAAAAGTAAAGAATATGTTGTTGCAGAGGCACAGACTTACCCAGATCTTCGAGGGGAGATGTTTCATGGGACTCTAGTACCAGTTGGTGCAGTTCATGTGAGCCTGATACATATACTCCCTGATTGGAAGGATCTTCAACTGCCATATGCCCACCCATATTCTGAAACGCTTGGTGAGGTAGAAGGCGAAGTGATAATGTGGCCCAAAGAGGATGTCATCTATACTAATATTGTATGGTACATTACGTTCATTTGTTAGTGTGTATATATGAGTCAATTGATATGAAATTATATATACAGGTCAAAAAGATGACACCCGCTACATCTCGGCCTCCACGTCCACCTCCTCAACTACCAAGTTGGCTTCCAAGGGACCTACACGCCTCGTTAGGTCCTAATTGTAGGGGTATGGCAGCATGGATCGATGAACATGATCGAAATTGCCCTATAAATGTTACAATTCCGAAGGATGCTACATGTCAATCATACGATAACAATCTATTTATACAAGTTTTTGCATACATATTAATGCATAGGTATTAATGCAAGTCAATCATATAAAAACAAGCTATTTTTACAAGATATTTTAGAGTTGTTTCGTTATGATTGGCTGAACACATCTATGATAGAGGTGTGGATATGGTGAGATCTTGTTTATACATCCGTATACCTTGTTTTATATATAGTGATATGGTTTTTTATAAATTAATGCATACATATTACATGTTTTTCAGCCACTTACACACGATATGTACATATTTTTCATTTTCCCATGTGGGATTTTTGGTTCCATCTTTGATTACTCTTGTAGATACAGACCCTTCTTCAGTTACTTCATACTACTGTGATGCTTTTGAATATTTTGATAAAAATAAGAAGACGGTGATAATAGCTCCATTCAATGTCGAGTAAGTTTACTTTGCTTATAATTTGGACTTAAGAAAATTACATTTTTATTGTGGATTTTGAGTTATTAATTTTTAACTTTCTTACCTGTAGTGGTAGGCATTGGGAGTTACTAATTATTGTCCCCAAGACGTTCACTGCCTATTATCTAGAACCTACGGGGAATGAATTGAATACATTATATGGACACACAATGAAAAGGCCATTATTCTCATGAGAAATATTTCATATTTTTATATCCATTAACATATGTTATTACATTACTATTTAATTATGCAATTTAATGTATTACATTAACATGTAGGGCTTTACAAGAGTTCAAAAAAGCTAGAGGAAAGGTCCCCAGGAAAAACTATCAGCCACTAGTTTGGGAGAATGTGAAAGTAATTTCTCGACTCCAATGTATATATTATTTATGTGAACTTAGCTTATTTGTATTTTTGAATATTTTGTATGTTTCAATTTATAGTGTGCTACACAAGACAACGGTTGGGCATGTTCCTACTATGTGATGTGATTTATGGACCTAATCATCAAATATGCTGTAATGGAAACGATACTATACAGAAGGTATTATATAGCCTCATTAGATAATATGAGATATATCAATATTATTATATATTATTAATTACATATATACGTCATTATCTTTGTAGGTGTTTAAAACTAACTTCAACACATGTGGAAAGTTATTAGATGTACATACTCCCTATACGAGGGAGGAATTAGATGTTGTAAGAGAAGAATGGGCAAAAGCCCTACAAAGAGTGGGAATTTTTAAATATAACTGGGACAATGATGACAATGATGACGATGATGAATAAAGAATGATATTTCTAAACTTTGTTCTCATAATTATTTTGTGTGAATGTGAATGACTTTTTTCTGAATTGTCATATGTGTGAAAGTGAATGACTTTTTCTGATCAATACATGAATGTCTGAATGTGAAAAGAGATGAAATGAATGGAAGTGAATGTGAATGTAAATGACTTTGCATGTTTCTATGTGTATCTGATCAATACATGTGTCTGAATGTGAATTACTTTGTAGGTTTGTGGCCTGTTGTTGGCTGATATCAATGGATGCTGTAAACCTGTAGTTCAGAACTGAACTGCAGGTTCTGCATCCTGCAACTAGCCATACAGTAGGCTTGCAAACTGATAAGAAAAAAAATCAGAACATAGGCGTCAGTTATTTGTATAAAACCGACAACAAAGACGTACATCATCAGTTATTAGCAAAAAACTAACGTCTCTTCCATGACCGGCATCGGTTATCTATAAGAACTGACGCCTATTGTGGCCAGGTACCACAACCATGTTGGGAAACACGGTCGTGCTGGCAGGGATATGACTTCGGTTATTGTTTAATAACTGACGTGTTTAACCATGATACAATGTTGGTTTTCTGTACTAACTGATGCTTATAGTTCCCTTACAGGCGGTAGTGAGAAGGGTTATGGCATCGGTGTTTGTTTAATAACCGACGTCTGTGATCATGATATAGTGTCAGTTTTCATTAAGAACCGACGCCTATAGTCCCCTTGCTGGCACATTTTCGGTGGCAGGAAGGGTTATGGCGCCAGTTAGAAACTGACGCTGAAGGTGTCAACTTTTAGCGACACTCACTTGGGTGTCGCTTGAAAACCGATGCTAAAGACTCTAAATAACCTACGCCAAAGGCCTTTTCTATAGTAGTGATTGGTTGAAAATTGACTGAATGGATAGTTGAATTTGACCATTTCAAGTGTTGAATCGATCATTTCAGTGTGTCAGGTCAATTGAAACAAGTTTGGTAATTCTAGACAGTGAACTGACCGGTTCAACAAGTGAACTGATCGGCTCAGGCCCATGAATCGGTCGGCTCACATTGTGAACTGAGTGGCTTGTGGATCAATTTGATTGATTCAAGAATATGGGTTGATGCCATGTTGTGCATTAAATTAGGTATTAACTGCCAATACATTTGTGATTGGGAAACACGATGAAACAACCACTTTGTTGGGTGAACTGATCAACTCATATGCCAGCTGATCGATTCACCGGTGAACCGATCATTTCACCTCTCACAAGTTGTGAAAATTCATGAAATTCCAGTCCCTTCCGCTCCAACTCAGTCTGGGAACCCTGACCCTGACTCTCCTATAAATAGAGGGGTACTAGAGGCTTTTCTGACACAATTCTATTTCCTCTTATAATTGTTTTTGTCTTCTTTGGTTGTAGTAACCGAAAGAACCCGAGCAAGTCCTACCCGTTATGTTACAACCTGTTCCTATCTTTGCTGATAATCCTAGAGATTTAAGATAATCTTAATACTTGTCATACTTTTGTTGGTAATATTTTATCTTGTGCTTTATCTTAACTTTGGTAACCTTAAATACTTGTTTGTGCAACTCATAATCGTGACTTAAGCATACTATAAATATCCAAGTTGAAGCTAATATATCATTAACCCATACATGTATGCAAGAAAAGAGTTAATGACATTGAAGGAAATAATTAATAAATAATTTTTTTGAGAATATTATCAAAGTAATATTTTAGGATTTTATGTAATTCAATTATGAATCCAACAAAAAAAGAATGAACCAAATCGGAGTTAAAATAAGAGAGTTATGCCCTTTTTAGTAAACATGTATAGAGTGGCGCGACCGCGATGCTGTGGCATGTGCTGCGACCGTGACGCTGCGCCGTGTGCCACAATCACGATGCTATGCCATGACCATGATGTTGCATCGTGTGTCACAACCGCAACGCTGCGTCATGTGCCGCAACCATGACCGATGCCGCCCAGGACAACCAATCGTAAAATGATCATATCTCGGGCTATACTTATCCATTTTCAACAAAACAAAGTACATTGGAACCGAGAATTGATCCTATATCATATTAGATACCTTGATCTATGAGAGGGTGACTTGGAAGGTGATTTATGGGGAAGAACATGAAGAACGGCAGAAATCCAAAAGGGTTTCCATAGATTCGACTTGGTAAGCAGTTTTAATTGTGATTCTTCCTTCCCTTCATTTACCCTTGCTCAGAACCCTTGATCCATAGAATTTGAGGTTTGGTTAACCTATGACCTTCATCTTCTATGTACAAAATATCTCGTTTAGGGTTAATAGGAAGAAAAAACTAGTGATTTGCTAGATTTTTGATATGGATTCGAGATTTTTGGAGATGGGCTGCATTTTTAAGGTGTTTTCACACCTTAGGGTGATTGGGTACTTCCTTTAAATAGTAGATTGCATGAAAATGAGTTAAATCATAAAAAATCTTCAATTACTTAGTATGCGAGTACAAACCCTAAGTTGTCTTTTTGATCTAACTTTTGCAAGATGATATGAAATGGATTATTTATCTATTGTGATGAATTTCAGATTATGAAATCACATTAGAAATGATTACAATCCATCTAAATGAGAATTCTTAAAGTAATTATAGAGGGTAAATGATTATAATGAAATTTAGGGTCTTTGGCTATGACCGAAATTTCTATATAATTGAATAAAGAAGTTTGCCTAGTTGAATCTCCTTGCTTACGAATGATTGTTTTATTTGTATGCGTATTACATATATGTCAGATAGGATCTTGCATTTCATTCGATGATATCAATGTTTTCTTGATATATCAATAAGGAGGGTGAAACCCTAAATGAATGGAAAGTTGGAGGTTTGCAAATAGACATCTTCGATGTTATTCATGATGTATGATGCTTTAGTAAAAGGTATGGAAACCCTAGTTCAATTCATTATAGGGTTTCATATATATATATATATATATATATATATATATATATATATATATTCGATTATATGTGAACTGCTGAAATAAATCTTACTTGAATGATGTTATGAAGTATTAAATCCTTATGTGAGTCATGTGATAAGTGAATGAGGTAAATGAAACCCTAAGGATAGGGTGATCAGTGACTCAAGTATTGTGATATCAATGTTTCTCAGTATGAGATGTGGTTATGCTTAACAGTTTAGTTGTGGTAAATGCTATCAGATGGTTTATGAAATGAACAGTTTACAAAGCTGAACTAAGATATGTTGATGTGATGATTGAATTGTGAATTTTAAAGAGTGAATTAGACATTTATATTCCCTAAACACTGTAGAATCCTCACAAGATGAGGCCTGTGATGTGGGGAGGAAATGGTTTCCCGATTGGAGGTAGTCCAGATTGAGGTAAGCCAGAGCACACCAATAGGGTGCGGGGGTCTTGACCAGTAGGGAAAACTCCTTACAATTGTGTGGTACCCAACACCAACTGAGGATGCCGGTGGTGCATGTGTTACATGTTGAGTGATCAGTGGTTAGTAGGTCCACTAATTCACAATAAGCCTAAGGGCTTTGACTCACTGCCTGAATACCTAGGTTGAGAGGTGGAGTCTGAGATATCCGACCGCTCCCATTAGCCGCCGAGAGGCAGACATGCTGAGGCTCACTGTAGACGGGGTCTTACTCAAGAGATAGACTTAGGAACCCGTGCATGCTTCTAAGATTTGTACAGTGAGATTGTAGCTTGCTGCAATTCTTTCACATGTTGTGGTACACCTCATGTGGGTTCAGGGCATAATAAGATGAATGAGAAGTTAAACAAGTGTGCACAATTATTCAATTATTCTTTGTATGTTTTTGAATTATTAGTTCTCTTTTTTATCAATACAGCATGTTCATATATTGATTCACTCTTTTATATATCTAGCGTATCCTTACATATTCACATTTGTGAAGGATTAGTCTCTTTAAAGCCTACTGTTGTTATAATTGATATCAGTTACACAACAATATATCTGTAATTACAATAGTGCTTTAGATTGTTTCTTTGAATTACTCATTCACTGAGCGAGTAGGCTCACCCCTCTACTCACAATTTTTAGGGAAACCATGTGGACTTAAAGAATGTCAATTCCATAGTAGATCTACCACAAGAGCTAGGTATCATAATCAATTGAGTTTAGTCAGTCCCTGTCACTCTAGGTCCTTGTATAGATGTGAGAGAGTTGTAAATGATGTTTTGTATCTTTGTTTCCTTAATAAGAGAGAATGTATCTGAGCATGTCATATGTACATGAAAGTGTGAGAAACAGAAGGAATTTATGGATGTGTATCATTAATGTTGAGATCATATTAGAGTAATCAAACTTTAATTCTCTTATAAAGTTTGTTTATGTGATTGAATGTGAGAAAACAAAGATTTTGAAATAAAGGAAGAAAAAGTTGGGAGTGAACTTTGTATTAAGTATAATCCTCAAAATTATGCCCTAATCTCATGATTATTGGTAATTGTGGGATGTGGGTGTAATACGCTAAAGGGAGGGATAGCAAGGGAGAATAATTGTGGGAGAGCAAGTTGGTGACTAGTACGCCAACATGAGGGGATAACTTCTTCTTGTCCATTCTCTTGGAACGACAAGAGTTCATGGTGGTCCACGAGGACTACTATAGAGGCATGGATACTTTTCCCGCTAGGAGGGTATCGTCAACCCACTATCCATGATGATCAACCAAGAGGCCAACACATATGTTGTTTGAGTGCAATTTCAAGAAAGTTGCACAACTACAATAAGGAAATAGCCGATGGACTTGCTCCTAGACTAGGTATGGCCTCGTAAACCATCCTTCCCATTACATAGTTGCTGACACGATTCATTGGTTCAAGGGGATTATTGCAGTTAAATTTTTGTTTCTGCTTCCTATTCTGATGCCATATTTCCCTATAGTGGTATCAAAGACATGTCAATTTACTATGTTTTGGGATAATCTATATGATCAGATTTTTGGTTTTCATCATTTATTTATTGCACATGATGTGAATACCTAAAATGATTAAAGTACAAATCTGATTAAAGACTACATATGATCCCAAAGTAATATATATATGATATGTTATATATGCAACTTACATGTGTCGCCCTAAATGTGAGGTTTGATAGTGGATGTGTAGCATGGCTATGACCATTAGCCCAAATATCTATGTGTGGTTGAATGGTTTGTTTTGTTCCTATTATATCTCAGGTTGCATACCAAGCCTCTACCTTCTTCGTCCCAATGTAGAAGTATTATTCCTTCCTACCTTTTCTCCCCTCAAATGTAACTCAGGGTTTCTCATTACAATGTAATAAGTTTAATAGAAATAGGATAGCTTCTCTTCTTACAATGATGAAGATGATGATCAACATCAGGCAATCCGGCCATCTCATGTGACGAGCCAATCAGTTGGAGGACTGAGGAGATCAGACTGTAGGAGGAGTGAATTGGTCGACGGGTGGTACCAACCGACCATTTAGATGTGTCCAGAGATCGATTGGATAGGAGGCCAGATGATCATTTCAAACTACCAACCAACCGGCCAAGAGGTGAGCCGATTGGTTCAAGGGTTGAACCGATCAACCCAAACCAGCAAGCATAAATCTACACCAACAACGAGTTTGTGCATGAGATGAAGACCTAGGTGGTAGTAATTCATTGTAGCTCCAAAGAATTATAGTAGTGTGGCCATAACCATCGCTAATGTTTTATTATACATGTTTACATTGTGGGATATATAATGTATATGATATGGTACTATATATATGTGGTGATTGGATAATGTATATGTATTTATATATAAATCCCTCAATCAAACATATCAAGTCAAAGATGATTTCCTTAGTGGCACAGATGAAAATCTTGATCGACTAAGCGTGGGCACCCCAAGGGTGGTACATTGTCTATCTCGTGGAAGTGTGATGGTAGTTAGGTGGGTCTACCAAGCGGGACACATTTTTATCGTGTTGGCTTTTGGTTCATGATTAACTGAGTGTCCTTAATGAGATTAAGCACCAGAGGCATGCAAATGATTCTGGAAAAGAGTTGCACATAGAGTCTATCCAAGAATTGCATAAGATGCAATTGGTAAAGGTTGCCTACCTTAATGATTGATTATGGACGCTGACATTGGTTGGGTAATAATTGAATTATTTTAGATAAAGTGTTCAAGAATGGGATAGGTGGAATGCATTCATTACTAAACCCTAAACCCTAATATGTAAACCCTAAACCCTAATTCGTAAACCCTAAACTCTAATATGTAAATTCTTGGTTCATTAGAAGTTTGTGTGTTGTAATATTCCGAATTGATGATTGAGGGTTGTAAATTTGAACAAAATAATGAGAGCGATAGTTAATTAAAAATCTAATCTAATATCATCAAATCTTATATAAATCAAATCAAATCAAAATGAGTTTTAGACCAAATTGCAAATTTCTTTTATAGAATTAAATGGCAACACCCAACACTTTTTCTCTGCGATTAGTCCTTAAGAAGGACAATCTAAATGGGAATTACTTCCACAATTGGTTCAAGACACTGAGAATTATTCTCACATGGGAGTTCAAGCTCTATGTCCTGGAGACACCAGAGCCAAATGAACCTATTATCACCGCACCTAAGACTGACAGGGATGCTTACAAGAAGCTTACTGAAGATGCCATTGATGTCAAGTGCCTAATGTTGTGCTCAATGAATTATGAGTTACAAAGATAGCATGAGAACTAGATTTTATTGAGATGGTCACACATCTTAATAACATGTTCCTAGATCAGGCAATACAAGAGAGATTTGATGTCTCTAAGGCTTTGCTCACATGTAACATGGTAGAAGGAGATCTAGTAGGTCCTCATGTGCTCAAGCTCATTGGGTATGTGGAGAATCTTTCCAGTCTAGGATCCCCCTTGGGTAAAGAGTTGGCCACTGATGTGATTCTATAGTCTCTGCCAGAGTCATACAATTAGTTTGTCATGAATTACAACATGAATGGGTTTGACAAGCCATTGAAAGAGTTACATAGCATGCTGAGACCAGTCGGGGCACAAACGAAGAAAGAAAAACCCAAGTCTTGATGATGATAAACAAGACAAAGGGAAAGTCTAAAGGTAAAGGCAAAGCTAATAATATTTCTAAAGTTGACCAGAAGCCCAACTCTTCATCACTCAAGGCAAAGGGAGGAGTAAAGAAGGGAGGCAATTGTCACCACTATCATCAGCCTAGACACTGGAAAAGGAAGTGTCCTCTCTTCTTGGAGGAATTAAATAAGAAAAAGGAAAGGGTAGGGACCTATACTTCAGGTATAAATGTTATAAGATAAATTTGATTACTTTTTCATCTTGGTATGTGATATTGGATGTAATTCTGACATATGTTGATGTGCAAGATTTGATAAGAAGTAAATCCTTTATGAAAGGGAAAGGATGGACTGTGTGGAGAAAGAGTTGCTACAACTTCCATATACATTTAGAATTTATCTTAGACCGATGGGCATATAATAGAGTTAGAGGTACTATTATTTCATTATGCCAATAATAGAAACATTTTACTTTATGCATCTTGTATGGACAAGGATGATTATAAATAAATAGTTGTTAATGGTTCTATTTCAAAGATGTGATCTTATATGGCAATGACCCAAATATCTTGTGTATATGAAGGATCTAAAGATAAATGTTTATAACATAAATACCTAAAGTATTATAATTGATAACTCACACAATAAATATATATAACGTTGTTATCTATAGCAAAAGTATGAGAAATACATTTCTAGAATGTGTTGATGTTTATATAGACTCTCTTGTTTATTGAACCAATATGAGACACGAAATTCTTATATATGACCAACATAACAAACCACCTCTAATTAGAAGTAGTGGGATAGTAAGTATTCTATTGGGACATCCACATAATGATGTACAAAGACCTTTAGAATAAATGCTACAAATAGTTATTTGTACTTCATTTTATTTACTGATGATATGGTGATATGTATTTTGTAAAATACAAGTATCTTAAAGTGTTCAAGGAGATTACATGTATGAAGTACACAACTTCCTTAAAGGTATTAAGATACTTTGATATGATCAATGTTGAAATACTTTAGAGGAATAGTGTGAGGTCCTTCTGAAGACACAATGATAGTGTATCACAATCAAGTCCCCCTAAAACATGATGATGCATCAGAAAGAAGGAATCACAACTTGTCATGATGTGGTTATCATTTAATATAATCTTCCAATTTCTCTTAGGCATATGCTTAGCACTAAAACAAAGTACTGCATGAATGGTTTAATAGACACCATATGCAATATGGTGTGGGATTGTCCCGATGTGTCTTAATGATTGAAACTTATGCAAGAAAATAGTTTCTTGGAAATATTTAATCGCATAAATGTTTGTTTGTTGAACACTATTTATATCAATCCAATAACAAAAGAGTTTGTTGCTAGGATGGATAAATTCCAAAAGAATCAGTGGGATGAAATGGGACTCAAAAAGTTTGATATCAATAGGAAAACATTTGAATCTAAGGGGATATGATGTGAACATAGAGAATCAAAAATTTTGTGGAATCTCAAGTTCTCTCTGTAACAAAAAACTCACGGTTCTAGTAGAGCACATATGAGGTTTAAAGGATTAGGAATCCTACAACATAGATAAGTTGTGAGTTGGTAATAAGATGATTAGCCAACATTCAACTAAGAACAATAGATGAAACAAAGTCTGAGAAATGCCTTGAGGCCATTATATCTAGAATGGAATCCATGATCAGCAACAAGGTATGACCTGTATAGTACCACCTAAAGGGGTAAAACCCATAAGGTGTAGTTGGGTTTTCATAAGGAAGACCAACATGGATGACATATGAGGACAAATTGGTTGCAAAGGTTTTTCAAATGAATTCAAGGTGTTGAACGTGATAAAATCTCTTCACCAATTGACATGCTTATTTTGCAACTTCTTAACACAATGTGATTTGGCATATGGAAATGAAGCTGCATTCCCAAAGAGGAATAATTGAGAGGATGTGTACGTGACACATCATGAAGGTTTTATAACTCCATTAATGAAAATAAAGTATGTAAGGTACAAAGTTCAATCTAGATATTGAACCCAACATCTTAGAGTTGGGATCTTTTGACTTGACAAGATAGTAAAAAAGTTCAACTTGAATCAAGATAAAAGATGAAATTTTTTATTACAAAAAATTTGGTGGGAGAATATGAATATTCCACATATTGATGAGGAATGACATATCAATAGTAAGTATTGAAAACTAACATGGAAATCACCTTCAGTAAGAAGGATTAGGTGAAAAATACTATCTGATAGGAATTGAGATCTATAAAAATAGTTCCACAAAATTTCTAAACCTAAAGTACGAGCACATATATTGTCAAGATGTTGAAAGGGTTCAACATGAAGGATTCAATGAGATAGAATCTATCCATGTAGATGGAATTAGTTTCTCAAGAATCCAATGCTCCAATTCTTATGAAGAATGGAAGAGATGCCATATGCATTATGCAATATAACATACTCATCCCATTATCTTATATGTATAAGACATGATAAGATGATCTTAGTCAGAATCCAATGAAAGTCATTGGAATACCATAAAGAACATCCATTAGTACTTGAGAAACAATAAAGGATCAGTTGCTACACCATGGTAATGAAGGAAGAGTCGGAAGTAAAGGTTTAAATTGATGCAAGCTTCCAAAATGACATAAAATGATTGCAATATAAAATTGTGTTTAATTAAAGAGAAGAGTTATAAGTTGGAAGGAGTTCCAAACTACAAACCATTATTTTAATTCTACAATAGAAGTTGAATGTCCTGGTTTTATAAACATAGAAGTGAGTACAGTATGGATCTAGAAGTTCATATAGATGAACTTGTGAGATGTTCCAACCATTGATGGCATAGTAGAAATACTATGGAGATATTGGTTGTGCAAGGAATATCAGATAGCATACTACAACAATTCCATCTCATAAGAAATGTAGTATAGAGAAAAGATGTGAAACATGAAATATATTAACTAAATGAAATATGTTTCTAACTTGTTGGATTAGCACTTGAGCAACAGAAACATGATGGGCATGTTTAGATCACTTAGAATAAGATTCGTGGGTGATTGGCTCTAAGCGCAAGTTAGAGTTTCTTAGTGTGTATGCCCAGAGATCCAATCATATGATGATTTTGATGGCATATTACATAAAGGATTTGATTAATAATAACAAAGGTAGAATTTTAATTCATTTTATTTCACTCAATTATGAGATAATGAGTAAACATAATGAATGTCTAAAGAATAACATTACTCAATGATGTATGTCTTCAAGTGTGTGACTTGGACAATGAGATCATATGGATGTTAAGAGCATGTACATTTTGTTATGTCCCTAGTCAGATGTTATTGTGGAAGGTTGATAGACAACAATAACACATAAGACTAGAGTCTGTGTTGGTTGATGACAGAATATCATCAGTCATTATATACAATATCAAACCAAGCACATAGATACTTGTTAGAGAACAGTGCATATACTTGTTAGAGAACAGTGTATCTGATAGACCCACCCTGAGAGTGATACATTGAAACCATACCTGGTGGTCATAGTCATCTCTCATAGTGAAGGTGGTGATTGTGGTTCTTAGACCTAAAATCACTACACTCATTACATGTTGTTCAGTGTGTTTTGACATCATCCATTGTGATCCTAAATATGGGCTTCCATAAAGGTGATGATCGGATGCACTGTGGTACATGGGGATGACTGTGAGTGATGTAGATGGGATTTGTCCCTCCTATAGGTTTTTGATATCATGAACACTTGATAAGGAAGACTAAAAAAAGCATGAACATGCACATGTGAATCAATATATGTTATTAAGGTCACATATATCTTAGACAGTTTGCTCTAGTTCAAGGAACATGGATTGAACATTGAAAGGATGATGATTCCATGCCTCGAGCTCAATCTGGATATTAGAGACAAAGGAATTATACAATAAATATAACACCTATCACAAATTATAGGTTAAAGTTGTTCTCCAACTTTCCATTTACTTGGGTAACATTGATGCGTGACTAGGCACTACTCCTTGCTTGTGATATCATAAATGAGTTATGGACTTTCACTGCCAACATAATATGGAACCTATAGGGTCACACACATAGGAATTCACTTGGAATAGGAGTTTAATCATGAATGATAATTAAATTGACTATTAAAGTGTTTAAGTATTCTATTTAAACAACATTGGTTGAAACTTGATTGACTGGATAGTTGGAATGTCCATTTCAAGTGTTGAACCAATTGTTTCAGTGTTTTAGGTCAATTGAACCAAGTTTGGCAATTCTAAAAAGTGAACCGACTGGTTCAACAAGTGAAAGAATCAACTTAGGTCCATGAACTGGACAAATCAGGTTTTGAACTGAGCGGTTGGTGGATTTATTGGATTGATTCAAGGATTTGTGCTGGCATCATGTTGTGCATTAAATCAGATATTAATTTCCAATACAATTGCAATTGGGAAACATGATGAAACGTTCGTTTCACTGGGTGAACCAGTCGGTTCACATACCAACCAATTGGTTCACTGGTGAACCAATCATTTTGCCTCTTGTAGGTTATGAAAATTTGTGAAATTTCGATCCCTTCTGCTCCCACTCAAACTAGTAACCCTTACCCTAATCCTCCTACAAATAGAGGGGTGCTGGAGGATTCTCAGACACAACTCAATTGCCTTGACAATTGTTTTTGTCTTCTCTGGATGTGGTAACTGAGAGAACCCAAGCAAGTCCTACCCGCTAAAGGGAGGGATAGCAAGGGAGAACAATTTTGGAAGTGAAAGCCGTGACTAGTATGCCAACGTGAGGGGACAACTCCTTCTTGTCTATTCTACTAGAACAAGAAGAGTTGTTGGTCGTCCGTGTGTACTACTCTAGAGGCATGGATACTTTTCCCACTAGGATGACATTGTCAACCCGCTATCAGTGGTGATCAACCAGGAGGCCGACACAGACATTATTCAAGTGCAACTTTAAGAAAGTTGCACAAATACAATGAGGGAATAGTTGTTGGACTTGCTCTAGGACCAAGTATGACATCATAAACCATCCTTCCCATTAAATAGTTGTTGACACAATTCATTAGTTCAAGGGGAATATGGAAGTTAAGTTTTTGTTTTCATTACCTATTCTAATGCCATATTTCCCTACATTTGTTTCACTAGTCAATTAGAAGAATGATGTGTTTGATCCCTTTCAGTTCCTCAAGTACCTACCATCTTTTATAGGGAAAGATGATGTTTTGGGTTCCTAGGCCACATGGGGTTATTTCTTGTCATTGATTGTTACAAAAATTGGTCATTCTGAGGTTTTTCTTCGGCTAAGGGGAGTCCACAGATAATATCATGCATGCATGCATATAAATAAATTAATCTAATCCATATAGATAATGGCTCTGATTACCATAGAAAGAAAAAAAATGAGAAATTTAAGCCTAAATGCAATGCATGAATGAAATGATAAAAGCATAAGTTACACATAGATAGGTGGTCAGAAACCTACAATAAAAATGGTTAGATCTTATAATATTATCATGAGATGCACTAAATAACTAAGTGTAATATGAAATAAGATGTAAAAGCAACTATAAATGAAAGTAACACTCAAGTTTGCTCCTGGTAAGCTCCTTTGTTTAACATTAATGACTTTATGCCTGAGACTCAGTCATGATATGATGGAGGGAGAAGTTCAAGTGGTTAATTAATTTGAATGTCAGTGATAGTTAAATATCGAGTCATTGTCCATTGACCACGAATTATCCAGTCTTTTCACACCATATTACAATAGCTCCATGAGGGAAGATATGCCTGATAATGTGTGGACCCGACCACCAAGTTTTAAGCCTTCTTAGAAAAATACGGATGAGAGTTATGCAATAATACTTGATCTCCAACCTACAAATATTTCTTCTTCATGTGGCCATCATCCCTCCTTGTAGATGCATGCCTTTTAATAAGTTATCAATTGTAACTTTTCTAAATCTTACAGTCAAAGTAGACAATTTTCCTTTACTACATGAAGCTCAAAGTTGATCTACTTGATGGACCATTGAGCTTCGTGTTAAACCTCCATTAGTATATGGCAAGACTTCCCATACACCATCCAAAAAGGTTTAGCTAAGGGGAATCTTGTAGGTAGTTATGTATGCACAAACTACATCGTTCAACATGTGTTCCCAATCTTGCCTTGTCCTTCCCACCATATTATCAAGAATGGATTTTATTTGGAGATTATAAACATCCATTTGACCACTCATCTAAAGGTGATGTCGAGTATCTACATGATAAGAGACACCATACTTGCAAAGACATGCTTAAAAGTTGCATTCTAGAAAGTGTGATATCCCATCAGAATTGACATTGTACGGATGGCTTCAAAGTTGCATTCTAGAAAGTGTCTTTGAAAAGTTTCATGATTGGTTTGGAGTTACTGGACAATGTACAGATGGCTTCTACCCATTTGGATACATAATCAACAATGACCAGAACATAGGAGAGGACATAAGAGGAGGGGAATGGACCTATGTAGTCCACACCCAAATGTCAAAGTCTGCACTTCTAGTCAAAGATTGAGTGACTTCTCATCCCTCTTAGAAATATTATAGGATATCTGAGATTGGTCACACAACATAACATATCTATGAGCATACTCAAATATAGTAGGCTAGAATAAATCACATTGGATGACTTTAAACATAGTTTTCTTAGAGCTCATATGACCCTCAGTTGGGCTAGAGTGACATTGTTCTAGAATAAAGAAGCTTCCTTTTTGAATATGCATCGATGGTAAAGGCCACCTAAGCATAGACAAAAAAATAAGGCACATCACAATACTAATGATGAATGTCAGACATGAGGTTCTTCTTATCATTCCTTATGTAATCTGGATAAAGGGCTCCCATAGTTGGGTAATTCATAAAATCACCGTGTCGTGGGGTGAACGTAGATACCTTTAACGAGTGGTTGTTAGGTTAAGAGTCATTGATTTGGACCATATCAATGTCTTGGATGTGCAATCTTCTAAGATAATCAATAAAAACATTCTTAGTTCCCTTTATACCATTGATTTCTAAATAAAACTCTTGCAGCAATAGGATCCATATGATCAACCTAGGCTTTGTGTCCTTCTCTGACATTAAGTATTTGATAATGGTGTAGTTAGTGTAAATAGTCACTTACAAACCTATTAGATAGGAGAAAAATTTGTCAAAGGCATAGACAACGGCAAGAAGCTCCTCAATTATTGAATAGTTCTTTTATGCATCATCTAGCATCTTACTCACATGGAAAATGGTGTGATGTTTCTTATTGATGCACTGTAATAGAACTACACCTACAAATATAGTCATTGGAATCACACATGATCTCAAAGGGAAAAGACCAATATGGGGCACGAAGGATGTGAGTGGAGATGAGGGATTCCTTAGAGTGTTTAAGCATGCAATAAAATGGAAGGTGAAGTCCACCTCCTTTTGAAGAAGATTTGTGAGAGGCTTGGTGATCTTGATAAAATCATGAATGAATCTCTTATAGAATCTGCATGTGTTTGTATGTATTCCCAAAGAGCTAGTCATGTGATAATTGTAATATGGCATTATGTACTTAACTTGATAATATCAATAAAGGCAGTTTTGCCTATTTATGTTTGTTTCAATTATGATATGATGACACATCATAATAAACAATGATGTTACACGATGACATATGTCTTCAGGTTTAGGACCTAAAGAATGAGATCATGTTTTTTTATAAGAGTACATATATTCTTGTTATGCCCCTAATCAGATGTTATTGTAGAAGAAAAATAAATGAAAATAACACATAAGACTAGAATGTGTGTTGACTGATGATAGAGTCTCATTAATCATGATATCAGATATCAAGTCAAACACATAGGTACGTGTTAAAGAATAGTGTATCAGATAGATTCACCTTAAGAGCAATACATGGAAACCATGGAATGGTTGTCAGAATCAGTTCTCAAAGTGATAGTGGTGATTTTGGTTCTTAGACCTAAAGTCACTACACTCATCACATGTAATTCGATAAACATCAACACCATACAACATGACCTTGGATAAGGGTTACCATAAAGATGGTTATTGGTTGCGTCGTGACACATGCGGATTGACTGTGAGTTATGTGGATGGGATTTGTCTCTCATGTTAAGAGTTTGATATCTCGGGTCCTTGATAAGCAAGACTGAGAAATGTATGGCCATATTCATGTGAGTTAATACGTGATATGTGAGCTCACATGCATCTCTACAGCCTGCTCTAGTTCAAGAACATTGAGTGAGTATCAAGAGTACGGCATTTCCATGCCTCACATTCAGTCTGGATATCAGAGACAAATGAACTATATGATCATGGTAACACTGATCACAAATTATATGTTTAAGTTGTTCTTCAACTTTCCAATTACTCAGATAGAAATGATGTGATGCGGATACCACTAATTGCTTGTCTAGTCATAACTGTTATGGACTTCACTACCAATGTAATGTGGGACCTACAGGGTCACATGCATAGGATGCACTCAGAATAGGAATTTACTCATGGATAAGATTTATCTTGATTACTAAAAGTGTTTAGGTAATCAAATTAAACAACTTTGGATGATTGGAGACTCTAGTCAATTGATTGGTAAGCCAGTCGACCAAGTGGTACCATTCAATTGATTAGAGTGTCCATTCGACCAACTGGATCACTTTTGGAACTGATTAGTTTGACAAGGTCAAGAAAAGATGTGAAATGACCAGTTTAACTGGTTTAATTCATTAACGATATACATAATGAGGTGCATTAATGTTCACATTAAAAGATAGTGTTATTATGGCATTGACCACAAGACAATTGACTGACTAGATTGTCTAGCTGATGAACTGGTGTGCCATACGACCAACTGGATGGTCTAATTAACTGTCTAGTAGCATGTAGCAGCCATCAAACCATGAGATCTGGCCTTTGTATCCCCTGAGTTTTGTAAACCCTATCCCATACACTCCTATATAAGGAGGGGGTTGGGTAAGCCTCTCAAGACACTTCTCTTATCACAGTTGTGGTAACGTGTGAGAGAGCTTGAGTAGTATTCCCAAAGAACAGAGAGACAATAAGGGAAAAGGAAGGCAACACTAGGACATTGATGAATAGGAGGACAACTCCTTCCCGTCGGATCTGGAAGTAAAACATGGAGTTCTCGATGGTCCACCTGGACTACGTAGAGGTGCGGAACCATTATTGCCATGCTAAGAGGATACTGATAACCACCAGTTGTGTGCTACTTGTGAAGGGATCAAATCACCTTGTAGAATTGTTGTTGGACTTACTCTGGGACCAAGTAGATATTGCACCTTCTTTCGTAATACATCGTTGTTTATGTGATCTGCTAGAGAAGAAACATGGACACATTTTTTTGTTTTTGTTGCCTACTTTGTGCCCATATTTCTCTATAGAATGTCCCAAGAATAACACACACTTCTTTGACATTAGTTAGGAGATATCTTAGAAATCACTTTGATCTTCAATTTGTTGACTTCAAAACCTCTAGAGATGACACAATGTCCTATGACAATGCCCTCCCTCACCATGAAGTGTCATTTTTCCTAATTAAGAAACATATGTGCTTCTTCACATTATTCTAGGAAAAAGGAAAGATGGTGTAGGCATGATTCAAATGAATCTACATAGAATGAGATGCCGTCCATGAAGATCTCCATTATTGTCTCTAGGAGGCCGACAAAGATGAAAGAAGTGCAATGTTGAAAAGTGACAGGTGCATTGCATAATATGAAGGGCACATGTAAAATTAGTCTTTTCTTGATAACCTAGATTAGTCATCAAAGTAATAGAATTACTCTTGGTGTGCAACTCTCCACATGATTTGATCAAGAAAGGGAAATGGGAAGTGGTCCTTCCAAGTTGCATTGTTGAGCTTGTGATAGTCTATGTACATGTGTCACCTAATAACATTTTGGATGGGAATAAGCTCATTCTTCTCATTTATTACAAATGTAGTCTCCTTTCTTTTGCACTACTAGATCAAAACTCACCCATAGTGCGTCATATGTGAGATAGATGGTCCCATAAATTAGTAACTTAATCACCTCTTTGTGCACAACCTCCATGATAATTGGATTCAACTTTTTTTAGGTTGATGTAGGGATTGTAATCATCAATCATGTTTATTCCATGCATGTAGAGAGCTTGGCTTACCCCTATTCAGTCACTCATTTTTTAGCCTAGTTCCTTCTGTGTCTTCCTTAGTTCTATCAACAACCTTTCTTCTTGCTTGGTAGTTAGATCTGTATTGATGATGACAGGGCAAACCTTGTTCTCATCTAGGTAGACACATTTGAGCCCCTAAGATAGACTCTTAATATTGGGTGTAGTAGGCTCTTTGTCTTCATATCAATCATGAAGACAGACTTTATATCTTCAAATTAAACCTTAGGGTCTTCCTCAATAGAGTCTAAGGAAAGAAGAAACTATTCAACTTGTTCATCATTCAGGTCATGTGTGTTAGGATTGATGAGTTTAGTCTCAATAAGGTCTTCAAAAGTAGAATCCTCTTACCACAGTTGTGCCATTTTGTCAATGCAATCAAATAGAAAGAATTGCTCGTGAAAAGAGGGTCTCTTGATACTCTCAAAGACTTCAAAATTGATTGTGTCTATCCTAAACCTCAACTTCAAGATCCCAGCTTCAAAGTCAATGAGTGCATTGACGGTAGCAAGGAAAGGATGAATAAAGATAAGAGGGTATAGTAAGTCCTCTTTGATGTCCATGATGAGAAAGTCACATGGGCAATATGATTTGGGACCCACCCTCATAGGGATGTCTTCTACAATACCGATAGGAGTAGTCATAGAAGAATCAACAAGTTGAATCACGATTCTAATAGGAAGGATGTCAGTGGTGAAGCCTAGTCATTTAAACAAGTTATAGGACATGATAGGAATACTTGCACCAATATCAGCCAAACCTTTTCTATATGCAGAGTATCGGACAAAACAAGACATGCCAAAAGATCTTGGATCTTTGAGCTTTTTAGGCATCTTTCTATGGGTCATATATGATGTTGTTTGTGGCAATTTTATAGTCTCAACTTCCTCTATTAGGTACTTGTGAGTCAGGAGAATCTTGAAGAATTTGGTCCATGGAGGGATCTCAGCCAAAGCATCAAGGAAGGAATTATCAACATATAGCTTCTTCATTAATTCCTTGAACTTCATGAATCTTGAGTCTAGCTGTGCTTGAGCTAGATGACTCTGGTAAGGGACACATGATTTGTAGACTAGCCCCCACTGGGATGGAAGGATAGGTTGGTGTAGATTCTGGTGCCTTCTCGAGATTGGTTGTCCTACTTGTTGTTGGAGGGGACGTATCAACCTTCTTGGGAGTTTCAACCCTTAGTTTAACATGAACAACCATAGGGGTGACTTCATCATCTTCGTCATCTTCAAGAATGAACCTATTGTTGTTGATGATTGGGAGTGGGGGTTCTGGTAGAATGAACCCTGAACATGTGGTCACCATCTTTAGATCCTCCTTGTGCTTGGGATTGTTCTTAGGTTGGATAGCAAATGAACCCACTGAAGGACAAATGGCTGCAACAATCTATGGAGGTTCAACCTCCATAGACATGTTGTACACCTAATGGCTTGCATAATCTTCTTAATAGTGTCTAGGTGACTTTGACTATTAAATATTGGTGCGCTCTACTAGCTTCCCTACCCTAGGAGAACTTATCCTTGTTGATTGTAGGATGATGACCTAGATTGTAGTTATTTCCTTGGTTGAGGTTGTTGTAATACTGTCTAGGATTGGGGTTGTCTTGGAGGTAGGTTTGATTCTACTAGAATCTAGGAGGACCCCGAACATGGTTCTGATTGTGGTTTAGTTTGAGCTAGTGGGCGTTTTCCACCCCATCTAGGTTTCCATACAAAATATTTGGATGGTTTCTTGTCCTATTGTGGTTGTAGTACCCCTTTCTAGGAATAAATTTTATAGCATTGACTTCTTCAATGACTAGGCTACTGTGAAATTTGAGGTTTCAACACATCTTAGTAGACATAGTTGCATTGTAGGCTAGTGTGACTGTAACGACCCCCTTTTCAGTGTCCTCCAATTAATGAAGGACCTTAAATTCGAGCCATTACCTAAATCCCCAAGATCCATATTTAGCAAATAATAAATAATAGCAAATAATTTCCATTATTTCACAAATAATGTTACAAATGTATAATGATGCTTTTGTAAGGAATTACATGAACTTTCAACATATGATCTATAACATATGAGAATAAGTGTTACATCTAACTAATCCTCCTGACTTAGCTTTAGTATCTTCAATTGATTTCATCTAGTTCACCATTTCTTGTGACATCTTCATATTTGGTAGTTACCTAAAATGCTGACAATCAAAATGTGGTCAGCATATTTCAATATTTTGCTTGTGGTGCAACCAAAATATAGGCATGTAGGTGTAACAACATAACAACCATATCAACAAATATTATTAAATAATCAAACATGCATTTTCTATTATAACTTATCAACCCATAGTTGCTCATTCTTTGTGGTATGCCCCCTGGCTGGGGGAAATCTCTATGGGGTATCATCTTACTGGAGATTTTGTCCTTACAATGGACTCTCATAACCTTCCCTCTCCCCGTCTTGGTTTCATATCGGCCTTACTTTCTGGGCTTGGCCTATTAGTGACCTTCCTTTCCAGGCTTGATCACCAGTCATCACAATGACTTTCTTTGGCTTGGCCTATTAGTGACCTTCCTTTCCAGGCTTGATCACCAGTCATCACAATGACTTTCTTTCTCCCACATGTACATTCAACCCTCTAGAGGCAAGACCTTGGATTTGAGCAAGTTATGTTCATATATGGTGATACACATAGGGCCTTATGGTTTGCACAAAGTAAATAAACAACCAAGAAGGTTAATGGCAACACATTCGTGAGACTTTAGAAAACATCAAATTTGATAAGAGTTGTTACCCAGATACTTCATTTCCATGTAGAAATAATGCAACATGTACTTGAAGCATATATCCAAACATCCAAACATTCAACATATTCAACCAACATTATCTACATGTATGTATACTCTAAATTGTCATTATACACATCATACTAATCTAACATATGTCCTAAACTAGGGTTTAGGGTTGTCTAGGGTTTGGATAAGGAATAAGGGTACAAACTCTAATTTATTAACATTATCATCATGATTGTCTTGGATTCTTACAATATCATATTATGTATCAAATATAGGGATTCAGTATATTCATCATGTTAATTATTAGATCCAGGACTTCCATGCATATAATCACCGCTTAACTCGTGTATTAGCCTTAATTATAGAACAAGAATCATAATTAGGTTATGGAACTATTTTATTTAGATTCTACTCCTTTTCACGATCAATTTGATATATACTTTCGCTATATCTGGGTAGTTCTAGAAGATTCTATGGTTTTTGGAAAGCATACTATATAAAATAGAGTTTCATAGGGATATACCTTGTATATGCGTGACATGATATGCATTCATTAGGTCATACCACTCAGGACCCATGCTCAGTTTGATTGAGTGGAGTGCATCTCATGTCTGGGGCAATCCTAAGCTGGCCAGTCCAGGGCCAACTGGGCTCTTGGCTCCGCTCCCTTGCGCCCTTGTCGTTGTGTTAGGTTCCACGCCAATAAATATGCTCAATACTACTATTAGTGACAACTATGGCACCCACACTGTGGTTGCGGAACACCGATCACTCTTCATTCCATAGTATTACCCCTAGTGATTTCCCCATCATACTCCCTCTCTCTCTCTTCCTATTTATCATCCACATTCTCTTGCTCACATAAATCGTTTCTATTTTCTCTACCATTCTTCCATCCTTTGTGTATGGTCATATCTCTATGCCTGGGATCTTCAATGAAGGGTTGATCACCCAAACTCCATATTCCTTGTGCAGGTGTTCCAGGCTTCATCATCCACCATCCTACACTACCACCTCCTAGGGTTGCTCAACCACACTGCAAGCTCCTTCATATGTTCACTCCATGGTGCCGGTCTTGTTGCCCCAACTTCTCTTATGTAGACCTCTTCCCATGGAGACTCAGAAGGAAAGAGGATGATGGATGAAGTATCAGGGAAGGGTTTGGACTGCCATGCCATTGTGGAAAGCATCATGCTATGGGATACAACCAAATGACCATTGATGAGGAAGGGCATTGCCATGATGAGGGGAGATTGGTTTTCTACCAAACTGCTGTCGAGGGCTGCACATAAAGGAAGGAGGGGATTAGGGTACTCCATCTTCTCTTTGTACCACTTCTTATATATCATAAATGTTGGAGATCGATGGGTCTAGTTTTCATAAAGTTTTCTTATAAAATTGGCAAGGCATCATGCTAGGAAAGTAATAACTATATTCCTCCCTCCTTTCCTTATAATAACAATCTCATATCTTTTACTATATAGATGCAAAAGTCATGTAAAGGAAATCACCCCTCATACCTTTTTTTGTGTGGAAAAACTCAATTCATACTATTACCTTCCATTGGGAAAAGGAAAACTCCTTCGTTATTCCCTTATTTAATCAAAACTTGGTTTCAAAGGCAAATCTACATATTTACCAACTAAATTATCTTGGCCACAAAATATCTATTTCCTTAAAATAATTACCCACATTGTAAGGAAAGTCCTTTTATCTCAAATTCTATAGTTATCCTAGTTTCCTCATTATCTTCAAGTATTCTAAAAATTAGATCGAATAACATTTATTTGATGCCTTAAAACTTGTGTTGCAAGACATGATTAGATAATTACTCCATCAATTATCTAGGTCACAAATTATCTTAGAATATTTTGGAAAGTTTCTTATTATTTCATATTTCAGTTATCTAACAAATCATTAAGCAATTATCCCTTTTTATGCATGAAATCTCTTATTTCTTAAACTTGTATCATAAGCACCTATTTGCAAAGCAAATAGTGTCATGGGCCTTACTTGGGCCATGGGTTGAATCAATGTCACAAAGATAACTTTAGTATTCTATCAATTAAAATTAGGTAATTTCCTTATCAATCAAGTGTTATATTCATTGAATTCAAATTTAGCAAAGTTTAGGTTCTTACATTCACCCTTCCTTAAAATAAATTTTGTCCCCACAATTCTAATAAAGTTAAGGTGAATGATAACTAAACTTAGCTTCAAACATTAGGGTTAGCAACTCTTCCTGGATATCTTTATTTGATCATCTTTAACAACCTCAATTAACATGCACAATCTCTCATACTACCATGGTTGGAACCCAAATTCAACTTCGGGATATATCCACAACCTCATCAATTGTATAACATTATCACTTAGTGATTACATTTTCAACTGAATTTCATTTTTCACTTGGTGATTACCTTTTGACCTAATTTTCCAAACTATCATTAATTTATTTATGTGTAATGGTGAGGTAACACCTCAAAACCCTAGATGATGCCATTAAATTTCAACTTAGGGTATTCACTTTCATATGTCATGTTTTTTTTCTTTCTTTTAATCATAACATGTGTCTACCCAATCTCTCTCACTCATAACAAGATGAAATAATCATTTGGATATAGTCCAAACACAAAGTTCATCCCATTCCAAGAGCAGAGATTGTTTATTCACACATTATATTCAATTTAGAAATTTAGGTTAAATCATTCTCATCATGACTCCAAACCATGAAACTTTTTAATTCCAGGACCCATTTTTTCTTCTTAAATTTTATGCAATCATTGGGGAAAGTAACATTTCAAAATTCTTGAGTTTATGCTCAATTTCCTCTAAGATATATTCAAACATCATTACATGACTTCTTGTATTCTTTAGATCTACATCTCATGTCTCACTACCCTTTACCATTCCCTTAAGATCTCTAGGGGTATAGGTACATTTGGAGTGATATCTTCTTGACCCCTAAGGGTTTCATGTACTTACGGAGTGCCTCTCACATTGACCCCTTGGGCCTCATGAACTCATGATGGTGGCCAATCTTGTGACCCCATGGGCCTTGGGTACATATGGATGGTAATCTCACGATCTCATGGTTTTATGCTCTTAGGGCATGACCACCTCCTGACCACATAGGTCTTCAGTACCTTTAATCATCCCTACTTGACCTTATGGTTGACTTAGGGCTCTAACCTTCCTAAGGTTTTGTTGAGATATCATTACTTTATTTCATTGCACATTTTTCTTGAGATTTTTGCATCAATATTCGAGCACTTCTTTTTTTGTATAATTTCTTTAACCCATATTTCCTCCATCTCTTATGGTGCACATTATTCACTTTATGTACCTACATTGGGCACATGGCAACCTTCCCTTTCATGATTGGTGCCATACTATCAACCGCTTCTATCGTGATTTTTCCTCATGTCCCTTAGAGAAGGCACACTTGGGTTCAAAGAATTATACTCAATGTATTTGCTTTCATGCTTCATATACTTAATCTTTCAAGCTTTAGGTGATATTTAAGGTTACCTAAATTCTTAAATTGATTTGTGAACTCACCCCTCTATGGAAGGTCCTAATCCAAGGTCAGAAAACTAATACTTAGTAGTGACAAAAAATAACAAAATCATACATGAACCAATATGCATATTAACAAAAGAGAACAATTCATTTAGGCATATTTTCCATTATATCATCCACGTATTTACTACCTGAGAGTTGAATTCATTAAGGCATTGTGATCTACTACCAAAGAGTTGGATCACTATACAATGTGATATATTTTCAAAGAGTTGTATCATTATCAAGCACTTTACTACCAAAGAGTTGGAAGTACTTTACTTTCCAACACTTTACTACCAAAGAATTGAAGTGTTTAGATATAGTGAGATAGATATATTATGTTTCTTGTGTTCAAGACTATATATATAGAAAATCAAGCAGATAACATACAAAATGATGAATTCCTCCAATATAATGTGCCAATTATTTGTACACACATAATTTAACCATACTATATAGTAAGAGGTAAAACATACCTTGAAGAAGACAAATTTAATCACCACATATTCCTCATGTCAACTACAGCCACGTTCAATGTTTATCATGAATATTATCTCATTTCACTTTCTCCTATTAGGTTGCAAACTTTATTAGAACTTCACCCTAGATATTTCATGTTATTATAATTCATGCATATGGCTAGCCATTTATAGATAGAGAACTATTAAACCATTCCTAAGTCTTGCATCATGTCATATCCATATATCAAATATCAAGGTTAGATCGATTTCATGCATATATTATATTATGGTTATGCTAAACAAACTTATATGAGTGGCCTATCAAACATGTATCAAAAAGTCCAATTGAGGTTCCCCTAACCCATTACCTGAGTGTGGTTCCATGCTCAATCTCTATGAGTTCTCACTCAACTCTATGAGTATTGTAGGCACTAGATATGTCTTCCCTCTTTGGTGTAGGGTTCTCAGGTTAACCTCGTTAGCATTGATCATCAACTTCACATCTATCCATTCAAGCAAAAATCAAACCAAAACATGATATGGCATTCTCTCCATAGATCTCTACTCATGAAATATTCTTACCCAACTCTTCTCTTTCTCATAAACAACTACTAGAGTCTTATGCAGGGAACCACCAACCCGAGCATGAAGCTTCACAACATACTAACATTCCTGACCTCCTTGAGATCTTGGGACTCTCTCTTGATCACCTAGATGGTAGGTACTCATATCATAGTCACATATATGTAAGCATCCTCTTTCTCTATATCTAGGGTTTGGTCCTCCCAAGGAAATCTAGGGTACAATAAGACTACATGAATCATGCATGAAGAAGCTTAACTCATTCACTTAGGAGTAGTCTAGTTTAGTACACATCACAACAAATATTTCTTATAATTTCTCATATCTTGGAGTTTAGGTTTCTAAACTTCTCCCTTTGGGTCTCACTCTCTCTGAATTCAACCCTTAACTAGTCCTAAAACTAGAGGTCCTCCTTTGTAGAAGAGATTGAGGCTCTTTCTGGTTCACATCTAATCATAACTTAGCTTATCTTATCTTGGAGAAGCACACATACTTGAATCATCACATCTGATGTCAAATCCTCAAAACTAAAACCTAATTCACAAATGACACTGAGATCATCATAAACCATATTATCTCATTATATAAAACTTAGACCATATCATCTAATAATATTTCATCTATTCCATCCATCACATATTCCAACAAGGCTTTAGACATTTAATCTAGAACAAATCCGTCTTCTAGACTCATACATATGTGAGGACATATTTTCCTATTAGGGTGCTTAACAGGAGGAGGTAAGTCTTTCTAGTCACAAACTAACCTCACGAGTTTAAGGTTTTGTCTCCTGGAAGGTTTTTTCCCATTCTTGGGTTGATCCACCCCAAGTCAGGACACCAACCATAAAAGTTGAAACAAGGGTTTCATTTTTTTGTAGCTGTTGAATATGTATGTTTTAACTTTACATATTCAAAACCCTTCACATACATCATACATGCATTACTTCATGTACCTTGCATGGAAAACTAGGGAATCCAAAATCATTGTATTTTCTCTTTTTTCCTAACTTACTATTTATATGTGTAGGGTTATTATTTACCCACACTACTCCTAATACCCATGATTAGAATTAAGAGTTAAGGTTTAGGTATTACACCCACATCTTGACGTTTCATGATTCCCTTGACCCAGTAGGGTTTTCCTAAAGCAACTCTAGCTCCATCTAGGGTTTACCTTTATAAGAAAAACCCATAAAACATTTTTAAATCATTTCATCATTTTAACCTTTTATGTCGGAGAATGCCTTAATCTACTTCTTCTTGAAAACCTAACTTCAAATGAGGAGATAAGTACCTTTTAGGGTTTATTAATCAAGAGGATGAGAAGTGGATGAAATTCGAGATGAGAATCTTAAAGGAAACATTAGTTCAGCTAAACACTAGGTTCTGGCTAGACAGGTATCACCTTGGCTAAGCGAGTCCTTGTATTCCAACTTGATGGTGTAGATGAAAATATTGACATCCCCCAGAGCCACGATCCTTTCTAGACACCATTACCATTAGGTCATAATTCTCCTTATATTTTAAATATTACTTGAAATTATCAACTACTAAATATTATTTGAAAAATTTATGAGACTCCGATACCAGATGTAGCGACCTCACTTTACATTGCCCCTCAATTAAGGAATGACCTTAAAATTGAGCCATTACCTAAATTCCCAAGATCCAAATTTAGCAAATAAAAAATAATAGCAAATAATTTCCATTATATCACAAGTAATGTTTACAAATGTATAATGATGTTTCTCTAAGGAATTACATGAAATTTCAACATGGGGCCTAAAAAATATGAGAAGAAGTTTTACATCTAACTAATCCTCTTGACTTAGCTTTAGTATCTTGAATGGATTTCATCTGGTTCACCATGTCATGTGATATCTTCATAATTGGTAGATACCTAAAAAGCTAACAATCAAAACACGGTCAACATACTTCTATACTGTGTACGTGGTGCAACCAAAATATATGAATGTAGGTGTAACAACATAATAACCATATCATAAATTATTATTAAATAATTGAACATGCATTTTTTGTTATAACTTCTCAACCCATAATTGGTCAATCTCTATGGTATACCCTCTCACTGGGGGCAATCTTTGTGGGGTACCCTCTAATACTACTACAGAAACAACCTTTGGCGTCGGTTGTTTAACCCCCTTTGGCGATGGTTTTCAAGTGACGCCTATGTGGGCGCCGCTAAAGGTCAAACTCTTTGGCGTCAGTTTTCTAACCGACGCCTATCTGACATATAGGCGTCGGTTATATATAGTTGGCCGACGTCTATAATGTTCGTGCCACAAAAAAGAGCACCACCTAGGACACTTTCTGCGTCGGTTAACAACTTAACAGCCGACGCCATACACTCAGACGACACGGCCATGCTTCACTGCACGGCCGTGTTTAGTACTATAGGCGTCGATTTTATACTAATAAGTGATGCCTTTTCCACCACGGCCGTGCTATCCTGCACGGTCGGGTTGTTTGTCCTATTAGGCGTTGGTTTTTATTAAATAACCGACGCTGTAGGCCTTTGATGATGGTGTTCTATAAATAACCGACGCCTATACTTTAATTTTTTTTTTCTTATTAGTTTGCAGGCCTGCAGCGGTTGGTCAGCAGGATGAGAACCTATAGTTCAATTTTCTGAACTGCAGGTTTACGACATCCATTGATATCATCCTACAAACAGGCTGCAAACCTGCAAAATCAACAAATATTTTTTCACACAAGTAGATACATTCAAACATCAATTCAATTCTCACATTCATACATGTAGAAACATTCAAATACATGTATAAACATTCAGAAATATTCATTTACAAAATATCATTCAGCATCGCTATCAGCATCCCAATTATATCTTACAATCGCCACTGCTTGTATGGCTTTTGCCCATTCTTCTCTTATTTCATTTAATGCTTCCATCGTATATGGAGCATGTACATTTTTAAGCATTTTCCTATAGTGTGGTCAGTTTTAAACACCTGCAAAGAGAATGATATATATATATATATATATATAAGTAATAATATAAAAATAAGATTGATGTATTTCATACTAACTAATGAGACTATATATAATACCTCATGTATGGTATTAATATCCAATGCGGCATGTCGAATAATCATATGCATAAATCGCATCACATAGTATGCGCATGCCCAGCCGTTGTCTTGTGTAGCGCACTATAAATTGAAACATACAAAATATTAAAAATATAACTAAGCATAGTTCACATAAATAATATATACATTGGAGTCGGGAACTTACTTTTACGTTCTCCCAAATTATTGGCTGGTTCTTTCTCCTTGGGACATTTCCTCCAGCATTTTTCAATGCATCTAAACCCCTACATGTTAATGTAACACAGTAAATTGTATAATTAAATAGTAATGTAATAACAGATGTTAACGGATATAAAAATGAAATATTTCTCACCAGAATAATGGCATTCTCAATATGTGTCCAATTTTAGTGTTCAATGTACTTCCCACAGGATCTAGATAATAAACAGTGAATGTCCTGGGGACAATAACTAGTAACTCCCAATGTCTACCGCTAGAGGTAAAAAAGTTAAAAATTAATAACTCAAAATGCACAATAAAAATGGAATTTTCCTAAGTCCAAATTATAAATAAAGTAAACTTACTTGACATTGAATGGAGCTATTATTACCGTCTTCTTTTGCTGACCGAAAACTGTAAAAGCATCTATACAGTATTGTTGAACACTATCCGGGTCTTTAGCTACCATACTAATCAATGATGGAATAAAAAATCCCACATGATCAAATGCAAATTGTTTGCATTGATCTTCGACTAAGTAGCTGCAAAACATGTATTATGTATGCATTAATATATAAGAAACCAGATCACCGGATCTTACACAAGGTATATGGATGTATAAACAAGATCTCACCTTATCCATGTCTCTATCATTGATGTATTCAGCCAATCATACATAATCAACTCAATAATATCTTGTATAAATAAAGAGCTATCGTATGATTGACCTGCATAATCTACTTCTAAAGAAACAATTATAGGGCAATGTATATTATGTGCCCGTAGCCAACATGCCATTCCCCTACAAGCAGGACCTAACGGGTATTTTAGGTCAGTTGGAACCCAACTTGGTAATGTAAGAAGTGGAGGTGGAGGCCTAGGTGCTCCGGGTGTCTTCTTTTTAACATGTATATATAATTTCAGATCAGTTGACCTCATATATACACATTAACAATCTAAAGTAATGTAACGTTGTCTTACAATTTCAATAGTGTAGACGACATTTGCTTTGGGCAACAATATCACCCCGCCTTCTGCCTCACCAAGTGTATCAATATCTGGGTGGGCATATGGCAATGCAGCTTCCCTCCAATCGGGTAATACACATATCGGGCTCACACGAACGTAGCCCTGCGGCATTGGAGTCCCATGAAATGTTGCCCCAGGAAGGGACTGGTAAGCCTGCGCCTCTGCAACAACATAGTCTTGCATTCTTAAGCGGCATGGCTTCAATGCCTACAAATTTACGTAAAGAATGTTATACATATATACATATCACCTTTCGAACATATCATCTTGAAAAGACTAGCTACAATGTCATAAACAATACTTACAGCAGACGTGCTAGGCGATGGCTCTCCAGGATTACTCGCAGTCTGTGCATCAGGAGAAGAGTGGGTCGCCATAGGCTGATTGGAAGCCTGAGATGCCTGCCACCGCACTATTTCTTCCTTGACCTTCTCAGCAACTATATCATTGACCTTCTTAGCAACTATATCCTCGACTCTCTTATTCTCCTATACATGGATAAAAGAAACATTAGCTTATTATTATTGAATTCCCTTTTGCAGTAACATTCTAAAAAAAGAATAGGTTACCTCTTCTTGTGAAAGTCCCGCTCTGGGTTTGCACTGGGATGGCCCAAAGAATGCTTTGATGCCCACACCAGCGCCTGCACCCCTAACACGTCCAGGATGCTCTGGGTTACCCAGAGCAACTATCAATTCATCCCTTGTGCCATGAGGGATGAACGTGCCTTGTTTCCTCTTCTCGTGCAACTCCCGCTAATCACCATCAACAGAAATTGGTAAGTTAACACCACAAATAATCAATATTCAAATGATTGCTCTAAGAGTTGTATTTTACCATTTTCGCAGCCGCCTCAGCAGTTACAGGCTTCTTTATTTCACCCTTCTTATTTTGCCTCCTAGCTATCCAGATATCATGGCGAGGCATGGGTGTGACAGAATCCTGAGTAGGAGCAGACTCCTGAGTAGCCGCGGACCCCGCCTGTAGTCTTTGGCGAACGCTTGCATAGCCCTTTGGACCCATAGTGTGGCCATGCACATTCAGTGCACACCTTGCTTTTTGCGCGTCACTGAGGGCCTAGTTAGTATGCACATTAATGATTTGGTTAGTAGCACTAAATGTTAATCTTGAATAGGTGAATACAACATATATTAATTAAATTGGGAGTGACACCTAATACCTTGAATTCTTCAGATTTTCTTGAAGCAACAAAATTGTCCCAATCTTCTTTGTCCAAGAAGTTCCACTGCTCAAGGGCCGACTTCTTCTTCTTATCACCATCTTTTATGTATTCTCTGTTCAGATTTGTCCTATAGTTCCTAAGCATCTTTCCAGCACGTTGCATCATGCTTTTACGATGCAGCTTCTCATCCAATGCAAATAGATTCTGTAAAATAGAATTCTTATTAACTAGTATCCAAAAATAGGATTGCAAATAATATAATTTGTAATCTACAAAATAGAATTGCAAATAATAATAACTCACACATAAATCCTTCCATATCAAGTCTTTCTTCCCCTGAGGAACTTTATGCCAATTATCATACTTAACACCACAATGGCTTCGAGTGACACACCCAAGATAGTTTACAAAATTATTGCGGTTCACTCCAATTGCATTTCCTCCATTATCAAACTCCACAACCAATTTGGATCCACTACCACTCAGTGCTATTAACTTCTTCAATAGAGTGATGCCCCTTTTCTTGTTAAGTGTTTGGTGCTGCACATCAAGTTGCTCCAGTGCTTCAGTGGGTACATGTGCATCATCAACCTAAAATTTGACAAAAATAAACCCACTGAATTAGCGCAATATAGAAATATGGGATATATGACATAACTAGAAGATAATGAATTTTATAGAAATACAGGATATGTTTTTAGAACTTACATTGGTATCCTCGCCATGCTCATCATGGACAGCATGCTCATCATGGACAACATGCTCATCATGGACTTCATGCTCATCATGGACATCATGCTCATCATGGTCAGCCATCTGAAAATGTCATTAAAAAGGCAAACATTTAGCATTTGTATTAACCAGAAAAAGGCAAACATTTAGCATTTGTATTAACCAGAAAAAGGAAAACATTTAGCATTTGTATTAACTAGCATTTGTAAAAAAATATAAACATACATGTCTCTAAAATTGTGATCTTTTATCAATTAACAATCCTTCATTGTGATCTCCGCGCACATATAAGTCATCATTAGCTTCAATATTTTGTGGAGTTGGCAACCCAACTGAGAATGGACTGGAGTCATCATACTTATCATAGTACTCTTCTTCATATACAGTGCAAAACAACATAGCGTGCAAACGAAATGTCTCTCTTCCTGAAGCATCATAGGTCATCACACCTTCAGCCCAAAGTTTATTTAAGTCATCAATCAGAGGTTCAAGATAAACATCGATATCATTTCCGGGTTGTTTAGGGCTCGATATCAACAACGACATCATAACGTATTTATTTTTCATACACAGCCAGGGAGGAAGATTGTATATAACAAGCATGACTGGCCAAGTGCTATGTTGGCTTCTCAATGTCCCGTACAGATTCATCCCATATGTACAAAGCCCAAGTCTTAGATTCCTATCTTCTTCACCAAATTTGGGGTACAATAGATCAATCTTCTTCCACTGTGGGGAATCAGACACATGTCGTAGGATCCCATCATTATTTTTCTTAACATCTGCATGCCACCTCAAATGCTTCGCATCTTTCGGATTTGCAAACAAGCGTTGAAACCGTGATATTATAGGTAGATACCACAACAACTTAGCAGAAGAACCAGTTTTGGACTCCCACGAAGTCGTCAATTTATACCGTGACGCACCACATTTTGGACAATATTTCAAATCTACATAGTCCTTTTGTATCTTCTTGGCCTCCATTCCCATTGGGCACAACATTTTCTTTACCCGATATGTTGAGATTGGCAGCTCGTTTCCTTCAGGAAGCATTTCTTTCAACAAAGTCAACAATTCAGTGAAGCTTTTGTCGCTCCATCTATTGTTAGCTTTCAACTTATACAATCTCAACACAGCGCTAAGCTTCGTAAACTTAGCACAGCTTGTGTATACCGGTATCTCAGCATCATGCACAATGTTTCTAAAGATAGGAGGTGGATCGGTGTGTTCTACCCTACAACTATCCAGCATCACATCAACGATGTCTACTGGAACTGGTTCATTCACATCTACGTCATCAGAGGCAATTTCTTCTTCCACCCAAGCACTGTTATCGACATCTACTGGTTTCGAGTTTGAAATCTCTCCATGCCAGTGCCATTCTGTATAGCCTTGTACAATCCCGTTTCACATGACATGACTTTTGATTTCGTCACCAGTGTTGACTTTCAAATTGTTACCGCAATGCCTACATGTACAGTAGAACCTATCTGTAGGTTTTTTCCTATGTTCCTCGGCAAATCTAATAAACTGATTAAGACCAGATATAAACTCTGGGGTGCAACGATTGCGAATGGACATCCATGATCTATCCATTCTATGATCAAAGAGAAAACAAGTATATATTAGGACAAGATTAGGGTATACACTTACATCCTATCCAAGATTTACTCCTATTATCTACAATGAAGCCGGACTCCATACAAACAATATATAATTTAGTGTTTAGGTGTTCAAGAACAGTCCCAAACCAGGACCTATCCAAGATTTACTCCTAATGAGTAAATCTTGGACGGGTTTCTAGGCCAACAAACACATGTGATATCATTCTTATATATAATAAATGTGTACCACCTATCCCATCCTTGAACACCTAATCTCACTAGTAAGTGTATAATGTGTATTGGGTTTTCAAGAAAATTTTGGCAGCATTTCCCCGCTGTTCTCTAAGTACATATGTACTTAGAGAACAAACGGGAAAATGCTACTAAAATTTTCTCGAAAACCCAATACACATTATACACTTACATCCTAAGTGAGATTAGGTGTTCAAGAACAGTCCCAAACCGGGGACTATCCAAGATTTACTCCTAATGAGTAAATCTTGGATGGGTTTCTAGGCCAACAAACACAATAATAGATATGCACATGTTAGGGTTTCATCACAATTAATGTTAGGGTTTCATCACAATTGATGTTAGGGTTTCATCAATGTTAGGTTTAATCAAATCAAATAAGGATGCTAGAATTGACAAGTTTAAATCTTATTTCAACATGCATCAAAATTTACTGAATTAAGTCAAACATTAGGATTAGAAACACAAATATATGCAAGCAAAAAATTTGTTCATATTCTAGGATTTACATAAAGCATTACATAAAAATTTGTTCATATCCTTACCAACAGCAAGCACGACCGTGGCTGTGTTAGCCTACCACAACCGTGGCTGTGTTGCCTTACCACGGCCGTTTTGTCCAGCACGGCCGTGGTTGGCCAACACATCCATGGCCGTGCTTGCTGCATGTTGGTAAATAGCTAGGGAGAAGGAAGCAAAGAGGTAGCGCTACCTGGAGCTAGTGTGGAGAAGAGCGGCGGCAGCAGTGGCGGACCGGCAGAGGACGCGACGTGGAGCGCACAGAGGACCGCCGACGGCAGCAACGTGTGGAGCATCTAGAGCAGCAGTGGCAGCGGCAGCAACAAACGACTAGGGGTGTGGAGCACAACAACAACAGAGGATGCAGCGGCGGTAGCAGCAGAGGATGCTGCGGCGGCGGGCGAGCACAGCAGCAGCAACAGCGGGGGGCGTGGAGCACAGCAGCGGCGGGGGGCGTGGAGCACAGTAGCAGAATTCGTGATGAAATAGGAAGAAAGGGGGAAGAGCCGGGTGATCGGGTCTATTAAGTTGGTCAACGACGTCGGTTATCTACGAAAACCTACGCCTATTATCTTCAGCGTTGGTTGCTAATAAAAAACCGACGTCCAATTAGACAATCTTTACCCTAAATTAATTGGCGGGAACCATTATCAACGTCGGTTATCCAAGGATAACTGACACCGAAAGTGGAACTTTTCGCGCAAAATTTTATTTTAAATATGCATCAGTGCATAGTTAAACCACCGACGCTGTATGTGACCCAAATTTTTTTCGCTCGAAAATTGGATTTCGTGGGCGATTTTAGGCGTCGGTTGGTTATACTCAGCCGACGCTGAATACAAAACGGTACCCGTG
The DNA here is from genome assembly GCA_963693085.1 of Alisma plantago-aquatica. NCBI lineage: Eukaryota > Viridiplantae > Streptophyta > Magnoliopsida > Alismatales > Alismataceae > Alisma > Alisma plantago-aquatica. The sequence continues at coordinate 400,841,830 of OY856414.1, read as the reverse complement.
TCTGGCTGGTCTTCGAATATAGACGTCGATTTGCCTAAATCACCGACGCCTAAGATTATAGGCGTCAGTTTTCCTAAATAACCGATGCCCAGAAAAGCGACACTGAACGCTATTTCTGTAGTCGTGTAACTGGGCAGTTTGCCCTTACAGTGGACTCTCATAACCTTCCCTCTCACAGGATTGGCCTATTAGTGATCTTTCTTTTTGAGCCTAATCACTAATCATCATATGAATTTCTTTCTCCCACATGTACATTCAACCCTCCAGAGATAGCATCTTGGGTTTGAGCAAGTTATGTTCACATATGATAATACATATAGGGCCTTATAGTTTGGAGTAAGTAAATAAACAACCAAGAAGGTTTATAGAAACACACTCATGAAACTTCAAAAAACATCAGAATTCGATAAGAGTGGTTATCCATAAGTAACCACATGCCTCATTTCCATGCAGAAACCATGCATTATGTACTTCAAACATATGTCCAAACATCCAATCATTCAACATAATCAACCAACATTATCTGCATGTATGTATACTCTAAATTGTCATTATACACATCATATTAATCTAGAATATGTCCTGAATTAGGGTTTAGGGTTGTTTCAGGTTTGGATAAGGAATAAGGGTACAAACCTAATTCATGATCATTATCATCATCATTGTCTTGGATTCTCACAATATCATATTATGTATCAAATAAAGGGATTTAGTATATTCATCATGTTAATTATTAGATCTAGAGGCTTCCATATATATAATCACCACTAACTCATATATTAGCCTTACTTTTCAAATAGGAAGTATATTTAGGTTTTGGAACTATTTCATTTAGACTTTACTCCTTTTCTTGATCAATTTGATACATACCTTCTCTATATTTGAATAATTCTAGCAATTTCTATGATTTTTGGAAAGTATACTATATAAAGAAGGATTTTGAAGAAACATACCATGTATGTGGGTGATGTGTCAAGCATTCATTAGGCCACGCCACCGGGGACCCATGATCAGGCTGGTTGGGTGGGGTGCTTCCTGTGCCTAGGCGAGTCTGATCCGTCCAATCTAGGGCAACCGGGCTCCTGGATCCACTCCCTCGTGCCCTCATATTCGTGCGGGGTTTTGTGCCAATAGAGGTGCCCAACGCTGCTGTCAACAATAACTCTAGCATCCACACCATGGTGTCTATACACCGATCACCCTTCCTATTGTCATAGTAGCCCTAGGAATCTTCCAAAAGCACTTCCTCTCTCTATCTTTCTGTTTCTCATCCTCATGCTCTTGCTCACAGAACTCAATTCTGTTTGCTTTGTTGTTCTTCCACTCTTCCTCTACTGTTATATCTTTATGCTTGGAATCTCCAATGAGGGGTCAATCACCCAAACTCCATCTCCTTGTGTAAGTGTTCCAAGCTTCATTAGTCAACATCCTACTCCGCCACCTCTTAGGGTTACACGACCACACTACAGGCTCCTTCATACATTGGCTCCATGGTGCCGATGTTGTTGTCCCAACTTCTCTTATGGCAACCTCTTACCATGGAGACTCAGAATGAAAGAGGATGAGGGATAAAGTATTCTGAAAGGGCCTAAAGTAACATGCCATTGTGGAAAGCATCATGCTACGAGATACAACCAAACCACCATGGATGAGGAAGGGCATTGCCATGATGAGTAGAGAGAGATTTTCTACTAAACTATTGTGGAAGGATGGAAGGACGAGATAGGGGTAGTTCAATTCTCTGTGTACCACTTCTTATATATCACAAGGGTTGTTTATCAATATGTCTAGTTTCCATAAAGTTTCCTTATACGATTGGCAAAGCATCATGCTAGGAAAGTAATAACTATATTCCTCCCTCCCTCCCTTATAATAACAATATCATATCTTTTACTCTATAGACCCAAAAGTCACATAAATGAAACCACCCCTCATACCATATTTGAAAAAAAAATCTATTTATACTATCACCTTCCATTAGGAAAAGGAAAATTTTCATTATTCCCTTGTTTATCTAAAACTTGGTTTTAAAAGCAAATCTACATAATTATCGAATAAATTATCTTGGCCACAAAATATATTAGAACTTCTTACATTTCCTTCCATAATCCTATATTTGTATTATCTATCTCATAAATTATCTTGAGTATTTTTCATGAGAAAGAAAATACTTATTTTCCTATTTGGTATCCCAGGGACCCCTTTGTAAACCTTGATTATGGAAACTAAGTAATTAATATATCTCTCTTGTCTTTACTCCAATTGGTCCAAAATTAGATATTCCTTTATTATCCTAGAATCTTGTAGCGAGCCAAGTTTAGTAACAAAGAGATGTTTGTAGACACCCTCTTCTCTTTCTTTAAGAGAGGGAAACAACATTTAATTGTTACAACTAAGTCTCTCTTCCTTCTCAATTTTGTATAGGATACTAGGAGAGTCCTTTTGCTACATAACTTAGAGGGAAACTCGTTAATATCTTTGTAAACTAATATCTAATTTTTTGGATTTATTGGGATAACTTTCATAGGTGAAACTTTCCATTTATGTATTTCCTTAGAATAATTACCCACATCATATGGAAAGTCATTTTTATCTCAAATTATATAACTATCTTAGTTTCTACATTATCTTTAAGTGTTCCAAATATAAGATCAAATAACATTTATTTGATGCCTCAAAACTACATGATTAGATAATTACTTCATTAGTTATCTAGATCATAAATTATCTTAGAATATTTTGGAAACTTTCTTAATATTCCATATTTTAATTATCTAACAAATCACCAAGACATATCCTTCATTTAAGCACAAAATCTCTTATTTCTTAAACTTGTGCCACAAGCACCTATTTTCAAAGCAAATAGTTTCATGGGCCTTACTTGTGCCATGGGTTGAATCCATGCCATAAAGATAACATTATTCTTCTATCAATTACAATTAGGGATTTTTCTTTTTAATTAAGTCTTATATTCATAGAATTTCAAATTTACCAAATGTAAATATCTTACAGTGACCTTCCGCACTATAGACTTGGCATATCTCTAGTGATAACCCCACTTGAAAAAAAAGGAGTGGCCTCTCTGCCCATTCGTCAGGAGGGTTGACTCAAGGTTGTCATGCATGGGTGCAATCATCTAGATATTCAACAATTGCCTTCAGCTGAGATCTCTCTTCCGACATGGCCACCTTGAGAACCCCTTTCTTGCGTGAGGAGCCCCAGTTGGCTTGGTTTTCAGCTCCCCTATTCACCCCCTTCCATGTGTCATCAAAGCTTTGCCACTTGAAGTTGCCATTGGAGGCGGTGCTTAGAAACTACTTGACATCATCATCGACTCCCCTATAGAAGGTTTCAATAAGTTTTACAAAGGAGATGCCATCTTGAGGGCATTTTTGCAAAAACTCCTTGAGATGATGCTTCAATGAGAGTTTCCCCTAGTATATATTTGAATTGGGTGATCTTCCTTTAGATTATTTGGTATGTGAGTGAGCGTAAAAAAACTTCTCAAGGAACTAGTTCTAAAGTTCCTCTTAAGCTCTAATGCTATGATCATCTAAGGAATTGTACCGCACCATAGCCTTTTTAGCAAGGGAGTAGTCGAATAGACATAGATTCACTATTTTCTGAGACATTGTGGCTTGTTTCCTCAGTACTCATATGTCAGTGAACTTTTGTAGATGGTCATGTGTGTCCTCGCCGATTGTACATACAAAATTGCTGTTTTGCATTATCATCACCCATTGCATTTATATATTAAAGTGAAGTGTCACAAATATATGTTTGGATGATTGGGTTGTCAATGTCTACAACCTTACAAATAAAGAACTCTCATTCTTATTTGATCAATTACATCGAAACAGAAGACAAGCGGGCAACAAGCTGCGCCGCTAGTCCTTTCTGGATGGCAAAGCCAATCCTTTGAAACACAACATCCATACACTTAGGAGACATTACATTACTATTCATAACTTTTTGGACCCTCTTCAGAAGCTCCACAGATTCTGGTGCTAAGAATCCAAAAGTATCAAAAGAAAATGGGATAAAGGCGTGTTGATTCTCAATACATGCTTTCTCATGCTTGGCTACTTTGGCTAAAGCAACTTTAAGAACAACATGTCCTGCTGTAAAAGTCCCACTTCTCAATCCCACTAACGGAGAAACCCCTGTTAGATCCACACATGCATGTTTTCCTCCTATCCATCCAAAAACCAAAACATCAGCAGGTCTAAGTGTCGACCTCCCCTCTTGTGGATCAGTTAGAAAGTTCACCGGTGCCTCTTTCTTAGCAACAACACCTGCACGTCTGAGAACATCAAAGAGAACATCTCTAACAAGATCATGTCTGTACTTAAAACATGGAAGTTCCCTGCAATGAACCGCATGCTCCCCAAAAGAGTCCAAACATGCCTTATGACAAACTGGACATATCTCATCGACCAGAAACAAGGGAATCATGAGACAATATTTGAGGATACTACAATACTCCACTGGGGACATGTGCAGACCAAGTCCATCAATAGGAATAGTAAGAAGAAAATCTTGAGCATGATCAGCGTGTAAACACTCAAAAACTGCCTTTTGTCGAATGGTCATAGCAAACTTAACTTCCATATCCTCAATTATTTTACTAAAAAGAGCACTCGCCAAAGCATTTTGTGCCTTTGGGGGGACAATGTTTTTTTAGAAAAACAACTGAGATCAAAGGAAGGAATCATTTCACGAAGATGATCAAGGGCGAAATCAAAGTCAGTGTCCATACCGTGAATCCCACTACCTCGCAAGATGTGATCTTGAAGCACCCAAGATTGGGCCCTAGATGCCGCAAAAGCATACGAAGAAGCTTCAACAGATGAACTAAGACCCAAGCCACCAAGACGGATCGACAATGAAGACAACCTCCATTATAAGTCCCCAAAAAAGGGACCTCCACAGACTGTAATGTCTTCAATAGATGCTCGCAACTCTCTATCAAAACATGATGATGCCTCTTCCATGTACCTAGGTTGACAAGTCCTCAAGCCAAATAGAAGCTTTGCAATTCCCATACACGAACGAAGTAAGAGGAGCTCACTCTGAGGATCACCTAACTGGGGAAGAAGATGCATCAAACCAACAGCCTTTGAAGCCCTCTCCATAGCCAAACCTCTAATAAAATTGTTGTCTTTGCTAACAGCTCCTCCAAGCAGCTTCACTCCAACTAAAGGTCTCCCAATATCTCTCGGGAAAAACTCATTTTGAAGCTTTCTACCATCACATGTAGGCCAAAAAATCTCTATTTTACAGATATTTAAAATCAAACCTAGATCTGGTCCAAACTGCTGAATGATATCCAGAACCTTCGCCACCTCCTTAGTGTCTCCAATGACTGTTCCATCATCAAGATACCATGCATGAAGAAGAAGTTTGCATTTGTCTCTGATATGATAGATAAGCGGATGCAGTACAAGAGAGAAGAGTAGTGGGCCCAAAGGATCACCTTATTGCACTCCTGTAGATGACCAAATATGTTTGTCCCCAAGGTATAGCCTAGTTGCCTGACCATACAAGAACTCCACCCACAAGGAAATGGATGGACACCTTGATCTCACCTCACGGAGTAAGGAAGACCTATCAACCAGGTTGAATGCATTAGAAAAATCCACTGTAAGCATGGAAAGGGAACCATCATTGTGTCGCGCATTCAACACCCTATTGACACTGTGCAAGATAGCCTCTGCCCCACCAGATACACCAACTCCAAACTGAAAGTCATTGAGATATTTGGCCATAACTTTACTCACTCCTGTCATAGCAACTTTGGACACTAGACGTCTCCAAATAGTCCCAACCACAATAGGTCATATCCCGTTGTATTTCTTAAGAAGCGGTGTAAGTGGAACAAAAGCTATAAACTCTGCCAAACACACGAGACATCTTCCCCCCAACCATAAATTGACAATACGGGTGATGGCATGTAAGAGGTCATTGGCCACAACAGACCCCTCCCCACACATTGCATCAAAGATATGTTGGGCTCTCAACCCGTCTCTACCACATGAAGTTCCTTTGGGAAAAGACTTGATACACCCGAGAATAGTATCGACTTCCGCGACCATAGATGCTTCAGAAAAAGAATTATCTGGCATGGAAGGAGGTGGCTTGTATAGGTGTTTTGCCTCCAACACCTTAATGGTATCTTCATTGTACAGAGCCACACCTGATGAAGACAACACTTTAACTGCTGCTGTAAAATGACCATCTGCTACTTTGCGGAGACACTACCTGATATTGGTGTTTATTTTGGTATCTTCCTCCTTAGAGTTACCACCATCATGGTCCAAAACCTCATGTGCAGGAAGGTTCAAAACCTTATCAACTAACTTGGAGATACCATCCGCTTCTCCCCACGTAGAAAGTGAACTAAGAATGGAGCGTTGTTGTAGTGACTTTCTATTGTTGGATCGTCTATCTTGTTTGTTCTGAGGGTGAAACACATGTAAAGTACAACGCGGGAGAAGCAACACTCTCACTCAAGCAGCTATAGAACCTGGCTCAACAATCACTTTGTAAAGAGAAGTCTTCAACGCTTGAGAGAAAGCAAGTCGACAACTATGAGGAATGCTCTTCACTGTAGTGATTGGGGCTCTAAATACCCGATAAAGAAGCCCAATATCTAGGACATAACCTTCCCTGGCAGTAGAGATCTCAAAGCTTTTAGGGAGAGGCTTTAAGATGCCTATAATGCGACTATCAACCTCTCCCATGTCATTAGTGACCCGAACAATACCGTCATCATGATGGCATGCACAACTCGTGGCTTGTATCTTCATACACTTTCTGCACAACCACTGATCAAGGACCCTCAAAGTCTCATCCACGGCCAGAAAAAGATCATAATCATTAAGAATAGCTTCACGCAAAGTAGAACTGCGCTCCTCACTGTAGAGGTGTGCCCTCTTAAGATGCGAGATCATACGTGTGAAGCCTCTGCTTCCCTCTCTACTGTCTGGGCAACAGTGAAAATAGAGAAAAGGAAAGTAAAGAGTCCCTTTAACATAATTCTCCCTGGTGCACATCGATCTCTATCGACGACGACCGGGAATAGAATCTGCACAGATGCCGAGAATTTCTCCTTCTTCAAGATCTTCCATAACCCGTAGTCTTCAACAAATCCAAAGAACCCTTAATCCAGAGAACGATGGCCCCTCCAAACAAGGAACCGTCCAAAAGTAACCAGGAAACAGCTGCCCTAGTACCTCTCTGCCGGGAAACAAAGGCTGAGAAGGGACGACGTCTGGAACCATCCAAGTTAGGAGGGCTGCTGCCGAATATGGCAGGGACCGCCCGACACCGCCCGTCGCCATGAAAGGCAAAACCTTCTCATCGGAGATCCAGATCTGCGGAGGCGGTGCTTGAGTCATGCGTAACCAGTGAACACTAATTAATTTGTCTTTGCATTGCCTCTTCTGCATCACCTATTTCGTCTCTGTGTTCACTGCCTCATGTTCCTAATCGATGCTTTGATTGCCTCCTCTTGTTCCAGTGAACTGAAACTTGATGCCGACGATTGGGACGGTTACTTTCACTCCTTGCCCCGCGTCGTAAGTTTTTCCCACAGTCTCCTTATCAGGTCCTTTCTGTTTGTCATCTTTGACTTCAGCTTCTCCTCCGTTGCTTCCAGCAAGGTTGTTTCCTCCGCTGCTATGACAGGAGTGATTAGCATTTAGCTTGTACTGCTACTCATAGTGCACTTGCACTGCAAAACTAGCTTTAGCCATGAGTCTGTCATGTTGTGCTATTAGTGCTGCTTCAACTCTCTTCTAATTTTTCTTTCCTCCATATGTTCCTTTCATTCTCTAAGGACCCTAAGCTAGGCTTGTTCAATCTCAGGGTCAAGGTCTGTGATGGATTCAATGCTATAAGAGTGTCAAGTACAAAACAAGTGGTACCTCATAATAGAAAAAAAAACCAAGTTCATATGGTTGGAGATGGGTTGCATTCAAGGTGATTTTTTTATAGTATCAATGGTAAGTGAAAATTGCTAACTAATCTTAGTTGGTTAAGAAGATCAAAAAAATATGTTGTCTCTGACAATGATGCCAAAATTTGATGTGCATGATATTGTACATGCAAATTCACTAGGGCTGAAATCCCTAAAGTTTACCTTAACCAACGTACAATAATCACCACCCACAAGCGGGAGAATCTTATTGTGGTATAGTTTAGGATCGAACCCAAAGGGCAATACTTTTAAGGATTAAATGACCAAAGTAACTTCACCAAAGCTAGTATTTATCCCAAAAAGTTGGTTGTTGATTATGCTAAGATGCAAAACCACTGATTAAAGTCTAGATTATCAATGGATGGAATACTAGGTTGAAATGGCTCACGGTTTCTACATATTGTTCATTCTCTCTGTAAGACCCCTGTAATAACCTCAAATTTTGGTAAAATTGAATAATATAATTGGACTATTAGTATTGTTGGTGGAATAATAATTTTAATCACATTTGTGGCACGCGTGCTTGTAGCACAAGGAAATATATAAAAATGGATTTGTATATTGGTTAATGATAATGGCTTTTTGTTGTCAAATCCAAGTTATAATAAAAGTCAAGATTTCCATATAAGGGAAAATAAGGAGAATATGTTTAATTGTTTTCCAAACAAAATACCTTGCCTTTCCCCTAATACCACTTAATGTTTGAAAAGAAAGGTATCTTTATAAGATAATGGAAAAAGGTATATCTTTTGATGGAAAGGTATTTATTGCTTCTTTTCCTTAAACCAAATTCACATCATATGATAGTGGTGGTTTCTGACAGATCTATATAGAGAATAACCATGGGTTTTATTAATAAAAGGATTATCCACCTTTTCTTGGAAGCCAAATAAAGAAAAGAATATGTAAGTTTCCTAAAAGAAATAGGAAACATGGTTTAAAGAAAAGGAGAAGTTTGTTATACAAAAGGTAACCAATGAACCCCGATTATGAAGTATAATAGGAAAAGGTTGTGATAATTGCTTTAAATGATGTACCATGGAAAGGGATAAAAGAACAATCTAGAATGTAATAAATTCCCATGATTTATATACATGATGGCTTTTTATATGAAGTTGATAAAGGAAATACTTGAAGGGAATGTAGGGATACATGTTATTTATCAAATATGCTTCTGGTGACATTTGTACATGCTTTACTCGTAGGTTCTTGCCATAATTGTGAGAAAGGGAGAGAAATAAGGAAGAAGCAATCGTTTGTATGGAAATGATATGGACAATAGAAAGTAATTGGTTTTAGAAAGGGGATTGACTCTTTCTCTCTTCCTCCCTTTTAATGATTAGGGTTGCTTTAGGAGTATGTATAAATAGAATCCTTGGGAGTGTAGCATCCAACCTCCATCGTCCACCAGGAGAACTACAGATGGTTCTCGTCCACCATGGATCCACCCTACGGCATCATGTATGAAGCCAGTAGATCTTGGGACCGCAAGAGGTTCCTTAGAGAGTGCCCAAACAACATGCTTCCTCCCTCTAGCAACGACCACCCCTGCCGCCAGTTGCTGGATGAGTTCCAAGTCATTTCGACAACCAGGAGGCAACCCAAAGATTCAATCTCTGGATCCTTCGCCCTCACCAGAAGGATCTTGCAGGAAGCATCTTGCAAATCCTAGAGAGCACAATGGGCTTTGGGCAGAATTTATGTACTACAGAGTTGTGCATACTACAACGAGGTAAGGGCCTTGACCCTGCTCTTAACTTGTGAACCTGCTGCAACCGGCGAGAAAATAGAACTGAATCTCTTATGCCCCGGCCATCTACGGCCGTAAGGGGAAGCCACCTAGGGCTGGCGGAGTCAGGCGAGGTCGTGCTGACCTTCTGGGGCATTGCGGCGTGGGGATCCACGAGAAAGACCCACTCCTGCTTCGCCAGGGCGATCGTTCGCCGGTGTCCCGAGGTTAGGGACGAGATAGGGCCTTTTTACTAGAAAGCCCATCATGGGTAAGTAAGTTCAGGGGTAACTAAGTCAATTCCCACTAGCTAAACGGCCGCCTAGCTTTTATTTTGAAAAGAATTAGTTTGGCTAACGTGGCATCACAGGATTGGCCCAATAATGATAAATATTGCAAATATCATAGTAATTGCTAGGATGATCGAATTTAGACAAGTAATATATGGAAATTGATCAGAAGAACAAGAGGAATTCAAATAAAATACTATTAGAACCTGATTATGCTTCCTGTTATAAAAGTATGTACAATACATGTTCTAATTTGTTTAATGTAAGGGAAAGCCTAGTTTTGGTTAATATGATGCTTAATTGGACATAATCGTTTATGTTAATCTAATGCCTGATCTAGACATGTATAATGAAGAAATCCTATATAACGAAGAAATCCTGTATAATGATGAATAATGGATGATTCTAGATTAGTAATCTTATTCATGCTATTTAGGGTGTTAAAATCAATGTCAACATCTTACTATGATCTAATGCTGATAATGTAATCTAGATGTCATGAATAGTTTAATGTGCTTAGGTTGATGATTAGGGTTTCACCTAATATGCATAACTGGATTTGTAATCTTAGAAACCTTAATATGATGGAATTAGGGTTTGTAACCCTAATCCCTAGTTCAAACACGAGATAGCCCTAAACCCTAGTTTAGGAGTGGATTTAGATATCATTAATGTGATGCGAATACATGGTGACACATATGTACTATGCATGTTTCAGATACTATTGATTGAATGCCTTATTGCTTGAATGCTTGGATACACTCTTAAAGTACATATGATGTTCTGCACAGTTCTGCAATGGCATAAGGTATGTGGTTACACTTATGAATACATGTATCGAATTTTGAGGTTGCCGGTGTTTCTCGATGAGATTGAACGACAAATAAACTGCTTGCTTGTTTATTTAGTTCTTGCAAATTATAAAGTGCATATGAGTATCATGTAAAGTAAATAATAGTATTCTGAACCCTGGGTTAGACTGATCTTAAGGGTAATGCACATGAGCCCCGGAGGGACAGTGATTACACCTGAGGTAGTTGACCAGATATGGGTTAGAATATGAAAACAAGTTTATTTTCTTATATTCAAGATAAAGATGTTTGTTTATATCTATACTTGTGATTATTGTTTGAACCCACGTACCAGTATAGAAATATACTGATCGCGTATTTGTTTGCCGGTGTTTTAGGTATCAGATATACTTGATTCGTGGACATGAGGGTACAAATAAAGATGTTGAAGACATTACAATTAGTCATGAAGGTTTAGTCTTAATGGTTTATCTTTACACCTGCAAAAGTTAATTCTATTTAAAAGTTATGTAACTCCTTAGAGGAGCTTTTTATCTAAACATGTAAATATTTGATCATTAATGGAAATTATTTACTATTTTGTATTATTTCATGAATCTGATCCTGGAAGTTATGATTAACGATCTGTGACTTTAAGGTCTTTTAGACACTCAAAAGTGTGGGTCGTTACAACCCCTGAACTAGCTTTTATTTGATCTTTCTTGGTTAACATAATGAGATGCTTGAAACCTTAATCTAATCATGTTGGATGTGCCTCCTATGTTTTTGTATCATGAGAGACATTGATGCAAAGGGGTTCCTTGATGCACGTTGATTGATGAGGTGGCATCATGTGTTGATGTTAGGGTTTTGCATGGATTATTGAGTTGATGTTGATGTTGATGTTGATCCTTTATGTGTTGTGATTGATATGCTTCCCTTTGGTTGTGTTTGTAGTGATCGATGAGATTTGCTTGGACCTTGTTTGTAACAGTCAAAGGTCTTTTTGGGCTTGTGCTTTGGTGGTAGCGGTTGCTACCATTTTGGTAACCATGGTTCTTCTTCGACCGATGGGTTTTGAGAACCAAGTGGTCGCTACCATACCTTGGTTTCATCACCCTTATTGCATGCAGGTCTTTAGTGCTTGCATGGCTGAGTTTTGGAGGGATGAGTGGCTCTAATGTCTTGACACCTAACCTCCCTCACCTCTCTCCTACCCTTGAGTATTTATACCACTCTCTTAATATGAAAGTGACCTCTTTACACCCTCTTGTTCTCTCTCAACCTTAGAGCTCATCCTTGTGATCTTGGTGGTGGAGAAGAGCTCAACCTTGGAGCAAGGAGGATGAACCCTTGAATGTTTGATCTAGGGTTGGAGCATATCTCTTTTGGTTATCCTTTGGTGACCCTTGATCGTGGTAAGAGGTATATCCTTCTTGGTTTCCTTTTCTTGCAAACCCTACCCCTCTCTTTCTTCTCTTGGCCGATCCATAGTTCTTCATGGTGGTTCTCTTGAGGAACTTCTCTCTATGAGTTTGAATCTTGGTTTTCTCATGGTGGTACCTATGACAAGATGAAGATCTCCTCTTTTCCCTTTTTTAGTCTAGGATTTGTGCTCCTTCTCTTTGAGCTTTCTTTTGACCTAGCTTTGTTCTTTTTCTCTTGATATGAACTTTCTTGGCCGATGAGTTGATCCAAGATTTGCATTTCTCTCTTTCCATGGAGCTTGCTTGTTGTTTTGATCTCTACATCTTAATCTAGGTTAGTTATATAACTTTCCCCTCAATTATTGTTGCACTCATCTTGCATGTCATTAATTTATCTCTAAAATGTGTTTCTATGTATCTGAGTGATATTATCTATACTCTAGGTTACTTTCCATGGTAATCTTGATTGGATGATCTTCTTGCTAAACCCAAATTTATATAGCCAAACTCTTGTTGATGATGGGAATGGTGATACTTTCATGCATGGTGTGCTATAAGCTTGGTCTTCTCTTCCTCTTGATCTTGGTTTCACACCTTGTTTGGTGATCATCAGAACAAGAGTTTTAGTTTGGTTTTTTTTATTATGATGATCGAGTTTTAGGGTTTGAGAATAATGATTTCCCTAATACACATGACTTCTTGAGGTTTCAATTTTGTGGTGAACAACATGTTTTGATCAAGTTGGAGGTGGTTTTCTCTCTTATCATAGTTTTATGTTAACCCATGAGATGATCATAATTAGGGTTTTGGTTGTCATCTTCTTCATGTGGTTACATATTTATGACTCTCGTGTTCATGATGATGATCCATCTATTTTAGGTCGCTATCTCTTTTGATTTCTAGTGATCGTCATGATTTTTGGTTCGTTGGATGGTCTCTAAGGAGGTTTGGTCGCTACAAACCCTAACCCTAATTCCTTGGTTCGTTATATTTTCAAGTTGGTCGCTATGCCTTGAGCTTGTTGTGGTTGACATGTTTGATGTTGTGTGTTGGTTGCTATGTTGAAGGGTTGTTGCAGTCACTATGGTGGACCTAACCCTAGAGGTCGCTATGAAAACCTAATCCTAGTGGTCGCTAGAGGTAGTTTCAGTTGTATGGTCACTATGCAATTCTGATTTCATGCTTGGTTGGTTATGATGGTAACACTTGATCTTACAACTTCCAAGAATGTGGGAAGTGGTGAACATTGGGGTTGCTTGTTAATTGTTGTTATGAAATCTTTAGTTGGTTAACTATGAGGAAACCTAACCCTAATTTGACTTCATGATGATAATGCTTAGTGGGTTGAGTAATTGCATGTTGATGAATTACTTCCTCTCTCCTAGATTATTGAAACCCTAATTTTCTAGTTGAATAAACATCATATCTAATGCTTGCTTGTGATAATAAGTATGTGAAGCATGTGTGATGATTATGAGCCTTGATAAGGCATGGTGAGTTAATGATGTACCCTGCAAGAACAACAACAAGTGAATGGTCTTATGACCTTAGTAGAGACCTAGTTCCTAATTGAGATGGTATCCTTGGTGTGATGTGATAAGGGATTGATATCCAATGGTGATGTGATAATGGTGATGGTCTTGTGTATTGCATCGAAGCAATATCATGTGGTGATGTGATTAACCTTATGCTTCATACACATTTTATATCTTATGAAGTTGCATCTACCCTTATCTTTGTAGAATCTGTTTAAGGTTTGTATGTTGTAACTTGATTGACATAGTATAAAAAATACCCAATTGGCTTAATTAATCAAGTGAAACCCTAATCATGTAGTTGTCTTGTGCCATAGATCCATCCCAGTGTCAGAACTTGATGGATGGTGAAATGAGTCTTCCTAAAGGAAACTTGGAGCGCATACTATTGAGTATGTGGGGTGCTTGGAGAGAATGTCCTTGTCATCTTGATCTCAGGTGATTGAGAACGATTGCAGTTGTGCCTCAGATATTGGCATATGTGATTTGTGTGAGGAAGCGGTGAGAAGAACTGCGGTAATGCCTTGGTGATACACGTATGTACAACCTGGTTTCTAGCGGTGTGGCCTATACCAAGGCGGGCTAGGTGTTTTCAGCTTGACTATATGCCACTGGTGGTAGTTGACTGATATGTCTCTACAGTGTCTCTCGTATTGACCGAGAGGTGGAAGTGAGATTGTGGATTTTGGCTCTTCCACATACCTTGTATGGAATCAATTTTCACTTAGTAGTGGCCAGTTGGATTCGGGTGGTATGACTCAAATCCTCAAGGCTTAATAAAAGACATAACATAGCTATGTAGTATATCTGCTTAGGGCTAAACATGACTCACATTGGTTGTTTCCCTTTCCTTGTTTCTTATACTTCTCAGTTGTATTATAATATGGCAAGTGAAATCAATTGTTATACATGTTCCTCATATTCCTTCTAAAAGCATAACCTATTCTACTTATCAATTGTAGTTTCTTAACCTACTTAACCTGTATAACCCATTTTGAATTATTCATTTAGTGGAATCTGCTCATCTTGTTAATAATGTCATGTTCCTGCTTAAACATAATATGTGTTTACAATAGTTTTTGGTGGAGAGTTATATCTCTCGATGGGACATGGGTCTCACCCCTGTGTTTTGCCACATCTTTTTTATGTGGTTGTGCTTGGCGTGGTAGAGATTGTGCTATTGAGGAGGAGAATCAAGGAGATCAGTGAACATTGAAGGTTGGATATGATGCTAGTGTTGTAGTAGAGTCCTACATTTCGTCCCTATACTCTCAGGTCCTGGAAGTGGTATCTTGTAGATGTCGTATTGACACGTGTTTCTAGTAGTGTGCCTTGGTTGTATATATGGCTTGCATATGTGAACATGTAATCTTTTGTAATAGGTGTGTGGTAGTTGGACACTATACATATGTAATACTTGTCCTGATATGTGATATGGTACAATTGGTGGACCCTTAGGTAATACGTTTCTGCTCTTAATGGTTATATAAGTCCAATTTTAATTTACTCTATTTTGTGGTATCATGCTTGTTTAGTTGTTAATCGTGTGCTTTGGTTTTGAGTTATATTGGTTGGTGTGACTGTTGTGTCACACTCAGTTGTTATCAATCCCTAGGTTCGTTGAGTCTATAGGGACACATGACTAGGGTTTGTTTCTATTCTTGTGTTATCCAGTATATCTAATTGCAACTTCTGCTTATGTAAAAGGAAAAGAAGATATGTCTGGAAAACATGAAGAACATGCTGAGAGTAGCATGCCGCATCAAGAGGTGGTGTGAGGAGGCAAGAAAGAGTAGTGCCTAAAGTACCTCAGTTCGACCCAACAACTATGGCCAATCCTGCTTTTTAGTCCATGTTTAGATAGTTTATGACCACAATTTCACATATGGTGGATAGGGTGTCCATACCCCAAGCAAGGACAGCTATTCCCAATGCAGAATCCTAGGGTTCTGAGAAGAATTTTTAAAGGTTGTAGCACGTTGGAGTACGTGCGTATGAAAGACCCGACAGATGCAGACATGTGGCTAACAAAGCTGGAGAAGGCCTTTAAGATCCTCAGTATCCCCAAAGAGGATAAGGTGAAGCATGCAGTGTAACTACTGAAGAGCAGTGCTGACCATTCGTGAGCCACTGAGGAGGAGAAGTGGCCATGTGTAGTGATTAGTTAGGAAGACTTTTAGCAGGAGTTTGTGAGCTGATACTTCTAGAGACATACCTTGATGATAAGATTTTGTGGTTTGAGAAGATCTAACAGAGATCAATGATGATCAATGAGTACAAGGTCAAGTTCATGGAGTTGTTGAGGTTTTGTCCTCACATGACAATGAGGGATAAGGAATGGATCAGACATTTTGATAAGGGTTTAAGTAAGGAGTTGATGATGATGGTGTTTTCTTTGGAGGATTGAAAACAGTTTTCTACCTTTGTTGAGTGCGTGAGATGGATAGAGCGGTCAGCTATAGAGAAGCGTGAGGCTAATGCTAACAAGGGACAAACTATATTTTAGGGATAGTCCTCTAGAGTCTTCAAGAGGCTGAGGTTTTTGTCACCTTAGTCACAACAGAGGTTAGCAGTACAGTCTCAGTGGTCACCGAGCAAGGGCAGAAGCTATAGCTTTCCGTCGATGGGAGATCACAACACAATATCGCTTTCGGTGATAGGTCCATCTAGTCCATGGTATGAAGATAAGACTTGTTATAGATGTGGACATACTAGACATTCAAAGCTATTTTTCCTAGTGAAGGATGAGGAGGTGACCCAGCAACCGAGATAGAGTTACCAAGGTTTGCAGCAGCGACAATTCAATAATGGTGGTGGACAAAGACATGATCAGATGTCATAGGTAGGATTTTCAAGGTAGGCCAGTAGAGGACATGGGTGACAACAAGAGATGGCTCAATTCTACGACATGAGTTAGCCAGAGCGAGTGGTCAATCCACAAGTCATGGCATGTCATATGGAGTTATTTCATTCTGATTTTTCTGCATCTTCCTTTGCATATGTTTTGGTTGATCGGGGTGTGACACACTCTTTCGTCACTCGAGAGGTGATTTGTATTTGTTCCTTACCTGTTAGTCATAGATCTGATAGCCTTCTTCTTGAAACCCCTCTTGTTGTTTTAGTCGAGTTGCCAGAGGTGTGTCCATCATGCGTTCATTATTTCTCAGGACGCAACATTCAGGTGGATCTTATGCCACTTGACATGCATGGATTCGATGTGATCCTGGGAATGGATACTTTATAGAAGTATCGAGTGGTCTTGGATTGTAGTTCTAAGGTAGCAATATTCTTTTATGGTGATGTTTTGTGGGTCTTCCAAGGAGATAGGAAGATTCTCTCAACGTGCTTAGTGTCAGCGATGATGGAAGAGAGGCTGATGAGGCAAGGGTGCGGGGCTTTTATGACACATGTGGTGGATACCAAGGTAAGGAGTCTGGGTGTTCAAGAGGTGCCCATTTTTCAAGAGTTTGAGGATGTGTTCCCTAATGAGTTTTCCAGTGTTCCCCTACATAGAGAGATTGATTTTGAGATCAATCTGATCCTTGGTACACGACCAATAGTGCAATCGTGATACATGATAGCACTGGTAGAGATGGAAGAATTGAAGAGGCAGTTGCATGAGCTATTAGATAAGGGCTTTATCAGGATGAGCACTTCCCCTTGGGGTGCTCCCATGTTGTTTGTGAAGAATAAGGATGGTTATATGAGGTTGTGCATGGATTACTGATAGCTGAACAAGGTGATGATCAAGAACAAGTACCCTTTGCCGATGATAGATGATTTGTTTGATTAGTTGAGAGGTGTTGTAGTGTTATATGAGATAGATCTGAGGTCAAGATACCATCCGTTGTGGAACAAGGTGGATGACATACCCAAGTCAGCTTTTAGGACTAGGTATGGTCACTACAAGTTTGTGGTTATGCCATGGGCTAACCAATGCACCAGTAGTGTTCATGGACCTAATGAACATGGTATTCAAGCCTTATCTTGATCAATTCATGGTGGTGTTCATTGATGATATCTTGATATATTTTAGAGTTGGCCATCAGCATGAGAAGCATATGCTGAGCATTGACATTGTTGAGGTAGCACAAGTTGTATGCTAAGTTCAACAAGTGTGAATTCTGGTTGAAGAACTTGTCTTTTCTTGGGCATGTGATATCTACTGAAGGTGTTCATGTAGATCCTAATAAGGTACAGTAAGTGTTAGAGTGGGAACAACCTAAAATGCCATAGGAGGTCTATAGTTTCCTAGGCCTGGCAGGCTACTATAGGATGTTTATTAAGAACTTCAGTGTTTTTGTGTTACTCCTAACAAAGTTGACAAGGACATATGTAAAGTTTCTTTGGGACAATGAGTGTCAATGTTCTTTCCAACTTTTGAAGGAGAAGTTGATTAGTGCACCATTGTTAGTGTTGCCTGAGCAAGGTAAAGGTTATATCGTCTTTTGTGATGTGTCGAAGAATGGCTTAGGATGTGTGCTAATGTAGGATAAGAACATGATTTCTTTTGCTTCGTGGCAGCTTAACAAACACGAGGAGAACTACCCAATGCATTATCTGGAGATTGTAGTTGTTATCCATGCATTGAAGATTTGGAGACATTACCTTTATGGTGAGAAGTGTCAGATCTTCACTGACTACAAGAACCTTTAGTAAATGTTCTCCAAGCAGGAGTTGAACATGCAGCAAAGATACCAGATGGAGTTGATCAAAGATTATGATTGTACCATAGATTACCATTCAAGGAAGGTGAACATGGTGGTATATGCCTTGAGTAGGAGGTGTTATTCATCATCATATACTGATAAGGTGCAATTGTGTTACTTGGTGTGCCATAAGAGAGATGTTGACGATGTTGCATCAGATGAATGTGAAGTTAGAATCTTCCTTGTCGGCGGTCTTGTTGGTGCAGCAACAAGTGAAGCCCACATTAAGATAGTAGACTAGATATGCACAACATGATGATACTATGATACAGCAGATCCAATCAGAGTTTGGCAATGAGAAGCATGAGGGCTTCCATGAGACGTAGGATGAGACAATGTATTTCCATGGAAGTATAGTGGTTCTTGATGTTGATGGTTTGAGGAAGTTGGTTCTTGAGGAGGCTCACTCTTTGATGTATGTGATGCATCTAGGAAGTACCAATATGTGCCATAACTTGAAGGATATATATTGGTGGCCTGGCTTGAAGCATGACGTGGCTCAGTTTGTGGCAAGGTGTCATGTATATCAGCAAGTTAGGGCTGAGCATCAGAAGCCTGTAGGAACATTGCAGCCATTGCCTATACTGGAGTGGAAATGGGATCACACCAGGATGGACTTTATCATTGGTCTTCCTAGGATAGCCATAGGTCAGTATTCCATCTGGGTGATAGTTGAGAGGTTGACCAAGTCTGCACACTTCATTCCTATATAAAGTTGAGAAGTTGGCATAGGTGTATATTGATGAGATAGTCCGTTTGTACGATATCCCGGTGATGATAGTATCAGACATAGGTCCTTAGTTTACTAGTCACTTTTGGGAGAGTCTGCACACATCCATGGGTACACAGTTGAGGTTCAGTACAATGTTTCACCTATAGACATGGTTAGTCTAAGAGGACTATTTGGGTTTTGTAAGATCTACTGAGAGCTTGTATTCTATGGTTTTTGGATAGTTAGGATGTGCACCTCAGTTTGATAGAGTTTTCCTACAACAACAGTTACCAGAGGAGTATCGACATGGCACCGTATGAAGCCTTGTATGGGATGTGTTGTAGGTCTCCGCTGTGTTGGTATGAGACAAGTGAATATCAACTTCTAGGCTTTGATCTTGTACAACAGACTATAAAGAAGGTCAAAGTGATAGAACAACAGTTGAAGGCAGACCAAGATAGGAAGAAGCCATATGATGATAATAGTTGCATGCCGTTGGAGTTCCAAGTGGGATACAAAGTGTATCTCAAAGTTTCTCCTTAGAAAGGCATGTGAAGAAGGATAAGTTGGCTCCTAGGTATATGGGACCTTACCCTATGGTGGCATGTTTTGGGAAGGTGGCTTACAATTTAGAGCTACCTCCAGATTTGCACAGGTTGCATTTAGGCTCTCATGTTTTGATGTTGAGGAAGTGACACCCAAATATTGAGTTGGTGTTGCAGCCAATGGAGGTTGAGTTGGAGGATGATGGATCGTATGTTGAAGGTCTTGTGTTGATCTTGGATAGGAGGGTGAAGAAGTTGAAGGAGAAGGATATAGCTCTCGTTAAAGTTTTATGGCATCACCGTGGTGTTGCGGAAGCCATGTGGGAGTTAGAGGATGAGATGCGTAGAAATCACCCATCTCTTTTTGCATAGGATTTTGGGGGCAAAATCCTTGTTAGGGGTTTATGGTTGTAAGACCCCTGACCTAGATTTTGCTTAATCTTGCTTGGTTAACATAATATGATGTTTTAAACCTTAATCCAAAAAATGTATTTTGATGTGCCTCGTATGTTTTTGTATCATGAGAGAGTGAATGATATAAAGGGGTGCCTTGATGCACCTTGGTTGATGAGGTGGCATCATGTGTTGATGTTAGGGTTTTGCATGGATGCTTGAGTTAATGTTGATGTTGATCCTTTATGTGTTCCGACTAATGTGATTCCCTTTGATTGTGTTTGTAGCGACCGATGAGCTTTGATTGGACCTTATTTGTTTCATTCGAAGGAATTTTTAGGCTTGTGATTTGGTGGTAGCGGTTGCTACCATGTTGGTCACCATGGTTCTTCTTTGACTGATGGGTTTCGGGGACCAAGTGGTCGCTACCCTACCTTGGTTATAACACCCTTGTTGCATGTAGGTCTTTAGTGCTTGCACAGCTGAGTTTTGGAGGGACAAGTGGCTCTAGTATCTTGACACCTAACCTCCCTCACATGTCTCCTACCCTTGGGTATATATACCCCTTTCTTAACATGCAAGTGACCTATTTACACCCTCTTGTTCTCTCTCAACCTTGGAGCTCATCCTGGTGATCGTGCTAGTAATGAAGAGATCAACCTTGGAGCAAGGAGGCCTAACCCTTGCAAGTGTGGTCTAGGGTTGGAGCATCTCTCTTTTGGTGATCCTTTAGTGACCCTTGATCGTGGTAAGTGGTCTATCCTTCTTGGTTTCGAGTTCTTGCAAACCCTACCCCTCTCTTTCTTATCTTAGCTGATCCATGGTTTTCCCATGGTGGTACCTATGATGAGATGAAAATCTCCTCTTTCCCTTTCTTTTTCAATCTAGAGTTTGTGCTCCCTCTCTTCGAGCTTTCTTTTGACCTACATTTGTTCTTCTTCTCTTGAGGTGGTCTTTTTTGGCTGAGGAGTTGATCCAAGCTTTGTTTTTCTCTCTTTCCTTGGAGCTTGCTTGTTGTTTGGATCTCTACATCTTAATCTAGGTGAGTTATATAACTCTCCCTTCAACGATTGTTGCACTAATCTTGCATGTCATTAATTTATCTCTAAAACATGTTTCTATGTATCTTAGTGATATTATCTATGCTCTAGGGTTACTTTGCATGGTAATCTTGAATTGATGATCTTCTTACTAAACCCAAATTTTATAGTCAAACTCTTATTGATGATGGGAATGGTGATCCTTTCATGCACGATGTGCTATACACTTGGTCTTCTCTCCCTCTTGATATTAGTTTCACACCTTGTTTGGTGATCATCGAAACTAGAATTTTAGTTTGGTTTTTTCCTATTATGATGATCGAGTTTTAGGGTTTTGGAATGATGATTTCCTTGACACACCTCACTTCTTGAGGTTTTGGTTTCATGTTTGTGAACAATATGTTTTGATCATGTTGGAGGTGGTTTTCTCTCATATAATAGTTCTATGTTGACGCTTGAGATGATCATAATTAGGGTTTTGATTGTCATCTTATTCACGTGGTTACATCTTGATGACTCTCGGGTTCATGATGATGATCCATCTACTTTAGATCCCTATCTATTTTGATTTCAAGTGGTCGTCATGATTTTTGGTTCGTTGGATGGTCACTAAGGAGGTTTGGTCACTACAAACCCTAACCCTAACTCCTTCGATCACTACATTTTCAAGTTGGTCGCTATGCCTTGAGCTTGTTGCGGTCACCAAGTTTGATGATGTGTGTTGGTCGCTATGTTGAAGGGTTGTTGCAATTTCTATGGTTGACCTAACCCTAGAGTTCTCTAGGGCAACCTATTCCTAGAGGTCGCTAGAGGCAGTTTCAGTTGTATGGTCACTACACATTTATGATTTCATGCTTGGTTGGTTATGATGGTAATGTTCGGTCTTACATCTTCCAAGAATGTGGGAAATGGTGAACATTAGGGTTGAGTGTTAATTGTTATTATGAAATCCCTAATAGGTAAATTATGAGGAACCCTAACCCTAAATTGAGTTCATGATGATAATGCTTAGTGGCTTAAGTAATTATATGTTGATGAATTACTTCCTCTCTCCTAGCTTATTGAAACCCTAATTTGTTGGTTGAATAAACATCATAGCTAATGCTTTCTTGTGATCATAATTATATGACGTGTGTGTGGCGATTATGAGCCTTGATGAGGCATGGTGAGTTAATGATGTTCCCTACAAAAACAACAAGTGAATGGTCTTATGACCTCGACAGAGGCCTAGTGCCTAATTGAGATGGTATCCTTGGTGTGATGTGATAAGGGATTGATATCCCATGGGGATGTGACAATGGTGATGGTCTTGTGTATGGAAGCAAAGAAGTATCATGTGGCGATGTGATTAACCTTATGCTCCATACATTTTATATCTAATGAAGTTGCATCTACCCTTATCTTTGTAGAATCTATTTAGGATTTGTGTGTTGTAACTTGATTGATGTATTATAAAAGATACCCAATTGGCTTAATTAATCAAGTGAAACCCTAATCATGTAGTTTCCTTGTGCCATAGATCCATCTCAGTGTCAGAACTTGTTGGATGGTGAAATGAGTCTTCCTTAAGGAAACATGGAGCACATACTATTGAGTAAGCGGGGTGCTCAAAGAGAACATCCTTATCATCTTGATCTCAAGTGATTGATAATGACTATGATCGTGTCTCGGATATGAGCATATGTGGTTTGTATGAGGAAACGGTGAGAAAAAATACGGTAATGCCTCAATGATACAGGTGTGTACAACCTGATTTCTAGCACTATGACCTGTACCAAGCGGGCTAGGTGTTTTTAGCTTGACTATATGTCACTGGTGGTAGTTGATTCTGGCTCTCATACTATATGTCTCTTATACTATCTGAGAGGTGGAGGTGAGATCATGAATTCTGGCTCTTCCATAGATCTTGTATGGCACTGATTTTGACTTAGTAGCGGTCAGTTGGATTTGGGTGGTACTACTCAAATCCTATGGGCTTTGTAAAAGATATAACACAACTGTGTAGTATATCTACTAAGGGCTAAACATGACTCACATTGGTTGTTTCCCTTGCCTTGTATCTTGTACTACTCAGTTGTATTATAATGCTATAAGAGAAATCAATTGTTATACATGTTCCTCATATTCCTTCTAAATTAATAACTTGTTCTACTTATGTGTTGTAGCTTCTTAACCTTCTTAGCCTATATAACCCATTTTAAATTATTCTTTTAGTTGAATCTTCTCATCTTGTTAATAATGTTGTCTTCCTACTTAAACATAATTTGTGTTTACAATAGTTGTTGGTGGAGAGTTATATCTCTCGTTGGTAGATGGGTCTCACCCCTGTGGTTCGCCACATCTTTTTTAGGTGGTCGTGTGTGGCATGGTAGATATCATGTTGTTTAGGAGGAGCAACAAGGAGATCAGTGAACATAGAAGGTTGGATATGCTTCTACTATTGTAGTAGAGTCCTATGTGTCGTCCATGTACTCTCAGGTCTTGGAAGGGGTGTTTTGTAGATGTTGTATCGACACGTGTTTTTGGCAATGTGCCTTGGTTGTATAAATGGCTTGTATATGTGAATAGGTTATCTTTTGTAACAAGTGTGTGGCAGTTGGACACGATACAAATGTAACACATTTCCTGATATTTGATATGGTATAGTTGGTGAACCCTTATGTAATATGTTTCCACACTTAATGGTTATATAAGTTCAGTTTTAATTTACCCTATTTTGTGGTATCATGCTTGTTTAGCTATTAATTATGTGCTTTGGTTTTGAGTTATCTCAATTGGTGTGATCAGTGTGTCACACTCTCACTACATCATAGTAAGCATGGAAGTATATATTGAGGCTAGGAAAATCCCCCTTTTGATATTAGAATTAAGACCTAGATAGATATCACTCTAGTCTCGTTGTCGCATTACCTAGAGATCATGCACCTATCCCCTTGGAAAACATCTATTTAGAATTCTCATCAAGGGTTTAACATGAATCAATTGATATCCTAGATCATGGCTTCAAAGTTCTCTACATCCAAGATCAAATTAACATATAAACTTGATGATCAAGTAAGAATATAAGAATTAAAATGATTGATTCCAAACATCAAATGCTTCATATAATAATAGATGTAGTAAAGAGAACAAAATTGAGTAGTAGGTATACACTCTACACCCTAGAGAGGGGACTACTCATGCATGATAGCAAATATAAGTTCAACAAGGAAGAAGAGAGAAGAATCCATCATCACAGAAGAGGAAGAAATTGCATTCATGGTGTATGAAATGGGTTTTCAAACTCTAAAACAAGGCGTCAACCAATAAAAGAGAACAACTCTTAGACGTTCACCAAAGGAGAATTGTTGGGTCGTTGATCTCTCTTTCCTTACAAACTTGATTTTCTGCTATGTGGGAAAATAAGGTGGAGAACGATGGCGGAGGACGTCCTTTGTCCAGTTTCCTTTAAAGTTTGAATCTTGGAGTCACAATGGAGTTTGGGATCTGGTCAATGGAATGGGTCGATAGTGGCTAGAAATGGAAGGCATGGACTAAAAACGACAGCCTAGCGGCATGGTGGGTGGATCCTTTTCATGGCAGTAATGGCCTTCTATCTATAGGTGGGAGTGAAGGTTTGGAACCCTTCCCAACCACTTGTACAACCATTGTAGCTACAAGGGATTGGTAGTTGGAGGTAGATAGAGTCTTAACCCTTCAATACTCCCATCAGAGTGGGGGCACATGAGTTCCATTAGAGTCTAGCATCAGGCAGGAGCATAGATCACCCATCGACGTAGGGGTCTGTCCACTTGTCAGTTGACAATGTAGGATTTCCTTAAGTCTAGATGCATTAAGCCTACTCGATCATATTCGTATGGGAGTAGGGAACCCATTGATCAGGATTCCTATCGGGAAAAAATCATGTGGGTAGGATTCCCGTTAGTGGAATTCCCATGGGGAAGGATTTATGTTGGGGGTCGAGTCTTCATTGGGGGATAGCTAGGTTGGTCATAGTGCTTAATCCCCATTAGGTGTAGATTGATGGAAACTCAGAGTGTTCGTAAGAGGGCCCACCGTCAATACTCGATGCTAGGATGAGCATCATTTTGACTCCTCATCAAGTCGAAGAGATTCTAGGGACCTCACCTGGGGAGTGTTGGTGTGGGTTGTCGGGGTTGTTATGATGGAACTTCTGTGTGACTGGATGATGTAACCCAATGAAGTCTCAGATTATTGAAAATCTTGTCCGATTTATCAATAGTTTCTTGGGCCATCTAGTTTGTTAGAAGGACCACCACCTCCTACCTACCGAGTAATGAAATTCAAGCACGACATAAAAACCAAGAATCTAGATGAAAACCTTATAAATTATCATAAAATTAAGGAAACCTAAATGCAAGCTAGTTCTAAGCTAAAATAATGGAAAGATATGCAAAAGTACAATGAAAATGCAAGTATAACTAGGATGAGTATGCATTTATAAGAAACCATCAACATACTTGGATCTTGCCAAGCATAGAAAGGGTAGACAATGTGGGTTCCTAAAGTGTCGATACTACCCAAGGCTCAATGTCAGTGGTTCCTCATCCCATGGTGGTGGTACAATCCACAAAATCCAAGCAAACCACATCATAGGTGGCCCCACATACATCCCAATTGAAGCACCTTTAACCCTCAACAAGGACAAAGAAAAGGTAAGTACATTTGTAGGAGTCCCTTTAGGAATCCCGAGAGTGGAAAGCATAGAGGAATATAAAAAAATCCTTAGAATGCTTTGAATAGGATCTGTCTAATGCAACAAAACTAAATTACGCTTTAAAAATTTATACCTTATCATGGAAGCAGTTCAAATGATTAAACTTATAACACTCAATGTAGATATTAACCCTCCAATATACACCTCACTTGAATTTTATTGGATAAGCAGTCAGAAGTCCTTTCAGGGGTTTCAATCACTCTATGAGTCACCTCATGACGTGCATAAAAATATTTTTTTGCTAGCTAATCCTGGCTATCCACCAGTGACTATCAATGGTGGATTTTGGGAATATGATGACCATTTGCACGTATCCTGAGGTCATGGAGATAGCTCTTTTGACCCTAGATCTAACCCAAAGTCAACTCTGGGGGATGACAACAATCTATCATGCACATGTGTGAAGGATCATACAATTCCACCATAGAGATTCTCACCTCAATTTGCATGATCTAGCTAGCAGATCATGTCGTTCCGCCATCCACGCATGGGTAGATTGCATTGTTCTGTCATCACCTTATTTCAAGTGTTGTTGGTGAAGATCTTCATCCCATACAAAATTTTTATGCAAACTAGTCTTCACGATATCCACACAAGTGCTTGAAGACAATCATAGTTGTAGGTCTTCATCTCTCTCATTTTCTCTCTCTAAGTTGCTACTAGGGTTTCTCAAATCTTGAAGGCAACAATGAAAAGATCTTAGTGCATGACCTGAAGGCCTCCTCTCATGGTGAGTCAAGGTTTCTTAAATCCTATTTTTCTAGGTTATGGACTCCCTGGCTTATGGAAGCTTATTTCTTAAGACAGGAGCCATACTTTATTCAGGTCCACAAATTTTACTTTTGTTGACTTAAGGGTAAATTGACTAAACCCTTATTTTATTGATGACTAACCATTCCACTTATTTGAATATAATTCTTCTACATGAGTGATTTCAAATTAGATACACATGCTACAAATGCCTAAACTTGCACATTCTAATTTGGGGGAGATCGAGTCATATAAGCACAAAGATCAAGATTGATAAAAGATAGTTTTCTCCTTAAATCTTTGATGTAAATCACTTGTAATTAAGCTCATAAGTGTAATAGAACTAATTGTGATGAATTATATTACACTTTAAAGGATTTAACAAAGTCCAAATTAGGTGGCCATGTCAGCCGAGTTTGACCTGATGTAACTTGGCCGACAACCCTTGACTTCGGCCTTAATAGGAACCTCTTTCGGTCGAGTTTCTTATCAGTAGATAACTTGACTGATCAAAGTAGCTAGTTGGACAAAGAGTATTGTCAGACAAGTTGTCCTTAAACCTTAACTCAAATGAAAGACTTGTCGACTGAGTTGTCCTTGGACCTAACTTGACTGAAATCCAATTATGTTGTGCAAAACCTAACCGTTGGAGAGAGTCCCACAGTGAAGTATATTTATTGTAGTCTCCTCCAAATGGCTTGAATTCATCCTAAATGGTTCTAGTGGCTAGGAGGCATCCTAAAGTTTGAATAGGACCCCTATGTGGTTAACAAAGCACTATGATGGTCCCTATACTATAGTTGAGAGAGATTTTGTCTCTAAGACCCTTCATCCACTCTCATGAGCTTAATCACTTGCTACATCCATTATAATGAGTCAAAGATTCGTAAGAGAACTAGTTCTACATATATATATTATGAGACTCTCACTTCCTCCACCTTCCAATCTCTCTTTCTATCATGAATATAAAGATCCACTCTCTTGTCTAAGAGAGGTGAAGAAGAAGAAGAGGGAAGGAGTCCCTTGGTGAAAATCTTCTCCTTGGTGATGGTGAAGTCAAAGGAAAAGTATTCAAGTCAAGAGTGGGTAAGACCTTAAAGTTTGAAGACTCATTGCAAGTGTGAGTCAGTCTTTGAAGAAGTCTGAAGACTCATTGCAAGAGTAATTAAGTCCTTGGTAAGACAAAAGAGTCTTGGTCATGGATAGGTAAGTCCTTTATAATAGTTATTGGCTATTTGATCCAAAAAGGAATGCTAGTTTAGTCCTTGACCTAAAAAATGGTGGTCTGATGTTGTAACTCTTATAATGTAAATAAGGAATGAGACATGGTTGAAATTCCTATAGATTATCCCCCTAGGTAGTGGATGTATATCTCCTAGTTTGGAGGTTGGAACCATGTAAATAACTTGTGTTATTTGGTGCCTGTTCAATCTCTTTCTCTCCCCCTTACTATGCATGTTTAGTTGCAATCAAATTTTTTTACTTGCAATATTATCTTAAATATATTGAAGGTCTAATGTATTTTGTTTAAGTGGTTTTAGCTCTATTTGGATGGTCATTATTGCACATTTGTTTTGGTGAACTCAGGCAATTTCATTCGTAATGAATTTGTAGTGCAATAATATCCACATCACAAACCTTGATAAGATAGTTATAGATGTCCTCTCCTTGAAGGAGTCCAGCTATAAAGGGAAGAATCATGTTGAAGCAGCAACGAATTATGTTACATGTGGAAAAAGTGGCCAAAAAATAGACTATTGCATCTACACCCATGAAGAGGAACATAACCAGGATGAGTCAATTGAGAATGTCTCCTATGCAAACTTTAAGAGATCAGATCATCCTAAATCTTTTATGGTAACAAGAACGTAATGAAAACTCCCACCAGTGAAACATTCCTAATAACCCACCCCTTAGGCCACCTAGCTTTGGTAGAGGTGGTGGACCATCTTGGTTCACCCACAACACAACTTATAAATAGGATAGGAATATCTTTCAAGGACAAGGTCGAATAGCAATCACAACCAGAACC
This sequence comes from Alisma plantago-aquatica, assembly GCA_963693085.1. Taxonomy (NCBI): domain Eukaryota; kingdom Viridiplantae; phylum Streptophyta; class Magnoliopsida; order Alismatales; family Alismataceae; genus Alisma; species Alisma plantago-aquatica. The sequence continues at coordinate 400,813,158 of OY856414.1, read as the reverse complement.
AGAACCCAACACAGTAGGATTTAATTTCCAAAATTACAAGCAGACATGAACAACAAACTGAACCAAAACACAATTAGCAACAACAACATGTTGAGGATGATGCAAATAGAAATGATGTGTGTAAGTGGAAATGTATCTGATTTGCAAACTCATAGCAATATGATTGATCAACAACTAGCTAATATATTGTAACTTATAAAGAATCCTCATGGGAGGATCCCTTCTAGAAGTGAAAAATCATGGAGGACATGAAACTGCAAAAATGGCCACTCCAAGGTCTGGTGTCATTTTGAAGAACCTTTCATCTAAAGTCCATCAAGATAGCACTCTTTCTCCCGAGTCCCAACCTAAGACACTCGAGATTGAAAAGGACCTACTTTTGTAGTTATTCGAGAGAAGATGAAGTAAAGAAGCATGTGAAAGAAAAGCAACTTGATGTTATTACTGAAGCAGTTGAAAATAGAGACCCATGTGCTCTTAGAATCCCCTTCCCATACAAGTTCATCAAGGCTCATCTAAAGAAGAGATACAAGAAGTTTATTGAGGTAGTAAAGAATCAGCGTGTTGGCATTCCATTCTTGGATGCCATTGAGGAGAAGCTTATGTACGCAAAGCTCTTCAAGGATATGATTACCAAGAGAAGACGTGGATACAAGGTGGAGACGGTTAAACTTGTGAAAATTTTGAGTGCTTTCGTTCAAGCCAAGATGTCCACCAAACAAAAAGATTGTGGAGCCTTTATTATCCCTTTAAATTTAGGGGATAACGAAGAAAGGAAATGACTAGTTGACTTGGGAGCTAGTATCAGCTTAATGTTGCTTACCATGGATTAGAGGCTAGATCTTATCGACATAAAGAAGATAGGAATGTTGATTTAGCTCGTTGATCATACATTCACCAAAAATATTTTGGTGTGGTGGAGGATGTGCCTATCTGAGTTGGAAGATTATTTATCCCTTATGATATTGTATTTATTGACGTTGTGGAAGACCCAACTTGTCCTATGAGCTTTAGAAGATCCTTCCTTTCTACACTGAGAGACTTAATAAATTTTGAGGCTGGTATCATCACCATGAAGGTCAGAGATGATCACATTGACCTTAAGGTTCAAGACTCTGTGAGAGGCCTTTCCCTATTTGAATTGGTTTACTTCATGCATAGCTACAATCAACTTTTCAAAGAGATACAAGAACAAAATGCCATTGTTGATCCTTTAGTGAGAACCCTAACTGACCAGAGTTCAAATGTTGAAGATCCTAAGGTTGTTGAATTTCTTGACAATCTAGATGATGAGGAAAGTGATAGAGAAGTTGTGGAAGAATTTGTAATCGAGAACATCAAGTATGCCTCCCTTAAGGAGAACTCAGTTGATAAGGAGATCCCATAGCCTAAGCCTGAGCTTAAACAATTACCTAAAGGTCTTAAATAAAGCATTCCTAGATAAAGAGGAATGTAACCCTACAATAATAAGCTTTTCTCTATCTAAGGAGCAAGAAGAACAACTCTTAAGTGAGTTGAAGTTAAGGATGAAGGCAATAGATTATTTTATAGATGATACAAAAGGGAAGAACCTTGACAATTGCATCCATTGCATTGACCTTGTATCAAATGTGAAACCTCTTGCCCAAGGGAAAATATAATTGAATCAAAACCTAAGGGAGGTCCTGAAGAAAGAAGTTACTAAGCTATGAGATGCAGGCATTGTTTGTCCCATCAATGAAAGTAAATCGGTAAGCCATGTCCACGTAGTGCCCAAGAAGGGTGGCATGACTATTGTTAGAGGATATAATTGGTATGAAATAGCAACTAGAACCATTGCATGGTAGTGGATTTGCATTGACTACATGAAGTTGAATACAGAAACTAAGAAATATCATTTTCCCTTGCCTTTTGTGGACCAAGTGTTAGAGCATCTCACTCACCACTCTTACTTTTTCTATATGTATGCTTATTCTAGTTTTTATCAAGTTCCTATTCACCAGACGACCAAGAAAAGACTACTTTCACATGTTTATACAATACATATCCCTTCATTCATGTGCCTTTTGGGTTGTGTAACACACCTGCAATGTTCAGTAGGTGTATAATATCTATCTTCTTTGATTTTTTGAAAGATATCATGAAAATTTTCATGGATGATTTTTCAATCTATTGGACATCATTTGATAACTGACTCAAGAATATATCCCTATTCTTAAAAAGATGAGAAGATAATATCTAGTTCTCAACTGGGTAAAGTACCATTTTATGGTACAGGAGGGGATATTTCTTGGACAAAAAGTCTCAGAGAGAGGGATTGAAGTTGAACTAAGTAAAGTAGAAGCCATATGAAAGTTTATATTATCCAAGTTTGTGACAGGGGTGAGAAGCTTTCTAGGTCATGTGGGGTGACTACCGCCATTTTATCAAAGACTTCTGAAAGATCTCTAAACCTCTATTTATCCTTCTTGTTAAGGATGTTGTCTTCAACTTTGATGAAAGTTGTCTAAGAGCTTTCAACACTCACAAGCATGCTCTAGCAACTACAGTAATGATCCAAGCACCCAACATGGGGCTTGTTTCTCAAGTTGATGTGTGATGCTAGTGCTAGTGAAGGATCATGTGATCTAATACACAAGAAAAACTCTAGACAAAGCATATCTCAATTATACCACAACTGAGAGAGAAATGATATAGTCTATTCTTTGGATAAGTTTTGGTCTTACCTTATAGGTTATAAGGTGATCACAGAGAAATTAAGTATTTGATGATGAAAAAGGACATGAATCCTAGGCTATTAAGATGGGACCTCCTTTTATAAGAGTTTGATCATGAAATTGTAGATAATAAAGGGTATGAAAATGTGGTGGACGACCACTTATTGAGGAAACATTTGGGGAAGTATCACTAGAACCTATAAACTATAGTTAACTAGATGAAGCTCTTATGATGGAAAAAGTTGGAGATCCAGTTGTACCTTGGTATTCCAACACATGTAAGTATCTAGCATATCAGCAACCACCTCCAAATGTCACCTATAACAAAAAGAAGAAATTGTACTACTGGAGCGACCCCTTGATGTTTAGGAAATGTTCTGACAGCCTCTAAAGGAAGTGTATTCCTGAAGAAGAAGTGTTGAAGATTCTTTATGAATGACATTCATCACCTTACAGTGGTCACTTATGTGCTAGTAGAACTTTTTCCAAGATACATTAGTCTAGGTATTATTGGCCAACTCTATACAAAGACTCACATGCCTATTGTAACATCCCAAGATTTGAGGCCTCTGATAAAATGATCTTAAAAGGAACAATTGGATTACCCATATCACCAAGATGCACCTCCTTTTTTAGGGGGGGGCATCACAAAGAACTCCATAGTTAATTGTGCTCATCTTGAAGTAGTACTAGGATGGGTGACTAGTTAGAAGTTGATCACAACTCACATGTGAGTGAGTAAAAACTACAGAGTTAAGGCTAGTGGTGGTCTCTGGGGCCATTATTCATTCCTAAAACTCTGTTAGAGCATTGCACGGTGGGGCTAAGGCATTACAAATGTTATATATCTATGATCACTTCTGTAGGTGGGGCCTACATGGGCATGTGACATGCTAGTCCTGAGACGTGTGGTCTAGGCATGTTGGGAAGGGCTATATGTGGTGATGTAGCCACCCTTACACTGGTAGTTGTAATCATGAGTTGATGTCCTTGAGACATTCAAGGTCTTCATTGAAATTGAAAAATAGTAGGACTCATATATTTGAGCCATGACGAGGACGTCAAGAGTCTAAGTGAGGAAGATTGTACCATCCTAGGATCTAAGTCCTCAAATAAAATGATCTTAAAAGGAATGATTAGACTATCTATATCACTGAGGTGCACCTCCTTTTTAGGGATCCCATCACAAAGAACATCATATCTAACCATGCTCAACTTGAATTTGTATAAGGATGTGTGAACAGTTAGGAAGTTGATCCCGACTTGTACGTGAGTGAGGACAAAATGCACAGTTAAGGCTAATGGTGGTATGTGGGGCCAATCGTCATTCTTGAAACTCTTCTAGAGGCTTCGTAAGTGGGCTCAGGCATTCCACATATGTCAAGTCATGTAATGAGTGCCAAAGAACAAGAAACATATTGAGAGGAAATGAGATTCCTCTATCTAACTAGATCAAAGTCAAATTCATCAATGTTTGGGGGATTGACTATATGGGCCCATTTACTTCATCATGGGACAACTAGTATATCTTATCGCAGTTGACTATGTATCCGAATGGAAATTCATTGTGAAACCCACTTGTGACTCTAAATCCGTGATGAAGCTATTTGGAAAAACTATCTTCCTGAGGTATGGAGTCCCCAGGACCTTCATTAGTGACAACAAAACCTATTTCAAAAAAAATAGTTTGAAGCCTTGCTTTGGAAGTATAGGGTATAGCACAAGGTTGTTACCACATACCAACCATAGACGTCCGGTCAGGTTGAAGTTTCTAATAGAAACATCAAGAAAATTCTTGAAAAAACTATTGTAAGAACGAGAAAGGATTAGGCAATGGTATGTATGCCCTGAGAGACAATCATGGGATTATTGGTGGAATACATTAAGATTGATTTGATAAAGATCAAAGGCAAGCTTCCAATTCTTTCTGGTTCTGTCATATGAGATAATGATAGAACAAATTGAATGTCTAGAGAATGATAGTACTCAATGACGTATGCTTTCAGGTTAAGGACATGAGTGATGAGATCATACATATGCTAAGAGTTTGTACATTCTTATTATGTCCCTAGTCAGATGTCATTGTGGAAGGTAGATAGACAACAATGACACACAAGACTAGATTGTGGTGTTGGTTGATGATATAATCTCATTAGTCATGATATGGAGATACAAACCAAACACATAGGTACTTGTTAGAGAACAAGTATACCGGACAGACCCACCGTGAGTTTGACACATGGAACCATGACATGGTAGTCACAGTAAGTTCTTACAGTGATGGTGGTGAGTGTGATTCTTAGACCTGAAATCACTACACTCAACACATGTCGTTGGGTACACATTGACATCATCAAACCCAGTCCTGAAACATGGGTTGTTATAAAGGTGATGATTGGGTGGCTTTGACACATGGGGCTTTTGAGGGGTGAGTGATAGATATGGGATTTGTCCCTCCTGAGGGAGTTTGATATCCATGGCCACTTGATGAGTAGGATTGAGATAGGTGTGCACGCATGTGTGAATCAGTATGTGATATTGATGTCATACATATCTCCTCCAATCTACTCTGAGATCAAGAAAGTGAATGAACATTGATAGGATGATTGTTCCATGCCTTGAGTTCATTTGGGATATCAGTGACAAAGGAATTATACATTCATTGTAACACCATTCATGGATTGTAGGATTGAAAGTTGTTCTCTAACTTTCCTTTTCACTTGGGTAGCACTGATGTGCGACTAGGCACCGCTCTTTGCTTGTGAAGTCATAAGTGTTATGGACTTTTACTGTCAACGTGAAATGGACCTACAGGGTCACACGCATAGGATTTAACTTGGAAGAGGAGTTTATACACAAATGATGTTTAGATTGATTACTAAAGGAGTTTAGTAGTTCAATTAAACACTCAATCAATTGATAGCTCAATATCATGGTGTTCAAGGTGTTGGACCAATTGAATAGAGTATCGCATTGATTGAAACTGCAATTGACTGATTTACACAGTCTGCTGCTCCAACCGATTGGCTCACAAGGTTGAACCGATCGGCTCAGGTTAGTGAATCGATCGGTTCAACTGGTGAGATGATTGTCTCATGTGTCATGAAACGATCGGCTCAATTGTTGAACCAGTCGATTCGTGTGACCAACCGAGATCGTTAGGAAAGTCAGAAGACTATTTTGCAAATACAATTTGTTTCACTTGTACAAATTCAATTTGGACAAATTAATATTTGATTAATCGGAAACAAATATGAAAGTCAATTTGAGTTGGACCAGGACAATGAACTGATCGGCTTAGAAGTGAACCGATCAGCTCAGGGGTCCCAAACAATCAGTTCAGGTGTGAACTGATCGGTTGAGGTCATCAACCGACCATTTCAGGGTTGAAACGATCGGTTCAGCTAGCGCAAGTTGGTTGTTTGTGGAAAATCTCGAACCCTTCTACTCCTGTTTAATCCTGCATTGCCCGAGGTAGAGAGCCATGTCCCATGACCCTCCTATAAATATAAGGGTATTGGGGGCTTCTCAAACAACAACTCAGAACACCAGTTGCTCTGCAAAGTTTTCGTTCTCTCTAGTTGTGGTAACTGAGAGAGCCCAAGCAAGTGCTACCTGATAAGGGAGGTACAACAAGGGAAAGACAACTGCAGAAAAGCAATTGGTTACAGGAGAGTGTGTTGGTGACTAGTACGCCGACAGGAGGGTATGACTCCTTTTGATTCCTTATGGGACAAGGAGATCGGAGTTCCAAGTGGTCTGTGTGGACTACTTGAGAGGCAGGAGACTTCTGCCGCTCGGAGGACAACTATCAATCCCGACAGTCTCGGTGAGACCAGGAGCTGCACAGACACTGTCCAAGACCAGAGGTGAAGGCCGCGCAAGCTGTGAGGTAACATCTTTGAGCAAGCCTCGGGACAAGGTATGTCTCCACAAACCATCTTTCATATTATATATATGTTGACGCGATTCCTTTATTCTGGATTTGGGAGAAGAATTTTTTTTTGTTTTCGCTGCCTTCTCTGTCTCCCCTAAAACCCAACAGTGTTATTAGAGCCACGTCAACTACTCTATACTTTAGGATTATCAATATGATCGATTTTGGTTTGTCGCCTTTATTTATTGCATACGATGTGAATAAAATTGTCTTTGTGCATGTTCAATCCTAAATCCACAAAATCCCAATATACATATATGATATGTAATATGAATGCACTCGATACACGCCGCCCTTAAACAAGTTTTGTGGTGGATGTATAGCGTGGTTATGGCCAATAAACCCTATGTATGTGTGCTTGGTTGAATGTGGTTGCTTGCATCTCGGTCTGTGCACCGATTCCCTATCTCTTATTCCAGATGTAACTCGAGATAACTCGAGATTTCTTTCCTACCTTTTCTCCCCCCGAATGTAACTCAGGGTTTCCCAATTCAAATGTAAAATAGGATCAATTTTTTATTTCCTAAATGAAGGACATTTGACGATGAATGAGATGATCGGTTTAAGGCGTGAACCGATCGGTTGGCGATCCAGATGACCAGTTCGAGGAGCGAGATGATCAGGTGGTGGCCATGAGGAGATGCATGATGACCAGGCAAACCGATCGGTTGGAGGAGCCAACCGATCGGCTGGTAGCACCCAACCGACCGGCCTGATGGCGAGCCGATCAATCATGGAGATGAGTTGATCAAACCCAGAATGGAAAAGCACAGAGTTCATCTTGTACATGTTGCATGTGATGTTGACCTAGATGACTGTGATTCCTCTTGGCTCGAGGAATCACATTAGGATGGCCATAATCATCGCTTTTATCGTTTCACATGTTTTCTGTGGGATATAGCATGTATATGATACTTACTATATTTTGGTGATTGGATATGTATATGTACCTATAAAAACCAAATCCCTCATTAAATATTAAGTCTTTTATGCCTTCCATTAGCAGCACAAATAAAAAACTTGATCGACCAAGCATAGGTTATGCCAAAGCGTGGTGCGCCGTCTATCTCGTGGAAGTGTGAAGGGTAAACATGTAGGTTATGCCAAAGCAGGGTGCATGTTTACCGTGTTGGGTTTTGGGTTATACTTAACTGGTGATTCTTAGAGCGTCTAAGCCCAGAGGCATGAAATGTTCATGGCAAGGTGTTTCACATGTTCATTCATCAAGAGTTGCATATGATGCAATTGGCATGATTGCCTACCTAAATAGTCAAGATTGTGGGCGATCAGCCAAAGCTGACTCATGACTTGATGAAATACGGATCTTGACCCACTAGAAGATTGTACACTGCAATCTTCTAAATTGATGGTGAGGGCTATCAATTTGAACAAAAATAGTGGGAGCGATAATTAATTAAAGTCCTAATTATATCGTCAACCTTTTCAAATCAACCAAATAAGTCAAAATTGAGTTTTGGACTAAATTGCATGTATTTCCTTTTGTAGTTCAAATGACAACAAACAACAATCACTTTTCGCTGTGATCGGTCCTTGAAAAGGACAAGATGAATGGGACTAACTTCTACGATTGGTTTAGGACATTGAGAATTGTTCTCACTCAAGAGTGAAAGCTCTATGTCCTGGATACTCCAATTCCAAAGGAACCTACTCCTAACGCACCAAATGCAGAAAGGGATGCTTATAAGAAGCATTCTGATGATGCCATTGATGCAAAGTGCTTGATGTTGTGCTCCATGAACCACGAGTTGCAGAGACAACATGAGAACATGGGTGTCATTGAGATGATTCAACATCTGAAGAACATGTATGAATATCAAGCACAGCAACAGAGATATGATGTCTCCATGGCACTATTCAAGTGTGTCATGACAGAAGGAGATCCAGTTGGTCCTCACACACTCAAGATGATTGGGTATGTGGAGAACCTGATGAGACTGGGATTTCCCTTGAGCCAAGAGTTTGCTACTGATGTGATACTACAATCGTTGCCAGAATCCTACAGTCAGTTTGTGATGAACTACAACATGAACAACTTCGACAAGCCATTGATAGAGTTGTTGGGCATGTTGAGGACAGCCGAGGCACAAATGAAGAAGGACAAGCCTAAGTCTGTGATGATGATCAACAACAAGAAAGGCAAGTCCAAGCGTAAGGGCAAGGGAAAAGCTAAGAAAGGTTCTGATGCTAGCCAACAACCCAAGTCGACTTCAACTCTCAAGGCCAAGGGAGGCGTGAATAAGAGAGTCAATTGCCACCATTGTCAAAAGCCAGGACATTGGAAAAGAAATTGTCCACTCTATCTGGAAGAACTAAAGAAGAAGGAGGCGACAGACGTCTCCACCTGAAGGTGTCATGAAATAAACTTATAACATTTTTTAGGTGTATGATACCAAGAGATAAAATGTAAAGCACTCAATAAATGGGGCAAGTGTTGCCGCCATAGATAGGATTACTTTAGTTTATTTTCAGCCTTGAAGGCATGTAATAGAGTTATGAACTGCTATTTCGTATTCGCTAATAGATAGAAACACCTTAATTTTTGCATATTGTATGACAATGATGGCAATTAATAAAGTTGATGTTTCAATCTTTATGGCAATGCCTTGTTTATCTTGTGGTACTTGGTATGCATAAGATAAAATGATACCTAAAAGTTATTGATAACTCAAACAATCAAATTAGCATAAATCATGAGAAGTTCATTTCTAGATTCCATATGATGGATAAGTCTAGACTCTTTTGGTTAGAGAACCAGTAAGAGACATGAATCTCTTAGACATGATTAATCAATCTTCACTAGTGGTAGTGGGAGAATGATTACCCTGATAGGTATAATACAAGTGATGTATTTACATACCTATTGGAGTTAATGTTGATACTTCAAATGATGTTTAGAGAAATACCAATATGAAAATCTTGAACTGTTCAAGAATATCATAGATGAAGTACATATTTGGCAAAGTGTTAGTTCTTGATGAGATCAATGAATGAAATACTTGCACCACGCATTTGAGAACCTTATGAGTGATTATGATAGTGTATCATAGTGAGCTCGTGATTAAGGCATGGTAATGTCTAAATAAAAAAGAGTCATACTCTAAGGAGTTAGAGGATGATTATCAAATAACTATTTTCTTCTTAAATAAAGAATACCCCACACTAATAAAGGACATTATGAATCACAAGGAGTTGTGAGTTGTTATATACTTAACAGATACACCTCGATTATCTATGTGATGAGTTGGTCATGTGATGAATCAACTATCTAGATGAATATGAGGCACTGGATTTTGAGTTATTGTTTATGACCATTACATCCTAAATGACTTCCATGTGAACCATAAGGTATGACCTTGATGGTAGCACCCATTGGGATGAAATCCATAAGTGCAAATGAGTCTTAAGCGTTAAGACACATGGATAACATTTTGAGAAGGATGATTCTTGTTGCAACTTAATGACTAAGATTTGTCATACGGATACTAAAAATGCATTCCTATGAGGAATAAAACAAGGATGTGTACGTGACACAACCTATAAGGTTTATGAATCCATTAATGCAAATGAAGTCGATAAGTTACAATGGACTAATCAATGTGATTGATTGAGTACAAGCAACTCAGAACCATGATCTTTACTTTGATAATATAGTCAAATGGTTTGACTGATATGACAAAGATAAAGAAGGGATATGTGATTTAGTGGGAGCGTATTCACATTCCACATGTTGATGTGAAATGGAAATGTTCTAGAATGGAATCTTTTGTGGAAATTATCTTTAGGGAAGATAGAGACGTTTCCTATGTGATAGGAATAGAGATCTATAGAGATAGTTCTCAAAAACCTCTTGACCTGAAAAGAGAAAGCATACATTGGAAATCTATACTGAAGGGTTTAGTATGCACATATTCAGTGGGAGAAAACTTGTCCATGGAGTTAGTATCCCAAGGCCAAGTGTCCAATTCTTATAAAGAATGGGAACACTAAGAATAGATATGGATCTATCATGTATGTAATTATCCTACTATCTTGCATGCATAGACATAGCAAGAATAAAATGCATTCATCATCTTGTATGTAGGACATGACAATATGATGTGCTCATCCTGATAACTCATATGTGGGACATGACGAGTGGATGTTTGTCTAGTTCCAGTAAGGGTTACTGGAATACCATGAGAACTTGATAAGTACTTGAGAAGTACCAGTTCTATGGAAATAAGGAAGGGTTCACTGTAAAGAGTTACACTGATGCGAACTTTTGAAAAGGACAGAAAATTAATCACAAAATATATATGGGATATATAAAAGTGAATGTTTGTTGAATAATGGAAACGTTCCAATAAAGTTGTTTTAAAAGGAAATGTTGAATATTCGTGTGTTAGAGAACAACAGTGGATACTATATGGATCTGGGAGTTCATAGAGATGAACTTATAGTTATTCCGGTCATTGATGACAAGTTAGGAGTGCTTGGTCATGCAATGTGGCTAAAGGTTAGCAAAGGAATACTAGATCGCATATTACAACAACTCCATCTCATACGTGTGACGTACAACGAAGAGATGAGAGACATGCAGTTAATACCGACTTTGGCAAGGTGTTTCCATAACTCACTATGTTAGCACTAGAGCACAGTAACATGTAGGACATGTTTGAAGATCACTATGAATATGATTCAAGGGTGATTGGCTCACAGTGCAAGTGGGAGTCTATTGGTATGTATGCCCTAAGAGCCAATCATGGGATGATTGGTGGGATACATTAAGATTGATTTGATAAAGATCAAAGGCAAGCTTCCAATTCTTTCTGGTTCTGTCATATGAGATAATGATAGAACATATTGAATGTCTAGAGAATGATAGTACTCAATGACATATGCTTTCAGGTTAAGGACCTGAGCGATGAGATCATATGGATGCTAAGAGTTTGTACATTCTTATTATGTCCTAATCGGATGTCATTGTGGAAGGTAGATAGACAACAATGACACACAAGACTAGATTGTGGTGTTGGTTGATGACAGAATCTCATTAGTCATGATATGGAGATATCAAACCAAACACATAGGTACTTGTTAGAGAACAAGTATACCAGACAGACCCACCGTGAGTTTGACACATGGAACCATGACATGGTAGTCATAGTCAGTTCTCACAGTGATGGTGGTGAGTGTGATTCTTAGACCTAAAATCACTACACTCAACACATGTCGTTGGGTACACTTTGACATCATCAAATGCAATCCTGAAACATGGGTTGTTATAAAGGTGATGATTAGGTGGCTTTGACACATGGGGCTTTTGAGGGGTGAGTGATAGATATGGGATTTGTCCCTCCTGAGGGAGTTTGATATCCATGGCCACTTGATGAGTAGGATTGAGATAGGCATGCACGCATGTGTGAATTAGTATGTGATATTGATGTGATACATATCTCCTCCAATCTACTCTGAGATCAAGAAAGTGAATGAACATTGACTGGATGGCTGTTCCATGCCTTGAGTTCATTCGGGATATCAGTGACAAAGGAATTATACATTTGCTATAACACCATTCATGGATTGTAGGATTGAAAGTTGTTCTCTAACTTTCCTTTTCACTTGGGTAGCACTGATGTGCGACTAGGAACCGCTCTTTGCTTGTAAAGTCATAAGTGTTATGGACTTTCACTGTCAACGTGAAATGGACCTGCAAGGTCACACGCATAGGATTTAACCTGGAAGAGGATTTTATTCACAAATGATGTTTAGATTGATTACTAAAGGAGTTTAGTAGTTCAATTAAACACTCAATCAATTGATAGTTCAATATCATGGTGTTCAAGGTGTTGGACCAATTGAATAGAATATCAGATTGATTGAAACTGCGAATGACTGATTTGCACAGTCTGTTGCTCCAATCAATCGACTCACAGGGTTGAACCGATCGGCTCAGGTTAGTGAACCGATTGGCTCAACTGGTGGGACGATTGGCTCATGTGTCATGAAACAATCGGCTCAATTATTGAACCAGTCGATTCGTGTGACCAACCGAGATCGTTTGGAAAGTCAGAATACTATTTTGCAAATACAATTTGTTTCACTTGTACAAATTCGATTTGGACAAGGATTAATATTTGATTAATTGGAAACAAATATGAAATTCAATTTGAGTTGGACCAGGACCACGAATCGATCGGCTCAAAAGTGAACCGATCAGCTAAGGGGTCCCAAACGATCGGTTCAGGTGTGAACTGATCAGTTGAGGTCACCAACCGACCGTTTTAGGGTTGAAACGATCGGTTCAGCTGGCACAAGTTGGTTGTTTGTAGAAAATCTCGAACCCTTCTACTCCTGTTTAATCCTGCATTGCCTGGGGTAGAGAACCATGTCCCATGACCCTCCTATAAATATAGGGGTATTGGGGGCTTCTCAAACAACAACTCAGAATACCAGTTTCTCTGCAAAGTTGTTGTTCTCTCTGGTTATGGTAACCGGGAGAGCCCAAGCAAGTGCTACTTGATAAGGGAGGCACATCAAGGGAAAGACAACTGCAGAAAAGCAATTGGTTACATGAGAGTGTGTTGGTGACTAGTATGCCGACAGGAGGGAATGACTCCTTCTGATTCCTTGTCGGATAAGGAGACCGGAGTTCCCCGTGGTCCGTGTGAACTACTTTAGAGGTGGGAGACTTCTTCCGCTCGGAGGAAAACTGTCAATCTTAACAGTCCCGGTGAGACCAGGAGCTGCACAGACACCGTCCAAGACCACAGGTGAAGACTGCGCAAGCCGTGAGGTAACATCACCAAGCAAGCCTCGGGAAAAGGTATGTCTCCACAAACCATCCTTCCTATTGTATAGATGCTGACGTGATTCCTTTATTCTGGGTTTGGGAGAAGAATTTTTTTTTGTTTCCGTTGCCTTCTCTGTCTCCCCTAAAACCCAATAGTTGTATGATGCTTTATGGGCATATCGCATGGAATATAAGACACCTACAAGGACCACTCCCTATAGACTGATATATGGAAAAGCATGGCATCTCTCTATAGAGCTCAAGCATAAGGCATTCTGGGAGATGAAATTTCTTAACATGGACCCAAAAATGTCCATAAAGAATAAATTTTTACAAATACAAGAGTTGGAGGAGTTATTTTTACATTCTTATGAGGATTCTGATATTTGCAAGGAATGAACCAAGGTGTGGCACGATTCACACCTGAAAAAGAAAGATATCAATGAGTGGGACAAGGTTATCCTCTTTAATTCTTCCATTATGCTCTTTCCTAGAAAGTTGAGGTCTAGATGATCGGCCGTTTTTAGTCACAAAAATATATCCATTAGGTGTGATGGAATTATTTAGTGAAAAATTAGGAACCTTTCTTGTTAATTTCCATAGAGTAAAAATGTAATATGAATATGGAGCATTCACCGCATGAGCTGAATTGTAGCTTGAGGAAACCAACCTAGTATTGATAATATCATATAGATAGTCAAGCTAAAGACTATAAATTAATGTTTCTTGGGAGGCAACCCAAGGATATCTAAATCCTTCTACAACTTTCTTTCTTAGTTATGATATTTGATCTTTAGCATGTTTTCATATTTAGTATATCTTAGTCTTTACTTTATTCCACATTCTTGTTTGTGTGTCCTAGTGCAATTTTATCTTGCTAATTTTTGTGTATAAAGTATAAAAAATACATGATGATATTTAATTAACTCAATGATTTTAGGATTACTTAAGAAGGATATACCAATACATTTTCCTGCAACTGCCACATTCTTGTACCATCAGTTGGTGTATGTATGTTCTTCCATTTGTTGCTACTCTTGGAGCAAGGAACAAAATAACCATCATTTTATGAAGTTTGATTAACCTTCAGAAAAAAGGTTCTTACACAACCATCAGTAGGCAAGAACTGCCTTTCCTTCAGTCTCAACCATATGAAGGCCTAAGTTGCTCTTACATTTATTTCCATCTTTAGAAGGAATCATCTTGGATTTCCGCCAGTCTCCTGAGCCACCCCCCCATAATTTTCAAAAGGTGCCGCCTATACAACCATCAGTTGACGACTCCCATCTGAAGATGCCAGAAGCCTCAAGGACCCGCAATAGTAATAGGACCTAGAGTATAAAAGAAATGGGGGGAGGGGCGATCAAAGTGTTTCCTATCTAATATGTAATCTATAGAGCTAGCAAAATCAAAGACACCCTAATCGCCACCACATACCCTTGTCAGCTGTGAAAACCAAGAACCTTCATTATTGGACCTTTGATCTCCACCACTCAAAGATAACACATCTTGATAGTGAATTGATTTAAAGATCTACAGAAGGAGGTTGACCTATCAACACCTACCTTTTCCACCTTGGCATCTTGAGTTCTCTGTTGAACTGATATCGTAACTAATGAAGCACTGGCCAAATGTTTGTAATCTCTTATGAAGAAGGATGAGGGGTTGTCGAATAGGAAGCAAGGGCCAGAAGTCATTAGAGACCTCTACATTGTTCTTTTTAGGAAGTAAGTCCATCTATCTCCTATTGCTTTTCCTTTTCTCCTTCAATCTTTATCAATCATTGATCTTCCAACACGTTTCCTACCTTGCATCATTTGTTTGATGATTCTTAGACCTTTAATTTCCTTTACTTTTTTTTCATTAAGCTTGAAACCATAGCCTAGTTTTCTACTTAACGTTTGTTCAAAGTCCACAACCTTTGGTTTACACACCTATCAGAGCCACATGTTGAAGGCAAACTCTAGAAACCTTCAACTTCTATCCCTCCCAATCTTTGTTTTTTTAAATGAGTAATTTCCAAGAATATTGATTCTCATCTACTAATTCACTTTTAAAACCTTCAACACGCTAAGAATTTTTTTCCTTTGGTTTCCTTAAGTGCCATCTTCTTTGGTCTATGAAAGTGTTAAACCATCAGAAGGAGCCTCTAAGAAACCATTGATTTCTTACACTATCCATTTCCATCTGTTTTTATCATTCTTGAACCTCTAGAGGTATGTTCAAAAAGCCATCAGATTTTCAACACCTAACCTGACCTTCATTTCTTTTTGTACTACTTTTCTGTTGGTTATCAAACCAGATCCTAGATATATTCTTAATTAGTGAATTCTCACTTTTGTCAATATAACTTTCTACTCTAACAATTTCACAAGATATATATATCATATCTACATAGAAATTTGTTTAAATGGAAGATAACACAAACCCTCAAGGCCACATATATTACCTAAACTATCCATAAGGATGAAGGAGATAGATGCACTTGAATATAAAAATGCAGAAGTAATAGATGGACAGGGTGGAAACGTTAAAAGATGAAGCTATCAAAAACCTAGAAATCCATGGGGATCCTACCTCTGAAGTAGATAGGATGAAGTGCTTGTAGGAACCAATTGTGGAAGAGTCCTCAAATTCAGAAAAATTAAGAGTTAATGAAACCTCTAAATATGTTCCTTCTAAGGATATTAGATAATCAAAGAAAAGGAAGATAATCCATCCCTTCAACAATGGTGGTAGAAAGAAGCTGAACAGAACAACCAAAGGGGGAGGCCAAGGAATAAAATAGGGAGAGACAGGGACAAGTGCAAGATGAAATGGAGTTAGGCCATCAGGGGCTGAGGCAAGCACAATACAAGAACCAACTTCTCAACCTTCAAAAAACTAGACAATTACTTCATCCCCATGGATGATGAACATTAGAAGAGCTAAGATGAGATAATGAGGAGGAAAACTTTTAAAGAAAGCATATATGGTTGTGTGGATACCCTTACCAAATTAGGAGTATACAATCGGGTGAAAGCACATCTTTACAATGAAAATTTGTACAATATATGTTTCAACAACCACATATCTTATGAATAACTTATGTTGGAGTTTATGTCTCCATTAAAGAAACTGACTATTTTAAAAGGAGGGGATGAAGAGTGTAGAGGGATCTCCAAACTAGTTGTGCGGAAATAAAAAAAAAGACTACACTCTGATTGAGAAATGGCTAAACTCAATTTTTTTTACACGAAATAGCAGGTTGAACTTGCCAATAAGGCAAAGTCTGACAAAGAAGTCTGAGGTTTTCAATAGACAAAACCTAGGGAGGACTTTCTAGAGAAGACAACATAATTTGGGACAGTCTAAGGCTTCTCATATGCATTTTGATATTATGCACATAATACATAAAATCATCATCAATGTGGTCTTCACCCTGTCAGACAAGGGAAATAAGACGAGGATGGACCCCCACATCATGTGAAGCATTCTAGATGATAAGTCGGTCAACATTGGGACAATTATGATTGACATGATCACAGTGGTGAAAACTCTTAAAGGCCCACAAGGTTTCTGCATGGGGGCTTCATGACTTATATTGTGCATGGATTGGGATACCCAAATGAGCTCAAACATTTAACTGAGTCTAGGGGAGAAATATTTGTGGACGTGAAATATCTGCAAACAATATTCTAACCAACAATAAGAATAAATACTTCTACAGATTATGGAAATAAAAGGACAAGTAGCCTCTTCTGGAGATGAGTACATATGACTGTCATAGGATCCTCTTTTTGGTAGAGGATATCTTGAAGATGATAGTGGGGTCATCCCCGCTACCTTGATAAAGTGAACCATCTGTAGAGAAAACTATCAAGGATAAAGAGGGTGAACCCATCAAACTCACAAAGAAGCAGAAGTTTATAGTCTAGTTTCCCAAGAAGACAGTCATAGGACCAAAAAGGGCAAAACCCTCCACACCCCAGCCTAAGACTACAATAGAAGTTAAGCAGCCTATGATGATGCCAATATTCACTGATGTACGTCGTTTAGCACACCAATCACTAGGAAAATTATCCTAGAGTTTATCCTTTTCTACTTTCTGATAAAGGCTAGTATAGAAGGGGACGATCCACAGAGATGGCAATGAAGATTGTTGAGTTTCAAATCTGATTACGAGAATGAGAATGTAAAATCCGTTTCAAGAGTTTGTTAAAACTAAAACAAAAAGATAAAGTTACCGAATCAAAGATTAACAATCAAAGAAGGAAATACCGAAGCTAAGGGATTTTACCACCCTAGTCGATGCAAAACAAGATCAAAGAAATGATAAGAAAGATAAAAGAAGGTATGTGAAACATTTATAAATGATTCACAAAAGATGAACTCCCCGTGAATCCATTGGTCCCGGCATTCAGGGATCCTAGTTCAATCATCCTAATGGGGACTTTTCTGAGGTCTCATCCAAATTTCCATAAAATTGATTTGGTTGTTCTTAATCTTGGGTTCCACAGTCGCATCTGCCAATATTAACAAGCGATGAAAATGAGAGATCACTTCGTTAAAATCGTCGAGATCCAAATCAAAATCCATTTATCTAAAAAATCATATAAATCTTCAATCTAGTCATTACATGGCTAAAGGTTTGCTCCCCTTGCCTCGGTAAGAAAACTACTCGCTAGTCATACTAAGGGATGGAGAAAACAAGGAAGGAAGGTAGAAAGCCATAGACCAGAAGTGACAGAATCTCCTAGGAGATCTTAGCTGGTGACAATGAAATAGCTTGCTCTCTTAGTTCTCTGATCCAAAGAAAAGAATAAGAAGAAGAAATGAGATCTATAAACCGGAGAGAAAAGAATAAACTTTATTACAGAAATGAAAGATTACACTAATGAATGGAAATGACAAAGTTCAACTACAAGGAACGACTACAAAATCTGAGATGTCTTTCTTAGTGGAGTCCCCCCTCCTTTTATAGGGGAAGGAGGCGTAGAAACCCAACATACAAGAATTTCTAGAACGCTCTTGGCCGGCGGCTGAAAACTTTTCTGGATCTAGTCAATAGAAGAAAAGAAACGGTTGATTGCTTTGCATTCTTTTTGCAATAATTTTCCACAACAGTAATTTCGAGCGTATTTTTGGGCCAGTCATAAATTTGGAAGCAGTCCGAAAATATGTTTTCCTGTAGATAATTGAATTCTCTTTCCAACGCATACTTGCACATTAAATTCTGCCTTAAAATGTGAGAGTTATACCGATTTTGGTGAAAGGTATATACTAAAATCAGACACTGCGAGAATTTGTGCAAAATATCTTCTCAAGGGAAATTGATCATTGAAGTAATTAGACCATTTTCCTACAAAAAACAGCCAAACACAGTTAAAACTTCAAATAAAGAGAGAAAATCTAAACTAATACAATTAATTACAAAATTAATAAAATAAATAACAAAATAATCCTTAAAAATATCTAAAAGATTAAATAAAAAAAGATAAATATACATTTATCAAAATACCCCAGACTTGAATCTTTGTTTGTCCTCAAACAAATAAAATCACAAATTATTCCAATTTATACTAACAACATGTCTATCCTCACCCTTGTAACATCACTTTATTCCTTACCTCCAAATTTGGCCAAGCAACCCAATCTCCTAAAACCACAAAACACAAAATTATATATTCCCTATTAAAAACAAATATCATATCTTGATTCTAAATCAAGATTTTGTAGAAAAACATGCTTCATCTTAATTTTGCTTTGACACTCACATTTTTATTAATGTATTTTTTATGTGAGTTGTTGCACAAGAACAAGATGAAATTAGGGGGTGTGAAAACAAAGAAGGAAGAGATGATTTTTTTTATCCCTCCTCTATCCGACATGAAATTTAGATTTGTGGAGTTGTGGCTATATTGTTCACAATTTTTTTTCATATGTACTTTTGGCATCTTTTGATGGTACGCCCCTTTGTGGGGTATGGATTTTTTTTATGGGAAGCATGCCATCCCATACTTGATTTTTATCTGGTGGTGATTCTTTGCTTCTCTTTTTTTAGAAAGAAAATAAGGGGGAAACAAAAGGTGTCCTTGCGCTTATAACTTCACACATTTATTTTCCCTTTTTTTTTAAAGTGTCATTACATCAGAAAGAACATTCGTGTCAATCACATTATACAAGATTTATATCAAGTTAATCAACAGTTTAAAAATAGAGAAAATTTGTGTTTGGTTTTGATTGATTCCATACGACTTGCCAACTTTTCCAAGGAGTGATGCTATTTTGGGATCCTAGGTGACATGGTGGTTTCAGACATGGCAATTTGTAATAATTTTTGCAAAAGATTTACTAAATTCAAAGGGATACAATGATAAACAACTATTCATATTGGCCGACTAGATAAAGGCCATTTTGCAACAAAAGAAATAAAAACATGGCCGACTAGATAATGGCCATGAACAAAGCAACTATATGCAAAAAAAAGGTAGAAATAATGCAGGAATAAAAAAGATAAGGGGGTGGAATAGAAACATACCACCCACCTCCACCCCGGACTTAGATTTTTGCTCATCCCGAGCAAAATCAAAACCCGAGATGGAGGGAAGAGAAGAGCGAGGATTTCCACGTGGCCCAGGTAGCTCAAAAAATGTCTAGCTGAAGGGGATGTGTATGAGGGTTGGGACCTTTATCTGTGGAGCTTCATAGTGTACCTGATGATAGTTCAGTCGTGGAAGATCTGTGGGGTGTTCATATTTTCTTTCACCTTGCATTCCCTCCAATAATATCCATAGATCTTCCTTCGATAGCAAGGGAAGTGTTGAAGACGGATGTAGATTGGGGGAGGTTGGCGGGTACCCGACTAGTAATGCCAGTAGAGCATGATGAACTGAGTCGGGTGGAGGATCTGGTTTAGGTTTTCCACCATCATGATGACCTGCATATGGGAGAATTGATACTAATACAAACGATTTAAAATCATTTACAAAAGTGCTTTGTTTCTCCTTAAAATTAATGCCACCAACATTGGGTTTGGTAAGTTTCATTGTTGATATAACATATGTCTCTAATGCTTTTGTACAAGGGTTTCCCAAGTATTTAGGAGGGATGATGATTTCTTCCTTGCAAACAACATAAGGGGGTGTGTGGGCTTCTTCCAATGGTGGTATCTCCCCTTCTAGATCATCCATGTGTGGGATGGAAATTGGTTGTGACTGCTTGAGAAGAATCATAAAGGGGGTTAGATGCTCATTATCCAAAATACACTCAAAAGAAGGGTATTGGTCTATGGTATCATTCAGCTTTATGTTGAGGATGGGAGAAGTTGTTGGATCTTCATAATGACTCTCCTTCTTTGACATTTCATATTCAAGTAAAAGAGTCTCTATGGGAAAGATAGGGATACCAACGTCCTCATCACACACAAAATATGGCTCCATGATTTGTGCTATTTCTTCAGGATCCGACATATATGACACAAAATAAGGATCATCATCATCGTTGTCATCAGGAAGAACCATCTTGCATTGCTCAAGCTCTATAGGGGGAGTTTTTGATTGATCCTCTAGTAAGGTGGCTAACATGGCTTGATTGGATTCAAGTTTTGCTTGTCCCTCTACTGCCATCTTTTCTAGGGACTTAAGTCTCTCTTCCAGTTCAAGATTAATTTTCATTTCACCATAGGATTTATACACCCCAAAATTTTGGTCATCCTCACCACACTCCCCATAATGTCCTTTGCTATAGTACTCCTCATATTGTTTTGGGTGGCATTGCTCCTCATAATAATCTCCAGAAGATGGTGGATTGTAATTTCCATTGCGTCCATCTTGGTAGGAAGATTCAATATTATAAGGTGTCACCAAATCATGAGGAAACATATTTGAACAATCTATATTTTGGGTTTGGGCTTCTAGCAAGGCGGTTAAAAAGGCTTGACTGGCTTTTAGTTTTATTTCTCCTTCTACTTCTATCTTCTCTAGGGCCCTAAGTCTCTCTTCTTGTTCAAGATTACATTGGGTTTCATAAACATGCTCATAACCCCCAAGGTTTTGTTGGTTGCACCCCACAAAATTTTGTTGATCATATCCCCCATTAGAATATGGATAGCAAGGTTCCCCATAATGGTTCTCAGAAAAATGTGGATTCACATTGTACCCACCAGGATGAAAGGGCTCGTAATTAAAAGGGATGCTATTATAAGCATGGGGTAGAGTCAGGCAGGCAAGAGATGCATGGTGGTAAAAACCACAATAATAACATTGTGGGGGATATTGGGATGCCCACTCCATTTTAAAAGAAAATTTCTTGAAAGATATGTCAATCAACGAACGAGAGAAGAAAGATTACGAGATAATAGGTTAGTCAAAAATTACAAAGAGAACTAAAAATTATAAATGTAAGAAATTATGAAATAAACTAAAATTACTAAAAAATAACTAGAAAGCAGTACTCGTAGAATGGAAACTCAGCAGAAAGAGGAGATATACTTCCGAAATTGTGCTCGGAAGGCAAAAAGAAATTACAAAAATCTAAAAAAATTATAAAAAAGACTAAAGTTATGAAAGTTAGAGAATATGAACATGGATTATACAAGATATACAGGCAACCAGGTCTGAAAAACAACTATGCCATCTCTGGCAATGGCGCCAAATTAATGCACGTCATTTAGCACACTAATCACTAGGAAAATTATCCTAGAGTTTATCCTTTTCTACTTTCTGATAAAGGCTAGTATAGAAGGGGTCGATCCACAGAGACGGCGATGAAGATGGTTGAGTTAGAGAATAAGGGGGAAACACAAGGTGTCCTTGTGCTTATAACTTCACACATTTATTTTCTCCTTTTTTTTAAAGTGTCATTACATCAGAAAGAACATTCATGTCAATCACATTATACAAGATTTATATCAAGTTAATCAACAGTTTAAAAATAGAGAAAATTTGTGTTTAGTTTTGATTGATTCCATACGACTTGCCAACTTTTCCAAGGAGTGATACTATTTTGGGATCCTAGGTGACATGGTGGTTTCAGACATGGCAATTTGTAATAATTTTTGCAAAAGATTTACTAAATTCAAAGGGGTACAATGATAAACAACTATTCATATTGGCCGACTAGATAAAGGCCATTTTGCAACAAAAGAAATAAAAACATGGCCGATTAGATAATAGCCATGAACAAAGCAACTATATGCAAAAAAAGGTAGAAATAATGCAAGAATAAAAAAGATAAGGGGGTGGAATAGAAACATACCACCCAACTCCACCCCAGACTTAGATTTTTGCTCATCCCGAGCAAAATCAAAACCCGAGATGGAGGGAAGAGAAGAGCGAGGATTTCCAAGTGGCTCAGGTAGCTCAAAAAATGTCCAGTTGAAGGGGATGTATATGAGGGCTGGGACCTTTATCTGTGGAGCTTCATAGTGTATCCGATGATAGTTCAGTCATGGAAGATCAGTGGGGTGTTCATATTTTCTTTCACCTCGCATTCCTTCCAATAATATCCATAGATCTTCCTTCGATAGTAAGGGAAGTGTTGAAGACAGATGTAGATTGGGGGAGGTTGGCGGGTACCCGACCAGTAATGTCAGTAGAGCTTGATGAACTGAGTCGGGTGGAGGATCTAGTTTAGGTTTTCCACCATCATGATGACATGCATATGGGAGAATTGATGCTAATAAAAACGATTTAAAATCATTTACAAAATTGCTTTGTTTCGCCTTAAAATTAATGCCATCAACATTGGGTTTGGTAAGTTTCATTGTTGATATAACATATGTCTCTAATGCTTTTGTACAGGGGTTTCCCAAGTATGTAGGAGGGATGATGATGTCTTTCTTGCAAACAAAATAAGGGGGTGTGTGGGCTTCTTCCAATGGTGGTATCTCCCCTTGTAGATCAGCCATGTGTGGGATGGAAATTGGCTGTGACGGCTTGAGAAGAATCATAAAGGGGGTTAGATGCTCATTATCTAAAATAGACTCAAAAGAAGGGTATTGGTCTATGGTATCATTCAGCTTTATGTTGAGGATGGGAGAAGTTGTTGGATCTTCATAATGACTCTCCTTCTTTGACATTTCGTATTCAAGTAAAAGAGTCACTAAGGGAAAGATAGGGATACCAATGACCTCATCACACACAAAATATGGCTCCATGGTTTGTGCTATTTCTTCATGATCCGACATATATGACACAAAATAAGGATCATCGTCAATGTTGTCATCAGGAAGAACCATCTTGCATTGCTCAAGATCTATAGGGGGAGTTTGTGATTGATCCTCTAGTAAGGTGGCCAACATGGCTTGACTGGATTCAAGTTTTGTTTGTCCCTCTGCTGCCATCTTTTCTAGGGCCTTAAGTCTCTCTTCCAGTTCAAGATTAATTTTCATTTCACCATAGGATTTATACACCCCAAAATTTTGGTCATCCTCACCGCACTCCCCATAATGTCCTTGGCTATAATACTCCTCATATTGTTTTGGGTGGCATTACTCCTCATAATAATCTCCAGAAGATGGTGGATTGTAATTTCCATTGCGTCCATCTTGGTAGGAAGATTCAATATTATAAGGTGTCACCAAATCATGAGGAAACATATTTGAACAATCTATATTTTGGGTTTGGGCTTCTAGAAGGGCGGTTAAAAAGGCTTGACTGGATTTTAGTTTTGTTTCTCCTTCTACTTCTATCTTCTCTAGGGCCCTAAGTCTCTCTTCTTGTTCAAGATTACATTGGGTTTCATAAACATGCTCATAACCCCCAAGGTTTTGTTGGTTGCACCCCACAAAATTTTGTTGATCATATCCCCCATTAGAATATGGATAGCAAGGTTCCCCATAATGGTTCTCAGAAAAATGTGGATTCACATTGTACCCACCAGGATGAAAGGGCTCGCAATTAAAAGGGATTCTATTATAAGCATGGGGTAGATTCGGGCAGGAAGAGATGCATGGTGGTAAAAACCACAATAATAACATTATGGGGGATATTGGGATGCCCACTCCATTTTAAAAGAAAAGTTCCTGAAAGATGTGTCCATCAATGAACGAGAGAAGAAAGATTACGAGATAAGAGGTTAGTAAAAAATTACAAAGAGAACTAAAAATTATAAATGTAAGAAATTATGAAATAAACTAAAATTACTAAAAAAAGTAACTAGAAAGTAGTACTGCTGGAATGGAAACTCAGCAGAAAGAGGAGATACGCTTCTGGAATTGTGCTCGGAAGGCAAAAAGAAATTACAAAAATCTAAAAGAAATTATAAAAAAGACTAGACTTATGAAAGTTAGAGAATATGAACATGGATTATACAAGATATACAGGCAACCAGGTCTGAAAAACAACTATGCCGTCCCCGGCAACGGCGCCAAATTGATGCACGTCATTTAGCACACTAATCACTAGGAAAATTATCCTAGAGTTTATCCTTTTCTACTTTCTGATAAAGGCTAGTATAGAAGGGGTCGATCCAAAGAGACGGCGATGAAGATGGTTGAGTTTCAAATCTGATTACGAGAATGAGAATGTAAAATCCGTTTCAAGAGTTTGTTAAAACTAAAACAAAAAGATAAAGTTACTGAATCAAAGATTAACAATCAAAGAAGGAAATACCAAATCTAAGGGATTTTACCACCCTAGTCGATGCAAAACAAGATCAAAGAAATGATAAGAAAGATAAAAGAAGGTATGTGAAACATTTATAAATGATTCACAAAAGATGAACTCCCCGTGAATCCATTGGTCCTGGCATTCAGGGATCCTAGTTCAATCATCCTAATGGGGACTTTTCTGAGGTCTCATCCAAATTCCCATGAAATCAATTTGGTTGTTCTAAATCTTGGGTTCCACGGTCGCATCCGCCAAGATTAACAAGCGATGAAAACGAGAGATCACTTCGTTAAAATTGTCAAGATCCAAATCAAAATCCATTTATCTAAAAAATCATATAAATCTTCAATCTAGTCATTACATGGCTAAAGGGTTGCTCCCCTCGCCTCGGTAAGAAAACTACTTGCTAGTCATACTATGGGATGGAGAAAACAAGGAAGGAAGGTAGAAAGCCATAGACCAGAAGTGACAGAATCTCCTAGGAGATCTTAGCTGGTTACAATGAAATAGCTTGCTCTCTTAGTTCCCCACTCCAAAGAAAAGAATAAGAAGAAGAAACGAGATCTATAAACCGTAGAGAAAAGAATAAACTTTATTACAGAAATGAAAGATTACACTAATGAATGGAAATGACAAAGTTCAACTACAAGGAACGACTACAAAATCTGAGATGCCTTTCTTAGTGGAGTCCCCCCTCCTTTTATAGGGAAAGGAGGGGTAGAAACCCTACATACAAGAATTTCTAGAAGACTCTTGGTCGGCGGCTGAAAACTTTTATGGATCTGGTCAATAGAAGAAAAGAAATGGTTGATTGCTTTGCATTCTTTTGCAGTAATTTTCCAAAACAACAATTTCAAGCTTTTTTTGGGCTAGTCATAAATTAGGAAGCAGTCCGAAAATATATTTTTCCCGTAGACAATTGAATTCTCTTTCCAATGCATACTTGCACATTAAATTCTGCCTTGGAATGTGGGAGTTATACCAATTTTGGTGAAAGGTATATACTGAAGTCAGACACTGGGGGAATTTGTGCAAAATATCTTCTCAAGGGAAATTGTTCATTGAAGTAATTAGACCATTTTCCTACAAAAAACAGCCAAACACAATTAAAAATCCAAATAAAGAGAGAAAATCTAAACTAATACAATTAATTACAAAACTAAGAAAATAAATAACAAAACAATCCTAAAAAATATCTAAAAGATTAAATAAAAAAAGATAAATATACATTTATCACTCACCTCACCTAAGAAGATACTCATCATGCCTCTAAAAGCTCATCCATAAAGGGAGAAGAGCATGGCATCCTCAATATCTATAACCACATCATCATGTCACGCAGACTTAGAAATTAATAAGCATGGCATTCTAATGAAGACGCCGCTCTCAAGCCAGAACTAGAGGAGTCTGTATCCAATTATGTAGAATCAAGCAGGAGAGATGAGGTCTAGAAGGAACCTCCAACCAAGGAACCCACACCATCAAAAAGTGGAATATAAACAAATCTACGCCAAAACAAATAATGGACAATTTCCACTCACTACCAAAAGAGAAGCCCAGGCAGGAAGTGAGCTCATGTCACCCTATTTCTATAAGCAAGCAAGCCCCTACCATGACAAAGTTCATGGATATTGGACAGGACATGGAATACTTACATATTATTGTTTCTGATTCTATTCTTAACATTTCTAACTTAACTTTGGATGTAAAATCCCTAATGATGGAGGTGAAGGAGGGTACAACAAACATCCAACCCATGGTGATCCTTCCACAACAAATGCAGGTAAGGGCGGTGAATCTATTGAAGATTTTGGAGGCTTTGGCTAATATGAAAAACGAAATTTCCACACTAAGGGAGAAGCGTGGTAAACTATGAAGAGAAAATGAATTGATATGCACATCTACTGTTATAACCTCAATTTCACTTGTATTTTAATAATTAGAAATGCAATTATTCAATGAAAAGAGACTCGATCAAAAATTGTGTGCTTTGTTTTAAATAATGGATTTCTTTATGATAGATTTTGTGAATTCTACTATTTTATTATTCCAATAATGGATAAAAGGAAAAGGGAGAGAAGAAAATTCCCATAATAAGCAAAGAGCAAAAGAAAATAGATATTAATTATTTGTTCTTGAGAGAATTATGTAGAATTCTCTATAAAGTGGCATAGATGTCCACAATTAATTTGTTCCAGTTGCACATGGTTCCTAATAGAAAGAATGACCAAAATAAAGAATATAGAAATGAAAGAAAGAGACAAATATGTGTTTTAATGCATAACATATTCCTTATAAGTGGATGACTTGGATGTTAATAAAAGGTATCTTACTTTTCAATTTTTGGTCTCACTCTTTACAGACATCTAGATAAAGTCATTAAATATTTTCCCTTAAAATTTGAGATTAAAAGTATGAACGATTTGGGAGATAATGTGTGCAATATAGATGGAAAGTATTAAATGTCACAATTTTGATTCCTATTATAATAATATTTTGGCCCTTTTATTTTGACGCACGCTTTGTGGACCATTGGATCTGAGATCCAGTGGTTACGGTGTTGTCACCTACCTCATCCAATTTTGGCAACCCGGCTATAGTAACTCACCAACTCCTAGCTTCTCTCCCTCCCTCTCTCCCCTTTATGGAATCCTATAAACCCTCCCATCAAGTTTGGGATGTGATTACAAATACAAGTGTCCCTAGTTACACCAACTTTGGACGAATACAGAGACTTTCCTCAATTCTGTTTACTCATCCCAGCCGAGGACCTATTCTGGGGATCGGGAGTATAAGAACGTGCGTAGAGACCCCATTTGAAAACATGGAATCCCTGGTAAGGGTCTACAAGACTCAGAGGTACTCTTCTCGTCTCCAGTTTCCCATCAAAGCTTGTCGTATTGCTCCCCTATTTCATCTTCTGTGTGGAAGAAACCTCCTCACCATCCGCCAAATTCTAGACACCACTATACAAAAATCGACCATTGCGGTTGAGTTCAGTGAAGAAACTAAGAGGGGATCACGCTGACGCCTGCCTCCCAATGGCCCAAACGCATGGGTTCAACCTTAGTGTTGATCCATCCAAACACAGTGATGCTTGTAAGGTTGAGGGAGCAAGGAAGAAGAAGGACGTGCAAGAAAGGACATCTCTGCCCTTGACTCTGATGCAGTGAGGGAAGGGCAAACTAGTCCTTTTCTTTTTCTTTTTCGCTTCAGCCCATGTGGCACGAGAAGCCACAGCACTGAGAATCCATTGTCCAATATGAGACCGCATGGATAATTCTAGGTAGATTATTGATTGCTGACGTGGCATCGCCTGATTGGCCAGTAAGAGTTAATCTTAAAATAATTGTAACTATTTACTGGTAACTTTGTTAGGGGTATATTTTATATGAAAATTGATTAGGAGAATGCAAGGATTTTGATAAAAATATAATTAGGACCTATATTTGGCTCTAGTTCAAAAACAAATATAAAGTTAGCATCTTTAATATGGTTAATGTATTAGAATCCTAATCTATAAGTTTTGATGATCTTGATGTGATCAATTGATCTCGATAATCAAAGAATGAACTTTTTGGATAAAAGGGCAACTTGGATCTAGTTTGAGATTAATAACCCATTATTTGATAATTAGTGTTTTTTTGAGATTATGAGTGCATTTAATGATAAGATTAGGGTTTGTAACCCAAAAGAACATGAAAAGTGGAAATTGGGGTTCGGAAAGCTAAAACCTTAATGGAACCCTAAAGTTGACCTCAAAACTCTATGTTGAGGCCCAAGTCATCTTTAGTGATGATTTTGGATAGAATAATGATACATGGATGTTATGCTTGAACTTTCAGGATAAATTGCTTGGTTGCTTGTTTTTATATTCATGAATGATCTTTCTTAGACTTCAAGTTACTATTAAAACATGTATGTGGTTATGCCTAAGACTAATCATTGTAGTTTCATGGGGCTCTCTTAGAAGATTTTCAGCATGGATTGTAAACAAATGCTTGTTTGTTTATTTAATTCATGCAATCTATAAATTCATTATGGCTATTACATTATATGCTTGTAACTTGCTCAAACCCTACATACCAACTCTAGAAATTTAATAGAAATAAATGAAAAGTCATGATGATGACTAAGGACCAGGCCCCAGATTGGGAACATCAGACCATGCCCCAGATTGGGAACGTCATATGGGGTCATGCCCCAGATTGGGAAGACCAACATGGCACCTAACTCTAGATTGAGAGGAAACCTAATGTCCTCTCCAAGGACCTAACCCTAAGAAAGGGTATTATAGAGGTTGAGTAAAAACGGGTTGAGATGTTATGAAGAAAATGATAATTTTGATTCTATAACAATAATTTTTGTGATTATGTTTTTGCACCTAGATGCTCTATTTTGTTTCCCCCACATACTAGTATAATGTTTTATATTGATCGCATGTGTTGTTTGTCAGTGTTTTAGGATAATTTGTTGTTATTCTGCCATTATGATGGAAACAGACATTCAGGAAAGAAGACACCAACAAAAATAGACATTAACATAATCATTGTGGTTATAGATAGTATTACTTTCTTGCTGCAAATTCTAGAATGTAATTCCTTTGTGGAAGTTATTTTTGTACCAAACCCCTTTTGATTTAGTGAAATTTATTAATTATTTCTGATTATTTGCTAAACCTTTGATCTTGTATTAGAGTAATGATCCTTGCCCTCTTGGTCTGCCTAAATAGGGGATAACAGGGGGAGGGGGTCATTACATCTATTGACTGGCAAAAGCATATGGAGGTGACCTCAAATTCTAAAACTTGAGAACAATCAAAAGCTAAAAAGAAACAAAAATTATTAATCATAATGATGCCCTCCTAGCAGATAAAGAGGGAATCCACCTTAATGTTGGCATGGTGTTGGCCGATCTAGGCATCACTCCATATATACCTTCACCTAATGACACCACTACTATAGATCACTCTGGAGATGATGGAGTGGAAGACTCAGTCAAAAACATTGCCAGACCTACCAAGGAAAATGAATTCCACTTTGTAACCTCACTTAGATAGTCGAAAAACATGAACGATAATGTTGAAGAGGAAAACCCCAAAAAAATACTAGAGAAAAGACTAATATGGAGGAAAATGAATAAAGAGTCGCACCAGAAGATCTTGTTAGAGAGTTAGCCCCCACTCATGTAGAAGAGGAGATTGAGGAAAACAAAGCAGTACCATATGCCACCAAAGGAAGGGAAGCGGAAGAGGTAGGGGAGACCAACAAAGATGTCATGGATGGATTAGATGAACTATTTGTCTACAAAGATCTCCCACCTCCCCTACCTAAAATCATATTTGTGGGGAATTCTTACTAGACAAACATGACAAGGGGGGTCTCATAGAATGGTATCTACCCCAAAACCATCGAGTTTTGCCATTTTTTCTCATTGTCTTCCACCTCATGTAGGTGTGAGAACCTATTAAACTAAACGAGATTATTCAAAACATAAAACACAATCAATCACTAATTAATCACATACCCAAAAATATGGGTAAATTAAAACTGATTTCAACATCAACACCCGCTCGAACACATTTGCATAAGATCCCAACATCTTTCTTGTATCCATATTATGCCAAGAATTTGATACAAATTGTTCTATCGCCTTTTCCACAACATAGATACATAGGAAGACAATATTCATATATGCCACATAAATAAGCATTAATATGCTAATAAAAGTCTGATTCGTTTGAAACACTATATACAAACTTTTCCTGCCCAGACTTGAGAGTACAAGGACGACTCTAGGACACACTAGACATCTAATCAACTTTCTCAAAGATTCATTACTATAGTTCCTCTTTGCCGCCACATGTTTATTTTCGTCACTTCCTATTACCCAAAAAAATGTGGTGAACCACAAGGGTGAGACCCATGTCCCAGTAAGAGATATAAACTCCAACAACGCTTATTGATTACAACATTTTAAATAGTAGATAACGAAGCAGTTGGAGTATTTAATAATCAATTGAACAGATTGAACAGTTCAAGTATACTAAATAGATTAAGAAAATCATCGCATATATAGATAACAAATAAATCCATTTCTCTGGACAGATATCTACTCAAATATCATCAAATTGCATCTAATAGCAATCATTATCATTAATCTGAGTATCATCATATTCCTTGCTAATAAGACAAGCAATCTAGTAGCATAAGCATCCCTGACATCATGAATATGTCTAGTAACATAACATGGCTATCAATATTGGCATCTCAAATAAAGTGAACATATCTATATCATAAGTCGAACTAACATCATAGCATAATTAACTGCATAGGCATGATTAGTAGTTTAAGCATTTCTAATTGCATAGCATGACTAGCAATATTAAACATAGCTAGCAGCAGCATCTTAACCATCAGTGTCAGTATATTTGACAACAAAACATGTTACAAAATGAGCATAACTACAACATAACCATATCTATTATCTCTTATTGTACTATACATGATCTCAGTGAAAAGAAAACAAACAAGGGTTATCGTCCAATATGAAGCGTTGTGTATAACCCTAAACAAATATGCTACACAACTGTCTTACATATTTTATTATGCCCTGGGGAATTTGAATCGTACCATCCAAAGTCCAACCAACCCCTGTGAAGGGCTAGGTTCTGAACAAGATCTAGGAGTGTCGACATCCTAAGATCTCTTCCCCTCAGTCATTAAGAGTAAAAAGGCAGTGGCATATCAGTCAAAGTTTCTACCACAGTGACATATAGTCAAGCTGCTAACCACTAGTCCACCCTTGGTACAGGTCCCTACACTAGAAACCAGGGTATACAAAACCCTCTAATCCTAGGTACAACTGTAGTTGTCCTCAATCACATCAGATGTATGAGGCATGACCATAGACAACCTCCACAACCTGCATTGTGGATGACAAGGATATATCCTCAACTTGCCACCCCCACATACTCAATAGTATCTGCTCCGAGTTTCCCTTAGGAATACTCGTTTCACTATCCTGCAAGTTCTGACACTGAAGATGGATCTACATCACAGGGCACTACATGATTAGAGTTGCACTTGATTAGTTATTCCAATTGGGTGAATTAAGGTTGCATCAAACAAGTGGACATACAAACCATAATTCACTTCTAGCAAGCATATAAATATTACAACTTTTAAAAGATATAAAATGTGTGGAACATAATTTATCTTCTCATTATCACATGGTACTATTCACTTGCTATTCATGAGACCACACTAGTCATCATACTATCACAAGATATAAATCCTTTTCACAATATCATAGGGTATCTGTAACATACTCAATTCTAGACACATAGGCTAACCCTCCGTTCTTCTTGGCTCCTATTTAACTATGTGGATATCCAAAAAAAATTTCTTCTCATTTTTAGTTAACTACCATTCAATATCTATATTTCATTGTATCAGAGTAGACTGAACCACATTAGGATATGATGACCCTATTTGACTAATTATGGTTCCTTGGTTATGAAATCAAAAAGATATTGTCGCCACAAATACCTATATTGGGAATTAATTAGTAATAATACTAACCTAGATGTATTGACCATAATAATGAACACCAGTATAGACTTGGTATCCTATAAGGACTTGCTAAGAGATTATAGGTTTGGACTTTCAAATTTGACCATGTAATTGAAGTTGAAATCCCTAATTAGGGTTTATTGCACCATGGTAGAAAATAGGACCCTACAAACCCCAGAATCTAAATCTAATTCTATAATTGGGTTCCTCGTGTCATTATTATCTAACCCTCAAAATTTGGGGTCATTTGGATGTTAGATGCACCATTAAACACACCCTAGGGGATAATGTGTAATTAAACATAAGGTTTTGAACAAATTTATTGGTCACACTTTGAACCCATGGTCCATGACCGGTTTATTTCTTTCATCACAGACCATCATCTGGGTCAGGTTACCTAGTGGAAGACCTCGTCTTCCACCTCCGAAGTCCCCACGTGCGCAGGACTGGTTTAAGCCAGCGATGGTCCTCGTTGCCGTTCTCTCAGCACAACCAACAAATCCTCACAATTTCTTCGTCAACACGCTCCACGCATTCTCGCAAGCAGATCGACCCCTTACTCGGCCCCTACCGAACCCTAAGGTGAAAACGCCTATTTCAACCCCCCAAGCAGACATTGCGGCAACTTTCTGAAACCCCATCTACGGTTCTCCACTTCGCATCTCCCGCTCCATAAACGGACTTTGGCGCCCCCTCTTGTTTCCTCTTCGGTCGATTTTACATGTGGGCGTCTCAGAGTTGTTGCCGGTGTAGGTCACCTTCTCCGGTGAGGATGGCGAGCAGCTGTTAGCTTTCCCCTCCTCAGTCAAATCCACCGTAAGGTAAGGATCTTGGACACCTGCTATTCTTTCCTGTGTACTCATTTTGCCCTAGAGTCGTCTAGTTTGTCTGGTCGACAAAACGCCTTCGTCTCCACTGTTATGTTTCACGATGAGAGGGAAGCTTCTTCCTGAATGATAGCAGGGATCCTCATCGGTGCTAGTTTTAGATAACTTGTTTTCCGCTTTCGATGTTTCCAACCCCGGAGGCCTCGCACCCATACCGAGAATTATCCTTGTGTTGGGTTTTCTCTTTGGGAGGGCTTATGTGTTACCCCGGCGACGCCATTGTTACTGTCGTGGCAATGATGGTAATTTGGGGTTGTTGTCTCCGTCTGCACCGAGCCAGGGATGACTGGTACTGGGTCGTTTCAAGAGTTCTGTGTCTGTGTAGGGGTCATTGCGATGGGTTCTTTTGTGCTTGTTGTCTTGGGATGCAAGGGCGAGGCCAGGCAGCCACCTGTGTTTTTTTGGTCATCGTGGGTGCGAAGGACCCCGCGCGGACATCCTCCCTCTTTCCGCCACAGCCCAATCGACATCCCAGTTAGCATCCACCGTAGTTCCACAGGGACTGGAACTTGGAGCCAAGCTCCTGAGTCTCGTCCATGGTGCGAGATGAGGGAAAACAATCCCTGGTGCAAATGTTGGTCTCGCCCATGGTACTGGTGACATTCATGTCACGCCCCAAGGGCAAAATAGAGAATTTCAAATTTGTCTAATGAACCATGGTTTCAAATTATTTCCCTAAAGTTCACATGACACCATGTCACATGTATTCACATTTGATTCAAGGGCAGTACGGTCATTTTGCAATTCGTCATCCTTTTTATCAGCAATTGATTTTATCTTATAAAAATCATAACCAATTATTGGTTCAGTATAAAAATACAAGTATATATGTTTTTGAAATAAAAAAAATACGCCTGATTTATTGGGACAAGTTTCACGCTCATATTTGCAACCGACAGTAGGGTCGATTTCTAAGCAAGAGATTTAATACATTTCATATTAATCGAATGCACACATATTATGACTAGGTTGAGACAACCCTGACCCTTTGCTTAGGAGGTGTTATCGAATATCTAGGTCTGATCATAAGGTATGTACATCCTCTATATTATTTTGGGTATTATTTGACTGAACCTACATTTCTTTAATGAGGCATCTCTTGAACTATCAATTTTATTTAAAATCCAATTATTGGACATTTATACTTTCTGCTTTTGATTCATATAAATTCATGTGATTGTTGGAATATTCATTTATAATGGGTCTTTGGACCCCTCCTTCTATGATTGCCATTTTATGTGAAATTGACTAAAATGTTAGTCTTGCCACTCTATTTATGTGTGCTACGTGTTTGACTAGAATATCTAGAATAGTGGTACTTATGTACAACCATACTTATATAGGGCGTGTGTATTCCGCCCGGGGTGTGCATTTCCACCCTTATTTCTTTTAGGCCATGATCCTATGGTGTTATGGCCTTGTTTAGGTATATTTAGTCTACATTGTTATGCATGCAAATATTTGTTGTTTTATTATGAATCTGTGGATGGCTGTTATGGCAAGACACTTTTTACTATCATATTTGTAATCTGAATTTTTATAATGCCTCATTTCTTTTGTTACTTTTCTCTTGAACATACCTAATTGCAAATAGCCCCCTTTTCTTGTGGGAACATCTCTTTTTGCACTTTTAACCCTATATAATGCCCAAAGTGTTTTATATGTGTACATACTCAGCCTTTGCTGACCTCTTTATTGTTTCCTATGTTCTGGGTGATGTTTCCTTCCACCCAGGTTTAGGTGCATTAAAGATCAAGGTTGTTCGAAGATCATATAAAGATAATTGTACATAAGGATATCTTGGAATGGCTAGGTTACTCTCTGCTACTGGGCTTAATTGTAGTTAGTTCAAGTTTTTGTAATATCACCTTTTATGGTGATGAGCAATTGTATAATGATACCCATTGTAACTTTGTAATAGTTTTGTTCCGCTGCTTATTCATCATAATGCTCTATAATATGTGGCATTTGAGAAATGAATGAAATTCCTCCTTTCC
Source organism: Alisma plantago-aquatica (assembly GCA_963693085.1). Classification (NCBI taxonomy): domain Eukaryota; kingdom Viridiplantae; phylum Streptophyta; class Magnoliopsida; order Alismatales; family Alismataceae; genus Alisma; species Alisma plantago-aquatica. Next base: position 400,777,683 of record OY856414.1, on the reverse strand, counting down.
TTATTATCTTTTGGTACATTTGGGATTGGATGGGCTAATTCTTCAATTCAGTGAAGAGTGGATCCCTTATCGGGTCTCACTCTTTACAAAATGGTATCAGAGCCTAAGCAGTCGGTAACTTGGCTATTTCAAGTTATCATTGGTTGACCCTTAATTAGATAGGTGACCCTTAGAGGTTATTGATAAACCTATTTCCTAGTAGTCAGTACCAATTAGGATTTTCAACCCCTGATTAATTTGGTCACTTGCACTCCTTAATCCATCTACGTGAACGTGAGTTAGTCTTTAGTAATCTTTAACACCCACACCTTCTTTATGGAGGTGGGATGAAGTCACGTCAAACTGATTCTTGTAGTGTTTGGGTTACATATCATGACTTTCTAAGATATTAGCCTAAGAGCTATGAAGTGCAGATTGACTTAAATAGTCATAGATAGGCATATTCTAGTTCTCACCTAAAATCCCTTTACCTTTTTTGTTCTCTAGCACACCTTGCATACACATCCTATGGGGGTGCTGAGAACACATGAACTATAAATATAACATTTTCGATGTAAATCTTAGGAGTTTAGATGTTTCCTTGTTACTAAGTGATGGTATGAACGAGCTTAGTTATTGTTAGGCATACCTTGCCTTCAATGTGAAGAATTACAACATAGGTATGTCCCAAGACCACTCATCTAAGGTTTGGATACCATGTTTGATTAGCTTTTATGCCTCATACATGAGGTTAGTGGGTGGAAGCTATTAAGTTTTGTATAATATTCTTAGGAGTCGCCTCCCTCGCCTCCATGGTGCAATTAGATTACCCAGTGAATGATGCTATTGGTAAATTTACTATATAGTTCATCTTGTCTTTTGATGGGACTATAGTTGTAAATCGTCAAGTGTAGAAGGAACACATATACCTTACTATAATTATTGGATGATCATATGACTCCCTTAGGTCTTGCGATGAGGCTGTGTCAATTATGATTAAGAATGACATGGGAATTGGTGGATGTCATGCTTGGGTAGGTTTTGACCGATTGTTGGCTATGAGCAATATACTCCCTTCTCTCTCTCATTGCTTGCATTTTAGAGAATTATCACATGACCCTTTTAAGTGATAGGAGGATCAAACCTCTTTGCAGAAGGAAGTGGTTATAGGATAGTAATGTGTGTGTCAGGTTGTGGTAGGTGTCTGACTTGGTTCTCAGATCGATTTTGGCGCCAACTTTGCATCTTCATCGCCAGTCCTTTATCGCTAAAACTTATTTTCATTATTAAATTATATGTACAAAAGATTTATTTTTCTTTTTATGATCTCATCGATGATTTTCAAAACCAAGTCACCACCCCAAGTAAGTTGAGTAGTAGAGAAACTCTTTAGTGAAGTACCCTTAGTGGTCATGTTCAACCCTAATACCCTAGGCCTAAGACTGACATAGTTAGTTTCATATATATATATATATCAGACCTAGTGGATCCCCCCCCCATTTTCCCCTCCAGGTTATGCACTAAGTTATAGTTTAAACCTTTTAAGGGGCGGAGTTTCATACAGTTTATTCATTAGGAATCAAACTAACTTTAGAAAGGACCATGATTAATAATGATTACAATAAGTAAAACCTGGACAACTCCTAGTAATAATGTCAAACATACGTAGAGGATACCAAATCGGGGATTCCATACGAGCTTTGCTAATCCTACCATCCTACATGTTACTTTGATGATTAAAATAGATTTAAAATTTTATCTTGAGTTATCCTTAGAGGATGTATTTATGTCAGATAGGGGTAAAAGTAAAATTTCATATAGAAGATCAAAATAATATCCTATACCCAAAATTACTAATAATTATATGGTAAGGTTGACTATATAGTATAGGATAGGGTGAACATACTTAGTATGTTGGAATTTCTGATTTTTTTTTTTCATGTGACCATGTTAAATAGGGGTGTAAGGGGACTGACTACACATTAATCAAAACATGTCTAATGTAATGTGTAAATTTAACTCATGAAGGAGAAATTGAAATAGTTGCATACAACACACTATAGTGTTCATATATGAACGAGAAAATCTGTTGGCACACAAAACCCTAATCTTACACCTCAATCCTAATATGTTTATTAAAGTATAAGTGTTATCTTAGACAAGTAACACATCATTACTTGACCCCCTTGATATAATTCATAAATAAATTGAACTTAAGATATAACCCTAATACTGGAAGGAAAACAAGACATATATGCACGCCATACATAAAGTGACCATTATAAATAATAATGTGTTAATGATGTTTATGATGATGTTGATAATGTTGACAAGTAAATTTTTCCTTAGTAGTAATAATGATAGGAATCATGGTGCTTGAGGATCGATGTTTATAGGCAAGGGTAGTTCACCTTTTTGGCGTTCACAATCTGAATGGTTCTATTGGGAAATTTGTATATGAACATTGGTCATTCATGCTTTAGAGAGGGAAGATGAGGATCAGTAGAACAACTTAGTACCTCATGTTTGTTGGGACATGGTTCTTGTAAGTGGATAACGAGACACTCATAACAATTTAGGCAATCTTTATGAACGTAGCACCATTAAGATAATCTATGTCTTCATGTAAAATTTTGCTAGCCCATCCTAGAATACAAGGAAATGGTGGGGACTTGATACATGTGGGTTAACCATGGAGTTTTGGATATAAGTATGATGTTGAGTGTTGTACAATTGCCCAACATATTGGGTACACTGGAGATCTCATATTAGTTTACAATTACATCTTAGCACTCATGACTAGCAGTGGAAAGATTTCGGGGATGAAATCCTCTTTAAGGGGTGGAGTGTTGTAACATACTCAATTCTAGACACATAGGCTAACCCTCCGTTCTTCTTGGCTCCTATTTAACTATGTGGATATCCAAAAAAAATTTCTTCTCATTTTCAGTTAACTACCATTCAATATCTATATTTCATTGTATCAGAGTAGATTGAACCACATTAGGATATGATGACCCTATTTGACTAATTATGGTTCCTTGGTTATGAAATCAAAAAGATATTGTCGCCACAAATACCTATATTGGGAATTCACTAGTAATAATACTAACCTAGATGTATTGACCATAATAATGAACACCAGTATAGACTTGGTATCCTATAAGGACTTGCTAAGAGATTATAGGTTTGGACTTTCAAATTTGACCATGTAATTGAAGTTGAAAGCCCTAATTAGGGTTTATTGCACCATGGTAGAAAATAGGAGCCTACAAACCCCAGAATCTAAATCTAATTCTATAATTGGGTTCCTCGTGTCATTATTATCTAACCCTCAAAATTTGGGGTCATTTGGATGTTTGATGCACCATTAAATAGACCCTAGGGGATAATGTGTAATTAAACATAAGGTTTTGAACAAATTTATTGGTCACACTTTGAACCCATGGTCCACGGCCGGTTTATTTCTTTCATCATAGACCATCATCTGGGTTGGGTTACCTAGTGGAAGACCTCATCTTCCACCTCCAAAGTCCCTGTGTGCGCAGGACTGGTTCAAGCCAGCGATGGTCCTCGTTGTCGTTCTCTCAGCACAACCAATGAATCCTCGCACTTTCTTCACCAACACGCTCCACGCATTCTCACGAGAAGATCGACCCCTTACTCGGCCCCTACCGAACCCTAAGGTGAAAACGCTTATTTCAACCCCCAAACAGCCATTGAGGCCACTTTCTGAAACCCCATCTACGGTGCTCCACTTCGCATCTCCCGCTCCAGAAACGGACTCTGGCGCCCCCTCTTGTTTCCTCTTCGGTCGATTTTACATGTGGGCGTCTCAGAGCTGCTGTCGGCACAGGTCACCTTCTCCGGTGAGGATGGTGAGCAGCTGTTAGCTTTCCCCTCCTCAGTCAAATCCGTCGTAAGGTAATAATCTTGGACACATGCTATTCTTTCCCGTGTACTCATTTTGCCCTAGAGTCGTCTAGTTTGTCCGGTCGACAAAATGCCTCTGTCTCCCCTGTTCTATTTCACAATGAGAGGGAAGCTTCTTCCTGAGTGATAGCAGGGATCCTCATCAGTGCTAGTTTTAGATAACTTGTTTTCCACTTTTGATGTTTCCAACCCCAGCGGCCTCGCACTCATACCGAGAATTATCCTTGTGTTGGGTTTTCTCTTTGGGAGGGCTTATGCGTTACCCCGGTGACGCCATTGTTACTGTCGTGGCAATGATGGTAATTTGGGGTTGTTGTCTCCGTCTGCACTGAGCCAGGGATGACTGGTACAGGGCTGTTTCAAGAGTTCTGTGTCTGCGTATGGGTCATTGTGATGGGTTCTTTGGTACTTGCTGTCTTGGGATACAAGGGCGAGGCCAGGCAGCCACCTGCATTTTTTGGTCATCGTGGGTAGGAAGGACCCCGCGCGAACATCCTCCCTCTTTCCACCATAGCCCAATCGACATCCCAGTTAGCATCCACCGCGGTTCCATAGGGAATGGAACCTGGAGCCAAGCTCCTGAGTCTCGTCCATGGTGCGAGATGAGGGAAAACAATCCCTGGTGCAGATGTTGCTCTCACCCATGGTACTGGTGACATTCATGTCACGCCCCAAGGGCAAAATAGAGAATTTCAAATTCGTCTGATGAACCATGGTTTCAAATTATTTCCCTAAAGTTCACGTGACACCATGTCACATGTATTCACATTTGATTCAGGGGCAGTACGGTCATTTTGCAATTCATCTTCCTTTTTATCAGTAATTGATTTTATCTTATAAAAATCATAACCAAATATTGGTTCAAAATAAAAATACAAGTATATATGTTTTTGAAATCAAAAAATACGCCTGATTTATTGGGACAGGTTTCACGCTCAGATTTTCAACCGACAATAGGGTCAATTTCTAAGCAAGAGATTTAATACATTTCATATTAATTGAATGCACACATATTATGACTAGGTTGAGACAACCCTGACCCTTTGATTAGGAGGTGTTACCGAATATCTAGGTATGATCATAAGGTATGTACATCCTCTATTTTATTTTGGGCATTATTTGACTGAACCTACATTTCTTTAATGAGGCATCTCTTGAACTATCAATTTTATTTAAAATCCAATTGTTGGACATTTATACTTTCTACTTTTGATTCATATAAATTCATGTGATTGCTGGAATATTCATTTATAATGGGTCTTTGGACCCCTCCCTCTATGATTGCCATTTTATGTGAAATTGACTAAAATGTTAGTCTTGCCACTCTATTTATGCATGCTACGTGTTTGACTAGAATATCTAGAATAGTGGTACTTATGTACAACCATACTTATATAGGGTGTGTGTATTCCGCCCGGGGTGTGCGTTTCCACCCTTATTTGTTTTAGGCCATGATCCTATGGTGTTATGGCCCTATTTAGGTATATTTAGTCTACATTGTTTTGCATGCAAATATTTGTTGTTTTATTATGAATCTGTGGATGACTGTTATGGCAAGACACTTTTTACTATCATATTTGTAATCTGAATTTTTATAATGCCTCATTTCTTTTGTTACTTTTCTCTTGAACATACCTAATTGTGAATAGCCCCCTTTTCTTGTGGGAACATCTCTTTTTGCACTTTTAACCCTATATAATGCCCAAAGTGTTTTATATGTGTACATACTCAGCCTTTGCTGACCTCTTTATTGTTTCCTATGTTCTGGGTGATGTTTCCTTCCACCCAGGTTTAGGTGCATTAAAGATCAAGGTTGCTCGAAGATCATATAAAGAGAATTGTACCTAAGGATAGCTTGGAATGGCTAGGTTACTCTCTGCTAATGGGCTTAATTGTAGTTAGTTCAAGTTTTTGTAATATCACCTTTTATGGTGATGAGCAATTGTATAATGATACCCATTGTAACTTTGTAATAGTTTTGTTCCGCTGCTTATTCATCATAATGCTCTATAATATGTGCCATTTGAGAAATGAATGAAATTCCTCCTTTCCTTATTACCTTTTGGTACATTTGGGATTGGATGGGCTAATTCTTCAATTCAGTGAAGAGTGGATCCCTTATCGGGTCTCACTCTTTACAGTATCAACCCTTATCAACATAAGAGGATTACACCTCATTCAGGGCTCAACCATTCCCAAAGGTCATTAAGACCATCATACTAATATCTACAAGATCATCATTATCTTTGCATGCCTTATAACAAGGCTCAACAACATCACTTACATATAATACACCAGATCAACACAACATTGCATTAATGAGCTAGGAGATATTCATAAACAATCATAGTAGGGTTATATTAACATTAAGAACATTCCTTTATTACATCAACATGCAAGGAATCTAAATATGATTAACCCTCATCATATTCATAATGCACATGTTTAGCAAAAGAAAGTATCAACCATGTGGCTATGATAACCACCAATTAACACATTAAGGTTATGATCATATTAAGGAGGTTATTTCACCCTCATGCATCATATAAGAAGGTTAAACATGAATACTCATATTTATCTATTTGCACTAGAGTTAGGTTCAACAAGATAAATTATATTAATGTTACTAATCATCACTCATACCCAAACCCTAACTCACGGCATCCCCATTGGATCATGGATGCATAAGGTGAAGCATCACCATCACATTCCATACTATTCTCAAGTATGAACCCACACATAAATCAAGGTGTGACCATCGGGTTATAGCATACTAGGGTTTCAACAACAATAAGAGAGTACTCCATAATTGTATTAATCATTCAAGGACTATATACCAATTACAATCATTTAGTTACATTAAAGCTAGGTATAACAAGTTATACCTCATTAGGGTTACATATCAATACAATATAGTTATCATCCCTTCTATTCATATGAGTGAATAGGTAAGACTACCTTATAAGGGTAACCCTCCATTTGTTCCATCATCATTCAACCCATATCACCATACCACAATGTCACCCAGAACCATTGGATGTTTAAAAGGTAAGACCATTGGTTGTTTACATAAGTAAACAACTTGGATAAACCACCTATGAAGTCCTTGATTTATTCTCTAGAAAGAGTCACCATCTAACCCTAGACATCCCTTGATTAACAACACAAAAAGTTCCACTAAGAGTAGGGTAAAACCCACAATCGACTATTCATTTAAAAGAAGCCATCCATTGTCAACAAGTAAGCTCCTTAAGTTGATCATATAAAGGAAACCATATAAATCACATTATTAGGACCAACATATTACATTAACCATCATTCCACTTTATTGGATAAATAAACATTAGAGCTTGACCATTGGGTCAAGTTCATATGTTAAAATCATCAATTACAGTATAGGTCCGACCATTGCATCAAGTGACCCAAGAAACCATTGGTCTAAGGCTTAATTGATGATACAACTATATGATTAACTCACCATTGGTTTTGGAGACCTGATCCACCATCATTAGTGACCATTAAGTCACCATATGTTGTTAGATCAGCACTATATTTATTCATCATCATCAAATATTAAGCTAATGTCATCATTGATTGATAACATCAGTAGGGTACTTAATGGTTGATCATTAAACTTCTAATTGATCCAAAACCTAAAATAAGGGGGTGACCATAGGTTGTCACCATCATCTAACACCTTTGATCTCGACCATCATTTGTCATGAAGACAACACCATAGGGTTGTTGTAATGGTACCATCATCGGGTCATGGGTTTATTGAAGAAATTAGATTAAAACACAAATATTGACCATTGGTTGATAGGTGCTTAGCACCATAGGTTGTCAAACCAACCTGATACAAGTCATATTATACCTTAGGAATAATGTACACTTGATCAGAGGTTCATCTAGAACTAAAATCAGAATAGGGAACATTATAAAAATCAAAATCCAAGTCAAGCGTAGCTTTTTAGTGCATGGATCATCATTTTAAAGCAAGAACATGAGCTAGAAAGCTTATGGTAAGCAATAAACGTGGAGAAAGTTATAAAACTTGCCTCAAATTAGAAGATAAACTCCCAAAAATAAGAAAACATGAGTAGGTAGGGTAGGAAATCCAAGTGTAAGTTGTGAACTCATCCATCTAGCACCTTTCTTCATCAAATGAGCAAACCCTAAGCATAAGGAGCAAGAGAGGTGGAGTTTTAGAGCATTAGAGAAATTTCAACCGTGGAAAAACAAGGTTCTGACCTGGAGAAAGGTAAGAGGAAGGATAATAAAGAAATAAATGCAGGAAAGAAGGGGATTTTTGCTCTTTTAGGTCAAGATCACTAGAAGGAAGCTTTTCAAACCCTAAAAGGAAGTCAATTGCATCCCTAGATTCTTTTACCAAGAAGATCCCCTCTTTCCTTGGACAGGAAATTCACAACAGCATACAGGGAGAATGAGGTTCATATAAGGATGGAAGTGGTAGAGAGCAAATGGCTTGTTTTGGTGCTTAGGGATAAGTATATGAAACTTTAAGATAAAGAAAAAGAAAAAGTTGAAGTTCTACCATGGCCTTAAACTATTAAGAATATACAAGCACACACACAAGCAGCTCCCCCACCATCCATAGAGACATGCTTATCCCTCGTTTCTTGAATTTCCAAGCAAAACAAATAATTCATTAGTTGATATCTACTAAAGGTAGCTCGTCCATGAAGGGGTAAACCCTAAAATACCCTTGAATAAAACACCTTCAAACCAAGGATTAAATAGGTGCCCCATGGATCAAAAAGATCAATAATGATGAGAGAATATCCAAGGAACATAATGCAAGTGATAAATTGCAAAGAAAACCTCTCAATTGGGTAAATTGCAGAAAAGTCCAAAATGTGCAAAGAAAACCTCTCAAATAGTGTCCAAATTGGACCAAATTTGAAACTTAAGCTTATCTTATGATTTCAAAGCATATAAAAAGGTTAGATTACGGTTATAAGAATTCAATTATGATAATTAAGCATATTCAACTCATTAAGCAAGTTTAGCGGCCTTACAGTAGGTCTACAGTAACTACCTTCTCACCATCAAGGACCTTAGGAAAGTCCACATTCTTGGTTATCATCTTTTATTTGGAGAAAATCATGAAGACACCACTTTGGATGATGAGAAGGGCAACTTGAACTAACTTTTTAGGGAATAACCCAAGAAGCTAGACAATCTTATCTATCCCTAACATAAAACCATAAACACCATCAACTTGGTAGCACCCCCACCTCTGTCGTGTAAAATGAAAGACATGGATATGATGTCTATGTCTAGGATTCTTCTTAGGGACATACTTGTCCTGGACAATGTTCTTGATGATGAAAATACAGTAGATGATATCATATACAAGAATCATATGTATATATTGACGAGAGAGGACCTACAAACAAATATTAGATCCAAGGACTCCATAAGAAGGAAGTTATTTTAATTTCTTTGTGGCACGATAGTCAAAGAATACATGCATAGAAACAAGGAGGAACCAATTTTCAATGCAACAACCAGTTTGGCATCCCCCTTGTATAACAACAAGGATAATGATCCATGTGTCAAAGAGCTAGTCATGGCAATGAAAAAGACTAGGAGTCTAAAGCTTATTACTTTCCCTATAAATTCATGGACCACCGACTAATAAAGGTGGTGGATCTTCATGCAAGGTAGATAATAATATATAACAACAACATCAAAGATCTTCCATGTGGAAGAATGGTCTTCAAAAACTCGAATGTTAGATAATATGGAAAAACTCGTTTTGATTGGACCACTTGATATAAGGGATCAATCAGTCGTATTCCCAATGGGACCAAGATCTAGATCAAAAGTGATGTTCCCTAAAAAAGCTTGATTTAGGGGATAGAGCGTTCATTGTGTTGTGGATGATCGAATAATTGAATAGGAAAATCCCTCTAGCACATATTGCCAATGAAGATTTTGATGTTTGGTGAGGAAATTATGTCATGGAAATTATTCATGACAGAAGATTTTTCTACAACCCTTGCATGGAAGATATTCTAGGAGGATGTAATCCCTTATACCCCTTCTAAAGAAGAAACCCTAGAGAGAAGTTTTAAAGACTCTTTGTAAGGACCCAATCAAACATGTTCAACACAAGGCAGCACCAGATTCACATAGTCTAGCACCATAACAATACCCAACAACTCCACCAGTGCAACAAGGGACTAAAACCCCTTCCTGCCCAACATATGAATTAGATCAATAGACCAAAAAAAGAGTACGAAGTGCCTCACAAAGAATTCATAGAAGATGAACTATAATCTATAGTCTTGGTCGCCCAAACATCTGAAAACTTTAACCAAGAAGCATGCTATGGTATGTGTATGGAGGATTTAGTTCTTATCATGGACAGACTGAAACCTAAAGAAGATGAAATCATCACTATATTTAAAAGGGATGATGGCATAGTCCAGAAACTAGGTCTTCACAACATCCTCATAGTCAAAGGTTACATGAGCATCAACGTCATCATCGCTTGGCAGCTATTTTTAGGTGATGATCATAATGACATATAGATGGCTTATTCAGATACAGTGTAGGACATAATGTTGTAGAATGGACTGGGAGAAGCTAAAAGGATCACTACATATCTTAAATTTAATACTCCTAAATTCAACTTCTTCCCATTTCTTCATGATGGACATTGCCATGAGATAGCACCTGAAATGCACATGCACAATGCCAAAGGAAAATTGGACTTTTAAATTTATAACCCGAAACCTTCAAGGACGCCTACAACTCAATACGAGGTCAAAGTAGATATTAAGGGTCGAATACATGGACGTGGGGGTACTTAGCATTCTTAAGATCTCACTCTCAAGTCAGTTAAGCCAAACCAGTAGTTGATATATTCAGGAAACTAGAATGAGTCTAGCAAAACAATACGAAACAAAATAAAACAAAGTAAAGAAAATAGAGTCTGTGGAATTCTACTAATCAGGATAATGAGTTCCTGGATATGTAACCTATGGTTTAGAAGTCATGCACCCATCCTCGGGCATAGACAACCCTAAAACACCTTAGCAAACAACTAACATCCAAACATAATATGTAATGTGGTAATTGTTCCTATAGGGGGTCATCCCACTCGCTCTCACGTAGTGTGACTAAAAACCCATCAATGATACGAAACCTCTCTAAAGTATAATAAATTGACACCCATACAATATTCCAAATACCCTCTCGAGTCTAGAACATTCAAATATGTTAAGAACAAAAGTGATCTGAACAAAACTTAGACTGTGATACGGGCAGGCAGAGATGAGCCCAGTCAGATTCAAGTGTGCTCGACCGTTTCCAAGGCAAATATTTTATACAGATCGCCTTTGGACATCATCCTTTTAGATTTAATCCAAACTACCTTCTCTTATCCATTTCTATAACCAATCTCTTGATCTAGGCAAAAATGGAAGTTCAAGCAAGAAAGAGATCTACCAATCCAGAAATCATAACCGAAAAGAGAAGATAGAACATATAGCATACTAGATCTAGAATAAAACTACTTGCTTAAGGTAAAAGTACATAAACATGCCCAAAACGGGATACATAACCAAGAAGCAGCTCAACTATCCATGGACAAGCATAGTTGGCACCGAACAAAGATCAAAGAACATCATTTGTACAGAAACAAAGGAGAAAATTAGAAGGAAGAGGTTGATGAAGAGATTTAGCCTATAGAGGATAGGTGGCTCTCACTCCTTAGTCTCTGGAAGGGTTGGATCTCGTCCATTGGGTCTCCCTCCTTGATCTTCTTAACTCATTGGCCTCCTTTTTCCTAGATTCTACCCCAAACAATAGCTTTGGTGGATGTATGGAGGTGGAAGGTGGTTGGGAATGGTTGGAAGTGGATGGATGATGGTGGGAAATGATGGTGGATGGAAGTAAACCAAAGGTTGGATGTAGGATGTGCTCTTTAACCCTCTCAAACCTTGCAACTCTCCCACAGAGCTCTGGGAATAGTTGGTCACTCAAAATAGGAATAAGAACCAACTGAACCCCTCGATAGGTAGCAAGGGGTGGGTATATATAGGCGTAGGTGGAGTGTGTGTCATAAGTGATCGCTGGTTTCCCAGTGGTCTCTGAAGATCTGAACCATGACTTTTCATCGGCCAACTCGATTAGGTTGAGGCGGCTCGACCGGGTCAAGCTTAGTGGTTGTTGATAATTCAAGTCTTTTGGTGGTTGCAAGAATGAAGAAACCAATGGTCTTTGAAGATGAAGACTCATCAATCATTGAGGAGGGAGGACCAATGATCATTGAGGATTGAAGTCATGTAGTCACTAATTTCTCATCAGTCAACCCAACCAGGTTGAGTCCCACATGACTGAGTCAGATCTTTAGCGATCATGTTTTTTAGCAATAGTTGGGGTGAGGATAATTGGAAATCATTGAAGTTTTAGCAATTGCTGATAGAAAATGAGGCTCAATGGTCGATGAGATATGTATCTAGCAGCTGTTGGTGGTGAAGAGGTCCAATGATCGCTAAGAAGACATTTTGGCAGTCGCTAAACTGTAAACTGCTACAAAAATTAGGTGATGAATCCAACGAGGTTGAGGTAGACCCGATTGGGTTCATGGGGAAATTTTTTGGAGAACTGACATCTTCTTGAGTTTGGTGCTTGAAAGTCCCAAAATTGGCTAGTTGAGTAAAAAGATATAAATTACAAAAAGATAAGAGTCTAGAGTTATTATAGCCATATTAAAGCTATAATGGCATAAATAAATGTCTAGCATAAATGCCTAATTTTTTGTGTTATCAACTCTCCTATCAATAGACACTATGTCCAAAGTTGCCATTCTCTATAGTAGCTCATACGCTATGTTCAACACTAAAAGAACAACATATTATAAGAGTCCAACTAGCATGACCGAACAGAAAGCTGCATAGGTCACAACACACATCATAGAGTTGAACAAATAGTATGGTAGTGTGTTATCATTAGAGGGTGGAGATTTGGGAAGCTATAATTGTGTCACGTGACGCCACAAAAAATCCCAGATCAAACAATTGCAGCTTCCATGTGCTATTCTAGATGTAGATCTTAATAACCATTGATAAGAAGGTGGAATATTTCAACAAGGGCAACTATTACTACCACCTACGAGGAGCATATGCAATCCATATTTTGACTTCACAATTGGCAACCATGAGATAAATGATAAATCATTTGTTTACATCAAACCTTATCCTCTAACACTCTATAGATAGAGTGTATGATAATTTTTGGGGGATGAACATGTTATCCAGGTACATTCTCCACCCCAATATTCTCCCTACCACTACATATATCATTTTCCTTTTTTCCCAAAAATTTTGAAGATTTTGTTGTCTTTTAGACATTAGTTTAATATCTACCTAACCTTATCTAAGCTAGAAAGTTCATAGTGATGATAGAATGTTTCTCTAGAAAAAAAAATTAACAATTATCCAGGATCTCATTCTCACTCCCAAAACTAGACCTATTTCTCTCCAAGCTTCTTATTAGCATAATAATGATAACGAGTGATAAATATGGTATAGAAATGCACCTAATAACCTATTGAGTAATTATTTTTTATGTAATATTTATTTCAAGACATTGTTGACTGTCAATGAACAATTTCTATCCCTGGATAACCTCTTTAAAATGAGGATGACTTAGTCTGATACACTCCTAGTTGATTAATCGAGCCTCCTAGTATACATTGGAAGTGCATAAATATTGTGAAAAGGAAAAATCTACCCCATCTAGTGCTTGAATTACCACAAAGGACAAAAAACTCTTGGCGGTACATGCATCCTAAAATCCTATCAACCTTAAGCCATGTGATCAAGAATAAAAGGTTGAGAGAGAATAAAACATGATAGTTGTGCCTGATAAGAGTTGAAGGGTTCTACCTGGATGGTGAATAGTTTTGCTCAAAAATACATATATGTTGTGCCCAGTAGTGGAACCTAGGAGAGTCACCCCATGTATTTCAAGGGCAATCACATAAACCACCTGACATTACAACAAGACTAGAAGTTTTTTTAGGGTGCAACAAGACTAGAAGTTGAGTAACACTATAATTTACAAAAATACTCATGGTTAAGTGACCCTGAGAAGGACAGGCTACACAATAGCCTTAGACCGCCCCTACAAACTCTCTTGACTATCCAAAAAAATAAAGGTAGAGAGTTAAAGCTAACTTCAGCAAGATCAATGCACATGTATGGCTAGGAATCGAGGCACTGGTCAAAATCATGAGGGAGAAACCATTCCTTGCAATAAGATAGTAATGGATACAAGAGCCAAGCAACACTAAAACTCTAAGAAGTAAATTAGGGATACAACAAGAAAGCCTAGTAGTTAGACAGAAATCTTGACCTCAATATGGCATAAGAACATGATCAATGCCCAAAAAAACTATGTTAGGTGATGCAGCCCTATTTTAGGGCTTCATCTTGTGTTATTTTGCTCTTCAATCACATCTATACCTGTTAGATTGCATGTCATTCCCCCTAATATGCTTATTTGTATAAAATGCACTTATGGACATCATTTGCGTGTTTTTCAGGCATTTGGACCACACTTGATGGAAGATAGAGAGAAGGAGTGATCCTAGGGTTCCTCTGCCCTTGGAGAGACCCAAAGTGAAGTCCAAGGCTCCCTCAACCTACCCTTAGTGGACAAAGATCATTTGAAGCAAAGATGTCCAAGAAAATCCAAAGATCCAAGTCAAGGTGCAGCCCCAGGACCCAGCACGGCCGTGGTACCACAGAACGGCCGTGCTAGATGACTTAGAAATTAACAGGCTCAACATCCAAGTGAAGCAGAGAACACCACAGCCGTACACAGCACCACGGACGTGCAATGGGCAGACACCACGGCCGTGCTCCACAAAACGGCCGTGGCACAGCAGAGCAAAACGGCCGTGCAGCAGCACCACGACCACCTCCGCCAAGCCCACCACGGCCGTGCCATACACCACGGCCGTGGCACACTTCAACCACCACGGCCGTGGCCGTTTTGACCACCAACCTGACATTTATCCATTTTAATTCCCACGACCGTGCCCATACACCACGGCCGTGGCCTACCCTACCCACCACGACCGTGGTGACCCACCACGGCCGTGCTACTCACAAAACTCACCTAGTTTTCACTGTTTTGCCCATTTTGCCCCTACTTGACCTAGTGCTTCCTCCCCACACCTATATATACCTAGGTGGCGGCTGGAGCACGAGGATAGCTACCTTCCACCGCCTCCTAGATCCCCAAATCACCATCCACTCCATTCCACTCCAAATCCACCTCAAATCCACTCCATTTCACCATGCTCACCACATAACCCCCCATATCTAAGCCTTCCATCCACCTCCCACCATCATCCCACTCCATTCCATCCAAGAAGAAGGAGGAGGATGACCTACAGCTGCTGGAGAGAGGATTGACAACCACTACTTCGAGCTCCATGGCCACCTCCATCTTCTTCTCCTTTCTTTTTGTATTTTCTATTTCCATGAGTAGCTAGGCCCCCTTAGGTGGGTTGTTTGGGGTCAAATATGTTACTTTGATACCATGTTGGGGGAAAATGACATGTAAACTTTGTAATTCCATTTGTTAATGATTATGTTCTATTTTCATCTCATTCTCCATGGATTGCTTGTTGGTTTGTGTGTGAAATCACTTAGGAATTTAGGCAAATTGCTTATATGTGTGAATTTTGGGATTTGCCCCTAGGTCCAATTCTTGGATCCCTAGGCTGCCTCCCATCTTCCTACATCTTAATCAATCTCCCTAAGCCTAAGTGAGAGATCTAAGTAGCTAGATTGGATAATTCTAGTGCAATTAGCATGGAGCCTTCTCAAGGCTAGAATGTGGGGGAATTGGGGCCCAAAACCCTAATTTCATCCCCCATTACTACCCTCGGCCCCTAATTGCCCTAGGAATGTCTAATGTAGAAACCTAGACTTGATTAGACTCTAATTGGATTAAACCTAATCCCTAACCCAATTGAGCCTCGTAAGGGTAGTAGGGGGTGTTAGGGACTAGTTCCCCTATACACAACCTAGCATATCCATGGCCAGTTAGTAGCTTAGGTTAATTCATTAGACTCTAACTTGTTGTTTGGTTTGGATAATCTAAATGGAATCATAATGTTAATATGTCACCCCCAACTTAAGTGATAAGTTCATACCCCTAAACAGCCCACACATCTCTTTACTGCTCAAAACCCTAATTCTGTTCTTGCTTATCTTAGTTAGCTCTTTTCTTGCTTAGTTAGCTTCTTGTCTTGCTCTTACCTTGTTTATGCTAGTTTAGTTCTTTAATTGTTCTTTTGCTTTTCTCTTGCTTGCCTTAGCATAATTTGTCTTTTCATACCTAGCTTAGTCCTTTCTTTCCCGCTTAGTCTTAATTTAGCCTAGGGTTAACATAGATTTCATTCTCGCCTTTAATTGCTTTCTTGCTCAAGTAGTTAGCAATCAAATCAACCTTCAAACCCTTAACCCTAGTCTCCGCAGTAGGAACCTAGCTAAACTAACCTAGCTCTAGTGCCCCCTCTTTTCCCTGTGGATCGACCCTTTACTTGCCACCTTCCTATACTACAACACGACCCCGTGCGCTTGCGGGTGTAGTGTTTTAGTAGACGTAGGTAGCTAGTTTAGGTTTTATAAATTTTGAAAGCACAACCCCATCCATCCCGTGCGCTCCGACCTCGTGGGGTGTAAAAGCACCACTAGCGGGGATGCACCAAGCTTTCTGGCGCCGTTGCCGGGGATTAGAGGTGCTCGGCCTAGCTAGTTAGTTTTGCTTTGACTTTTCCTACTGCCCTCATCATTGCTATTCTTTATTCATTTTTTTTTTGCATTTCTTGTGTATATTGGTTTACTAACTTGCTTTCTTTTGTTTGGTTGTGCTGTGTGCATGTGACAAGCCATTCAGGAGGAAACAAGATGGAAGACCAAAGTGCACCTCACAAGCCGCTTCAAGATTACTTAATGCCTAGCAACTACAAATCGCCAATTGCTAGCAGGGTTGATCAAATGTCAGGGGAGCAATTCTCTATTCCTCCAGGTCTTCTTGGGCTCCTGCCCGTCTTCTACGGCTCAGAGAATGAGAACCCCTACAAGCACTTGGACTCCTTTCTTGAAGTATGCTCCACCTTCAGGATGCCGACGGCTAGTGATGATACAATCCGGTTGACCCTGTTCTCTTTCTCCCTCAAAGATAGAGCTAAAGACTGGTATGACTCAAGAAGGGACATTATGAGTTGGGAAATGATAAAGAATGCCTTCTTGAGACAATTCTACTCTATAGCAAGGTTGACACAAATGCGGTGTGCCGTGACAAGTTTTAGCCAAATGGGCAGTGAGCAGTTTCATGATGCATGGGAGAGATTCAAGAAGTTGTTGAGAGAGTGTCCTCACCATGAGATCCCTTTGTGGCAGCTAGTTCAATCATTCTACTCTGGTTTGTCTCTAAAGGACCAAGACACAGTGGACTCTTCTTGTGGAGGAGTTTTCATGGCTAGGCCACCTGAGGAGATATGGCCTTTGTTTGAGCAGTTGGCTGAAGGATCAAGAATTCGAGCTTCTAGCATGATGAATGAAAGAGGGTATGCCTTTGGTGTGACACCCCCTACTCATGATGACTCAAGCCCGCAAGTGATGAAGATTCTTGGTGACATGGTGAGCCTCATGAAGAACCAGGTGATAAATGCTCCTTGCCACCCGGTCAATTCTATTGAGTTCTATGGGGAAGAAAAGAAGACACCTCACTCCTATAGCTACCAGGAACCACAAAGTCCCACATACAGCTCAAGGTTTGAGGAAGAAGTTCTTTCTAGGTTGAGAGTGTTTGATGATGTTCAAAGAGATGTTGCAAGGTTAGAAGAGAGAATAGAGCAGCTATCTTCTATAATCGTTCTCCAAGAGGAAAAATTGTCTTCAAGACCCCTCGTGAGCCACCATGAAGCAACTGGACCCATGCCCTCCTCTCAATATTTATATAGTCCACCCCCCATGCAAGTACACCCCATTCACTCATTCCAAGGCTATTCCCAGCCTTACACCCCTCCACCACCTCCCTTACCTCAAATCTCCCAAAACATCACTTTCCAACCCCAATTCTCTCACCCCCCTCAATTCCCTTCTCCACCTCAATTTCAACCCCAAGTGTCACCTCCACCTCCTCCACAGCCACAATGTGCTCCCCCTCTTCACCATGAGCAAGGTAGTGTTGTGATAGTTCTAAGGAGTGGGAAAACTCTTGAGCAGCCCGCAAGTCAAAGAAAGGTTGATAAAGAAAAACAAAGGCAGCCAAGTGGTGATACTGTGATTGATATTACCGAAGATGATGTTATGATACCGCATGTTGAGTTTGGGATTCCATGTGATCTGCCACATACCCCTTTTGCAGGTCCTACCATCCCTAGTGTTCCGCCTCATGTTCATGAAAGTGCGGCAAAAACTAGTGATCCTCCGTTTGTAGAAGCACTAGATGAGCCACCGGAGTTGAAAAGGAGGCAAAAGCACAATGTTGACATTCTTGAGGTGTTTCGCCAAGTAAAGGTGAACATTCCACTTTTGGATGCTATCAAGCAAATCCCATCATATGCCAAGTTCCTCAAGAACCTATGCACTGTGAAAAGAAGGTCAACGGGGAGGATTCCAAAGAAGGTGAGACTGAATGAACAAGTGAGCTCCATCATACAACACTCACTTCCCGTGAAGAGAAAGGACCCAGGAGCCCCACTCATACCTAGTTACATAGGGGGACATCGCATAGACAGGTCCTTGCTTGATTTGGGATCTAGTGTGAATTTGATGCCATATCATGTCTATGTTGAGCTGGGCTTAGGCAAGTTGAAGCCGGCACATTGCACTCTCCAGTTGGCGGATAGATCCATAAAAGTGCCTAGAGGTAGAGTGGATGATGTCTTGGTGATGATAGACAAGGAAAAAGGTGTGGTGTTCCCGGCAGATTTCATTGTACTTGATATGGAGCCGGAGGATAGGAAGATTCCCATCATCTTGGGGAGGCCGTTATTATCTACAGCTGATGCCGACATTCATGTATGTAGTGGCACCATGACAGTCTCATTTATGGACATGAAGATCAAGATCAACATGTACAGGACCCTAACCCGGTGAGTCCGAGATAGGGATATTGGACATGATCACTTCACAAGTCCAAATGGGCATTTGAGAGAAGGACATCAAGGTGAAGAAGTTAATGATGATTATTGTGATCAAAGGGATGAGGAAAACAGATTGAGTGCAAAGGAAGGATGCATGTTTTGCAAGAATGGACACATGAGAATGCCAAACGGATGAAATTTGAAGAATCACCAAGAAGCCTAGCTGAAGGCAAGAAACTCAACGCTTGTGGGAGGCAACCCACCTAGGTTTGGGAATTTTTGACCCAGACTGCATTTTTGATACTTTTTCTTTGTTTTTACTTTTTTCCAAGAAAGCACACACACACACTCATTTTTGATAGTTTTTGTATAGTTTTGATATGTGCAGGTGAGAACAGAGTGAAATGAAGACGAATAGATGAAAGTTTGACAAAGAATCAACAGAATATCAACTTGAGACCTATTTTTGATGATTTAAACAAGATTCGAGTCTCCTACTGTTGTTACAGTGCCCAAAACGGCCGTGGTACATCAACACGGCCGTGGTGGTGCACTCACATTCAACAAGGAAATGATCAGAAAATTCAGAAAATCAACTAAGTTTTGAACCAGGGCAGAACAGCCGTGCAAGGCAGCACGGCCGTGGTACAAGAAGCCACCACGGCCGTGCCGCGCAGCACGGCCGTGCAACAGCCCGATTCCAGCAGATTTAAGTCAATTTTTGCAAACCTTCTTTTCACTTGCTCATTTCTCCGAAGAACAGAACGGTCGTGCTCCGCGCCCTAGCGCCCGTGCAGCACTCTGCCTGCCTCCTCCAGCCATCGAATCCTCACCAAATCACCCCCAAACCATTTCCAATCACTCCCCTACCATTTCCACTACCGTAATCTTCAATTACCACCCATTTCCATCCAAAAACGCACCATTTTCTCTCCATTCCGCCCCAACAGCCCCGTTCTTCGGAGAAATCCGAATTTTTCTAATTCTACCTCCATTTTCGAGCAAGAATGAAGAAGTTTGCAAGGAAGGCAGTAGAGAAGACTAGGGGTGTCATCCCCTACCAAAGGAAGCCAAGAAACAGCCACCCCCAGTTGACGGAAGCGGAATTGGATGCCACGGTGGAGTCTATTGCTGAAGAAGCCTCCGTACAGCCACAGCGGGGGGCACCATCTTCGTCGCAGCCACCGTCGTCTGCCTCCCGACACTCCGTCTCATCTGAGAGACCTTCCGCCTCAGCTGCGCGACCGTCAGTTTCGGCCGCACGACCGTCTGTCTCCTCCGCGGCACAGCCGCAACCCGAGCCACAACGACGACCACGTCGATGCCTCGTTTTACATGATGGAGATGATACTGAGATGCCTGAAGTTGAGCAGCAACCAAGGCCACCACAGCGCCCGCTTTCACAGCCAGAGGTTACCATAGATAGGGCAAAGGAGCCCAAGAACCCTGGGTGCTTGACACGCAGAGTGTTAGCTACTCGATATGCATGCCAAGCGTCAATGGAGGCAATGGGGTTCTTTGTCTGTTTTCAAGAATTGATGGAAAAATTGGGGCTTTATGAAATACTGACACTGCAGCAGGAAACATACATTGAGCTGACGCAGCAGTTCTTCGCCATACTAAAGAAAGCAACCAATGATGGCGAGAATGCAATTAAGGTAACGATTGGGGACAAGAGGTGGAAGATAACCTCAGAGATGTTAAATCAGATTTTTGCCCCAAGTGGAGAGATGGTTGCTCTCCTAGATGGAGGGAGGATAGAAAATGACTCTAGTTCTACATATCAAGCCATGTGGAAGTGTTTCACCGGCCAAAGTACATTTATAGCAGGGAAATCAAAGACAAGTGGTATTCATAGCCCATTTCTCCACTATGTTCAGAAGGTGTTGGAAAACACCATCTTTGGCAGGTATGAAAATCAAGGCAGCTGCACCAACAAAGATCTTTTTGTGCTTGGTTGGATAGAAAAGGAGAGACATGTGAACCTGGGGGCATTATTGATTGATCACATGAGGACAATCCCATCCAAGAGCACAAATCCTTTTATAATGGGAGGGATTGTAACATCTATTCCCACTGCCTTGGGGCATGACATGACAGGATATACGAAGGCAGAGAGTAGCAAGTTGGTTGATTTGCACTACCTGGCCCGCTCATCCATGATTACAGTTACGGATCAGAAGATCGTGTACCAAATCAACCCACCCTACCCAGGAGTCACATTGGAGTTGTCTCACCATACTCATCCCCTCATGGCACAGTTTGGACCATCGCCAGATTTTCTGGAAAAGTTGAGGAGGTACGAGGAGGAGAACCCCAAGGGAGAGGCAATCCCTGAGGTGAGGTTTACAGGGAGTCCAGGAGAGCCTTCATAGGCGGCAGATCAGAGGAGAGAGCGGCAAGACAGGTGAGGCACAGAGAAGAAAGAATGGGAGCGTCAGATCCACAGCAGCCTTCAGTGAATGCATATGATATGAGTACCATCCATGCACAGCTGGAGGGCATTCAGGCGACGCAGGACAGAATTCTACAAGCACAGGAGGGCTTTCAGAGGACACAGGATGTCATGTGGTTGGACCACAAGAATATGCATTACCAGGTCAACCACCTTTATCAGTTTCACAATGCCCAGGCCCAGAGGAACCCACAATGGGGTGAAGACTGGTGGAGTTCTTTATCAGCTTTTCAGGACAGCTATCCGCCTCCACAGTCAGACTACTGGGGCGCCTACTACAGACAGGGAGGAGCACCTCCACCACCTCCGCAGTGATCATCTACCCTATCACCCTATACTTTAGTGTCATGCTGAGGACAGCATGGTTCAAAAGTTTGGGGTGGTAGGGCGGTATGCCCTTATTCTTCTTTCACTCATTTTTGCATCTCATCTGCTATTTTACTTTTTGTTTGTTGTTTTTCATTTCTTTTGCTTGTCCTGCTATCTAGTCTAGAATTTTACTTCTTTGCATACCTGCATTCCATGTAGTTTACCTTATTGTCATTTTTTGCGTAATTTTAAAAAAATTTGCTCTTTTGCCATGCATTGCATATGGTATTTAGGCTTAGATGTGATTGAAAGCAACTTGGCACCATTTTGGCCAATTTTGCCCAAATTTGGAACTTCTTGTCTAAGAATTGTGTTTTGACCCAATCTCTACTGTTTTGAACTAAAATGTTGACCTTTGACAAATGCAAGTGAATCACCATTGTTTGTTGCTAAGTGGTATCAATGTTTGACTTTTTACATGTGCATCACCTCTCTTAGGATTGTGATTGAATTGGTTGAATTGTGAAATTGAGCAAGCTTTGAACGCTTGGTGTTTGTGGAATTACTTGTTTGATATATCAATTTCATTTTGTTCATTCATGTGGTGTGATATCTTGGATGAAGTGTTGGATTAATTCTCATGCAGGATGTCTTATGTGGAAAATCATACCAATGACCCCTCTTTGACCCGATTCTTCTTCCATCATCTTCATACCCCTCCGCCTCATAAAAAGATGCCCTAGTGCACATAATAAGCCTTGGCCACCTCTAAAAGTTTGGGGTGGCCATACCTTTATCTCCTCGCTTCACTCTACCCACCATATGCCCTATCTACA
Organism: Alisma plantago-aquatica; assembly: GCA_963693085.1. Classification (NCBI taxonomy): domain Eukaryota; kingdom Viridiplantae; phylum Streptophyta; class Magnoliopsida; order Alismatales; family Alismataceae; genus Alisma; species Alisma plantago-aquatica. Next base: position 400,755,023 of record OY856414.1, on the reverse strand, counting down.
CCAAGGGCAAGAAAAAGAAAAGAAAAAGAAAAGCAAAATAAAATAAAAGGATGCTCCTATTTAAGAGCATTCAAATAAAGAAAAGATGTGTAAAAACACTCCAAAAATCTTACCGCAACCATTTCTTCCACTTTCATACCCATTGAGCTAGGAAACATCAAACTTAGCTCATTTTACCCTTTTCCGCAGCCACGTGGGTCATTTGGTGTGACTTGAGATATAAGATTGAATGCATGAATGTGAAACAACACTCCTAGTCATTCTTGATTAACGCCACCATGAAACGGTTTACCCGGAACTTAATGGAAGAAATATGGATAAATTGTGTATTCTATGCGCTATATTTGAAGTTCATATGCTTTGTGCTCTTTTCATGACTGGATTGTGAAAGAAGGAGAGGAGAGAAGTGAAATGCATGTACTTAGTCATCTTTGATCCCATTCAACAACAATCGTCTTTTATATTGCATTTGTCATTTCTTTTTGTGAAAGTTTGTAGAGAGATTGAGTTGGAGCATACTTGAGGACAAGTATGTTTCAAGTTTGGGGTGGTGATGCAGCCCTATTTTAGGGCTTCATCTTGTGTTATTTTTTTCTTCAATCACATCTACACCTATTAGATTGCATGTCATTCCCCCTAATATGCTTATTTGTATAAAATGCACTTATGGACATCATTTGCGTGTTTTTCAGGCATTTGGACCACACTTGATGGAAGAGAGAGAGAAGGAGTGATCCTAGGGTTCCTCTGCCCTTGGAGAGACCCAAAGTGAATTCCAAGGCTCCCTCAACCTACCCTTAGTGGCCAAAGATCATTTGAAGAAAAGATGTCCAAGAAAAATCCAAAGATCCAAGTCAAGGTGCAGCCCCAGGACCCAGCACGGCCGTGGTACCACAGAACGGTCGTGCTAGATGACTTAGAAATTAACAGGCTCAACATCCAAGTGAAGCAGAGAACACCACGGCCGTACACAGCACCACGGCCATGCAATGGGCAGACACCACGGCCATGGCACAGCAGAGCAAAACGGCCGTGCAGCAGCACCACGACCACCTCCGCCAAGCCCACCACGGTCGTGCCATACACCACAGCCGTGGCACACTTCAACCACCACGGCCGTGTTGACCCACCACGATCGTGGCCATTTTGACCACCAACCTGACATTTAGCCATTTTAATTCCCACGACCGTGCCCATACACCACGGCCGTGGCCTACCCTACCCACCACGACCGTGGTGACCCACCACGGCCGTGCTACTCACAAAACTCACCTAGTTTTCATTGTTTTGCCCATTTTGCCCCTACTTGACCTAGTGCTTCCTCCCCACACCTATATATACCTAGGTGGCGGCTGGAGCACGAGGATAGCTACCTTCCACCGCCTCCTAGCTCCCCAAATCACCATCCACTCCATTCCACTCCAAATCCACCTCAAATCCACTCCATTTCACCATGCTCACCACATAACCCCCATATCTAAGCCTTCCATCCACCTCCCACCATCATCCCACTCCATTCCATCCAAGAAGAAGGAGGAGGACGACCTGCTACTGCTGGAGAGAGGATTGACAACCACTACTTCTTGCTCCATGGCCACCTCCATCTTCTTCTCCTTTCTTTTTGTATTTTCTATTTCCATGAGTAGTTAGGCCCCCTTAGGTGGGCTGTTTGGGGTCAAATATGTTATTTTGATACCATGTTGGGGGAAAATGACATGTAAACTTTGTAATTCCATTTTTTTAATGATTATGTTCTATTTGCATCTCATTCTCCATGGATTGCTTGTTGGTTTGTGTGTGAAATCACTTAGGAATTTAGGCAAATTGCTTATATGTGTGAATTTTGGGATTTGCCCCTAGGTCCAATTCTTGGATCCCTAGGCTGCCTCCCATCTTCCTACATCTTAATCAATCTCCCTAAGCCTAAGTGAGAGATCTAAGTAGCTAGATTGGATAATTCTAGTGCAGTTATCATGGAGCCTTCTCAAGGCTAGAATGTGGGGGAATTGGGGCCCAAAACCCTAATTTCACCCATCATTACTACCCTCGGCCCCTAATTGCCCTAGGAATGTCTAATGTAGAAACCTAGACTTGATTAGACTCTAATTGGATTAAACCTAATCCCTAACCCAATTGAGCCTCGTAAGGGTAGTAGGGGGTGTTAGGGACTAGTTCCCCTATACACAACCTAGCATATCCATGGCCAGTTAGTAGCTTAGGTTAATTCATTAGACTCTAACTTGTTGTTTGGTTTGGATAATCTAAATGGAATCATAATGTTCATATGTCACCCCCAACTTAAGTGATAAGTTCATACCCCTAAACAGCCCACACATCTCTTTACTTCTCAAAACCCTAATTCTGTTCTTGCTTAGCTTAGTTAGCTCTTTTCTTGCTTAGTTAGCTTCTTGCCTTGCTCTTACCTTGTTTATGCTAGTTTAGTTCTTTAATTGTTCTTTTGCTTTTCTCTTGCTTGCCTTAGCATAATTTGTCTTTTCATACCTAGCTTAGTCCTTTCTTTCCTGCTTAGTCTTAATTTAGCCTAGGGTTAACATAGATTTCATTCTCGCCTTTAATTGCTTTCTTGCTCAAGTAGTTAACAATCAAATCAACCTTCAAACCCTTAACCCTAGTCTCTACAGTAGGAACCTAGCTAAACTAACCTAGCTCTAGTGCCCCCTCTTTTCCCTGTGGATCGACCCTTTACTTGCCACCTTCCTATACTACAACACGACCCCGTGCGCTTGCGGGTGTAGTGTTTTAGTAGACGTAGGTAGCTAGTTTAGGTTTTATAAATTTTGAAAGCACAACCCCATCCATCACGTGCGCTCCGACCTCGTGGGGTGTAAAAGCACCACTAGCGGGGACGCACCATTAGGGGAGGTTCTTTAATGTCGTTTGATACTATTTATTAGCTTGGGGAAAAGATAGATGCTAAGTTTGGGGGGTGAAAACATCTAGTTTGGTGGATGTAAATATGTATTCTTATCCTTCATTTCCCTCATTATAATAGGCTCATGTAGATAATTATGCATATATGACAATATTTCCTCTCTTTGCCTTAATTAAATGATAATTTCTAAATTTATCATAGAAAACCATCACATCCAAGATGTACAATCACACCATCGATAGGCAACATGAAAAACTTTGACCAGCCAGACCACCAGTTGCTGGCACTCACAATGGAACCCACTAAAGTATAAGCAACCACCAGAAGTCGGCAACTGATGGAGTCTTTAGTTCCTCTTTTTCATGGCTAGGAAAGCATCCACCTATTGAGGCATCACCGTGAATATACCTACCAATGGACTGGTAATGCATTTGCCTACCCATGGCTTGGAAGTGCTTCCAGCAACTAAAGGCTATCCTATTGACCTTGCCTATCGATGGTCCTCCTGCTAGACTCATTGTAACATACCGAAACTTGGACATATTTTTATTTTTACCCTCTTTCTAAGTTTTTCCTTTCATTTCTATCATCTTTGTCCTGTATGTTTAATTTGTGGAAATAATAGTGGTTTGGGGTGAATTTTATCACAATTCATGCCAATGTATGGGTTTATGCATAAATACCATAGTAAATATTTTTAATAAGGATCTAACATGCAAATTTACCACATATGTGAGATAATGACAAAATAATTCGTTTTATATCATTCCTTAGCCTTAAGGAGCAAGGAAGAGAAAAAGGAATGAATAATAATGTTTTAAACATGTTAATGTGTTATTGAATTATTTAATATGAGAAATTGTGGTAATAATGGATAATAGACTAAAATTCATAAAAAGAAGACTAAGTGGTTAAAAATAACTTGAAATTTATTTTCCTTTTGGTTTGGCTTGGATGCCAAGTTTCATAATTTTGGGATGATAATAACTATATCTCTATTATTTTAAAAAGAAAAGGTGTGCTTTGTCCAAAATATGAAATAAATTACTTAATGACTCCAAAAGTAGAAAATAATCTTAGATTCGTGATCTACACTTTAAAAATAGCCTTTGGGTGAATTTTCATGTAATTTGGATAATCTATAATATACATGTGAAGCTAGGAGAGAGAAAGTGTGTAAAACCATCAAAATATTAAATAATTGTACAAACAACTCCAACATGTAAAATTGATGGCAAATTTGTACCCAAGACACTTAATGTGACTTTTGGGTGATGTTTCATCAAATTTGGAGAATCTTATAACCATTAATGGTGGCAGAAAGAGAAAATAAGATTTGATTTATTTAACATATCAAATGTTCTCAAAAGGCAAATCTAATTGCATGTTTGGATTCCTCGTATCAAAAATAGGTTGGGTGTCAAATTGCATTTAATTTGGGGCTCATTTGCACCCTCAAATGAAGAAAGAGAAAAAGAGAAATGATTTAATACACACTTTATTCGACTTGGATTCGGATTTGCTTCAGATGTCTTGATGGTTTCTCATCTTAGTCAATTTTGCACTTAATGTGAGCCATATGATCAAGATCTGATGGTGGCTGCTTTGTCTTTTACCTTGTACAAATAAGGCAAGCAGCTAGTGGGAGCGCGGTTCATGAAAATCCCAATTTCTCCCTATTCGGTCCATTATTCTTCATGATTTTTCTTGCTCTGTACTCGTGATAAGGTTCCACATGCAATGAGTGCTTACTTGAGACATTTAATCGAGTATTTATGTTTTCCCCAAATTTCCATTTTTGTCTCTCAGGCCATAACCTCTCAAACCCTCAACTCTTAACCCCATCTACATATATGTGTGCCTTGGCCTCCGTTCAACCTCCAAAAACTCTCCTCACACACCAATTTCTCCATCAGTTGGTTGTTGTGCCACTAGTGGTCTTGTTTCAGGCCTCACCTTGTGGTGGACTGTGTGTTGCTCTTGGCCATCTCGGATCAATCAAGCCTAAGCAGTGAGTTTGTTTGTTGCTTCTCTTTCTTTCCATGCCTTCGGCATCTCAAATCATTGCGCAGCGGTGATTTGCCCAATTTCTAGCAAGCACCTACTTTCTTGATCGTTGCCCATGGCATGAGAACATGCAATGAAGATAACTTCTTTTGGTTTCCCGATCTTACCCCTCCCCCCGATTTTCTTCTATTGCTTTGTTTTTCTGCTAAGGGAATTTTGGTAATTTGTCTTATGTTTCCTTTTGTTTAAGTGTCAGTCTTCTGGGTGTTGACCGGGAAACTTGGATGCACCTGATTGGGCTAAGTCATCTGGGCCTGACTCCCTCTCTTTCTTTCTTTCTCTCACATATTTTGATGACGTGGCAAATTTTGATTGGTCGATATTGCAAAATTCATATCTTTTGACTTGTTTGTCCAAAAATTTAAAATATGTTTTGGAATTAAAAAATGTGTTCTTTATAATAAGAATACTTTCGAGTCTTGGTTTTGATATTTTTCGAAAAATGTTTTCTAAAAATGAATTTAAAACATAAAAATCGCCAAAAATGCACTTGTAACCTCATAACTCCAAAATAAAACATTTATATATTTTCTTAATCAGGAGAACCTAATAAGATCAATGGTAATGCTTTCAGAGTCTAAATCAAGGTTTTGTTCAAAAATTTGAAAGGTTAGGGTTTCCTTACCTTTATGCATATGTAAAACCCTAATACATGATTATATATTGAAAATAAGAAAAGTGGGCTTTGGAATCAATTAAAGTAGTAGAAGAGAAGTAATTGGATTTAACTGAGAAAGGTATGTGTTATCCTTACACCTAAGTTGGGAATAATTTCAAACCTTAACCTACTTTCCCTAATGAGGCTTCTATGAAACCTTAATTTCTCTTTTGATAATTCATTTGCTATATTTGCCTCAAAATCAGTTTTATTATTTATTTCTTGGGGCTTGTACCCCAGCGCCATGTCTATATTTACTTGATGCTTATACTTGACATAGTTCTTAGCATGTTGATTTTATTAGACTATTTGACTAGTGTAGTGGTACTTTTTTACAACCACCCATAGATAGAGAATGTGTAAATTCACCCAAGAGAATGTGTTACTCTCCCCAATATAAAATATTTGATAGGAGGTTGGAATGTGTTACTCTCCCTCACCCAATTTGGTTGAGGTCCAGTAGGTGCTTTAACCCTACATAGTTTATGTAGTCAATATTAATCATGCATGCAAAACTTTTACTATTTTTTATGGCAAGCATCGATTTACTTATGCCTCATAATTTTGACCATCTTCACCTTATGATGAAATCTTAGCTTTTATTTCCATGTTGTTTCTTTATCTTTTGGCCTTGATCACTATCTCTGACACATACCTTGCTTCTATCTTTTGCTACGTGTTTTCCCAAACACCCAGGATTTAATCAAGGAGTTAAGCAAGGCCTAGGATCAGAGTTGTGCAACAGGAGCATGGAGGACCATCCTAGGAATATGATAAGGAGTACATGGCTTTAAGCATGGACCTATCTCATGAAGTTGTTTCTTGGAGACAAAATTTGTGTAGTTTAGATTTCCCTCTATCTAGATCTTTTTGTTGTTGTAAACCCTATATGGGAGATATGATGGAATTTTGTAATCTTTTCTAAAATTGAATATAGTCATAATTTATATTCCACTACAATACTCTTTGGTCATGTAACATACCAGATCTTGGACCCTACCTTAGAACTTTGACCTTTTGGGCTTAGCCAAACAAGGTTGAGGGTTGGACCTAAAAGGATGTTTACTTAATAAGCTAATGCATGTGAAATCACCCTAATGGAACCTAATTGAATGAGTAATTATGATAATGGGCCATTAGTGAGCCATAAGGCATATATCACACTAAGAAGACACAAAAGTGAAAATAAAATTCAAATTCATAATTCACATATTAAAATAAGCTTACATGTAAATTTTCATCAAATTTGGACAACCTTGAAATAATAAGGTAAGTTTAGGAGAGAGAAAATGACTAAAAGGCATAAGTAATAAATAAATGTGATATATGTCTTCAAAAGATGGAAATAAAGGCAAATTCGTATTCAACGCATCAAAGTTAACTTGTGTATGAAGTTTCACCTAATTTGGATAAACCTAATGTCATTAATGCATGAGGAAAGAGAAGCTAAGGTTTGGATAATTAATGCATATAAAGTCTTCAAAAGGAAAATCTAATCTCATATTCAAAATCTGCATGCCTTAATTGACCTATGTGCAAATTTCATATAATTTGGATAACGTTTGGGTCCTCAGTTGATGAGAGAGAAAAAGGAAATAATGTATACATGTCACTTTATTATTTTGTTGATTTCATATAGTTTCCTTTTATTCCCTTGTCATGCGAATTTTCCTCTTGATTTTCCTTTTCTCAGACTGACCGGACGGCTACAACTTTTCTATGAGTTTGCGGCTTCCACGAACGGATGGTAGGCTTTCCCTCTCGCCCGATTCCCAGTCGAAATGGAGTTACAGACTACAACAACTCCTCCTCCCTCTACATATCTTTTTGTTGTGTCTCTACCCAAGAGAATTCCTCCATCACCTTCCTCTTTCTCTTATGAACCTAACCATCCTAGACTCCATGGGATTCCACCCCCTATATAACCTTAACCACCATAGCTGCCGTTTGTTCCCCTATTCCGTTCTCTGCGTGAGGTATCAGCTACCCCAAGCCTCCCTCGTCACTTCAAACTCCATCTATGCAACGACCCACCCTCCTTCTAGTATTGGGCTTAGAGTTTCTTCTCGATTACCTCTTTTGGCACCCCACAAGCAATGGGCATCTGCGGTGACCTTTTTTCCCTGTGGTGTCTATGCTAGAACCCCCGGAGTTTTCGGTTATGGTCTAGTTTGGGTTCAAGGACGCTCGGGGAGGCTACATGCACCCTCGATTTGAGTCTTTGAGGTAAGGGTCACGGTTTCCCTATCTGGTCATATTCTTCACATGTTATGAACAGAAGCTCGATTCCTCGAGTATTGGTCGCTTTTTCATCTGATTTATCTGTCGTAGTCATCATCATGGTGTTTTCGGTTGTTCGTCATCATTAGCTTTTAGTTGTGGCCATGATTCCAACTTCCCCCAATTTTGGTCTAGGCTGCCTGCTGCTTCGAGCAGCAATGGCACCATGACGAGAGGGGAAGTTCCCCCATCGTGATTTCCCTGGTTTACCCCTGTCATTTTCTGTTTTGCCTCATTTTTCCATCAAGGGTACTTATGCCTTTTTGCCCCCATTTTATTTGTCTTGTTGTGAGCCATGTTGGCCGCTGACTTGGCAAACTGGCCGCTACCTATTGAGCCAGGTTAGTGGGCATGATCTCTCTCACGAGCTTCTTTATGCTTATTTGGCTTTTCCAAATTTTCTAATTGGTCAAGATTTCCAAAATTCGTAATAAATGATTAATAGCTCAGAAAAATAAATTAAAATATGTTTGAAATCATAAAAATCTAAGCTATCCAATGGTACTAATCTTATTGCCTAAATTTGATGTTAATAATATGTGTTTTTTCAAGGATTAATCCAAATAGATAATAACTTGTAAAATTCATAACTAATGATTTGCAAGTCAAAAATATATAATAAAATATATTCTGAACTCAGAAAAAGATATACTAAAATGTGGTATGGTTTTGATAACCTAATTCACGCATTAAGAAAAAGGTGATTTTTAGGGTTTGAATAATCAATGTGAAATTGACACAATATCTACATATATGCTGAATAGGTGCTTTGGAGACCTAGACTTGCATCTAGGACTGACTTGGACTGTTAGACTCTAAAGTTGAGATATGATTTCATCCCATATTATTTCTATATTGAGAAATTTCCCTCTTTTAATGTATGTTTGCATCCCCGATTATTCTTTTGAGCAATTAACCTATATTCTTCTTTCTCTTGGTCCTATGGACAATAGCTTATACACATTGCTCTTATCTTATGATATCATGGTTCTTGTGAACTATCTTGTTTGTGGTAATCTTGGATATTCTCTTGACTCTTATCTTGTGCCTTGGTGCATGTTGGACTTTTAATGATATGTGCCCACTATGATGTGGATGTTTATTTGTGGATATGTGATATCTTGTTCTCACTTGCATGTGGATGTATGTGTTGTCCATTGTGTGATGGAAAAATTTTATAATTTCACTATACTTTTTACTTACCTCTACATTTTACATGCTATGTGATTCAGTAGCACTAGAGTAGTGTAATTGCATTGGTTTTTGTTTATGGTAGATGTGTAATTTCTTGCCAAGCGGATGTGTAATTTTCTGCTCTTTTGGGATGGAGAGGTTACCCCATACCTGGGTAAGATGTATGATTCTTGGCCCATGTTTTATATATTTGAGAGTTTGGCAGTATACCATTCCCTATCAGGTTTCAAGTTTGTGAGACTTGGTCGTCTTTGTTCTTCTTTTCCCACCATGGTAGTGGATGTATATATGGCACACTTTTTTATGTTGTTTTTTGGCAAGTATCATTCTTATTGTGATCGTTTCTCTTGATACCCACTTGGGTGGTACTTTTATTTTCTTTGGGAAGCTTGTGTAATTTGTTGAACTTCATTCCATATATTGATCAATTTCCTTTTTAGTATACACATACCAGCTTTTACTGATGTTTTCTATTTTTCTCTCTTAGTGGGGTATGCTTCTAACCCTAGGAGAAGGATGGATGACATGGCATGAAGATATGGACATATCTTAAGGAGTTAAAGCTTGGAGACAAAGTTGTTATGGTTTAGACTCCCTCTATCTTAGATCCTTATGTTGTATCATACATGTAAACCATATGTGGGGGATTTAGATATACTTTTGTAACCTTATGAGAAATTGAATATAGTCATTATTTTTCTTCCACTGCTATACTTTGGTTGTTTTGAATACCATTAATATGAATTGAAAATTTTACACCCACTCCATCATACCTTTTGGGTGTGTTTGGACTGGTGGTTTAATTCTTCAAATTTTTAGTAGGGAGTGGTTCCCATCTGGGATCCCACTCGTTACAGCATGGTATCAGATCCCATGGTAGTCAGAATCTGACTATTTCAATTTTGTCTCCCTTATTAGAACCCTTGACTTTGATAGTTACCTCTAGGTGATATGTTAACCTTAGATTTGATCCTTTGATGCTATGATGTTTTGATTTGAGGATGAATTTAGCTCATGAGAAAGTAATAGGTTAAGAAGACCTTAATATGGAAATATGGAAATATTGTGACTTGGTTCTCGTATTGATTTTTAGCTGACATGTTGGTTTTATGTCGCAAAGTTTTTCATCAACAAAAATTATTTTCATTATACAATTATATGTACTAAAGAAATTTTCCCTAAATTTTATTGAAGTTTTCTTGAACTAAGTCGCAATGAAGTATTCTCTGAAGTATGGATAGTGAAACCCCAGAATTAGTTGGAATAGAATCTAACCCTAGTTTTAACTTTGGAGTTGTGACTAGGATTGATATAAAGGTGTAGTTGACTTCCTATGACTTTTGGATGTTCTCGTAGGGTTGATAGGTTAGAGACACAAGGACCTAAAACTCAACCCTAGATGGTGACTTAATAGTTGGATACATGAGAAACATAAAACTCTAAAACTTTCATAACTAATAGGTAAGTGGGTAACCTTAAATGTTGATTAATTTGACTTGTTAGGTTGAACATTTTAAAGGGGTGGACAGTATTTGGTTGTTGATGTTTGGATCTATAGATTTCAAGGACGAAATCCTTTTAAGGGGTGGAGTGTTGTAACATACCAAATCTTGGACCCTACCCTAGAACTTTGACCTTTTATGCTTAGCCAAACACGGTTGAGGGTTGGACTTAAAAAGATGTTTAGTGAAAACCTAATAAGCTAATGCATGTGAAATCACCCTAATGGAACCTAATTGAATGAGTAATTAAGATAATGGGCCATTATTGGGCCATAAGGCATATCTCACGCTAAGAAGACACAAAAGTGAAAATAAAATTCAAATTCATAATCCACATATTAAAATAAGCCTACATGTCAATTTTCATCTAATTTGGACAACCTTGAAACAATAAGGTAAGTTTAGGAGAGAGAAAATGACTAAAAGGCATGAGTAATAAATAAATGTGATATATGTCTTTAAAAGATGGAAATGAAGGAAAATTTGTATTCAACACATCAAAGTTAACTTGTGTATGAAGTTTCACCTAATTTGGATAAACCTAATGTCGTGAATGCATGAGGAAAAAGAAGCCAAGGTTTGGATAATTAATGCATCTAAAGTCTTCAAAAGGAAAATCTAATCTCATATTCGAATCTACATGCCTTAATTGGCCTATGTGCAAAATTTCATATAATTTGGATAACATTTAGGCCCTCAATTGATGAGAGAGAAAAAGGAAATAATGTATACATGTCACTTTATTATTTTGTCAATTTCATATAGTTTCCTTTTATTCCCTTGTCACATGAATTTTCCTCTTGATTTTCCTTTTCTCGGACCGATCAGACAGCTACAATTTTTCTGTGAGTTTGTGGTTTCCACGAACGGATGGTAGGCTTTCCCTCTCACCTGATTCCCAATCGGAATGGAGCTACATACCACGACAACTCCTCCTCCCTCTACATCTCTTTTCGTTGTGTCTCTACCCGAGAGAATTCCTCCATCACCTTCCTCTTTCTCTTAAAAACCTAACCATCCTAGACTCCATGGTATTCCACCCCCTATATAACCCCAACCACCATAGTCATCATTTGTTCCCCTATTTCATTATCTACGTGAGGTGTCAGCTACCCCAAGCTTCCCTCGTCACCTCGAACTCCATCTATGTAACGACCTGCCCTCCTTCTAGTCTTGGGCTCAGAGTTTCTTCTCGATTACCCCTTTTGGCACCCCATGAGCATTGGGCATCTGCGGTGACCTTTTTGCCCTGTGGTGTCTGTGCTAGAACCCCTGGAGTTTCCGGTTATGGTCTGGTTTGGGTTCAGGGACACTCAGGGAGGCTACTTGCACCCTCAATTTGAGTCTTTGAGGTAAGGGTCATGGTTTCCACTTCTGGTCATCTTCTTCGCAAGTTCTGAACAGAAGCTCGATTCCTCGAGTAATGGTTTCTTTTTCATCTGATTTATCAGTCGTAGTCATTGTCGTGGTGTATCCGGTCATTCGTCATCGTTAGCTTTCAGTATTTGCCATGGTTCCAAGTTCCCCCAATTTTGGTCAGGGATGCCTGCTACTTCGAGCAGCAATGGCACCATGATGAGAGGGGATGTTCCCAGAATGTGATTTCCCTAGTTTACCCCTGTCATTTTCTGTTTCGCCTCATTTTTTCATCAAGGGTACTTATGCCTTTTTTCCCTATTTTATTTGTCTTGTTGTGAGCCATGTTGGCCACTGACTTGGAAAATTGGTTGCTGCCTATTGAGCCAGGTCAATGGGTTTGATCTCTCTCACGAGCTTCTTTATGCTTAATTGGCTTTTCTGAATTTTTTGATTGGTTAAGATTTCCAAAATTCATAATAAATGATTTATAGCTCAGAAAAATAAATTAAAATATGTTTTGAAATCATAAAAATCTATGCTATACGATGGTTCTTATCTTGTTGCCTAAATATGATGTTAATAATGTGTGGTTTTTCATGGATTAATCCAAATAGATAATAACTTGTAAAATTCATAACTAATGATTTGCAAGTCAAAAAAAATATAATAAAATATACTCTGAACTCTGAAAAAGATATACTAAAATGTGGCATGGTTTTGATAACCTAATTCACACATTAAGAAAAAGGTGATTTTTAGGGTTTGAATAATCAATGTGAAATTGACACAATATCTGCCTATATGCTTAATAGGTGCTTTGGAGACCTAGACTTGGATCTAGGACTGAATTGGATTGTTAGACTCTAAAGTTGAGGTATGATTGCATCCCATATTATTTCTATATTGAGCAATTTCCCTCTTTTAATGTATGTTTGCATCCCCGATTATTCTTTTGAGCAATTAACCTATATTCTTCTTTCTCTTGGTCCTATGGACAATAGCCTATACGCATTGCTCTTATCTTATGATATCATGGTTCTTGTGAACTATCTTGTTTGTGGTAATATTGAATATTCTCTTGACTCTTATCTTGTGCCTTGGTGCATGTTGGACTTTTAATGATATGTGCCCACTATGATGTGGATGTTTATTTGTGGATATGTGATATCTTGTCCTCACTTGAGAAATTTGATGATATGGCAACATTATATAATCTGACTATACTTTTTACTTGCCTCTACATTTTACATGCTATGTGATTCAGTAGCACTAGAGTAGTGTAATTGCATTGGTTTTTGTTTATAGCAGATGTGTAATTTCCTGTCGAGCAGATGTGTAATTTTCTACTCTTTTGGGATGGAGAGGTTACCCCATACCTGGGTAAGATGTATGATTCTTGGCCCATGTTTTATATATTTGGGAGTTTGGTAGTATACCATTCCCTATCAGGTTTCAAGTTTGTGAGACTTGGCCGTCTTTGTCTTTATATTGTTCTAGGGCTATGCTTATCTCACATGCATGCAGGTTGATGATGATATGTGCTTCTTTTCCCACCATGGTAGTGGATGCATATATGGTACATTTTTTATGGTGTTTTATGGCAAGTATCATTCTTATTGTGATCTTTTCTCTTGATACCAACTTGGGTGGTACTTTTCTTTTCTATGGGAAGCTTGTATATTTTGTTGATCTTTATTCCCTATATTGCTCAATTTCCTTTTTAGTATGCACATACTAGCCTTTGCTAATGTTTTCTATTTTACTCTCTTGCTGGGGTATGCTTCCAACCCTAGGAGAAGGACTTGGATGAAATGGCAGGAAGATATGGACATAGCTTAAGGAGTTAAAGCTTGGAGACAAACATTTTATGGTTTAGACTTCTCTCTATATTAGATCCTTATGTTGTATCATACATGTAAAACCTATGTGGGGGATTTAGATATACTTTTGTCACCTTATGAGAAATTGAATATAGTCAATATTTTTCTTCCGCTGCTATACTTTGGTTGTTTTGAATACCATTAATATTTTTTGAAAATTTTACACCCACTCCATCATACCTTATGGGTGTGTTTGGAATGGAGGTTTTATTCTTCAATTTTTTAGCAGCGAGTGGTTCCCCTCTGGGATCCCACTCCTTACAGGTCCATTGTATACCATATATATAAATATTTAAAACATTTACACTCATTTCAGCATACCTTTTGAGTATGTTTGGGATAGTTGTTTTATGTTTCAATTTTTTGGTAAAGAGGTGATTTCACTATTTTATAGTATAGTATCAGAGCCCATGGTAGTTGGAATCTGACTATTTTAATTTTGTCTCCCTAATTAGAAACCTTGTCTTACATAGTTCCCCTTTAAGTGACATGTTTGCCCTAGATTTGATCTATGCATGATGAAAGGTTGATTTAGGATCCTATGAGTTTCACATTAGAATTATGTTGATTAAACCCCCTAAAATGTGTACAATTAAAAGATGTAAGTAACCATAGTAACTTGAGGTTGTTTAGATTTGTCTTTAGGCAGCTACTGGGATATGAAGTTGAAAGCAAAGGTGTCTAGAAAGGATCAAGGTTTGGGGATTGGCAAGATTTATCTCTGTGCCACTAGTTTCATTTATGAGGACTCTCGGATCCATATGAACCCTACCTGGTGTGAGATGATACGAATTGTTCAAAATAGCTTGCTTTTAGGCAATAGTAACCCTAGACACCTATGTTGGATATCTTTGGGAACCTTATGTGATGACATGGTCTCTCAGTTTTTGTGACTTGTTTTGAGGTTGGATACCTAATATAGTTCATTATGTCCCTTAGGACCACCTATTTGGTCAGCCTAACCCTAGAACCTAGACTTTGAAGTTTGGTGTTTAGTAAGCTATCAGAGTGCACAATGGAAGCATGATGGGTATTATATATGGTTTAGTTAGACTCACCCTTTTACCTATAGTTTAGTTTGGCTTGGTAGGGTGAATCTTTTAAGGGGTGGAGAGTAGTTGGTTGTTGATGATTGGGTGGTTAGATTTTGAGGATGAAATCCTTTTTAGGGGGATGGAGCCCTGTGATATGTCGAGATCTAACTACTCTGGCTTTAGAAAACCTTAACTCCATGAATAGGAGGATAGTGTGCTTGAATCCTTAGTTTTGACCAAACAAGTTGTAGTGATAACCTAACGTGCTTGTTTATATATTAATGAGCATATAATGGTCATTTGATGAATAGTTCATATGTTTGAACCCTAATAAATATTTAATGCACATAATATGAGTAACTCACATATTAATCATAATTGTGGATACATATGATTTTAACCACATCATGAACCAATTAAACTCTAATGATATGATGAGTAAGATGTTGTAACCTAATCTTGAACTTAAAACATGATAAGAAGGTATATATGTGAAGAATAATGACCATGTTTATCTAAACACTAAATCATCTAACTTTAACCTATACATCCTTATTATGACATTCACTACATTAATGATATTAGATGTCATAATTAGATAATATATTTTGATACACATAAATGGTATATAATCACCTAATCATAGAGTAATCAAGTTATCAATATGCAATGCATATCACCTTGTTCTCTAATACACACCTAATTAATCACCTAATCATGCCTTGATATGCCAATTGAATAATTAATGTGTAATATATTCCACCTTGTTTGCTAAAATACATATAATGACTTCAATATGGATATGAAGTAATTGGATTCACATAAATGTCCATAATCAATAATAAGAAGTGAATAAATATGAGAAATTAATTAATGTTGACACTAATGTGAGTAAGAAAGGTAATGAGACAATGAATAGATGTGTAATATAGATATAAGTAAATAATGTGACATTATATGGATTAATTGTAGACTTAATAACAAATTGGATAAAATGTTTATTTCATGCAAATAATCTGATATAATTCAATATGGTGATGATGGAGACTAAATCCAAATTATTAAGGATAATAATCTAGAATATTAATGGACATTGAGATAATTGAGTAACCTCTAATTGTGCTAAAATTCTTAATTAGATAAATGAGTATTGTATATAGTTTCTTGCATAATAATGAAATATAATTCTTTTGGCAAAAAAGACAGTGTAATTGGATACAATTAATAGAACAATAATGATAATGTGATATCTTAATAAATATGATGCTAATAAGCCTAAAAATGTTAAAAAGAAATCTTAATAGTGGAACCCTAGGTGATCCTTGCGAACCTGACCTATGAGGAGTTGCTAGTGGAAGTTTAATGGTTTGTTTAAAGATGAGTTGTGGCACACTCACCCTTTCCCTCTTTCCTTGAGATTTCGTAGATGAAATCCTCTTTAAGGGGTGGAGTGTTGTAACATACTGAAACTTGGACATATTATCTTTTTGATCCTATTTCTGAGATTTTCCTTTCATTCTATCCTCTTTGGCCTTTATGTTTAATTTGTGGAAACAATAGTTGTTTGGGGTGAATTTGATCACTATCCATGCCAATGTATGGGTTTATGCACAAATACCTCAATAAATATTTTAATAAGGGTCTAATATGCAAATTTACCACATATGTGAGATAATGATAAATAATTCGTTCTAGATCATTCCTTAGCCTTAAGGAGCAAGGGAGAGAAAAAGGAATCAATAATAATGATGTAAACATATTAATGTGTTATTGAATTAATTAATATAAGAAATTGTGGTAATAATGGTTAATGGACTAAAATTCATAAAAGGAAAACTAATTTGTTAAAAATAACTTGAGATTCATTTTCCTTGGGTTTGGTTTGGCTTGGAGGCCAAGTTTCATAATTTTGGGATGATAATAAATATATCTCTTTTATTTTAAAAATAAAATGTGTGTTTTTCTCCAAATTATGAAATAAAATACTTAATGACTCCAAAAGTGGAAAATAATCTTAGATTTGTGATCTACACATAAAAAATAGCCTTTGGGTGAATTTCCATGTAATTTAGATAATCTTTAATATACATGTGAAATTAGGAGAGATAAAGTGTGTAGAACCTTCAAAATATTAAATAATTGTACAAACAACTCCAACATGTAAAATTGATGGAAAATTTATACCCAAGACACTTAATGTGACTTGTGTATGAAGTTTCATCAAATTTGGAGAATTTTATAACCATTAATGATGGAGGAAAGAGAAAATAAGATTTGATTTACTTAACACATTAAAAGTTCTCAAAAGGCAAATCTAATTGCATATTTGGATTCCTCATATCAAAAATAGGTTGGGTGTCAAATTTCATTTAATTTGGGGCTCGCTTGCACCCACAAATGAAGAGAGAGAAATAGAAATGATTTAATACACACTTATTAGATTTGGATTTGGATTTGGATTTGGATTTGCTTTAAATGTCATGATGGTTTCTCATCTTAGTCAATTTTGCACTTAATGTGAGTCATCCAATCAGGATCTGATGGTTGCTTCTTTGTCTTCTACCTTGCACAAATAAGGCAAGTAGCTAGTGGGAGCGCGGTTCACGTAAATCCTGATTTCTCCCTTTTCAGTCTGTCGTGTCTCATGATTTTTCTTACTTTGTACTCACAATAAGGTTTTGCACATAATGAGTTCTTACTCAAGACCTATAATTGAGTGTTTATGTTTTCTTCAAAAATCTATTTTTGTCTCTCGGACCATAACCTCTCAAACCCTCAACTCTTAACCCATCTATATATATATGTTTGTCTCGACCTCCGTTCAGCCTCCAGAAACTCTCCTCACACACCAATTTCTCCATCGGTCATGTTTTGTGTCTTCGGTGGTCTTGTTTTGGGCCTCTCCTTGCGGCAAGTTGTGTGTTGCCTCCTCACCATCTCAGATCAATCAAGCCTAAGCGATGAGTTTGTTTGTTACTTCTCTTTCTTTCCATGCCCTCGACTTCTTGAATCGTTGCGCAGTGGCGATTTGCCCAATTTCTAGCAAGCACCTACTTGCTTGCTCGGCGCCCATGGCGTGAGGACCTAAGAAGAAGATAACCTCTTGTGGTTTCCCGATCTTACCCCCCCACCCCATTTTCTTCTTTTGCTTCATTTTCCACTAAGGGCATTTTGGTAACTTGGCTTATGTTTCCTCTTATTTATGTGTCGGCCTTGCGGGTTTTGACCGGGAAACTTGGCCACACTTGATTGGGCCCAATTATCTGGGCCCGGCTCCCTCTCTTTATTTCTCTCTCTCGCCTATTTTGATGACGTGGCAAATTCTGATTTGCTGATATTGCAAAATTCATATCTTTTGATTCGTTTGTCTAAAAGTTGAAGTAAATTTTGTTTTGGAATTGGAAAATTGAGTTTTTTATCATATAAATACTTTTGAGTCTTTATTTTGATATTTGTCAAAAAGTGTTTCCTAAAAATGAATTTAAAACATAAAAATCACCAAAAATGCACTTTTAACCTTATAACTCCAAAATAGAGAAAATTATATGTTTTCTTAATCATGAGACCCTAATAAGATCAATGGTGATGTTTTCAAAGTCTAAATCAAGGTTTTGTTCAAAAAGTCCAAAAGTTAGGGTTTCCTTACTATGCATATGTAAAACCCTAATACATGATTATATATTGAAAATAGAAAAATGGGCTCTGGAATCAATTAAAGTAGTGAAAGAGAAGTAATTGGATTTCATTGAGAAAGGTATGTGCTTTCCTTACACCTAGTTTGGGAATAATCGCAAACCCTAACCTAGTTTCCCTAATGAGGCTTCTATGAAACCCTATTTTCTCTTTCTATAATTCCTTTGCTATATTTGCCTCAAAATCAATGTTATCATTTATTTCTTGGGTCTTGTACCCCACTGCCATGTCTGTATTTAATTCATACTTATACTTACCAAATTCCTTAGCGTGTTGATTTTATTGACTATTTAACTAGTGTAGTGGTACTTTTGTACAACCACCCATAGATAGGGCATGTGAAAATTCTCCCAGGGGAATGTGTTACTCTCCCCGATATAAAATATTTGATAGATGACTAGAATTTTTTACTCTCCCTCACCTATTTGGTTGAGGTCCGGTAGGTGCCTCAACCCTAGATAGTTTAGGTAGTCAATATTAATCATGCATGCAAAACTTTTACTATTTTTGTTATGGAAAGCATCTATTTACTTATGCCTCATACCTTTGACCATATTCATCTTATGATGAAATCTTAGCTTTTATTTCCATGTTGTTTTTTTAACTTTTGTCCTTGTTCATTATCCCTAACACATACCTTGCTTCTATCTTTTGCTGGGTATTTTCCCAACCACCCAGGGTTTGATCAAGGAGTTGAGCAAGGCCAAGGATCAGAGTTGTACAATAGGAGCATGGAGGACCATTCTAGGAATAGGATAAGGAGTACATGGCTTTAAGCATGGACCTATCTCATGAAGTTGTTTCTTGGAGACAAAGTTGGTGTAGTTTAGATTTCCCTCTATCTAGATCCTTTTGTTGTTGTAAACCCTATATGGGAGATATGATGGAATTTTGTAATCTTTTATAAAATTGAATGTAGTCGTGATTTATATTCCACAGCAATACTCTTTGGTCCTTTGAATACCATATATATAAAGAGTTGAAAATTTTACACTTGTTTCAGCATACCTTTTGAGTATATTTTGGATGGATTTTTTATTTTTCAATTTTTTAGTAAAGGGGTGATTTCACTCTTTTACACTCACCTATCAACAGTTCAAAAGACCTTACCTACTAACAATTCGAAAACCCACTTCTACTGATGGATGCCCTATGACCCACCACTTCCACGGACCATTAAGTGTGTGCCCTTAGGTACCTTGTAATCACAAGCACCTTGAGCTACGCAGCGGTTCCTACAAACATGGACCTTATGCTACATGAAGAGAACTTTCACCTTTGAAAACAAAGTTATGCCCAGATCCCCATCCGTCGTCAACCTTCAAGAGATAAAAGATGAGAGTCCAAGTTCTTCCTTTGATCTCTAGTGACCAATGACGAGAGTCCAAGGTATCCTATTATCACATCTTACTTCCATCGACTTTGATGACCTTCTTTCAAAGAATAAGGATGACTGGAGATACCAGATTCATTGTTTTCTCCATCACTATGAATAAGGAGGTCACCATCAACCACGGGTACCCCTATGGTTATGATTTGTTGTGTTTTCTTCCTTCTTCCCCATCTTGTTCATCTCATTACATCCATCCATCTTGTTATCGATTCGTTCATGTGTGAATATGTATTCTCTCACATTACCATCAGTTTCTAGACCATTTTTTTGGGTTGGGAGTAGCCATTAAGGCTCCCCCAACATGTAAATACTTATATCCATTGAAGATATATACTCTTAGCAATGCTTATCTCCATACTCTTAATCTTTAATGCTTCACTTGCATGAGTAGTTACCATCTTTTGTTTTTTTTCATTTCTAATTCCTCGAAAGAGTAGTATTAGTTCTTATCTAGAGTTATGGCATAGTGTGAATGCATGAGAATGTCTTAATATTAAATTTAGTGATTATATGGTTGTATTTTCAATTTATGTTTTTCATCTCGAGAGAGAGACACCCTTACGATCTAGATCTAATCCTATCTCGAGGGAGGAGAGAATATACACTAATGATGATTTCTTGTAAACTATGCTAAGTGTATACAAGAGTTGTGGGTAATGCATGTTGGTGAGAGACTTTAATGGTGAAACCCAATCCAAGTTTTATACATATCTTCAAAATATGCCAAAAGATCCAAGTTCTATCTACCTGGTTAAAATAGGTTTACTTTACTTTTATTATATATTTTATTGTTTGGATACCATCATTTCGTAAGGGTTACTTATCTCTCATTTTGGTTAGACGTAACTAAGATAAGGCCTTAAGTCCTATACACTTTCCACCCCTTGTCCATGTGTTTGATCTCATTTACTACATAGGTACATGTATTGTCTTGGAGGGCATAATAGTATGGGCTATAAATTTAAAGTCTGATTACTCCATATGTGCCTTCATTTCGTACATGAGATCTAAGGTGATCAATCTTGTATTTTAGGAATCATGATATATACAAATAGATCTAGTAGGGTTCTTATTCAAAGTCAAAATTCATACGTTTACAAAGTGCTAAAGATGTTTAGCGTGTAAGACTCTAAGATAGAAAACGTATAGATGTCACATGGAATACAAATCCTTAGATCTCAATCTCATAGCTCTTTAGAAGAGAGCACACACATGAGTAAGATTCCAAATACTTTAGCAATTGGATTTCTCATGTATGCAATATTATGTACATGTACAAATGTATCTTGTGATTTAAGTATGATAGGAAGATACTAGTCAAATCTAGATGAAGGTCATGGTATTATTGTAAATAACATCCCTAATAACTTTAGAATAAGTTAAGATACATTCATGATTAATAGAGGTGACAACGAGTTAGTTTTAAAGGGTTACACTAATCTAAACTTCCAAACTAACAAGCTTGATCACTCGTCCTAAAGGGTTACACTGATCCAAACTTCCAAACTAACAATCTTGATAACTCATCCCAATCAAGTTATGTGTTTGGCCTAAAAAATGGTGTTGCAAACTACAGAAGTTCTAAGAAAGAGGAAATGGATGATTGTATAATTTAAGCTAAGTGTGTTTCTACATCCAACATGATAAAGGAAGTAGTATGGATCACGAAGTTTACTAATGAATTGAGGTGGTTCCAACCATTAACGATTTGTAGACTTTTATTATGACAACAATCGAGCCAATGTACAATCTTAAGAACCCAGATCATATCAACATTCCAATAACATACTATGGCATTATTATTTCATATGAGATATTATACAATAAGGAGATGTAAATATTTGTAGAGTGCCAACTGAAAGTGATGTTGTTAATCCATTAAGAAAATCACTTTTATAGCATAAGCATGATGTTCATGTTACATCAGTTAGAATTAGATTTATAAGTGATTGTCTCTACTATTAGTGAGATTCTATCTGGTGTATGCCCTGTGATCTAGTCATATGATGATTGTAATGGAAAACTCTATGATTTGGTTATTAATAAAGTCAATTCCACTTATTGTGTTTGTTTTAGTATGACAAAATGGTTAAACATAATAATGTCCTAAGATTGTATTTGCTGATGAAATACATGTCACATTGAGGATTTTAACACAAGATCGTAGGTATACATAGAGTATATGTTATTTTAAGTTCTTAGTAAATTATTATTATGTAAAGACTTTAATAGCAATAATGAATTGGACCATTATGTCTATTGGCTAATGATTACATCTCTTTAGTCATGGCATTGGATATCAAGTCAGACACATAGGTACTTATTAGAGAATAAGTGTACTAGACATGATTGCCTTGAGAATGAGACATGGAACCATGTGTTGGTAGTAAAAACCACATATCAATGTGGTAATGGTGACTTTGATCCTTAACCTAAAGTCACTAAAATGATCAGTTTTTGTTCAATGTAATTTAATAATTTTCAATGTAGTTAAGAGTCTCCACAAAGATTGTGATTGGGTGGGCTATAAAACATCTAGATTATTGTGAGTGACATAGATGGAATTTGTCCCTTCTACTTAATTGATATCCTTGATCATTGAATGAGTGATACTATGAAATGTATGATCATGCTCATGTGATTCAATATATGATATTGAGTTTTTGTATCTCAATAGCCTACTCTAGATAAAGAAACATAAATTTCAAATTAACAAAATTACTCCTTCATACCTTGAGCTCAATGTGGACATCTATGAAAAAAGGAATATACAATCATGGTAAAATTGGTCACTTATAGGTTGAAGTGTATCTCCAACTTATTTAAATTACTTATGTAACAAGGACATACTTCTCATTTCTTTAAAGGTTGATAACATCACTACCAACACAAAATGTAACCTATGCGGTCACACACATAGGATGATTGATGGGAAAAAATGTAAGAATTGTAATTGGAATGATTTTGAACTATATACATGATTATTTGTGATCTAATTGGTCAACCAAAAAGTTAGTTGATCAATTAATGATTGGGTAAATCAATAAGTCAATTGAATGTCAATCATTTAGATAATATCAATCTTGGAAATACCAAACAATAGATTGATAGTCAATTGATCGATTGGTGAATGGATTGGGAAAGTACGCAGAACCATCAAATGATCACTTGAGGTGTCATATTGTTGATTAATGTAACGCCCCAACACGCCACAAATGAGATAACTCAAAACCAGACGTAGAATTAACACTAAGAAAGTGGATTACTAGACAACACAAAAAAATTAAACCGGTTTCATAAAAGCACCATAGGTTGAAAACTTTCACATATAAGTCCAAAATAGGACACCTGGATCACATAACACGTATCATAAGGTGCTTACATCATTGTTTCCATTCTTCATGTCATCAACTTGATACTTGAGATACCTATTCCACGTATACATACATGTACATCTACCAAAATTGTACAACCAAAGGCACACATGCCAAAAACCTCACAACAATATCGTATCTACAAATCATGTCAAGAACATTCCCAAGGACCTGAGTGTACAGGGACAACTGTAGGACTCTAACACCAAAAGACTAGCAGCACATCCAACCTTATCTGCTACTGCTCTTGCTACTTTTCTTCCTCTATTGCACGATCTCTACCTGATCGTGTACGGATACCTAAAAGATGTGGAAACCCATGGGGTGAGACCAAACATATCAGCGAGAGATATAAATGTCCTCCACATCTATTAAAGCATAGATAAACTAAAGTAGATAGGAAATATAATTACTAACTGAGCAGATTCAATTAAATGATATGTATCCAACAGGTAAAGTAGGTTAAGCAATACTAGGCAGTTATCACTAGGCAGTAGAACATATAATATACTAAAAAGGAATATGAAGAATATGTATATTTTCTATCAATAAAACTATACAAAAGCAAGGTAAGGCTTCATCCAATCTTATCTGCATTTGTGCCTATGAAAAATACACTACACAGATGTATTACGTCTTTTATTATGCCCTGAGGAGATGAGGTATACAACTCATACTCTAACTGACAATTGCTAAGTCAAAATTAGTGCCATACAAGGTTTATGGAAGAGTCGGAATCCATGACCTCTCCACACCTCCCGATCAGCACGAGAAAACATCGCAGAGACATATCAAGTCTAGTTGTAAAATAGCCTATCCTGCCTTGGTATATAGGCACAGTGCTAGTGAAGCTGAGCTATGACCCGTAATCACACTCCTGGTAAGGTATGGCTCGTAGCCAATCATGTAAAAGTATCATAAGAAAATTTACTGAGTCACATCACTGAGATATGGCGCGTAGCCGCACTCCTGCCAGGGTGTGGCCTACAACCAATTCTGTGAATGTGTATACTAAATTGTATACGACTCTGAGCTTCCACTAAGGGAAAACATGTTTCACCATCCAGCACTAAGATTGACACTGGAATGGATCTATGGCACAAGGCAACTACATGATTAAAGTTCCACTTGATTAATTATGTCAATTAAGTGTCTTTTAGCACCAATCAAGTTACAACGTATAAAGCCAAAGCAAACTCTACAAGAATAAGAGCATAGTACAACTCCAAATGATATAAAATGTATAAGGTGTGAACTAGTCACATCATCACCACATGATACTAGTAGCACTATCATTCAGAAGGCCAATCACCGATGTCACATCATTGTGGGATATCAATCCCTTAATCATATCTCTTGAGGATATCATCTCCAATAGGCATCAAGCCTTTACCAGGTCATAGGACCCATCACATCATCCTTGCATGTACATCATCACATTATTCCTCATCAGTGTGTATGATCACCACCCTGTATCATATAATTATCACCACATCATACACAAGCCATGGAATTTATTTCACCTACAAGGTTAGGGTATTTATAAATAAGAGAGAGAAAACGTCACAATATAGAGACCACTCATAAGGAGACAAACAACCACATCATGTTTCTCAACATTAGGGTTAGGGTTACATGTAAAGTTGGTTAGGGTTTATAAGCAATCACCAAACTCTGGGTACACTTTCCCCCACTTTATTGGAACGTGTTGAGATTAGTACCTCATTAAGTAAATATGATTGAAGCATATATTACAGACACTAGTTATGCACATGTGTATGTGTACCACCTCATTGTTATGCATGTGTTACAACCAACCATCACACTTATGTGTCTTGACCACACACACACAACCCAAGAGTCTCGACCACCATGCAAGCATGGTGTCGACTGTGACAAGACCACGTGTTTCTACCACCCATCCAAGTTGGTCTCGACCGCTACACACCAACAAGGTCACGACCACCACACACCATAGTCGCGACCCTAACGTCAGCGTGTCTTGACCACCTACATAGTAGGCATCTCGACCGCAACCAAACACTACATCGTACCCACAACAAACCAAGGCATCTCAATCAAAACCCAAGGCAACATCGCGACCGGGACCAAGGGCAGTATCGCGACCACGACGCCCACTAGGTGACATGTCTTGACGCACTCCAAGGAAGGCATCTTGACCGGAACATAAGGAGTCACAACTAAAACAAAGCAATGTTTCGACCTCAAACCAAAGCAGGGTCATGACCGAAACAGAAGCAAGACCGAAACAGAAGCAAGCACGACACAGAGTCTCGGTTGCAAGACAACGGGGTGTCTCGACCACCCAAAACAAGGACCTGACTCGATTGCAACAAAACAAAGGTCGCGACCAACCAAAACCCAAACAGCAAAACGTCTCGGCCGAAACAGTTACATGTCTTAATCCAAAAATACCAAAGCTTGCGACCACTAAGGTCCACCACCTAAGCAACACATAACTATAATCAAAACAAGGGTGACCCTCAATCAAATAGGATATAGACACTGTCTAAAATAGGAGATAACAGTAAGGAAAACCACCATCCTCAAGGAGGGGCACTTCTCACGCAACCCCCTAAAACATGTGTCAAGAATTTCACCATGAAAGGATCCTATGCCAGATAGAGATAAAACATGTGTTTAACACATTCCAAACAGGACCTAAACTCCATGATACATCAAGGTACACGAGCATCATGTATGCAACCAAAACAAAGATCAGAAGGTAGGGGTAAACAATCTGTCATCACCATCATCTCAAAAAATGGTTACCAAGAATTAGGGTTTTTTATTTTAAGCAAACCGTGCATGATAATTATCATCTAGATCTAAAACATGATATCATCTACTAGGACGTTAGAGAAAAGTTTTAGAGAGAGAAACAATAACATGCATGTAGAGAAAGGTGCTAAAATAGAGAGGGTAGAGGGTTATATCACCCGCCTTAGGGAAGATCACTCCAAGGATCACAAGCTCCAAGAACACGATCACCAAGGATGGTGTATCTCCACCAAAGGATTCACTTTAGGCTACAAGATCACCTCAAGAAGAATATCTTTAAATGAGATATATATACAACTCCAATCATCAAATATAACCAAGTCGTGAGGAGAAATCATCAACAAAGTTAATGAAATAACAAAATTTATAAAACTAGTTGTTTAGAATGGACCACAAATGTCATGTGAATAACATCAAAAATAGCTTTAGAACATAGGCTGGTTTTCTAGGAAAGGAACTCCTATAATACTTCCCAAACTCACACGAGTCACACGGAATACTTTTTAAACTAGATAAAGAAATTTCCATGTGCTTCAACTTGTCAAGGGAGGGATGACCGCAACATTGATATTAATAAAAGGTGGATATATCTTATATTATGTCAACTTACTTGTGTTGAAAGCATTATAAGTTATAATAGACTCATGTCATGTTTAAAAAAATTAACATGACAACATGGCTCTTTATTTGAAAATAGAAAAAACATTTTTCCTCACTACAAGGAATCTAGTATCTAACAAAGAAGGTATACGCAAACACCAATATTATATGTATACACGTGTATAGGGTCATGTACAAATATATGAAAATACATACTTCAATTTTCTTGGTTTGGCATATAATTCTAAGTCAATAACTTAGAGCAAAAAATTCCAACCCAATTAGTAAATACGATGTGTGGGTAAGTGTAGAAAGCCCTTAATCCATACCCTACCCTTAATCCATACCCTAGCCTAAGTAACAAAGGGGGAATAGGTGAAGTTAAGCAAATTTCCCTACCCAAATGGCATTTGATAAGTTCGTGAGGTTAGTAAAACTCTTTGCACAAAGCCTACCGTATAAGGTATGGATGGCGAACAATTGGTATAATTCATTGGTGGCGTACTCCTTAATTGTATCTCCTTCTACATGAGTCCCTCCTCATCGTAAGCATCTCTCCTGTGAGCTAATCCCATGACAAAAACATGGAATAGGGCGGCAAACAGGAATAGATGGAAAGATGTGAAGGACATTCAAAAAGGAGAATTAAATATTGCTCTACTAGAGCACATGATTATCCTCATATGTACATCCTGTATAACGCTTGTCACATCTTCTCCTACGTATGTATGCATGTATGCATCCGCACATGCATGCTTTTTGGTATGTCATTATTGGGGAGGGGTTCACGTCGTTTGTGTACTACAATCCGCAATGCATACATCTGTTGGTTCAACCCCTTAGTTGGTGCTCTAGTTTGGCATCGAACACACAACTTACAGTTAGCAAACACATACTCACCAGTTGAACCAATTAACAAGTGCACAGTGCATGCATATATGTATAAAAAAAATACATGTACATACATATAAGTCGACAAAGGATAGCATGTTTGACAATACTAGTATTCTTCATTGAAGAGACCCAAGTTCTGACCATCACACAAGAATTTTTTGATTTAATACCCTTCAGGTCATCAAGCCTGTATTGCAGGCCACGGAAGAAGGGGAGAAATCTCTCTTTTAACCCCATATATACATACATACACATGTATATAGAGAGAGGAGAAGAGAGAAAGATAGAAAATGAAAGGAATGGCACTGAAAGCAAGGGGCAACGTTGTCACCAACGACAAGTGGGAAAAATGTTGGGGTGGTGAAGAGTATGTAGGCATTTGAAACTTTTTTCATAAAGAATTTTCGTCCACGTATAACTTTTGTAGTTACAAGTCATTAACCAACTCACATATGTTCTTTTTTAAGGGAGCTTGAGTCGCCAACCTTGAGATAGTCAAACCTTTCTTGAACAAACCTATCAAGAGGCTCAATCCATTAGCCCCGTAAAGCTACTTTCCCGTCATTTATTGTAGATCCGGCAATTCAAATGCTTGATGAATGCCTTGATATCAGTGCGACAATATATGTAAACATCAACACTCTCCAACCACCCGTTGAAAATAGGATCACACATCCTTCGGCCTTTCTTGACAATAGTTTCTTGAGACCAATGTACCAACCCTAGGCGGGCTTCGGTTTGTGCATATTAGCCCTACTAGCATTTTCTTTCCCATTTGATTTTACGTACATTAAGCATATTGTTTAAACAAACGGGAGAAACCAGAACTGGGATTTTCGTTCTTTACATGAAGATCGTCTACGAACAATGACATTAACGTACTACAACACAGCAGACCAAACAAAGAACGTATCGTACAGAATAGAGCATTTCATTAGTTTATTTGATGAATAATCATAGAGCTAATGGGATAGAAGTCATCGATAAATTGAACATTAGCTCACCTTACGCATTTACCTTAGTATACTGTCGTGAGGTCACTAGAACAAATACATTGTTGTCTGATTATTACAGGAGGTTAACGAGTAGTTTGGATATGATCCTTTGGAAGTACCTGTAGTTATGCATAAAAATCAAATTCAATAAGTAGCTAATAAATACATCTTGCATTTAGATTACCGGTTAGTATGGCAGGTTTGTGAGATTCTGAAGCACGCCGGTCTCAGTGGAGTAATATGCACAAATCGAAGCCCAGCAAGGGTTGGTGCATTGGTCTCAAGAAACCATTGTCAAGACTCAAAACCGAAGGATGCGTGATCATGTTATCAACTGGTGGTTTGTGTGGTAATGTTTAACTATGTTGTCGGACTGATATCATGGCATTAATCACGCATTTGATAAAAATCGAGGGGGCGGGAGGCGAACAGCCCCTAAGCCCCTGTTTGGTTCGGGGCTGGCTTTATGCAAGCCTTCCTGGCTTGGACGGGTTTAGGTCTGCTGGAGTCTGATTCTGTTTGGCAAACCAGTCTGATTCTGTTTGGCAAACCAGTCTCATTTTGGGGGGCTGGACTCGTTTCAGACTCGTTTCAAGCTGATTTTGTTTGGCTGTGCAGGCTGGGTTTAGTCTGATTCTGTTTGGCAACTGTAGGCAGGATTAGCTGAATCTGTCCTATTCTCGCAGAACTGTTGTTAAAAATGTGGCCTTGTGACGCCGTTTAAACAGAAGTTTAAAAAAAAAAGTAACTAAAAAATAACTTAATTGTTATCTATATCACAGTTGTTGAGATGTGAGTCAGGCGTGTTACCCTTTTGTGGGGTGTTTATGTGGGTGTTTTGGTTGTTTTATTGAGGTTGAATATGCCTAACATGCTATGTTTAATACCCCAAGATATGAGGTAACCTGATAACCCCGTCAGACCAAGAAACAAGTTTTTAGCCGATATACATTTTGAATATGAGTGGCTAGTCAGCTATCATGATACATGTTCTACTTTATATGTGTTCCTTGTAGAAGTACACGTATACTTCTATGCTTATGCTAACTATATGATGAAGCACATCAAGAGTTGTGATTAACCCGAGATAAATGCAACCACATATACGTAACCAATTAGGATAAGCTCCTGTAAAAAAACAGACATCAAGAACAACAAAATCATAAAAACTATAATGATGTATTGTGGGGCATCATTAAAAGTAATCCAACTAAATTAAAAAATTCAAGATTTAACTAGTCAAACATGAACATCATTTTTGAAGTAAAACAGATTCAGCTACATTCGATAAATATAAATTGTCTTAGTGGGCAGGCACCCATAACAAGCCTGAAATGCTATATAAGCAAAATAAAGACAATACACAAAACAGAAAACTAATCCAACTTCTGGAAGACATTAATAATTCTTTGTTGATGCAACGGATTCAACATAACTTGATGAAGAAGAGTCCTCCACTTCACGGTCTTCCTCATAAGACACCTGCACTTCATTTTGTTCCCCAATAGGGACATTCACTTCATTTTCTTCATCAGTAGAGGAGATTAAGATTGGCCGATTTTGTGTTCCTATAGGTGGTTGGTGGCAGTCTCTCACAAACACGGCATCAGCCGAGTCTGAAGTTGATGATATATAATTCTCTGGTCTCGGGTAAATATACCTAAGCAATTCTGAGTTGTCCCCATCGCCATGAATCCACAAATAAAAGGTTGTAGGGCGACTGTCGTCTTCGGGTTTTGGTTGTAGGGTGACAGTCCATTCAGGTTTGGCTTTTAGTTTCTCTAACATTTCAGCCCAACCTTCATCCATGATTAAATATTTTCCTTTCTTATTCCATATTCGTTCTTCAGGTGTAGACCACCTGATCTGTACATCAAAGTTTATTCTGCCTACCTCCACAATAGTATAGCCAGGAGTTATGTTAAACGGCTCACACATCCAGGGTAGGGGAAGGGAGACTCGTCTCATAAACTCACTGTTTGATAGATCATACTCCTTTACAGGAAAACGATATCCCATGTTACCTATAATAAACAAGAAGAACAAGAACAACAAGAAGACTAAGCATATTAGTTAATATGTAAGTTCCAAACAACAGAGCATGGCATATTCGTTTTCAAGAAACAATCGAAAACACTTAACACGGGAACTTCCAAACAACAAAAATAAAATGGAAAACCGATGACGCGAATGAAAGGTATGGCCGCCATTCGACGTTACGGCGTCATCGGGGGTGAAGGAGTGTCCAACAGAAGCCTACATTGTTCCTCCAGTTCTTCTACGTAGCGTTCTAGATACTCATGCTCATACTTTTTGTTGGTGTAAACATCATGGTGGTTGTGATGAATTTCAACAAAATCTTTCAAGTTCATTGTCTGACCCCACAATGACTTGCACTCGAGCGTGAGTAACGCAATCTCAGCTTTCAGAGAATCAATTGTAGGCCTGAGATCGATTGCCCAACGAAAGTATCTGCAACGATCTTTTCCCTAAAAAATATTATGAAGTTTACGTAAATGACAACGAATGTGTAGCGTACACAGTGGCTACATAATATGTGTGTTTGTACAAGCGCACCTCGCGAAAAGGACATATGTAATACATTTCACCTGGTCTTTCACTGAGAATTCCAAAGTCATACAACCATGCATCGTCAGTGTTAAGTCACAAGCCTGCCTCTAACCCACAGTCACACCGCACAACTTCAGTTGTATTAATAGACATCTACACCATGCATTTGAATCAGTCAAACGATTTATGGTAATGAAGTTAGATTGAAAATCAAACAATAACATACAAGATAGGCCCCATTGTTTGTTCAATCTATTACAGATAAACTTATCTTATGAATGTTGGACAGACATCAATGATGTTATACATCTATGATGTATTGTAATCGTCCTCATTGGAAGTGTTGTCGTCGCTAGTTATGTGAAGACGTTGGCGAAGATATTGGGACCGCGATCGTAGATCTGTAATTTCTACTTGTAGCCTATCAGTGTCTGCTCTGCTGGAACAGACAAAGTCACACTGGAAAGACCATAGTTGACGTTCACTGCGTGCATATGCAAGTTGTGAAAGCATTGCAGCCCTAACGGCGGTTAGTGTGGCAATTGTGGGTACAACCCGTTGCGTGGGAAACCTCATATGACATCTATTTTGATTTTGAACCCTACCGCACGTAAAATATGGCATGTGTGGGTTGTTGTCTTCAAAACGTCCGTTTTGTGCATCCTTGGCATCCATATATACGCGTACAGTGGATTGAAGGCCGCATTGACAACGAGGCATTCCGTTCTCCATTTGAAGACAACCTATATTGACACAATGTGACGATTCTGATCAGGTTCCAAATAAACAATTCGGGAATCAATCTATTACAGATACTCTACTAACGAGTTTTCCAAATGAAATTAGCAATGGATTCACGTAACACTTCGCCCTCCCTTGAATCGGCCTGAGTTGAACCTTGCCCTGAACTTGGGGGAACGTCGGCTGGGGGAATGGCAGACGATGAATTCTCATCTGGGAGGTCATCCATTATGGTGTCGCCGTCATTTTTCCGTCGGATGAAATTGTGTAGGATACAACAAGCAAGTACGATGTGACACTGCGAATGAATAGGATATATCGGCCCCTTCTTAAGGTATGCAAACTGTCTCTTCAGCACCCCAAATGCTCTTTCTACAATATTACGTAGTTGAGCATGTCTGTGGTTGAACATCTCTTTCTTGCTGGTGTAGGAATGTCTGTTTCCTCGGTACTCAGCAATATGGTATGTTGTGTTGCGACAGGGTGCAACAAATTCACGAGTGTTGGCATACCCTGCATCTACCATGTAAAACTTCCCTGATGGAACTGTAAACCCGCTATGGGTCTTTGCCGATTGCAGGACCCTTTGGTCGGCAGCCGACCCCTCCCACCCAGTGAGGACATATGTAAACTCTGTGGAGAAGTCTACTACAGCCATGACATTGAGAGAGACATTCCCTTTTCTGTCACGGTATCGATTTTGTTTGTCTCTGCTGACCAAGATAGGGATGTGTGTTCCGTCAATAGCCCCTATGGCATTCTATAAAACAAAATAATGTGTAAACATACATAATGTTTGAAAATTAATTAAATTTATTAGGGGGGTAACTATTACCTTGAAGTATGGGTAGAACCTTGCGTTATGTAAAATGCGAGTATGTGTTGCCGTGCATGTAGTTGCGGTTAACATGACAATGTAGTCATGGGTCAACGCACAAACAGCGTCCAAGACTTCGTTGAACTTTCTGCTAATGGTCTCACCGGAGTGAATGTAGTCATCCGCCAAAGCACGATTTGTGTGTCCATGGCCAACCATCTGCAAGAAATAGCATACTTCCTCAACTGAGGTGACGCCTCTAGTACCTCGCAACAAGCCACGACTCTCAAGCTTGTCGACAAAGGTCATTATAGTTTGTGGACGCATCCGGTATAGGTCATAAGCCCTCTGTTCGTGACCGGTCAATATTTCTAAGACCTTTATGTGGCCATTCCTGATGCTAACTGACCTAGGGATACGAGGTGGTGTGGAGGCATCAACGTCTACTGCGTCCATGATTGAGTTTGTAATAGAGTCAACAATTAAATCACCATCGTGAATCACTGGCCACAACAAGGTATCTAATAAAAGGTTGTTGAGCATGTCATGTGTTTGTGGTTGGTCATTGGCAGACATGATGCCTACATGTACAATGAAAACAACATAATAATTGCTACAACATAAGACAATCCAATTAACGTGCGAAAAATAAATTATTACAACACTCAATCAAATGAAATTGTACGGATATGTAATGTGTGCGGAAAGTAAATTATTACAACAGTCAATCAAATGTAAATGTTTGGACGGAAAATAATTAACATCAAATGCATACGAAATAAACCGTACAATTATGTTCCTGATGGGCCCGCATCACTGGATGAAGGAAACCACATCGGTGGCATGCCTGGGAAGTTGGGTGGCGAGATAAATGGTGGCTGAGACGATGTGCCTGGGAAGTTGGGTGAAGAGGAAGACGACATAAATGGTGGGTGAGATGATGTGGTATTGGAATTGGGTGAAGGGAATGGTTGCGGAGACGGGAAATAAAATGAAGGCATTGGAGGTACAGATGTGCCAAAACCTAATTGCGACCTTTCCCAAAGGTCGTTTAACCACAAGGTTATCTTTGCAGGGGTGTTTTTGAGGCTAAGGTAGATGTTGCGGTTTGTAGAATCCTTGATGGCATTCACAAGTGTAGTAAAAACAGCGGTGGGGGCATCGGGGAAATTGTCATTAAAATGTTGTAAAATGTTTGCCAACTCTTCTTTTTCATAGGCTTTGGTCAACATGGATGTGCCTAACTCGTGAACCTTTGTGTACACCTGTGTGAACTCAGTCAGAACTTCATTGGAAAGACTACATCGCTCTTGCGGCGTTGATTGTCGTTTCCTGCGCGTATGGGTAGAAGGACTCCTACCCCCAACTGACGGGTCATATGTTCTCCCAGCCCGCACGCTTTCACCCTCACTTTGCACGGCAGGTGCGGGTACGCTACGCTCTTTTGTTTCCGATTCTGTGTACATGGGTGTATCAGCCGCGCCTAAGTCGACACTTACATCATCCTCAGACGCAACATCTGCAGGAATCTGACAGTCCGCCGAAGACATTGCATGGTGTCCTCTAGCAATGTTCCTCCCCGCCATTAGCTCTATGTCGTAGTAGTGGGGAAACGGGCGCCTGAGCAACCTAGTCAGATCCCTGTCTGCCTACGCTTTCAAAAATATGTGTATTAGGATAATCATGTTTACATGTACGGTCACAATTTGGTAGGATAAAATTTTTAAATAGTGTGCTTACCGCAATGGCCTCTTTCCACTCAGGGGTGTCCGGTACAATGGGCTTGTGCCTTTCTTCATCCCATCCAACGCCACTCTTGTTGGTCAAACCCTTCAAATGGACGTAGTCCTTTTTAAGGTTCTTCCAGCGACATCTTATCTGGTCTAACTTAAACACGTCGCCAACCCTATTATTGACATCAGAAGTTATTTCCCTCCAAGAGTCCCTAGTAAAATTACCATCAATACACCTGCCTAGGTCATATTGTCTGCGCAATGTTGTCACCACAGCGGCATCAGACTCTCTTATCCATACAATACGGTGGTTAGGGTCGACGGGAGGCATACTAGCGTAGTTGCTGCAATAATTGATGACAGCGACCGGTAACTAAATTGAAAATAAATATAAAACAACAACCATGATGAAATAATTATAAAGATCAAATTCATTGTGTGCCTAAGTAATAAAAAAATATGTGGATTAGGAAAATCCTTTGTAGATGTGCATCATAAATTTATTAGGCTAAAATTTGTGATTTGTGTACATACCGCAAGGACATGGTTCCACTCAGGGGTGTCAGGCAGTGTGGGAATGTGCATATCGTCATCCCATCCAACCCCAATCACTTATTTTTAGGTTCTTCCAACGACTTCTTATATGTGATGTGTTATACACGTTGCCCACCCTATTATAAGTTATTTATTAACTAAAATGATAATAAATTTGCAATCTACCAGTATAGTAATGACAACAAATTACTATAACTCAGCAACATCATGTGACACAAAAGATGCATCACACTAACAATAAACTAACCTAGACTGAAAAAAATCTAGCAAGGTATATTCAGAATTACCTGCCACATACAATCCTCCAAAAGGAAATGCAAGTAGTTTAATAAAAGGAGAGAAAGACTATTCAGAATTACCTGCCACATAGAATCCTCCAAAAGGAAATGCAAGTAGTTTAATAAATGGAGAGAAAGACTATTCAGATCTACCCATAATAATATATAAAGTTGTTTTGTGCATACTAGACATTGGAAATTAGCAAAGTCAGACAAGTATTGAATCATATTTAAGATTTCAGATATGGTAATGCATATCAATGATTCAAACTATAAATTTTTAATCTAAACAGTAACATGAGATTCTTGAATATGGAATGATGAGGTGGAAACAAAACGATATATATATGAAGGGTAACTAAGTAAAGTTGATATAGCAACAGCTCGAGACCACAAGAACTCTGCTAAACAAGAACTCTACTACTCTTATTTTGTAAATATATCAACAACTCGAGACCACAACATAAACATTTTTTAGGCCTCTTGGCTTTATGCAAGCCTGTCTGGCTTTATGCCAAAAGAGAGGGGCAGGTTAATAGAGGGAAATAAAAAGAATAAAAGGGGACAGAGGGGTTTTTCATGCATATCTTTCATAAATCCTGTAAAATTATATGAATATCAAATTATAATGGAACTAAATTAAAAGTTTGGCTTTAGTATTAAGATCACAAAGAAAATATATAAAGTTGTTTTGTGCATACTAGACTAAGAAATTAGCAAAGTCAGACAAGTATTGAATCATATTTTTCAGATATGGTAATGCATATCAATGATTCAAACTATAACGACGAGTAACATGAGATTCTTGAATATGGAATGATTCAAACATGAAATTTTTAATCCAGTAACATGACATTCTTGAATATGGAATTATGAGGTGGAAACAAAACGATATATATGAAGGGTAACTAAGTAAAGTTGATATAGCAACAGCTCGAGACCACAAGAACTCTGCTAAACAAGAACTCTGCTACTCTTATTTTGTAAATATATCAACAACTCGAGACCACAAGATAAACATTTTTATGCCTAGTGGCTTTATGCAAGCCTGCCTAGCTTTATGCCAAAAGAGAGGGGCTAGGTAATAGAGGGAAATAAAAAGAATAAAAGGGGACAGGGGTTTTTCATGCATATCTTTCATAAATCCTGTAAAATTATATGAATATCAAATTATAATGGAACTAAATTAAAAGTTTGGCTTTAGTATTAAGATCACAAAGAAAATATATAAAGTTGTTTTGTGCATACTAGACTAAGAAATTAGCAAAGTCAGACAAGTATTGAATCATATTTTTCAGATATGGTAATGCATATCAATGATTCAAACTATTACGACGAGTAACATGAGATTCTTGAATATGGAATGATTCAAACATGAAATTTTTAATCTAAACAGTAACATGACATTCTTGAATATGGAATGATGAGGTGGAAACAAAACGATATATATGAAGGGTAACTAAGTAAAGTTGATATAGCAACAGCTCGAGACCACAAGAACTCTGCTAAACAAGAACTCTGCTACTGATAAACTCAACCGAAATGATAAACTAGCATCAAAAGCAACAACATTCACAAAATATACGCTTTTAACTAGCAAAATGAGTCAACAAATTCGTACTGAACATCATATAAACCCAATCTAACAACTGATAAACTCAACCGAAATGACAATAACATCAGATTAAACCGTTTACATGTTTCAATAAACAACGATTTCACAAATGTTTGGTACTTATTCGACATTGTGCCCAAACCGAAATAACCCTAAACCCTATCCAGAGACCAACCTGAGCAGAATGTCCCCTTGGAGTGACGACGGAAGCGGCGGAACCTGGGCACAAGCATCGACCTGGGCAGTGCCGACACACCACGAGCGAGCAGCAACGATCTTCTGCGAAGCACCTTGCAACACTTCAACGAAGAGGCTAGTGTAGAAGTCAAGCACCTCGCAGCACCACACCCCCAATTTAAACGCACAACACTGACTAGGGTTTCGGATTCCTCTTCTGTGCCGCCTACACCTTCCTCTGTAAACGACATGACCATGCATGGCAGACCTGGCGAATTGAGATAAGCACCGGAACCTTGCTTTTGACCTAGCTCGACGGTGGCAGGCGGCAGGAAGCAGCTACGCCCACGCGGCCGCTTGACCGGTGGCAGATCGAGGCAGCCTAGTCGCATTTACTTCACGGGCGAGCATGCCAGAAGGTAGCCAGCAGCGCCGAAGCTAGCTACGTCGGGAGCAGATAAGGGGGGAAAGCTGCTTCGCCAGGAAGAGGGAGGAAAAGATGCGTCGCGAGGGACGCCGAGAGACGCGAGTCGGGGTAGGATCTCAAACCGGGTTTGAGATTCCAAACCTGCCTCTACCTGTACTGCGTCAAGCTCGAAAATGGGACTGACTAAACCCAAAACGGGGTCCGAACCAGTCTCATTGCTAAACGGAAACCCAGCCCGAGCCGGACTGGTTTGGTCCTACGTGTCGCTACGCGACAGCGCCCAAACCCGGTCCACGCCCGAACCAAACAGGGGCTAAGATTCCCGCTGCAGCAATTTGAAATCGTTAACTGGGCAATAATCGGGATCATGGACTGGCACAAACAGGGCACAATGCTCATCCAAACGCCTGCATTTTCCCTTTATTTTCTTCATTCAGTGTGATAGAGAGCCTCAGCATCCCCAAATTTCCCCAACTGGAGCCTATTTTGACCGCTACAAAGCATCGATAGTGAGTTTTACGTTATAGTTACAGGACATTATTGGAAATTGGACATTTATTCCATCAAGAATAAATTTTCACAATGGGCGCCAGAGAGACCTACTTAAATTATAAATCACTAGTCGGACAAAATTTTGTTTTTCTAATGTAAGCTAACCGTCAAGTGAATGCAAGTCGAGAAAAATTATATAAAAAGGCAATGGTAAACGAACCCAATTTAGATTAGCCGTGAATACATTCATTCCATATCGCCATATTTTATATCCATGGTAGAGCTAAGAATGATACAACCCTGACAATTTGTCACGGGAACACGGAAAAAGAATTGCAGCGGAGCGGGAGGCAGCACATTCTCAACATTACATGGAATATATAAGCCACGAGAATCGAGTGGTGGAGACGGCTACAATATTTAGCTGCTATTGTGGCACATGTGGCAAAGCTGCTGATGCAAATTGAACATTTTATTGACTTTTCAAAGAAGAAAAAAACCTTGATAAAAGTCATAAGGTTGACCTGAACTTAAATAAATAGGTACACAAGATGGGGTGCAGTGACAGTATTAACATAATCTGCATTCAACTAGACATGGCAGAAAAAGCCAAGCACCCATCAACCGACCTGAACCACCAACATCCATCCCATTAATTGGGACTCCGAAAAGATACTATCTATCAATTTCTTAACTACCACCTTGGACAGTTGGTAGTTTTACTTGGTCAGAATGATATTGATTTTCCACGCTCCACTCTCACACACCTGCAAGAAAAATGTTAGTGCAAGAAAGTACATACGGTGCTGAAGATGATGTAATGATCTCATATCTAATCAATATTGTGAAAGACCAAATGAGGAAAGTGTATGAAAGAAAAATGCGGGGTGCACATAGAGACACCAGAAAGGGTGAGCGTCTCTAGCTGCATCTTGCAGGATGTTCATTCTAGGTTCAAATTCGCTATTCATAGATGTTGTTCCGGGCGTGTTCCATTTAGTCTCTACCGTGAAAATATTCATTTATTTTTTTTAGGAGTGGGTCTTTGGGATAGATGTAAGGTCGGGATAAACTGGAACATAGTTTGGAACAACAGATATGGCTGGTTCATTCTCGTAACATCATTTGCAAAGACTGTGTGATGGATGATAACTGGCCCCACATAGATACCATTCTTTGAGCAACCACTCTACCAAAACCAAATGGATGAGATATCCACTTTAGTTTTGAATTGATGAAGTGGTTCTAGAGGTGGGCAATCAATGTGGTTACCTGGTTATCGCCATCTCTACCTTCAATAGGGGGATGAGACCAAAATATGAGGTTCCAATAGGATCTAACGTGAAGCACATTTAAAACCACCCACACACCAACCCTCACTAGAAAAATCATGACATTATATAATCCTGAATACTAAGAAGTGCATGAATGATGTCCATGGTTGATCACAAAACACGGCCATTCCCCCACAAATATAGAAATGGTCGGACTTGGTCAACGGAAATGGGATGGTTTTTATGTTTCACTCGGTGATTTCAGACTTTTAGTCAATTGCTATCACCTTCCCTGTTCCATGCACTAGCACATCCCAAACATGACAAGATGCAGCTGGCAGCATACTTGTTGAGTCGGCCGACTAGTCGTCTGGTCGCTGGAGGGGGGTCCCAATTGAAGAAAGTTCTTGATTGATCAGTGATTCTAAACAACACTCATAAAGATAAACGAAATAGACGGAAAAAGAAATAGATTTATCCACTGTGACACCGACGGATTCCACAAATTCTGAATTAAAGATTCATTGTGCAGACTAGCCTACCGCCCGACTTTGGACCTCAATTTGGCGTCCGCCCATGCCGACTGGTCGGTTAGTCGGCCGACTAGCTCGACTGGTCGGCTAAGCCAAGCCTGGGCGACCACTTAGTTAGGATAGAGCCAAGAATGATAAGGTTTTTTCTTTTTCTTTTTTTGCTATTCTAATTCCCCCACCCCCTATCCCGAATGTTTGTGTCTTTTACCATGATATGATGTGAACATCAATTTTATTCACACCACACTAGTTCAATTAATAACTTTTAATTTAGTTACAGCAATTCAACAAGCACTAAAAGTCTAAATTTAATTATGGTATATAACTTTTCTCTATCTAATTATATTTGTTAAATTTGAATACATAGTCTTCATTCAAACTTTTTGAGGTGTTTTAAGACATTATTTATCAAATTTAGGTTATTATTTGCTTGGATACATGCTTACATTAGTGGATTTATATAATTATTGTATAGAACTATATGTAGATGATCAATATTATGTAAATATCATACCTACGACTGGGCGACCGACTAGTCGGCTGGTCGCCCAAGCAGGAAAGGCTGACTGACCCGCCTTGACAAGTATGGCTGGCAGCTCAAGGTTATTGTGGTGAACAATGTGATCCTGGTATTTTCAAAGTAGCATATAGATATTGGCAATAAATGCATGCAGCACCTTTCATGTGGTCGACATTTAGTGTGGGAATAAGATAGCCCTCATAATAAAGTATTGTGCAGGGAACAATATGGAAAATGTGTAGAATAGTTTTACCATTCCATCATGTGTTGCTTGTATGCACACTGAAAATCACTAATGCAACTGAATTCTCCGTGGGGAATTCCTGATCCATTTCTCATGAAAAAGAGCCATCAGATTATCAGAAAGTGCCTTCAAAGTGAATACACGAGTTTATACCACAGTCACTGTTCAAAGGCTCATAAATGCACTCGGGATCCAACTGCATGCAGAAGAAGGTAAAGTTGGAGCAATATCAGATACTAATTACTGGAATACTTTGACAAAGATAGGCCTAACCATTATTATATGATACAACCTTAATAATACTCATTAGTATCCAGGTCCGTCACACAAAGGATTCCAAGTTTTATGTGGAGCATATATAACCTGTCAGAAAACAGATCTGACCTCTCAGTAAATCGGAATCAAATACAAGTTCAAACCAATGCGAAGACATCTAAATCTAAACATGGAATAAAATTAGAATTGAATCGATTCTGCATAGGATTGATTTGTAGTCATGCTAATAATTGTCACAATAAACATTTAGTGAGAATAGTAAATGCACAGTGTAGATCTATATTTGAGAACCAACCACACCAGAAAAATTGAGCCCACGTGGATATGTATAGAACTGTTTGAAATTGAGTCCATGTAGATATGTATAGGCCTCCCATCTAAACATCATAAAATCAATGGCCTAGAACTGTTTGAAGTGTTGTTTTTTATATAGTTAAAAGAATGTATAAAAGCATCTATATGAGCAGAAAATTAGTTTCTAGAAAATTTACGAGGTGAAGAGTGAGATCCTATGGTTGCATTTTACATTTGAACATTGCAACATATAAATCTATCGAGTTGTATCCATGCTCTGCTAGAGTCGGTTCTAGCATAGTCTGACTCCTAAAACTATTATAAATATGGTGAGATAATAAACCCAATCTGATTCAGGTGCTATGAGGAATAGACTAAATCCTAGTTTCCTTAACCTAGATAATTCTAGTTTTTTAATAATCTTAAACTATAAAAGTTTAATTGAAATCAACAATACTTTGCCATCAACATTTATTTGACTTTTTATTTAACCCGCTCTATAAAACTAGCCTTCATCTAAGGGACCTAACTTAACCAAACTTGACCTCATTTTTGCAGCCAAGTTATATTTAGTCTAGACTCTAGACCCTACCAGCAATCAACTAGGATCTGCAGTTTTAGGACCGGGCCAGTCCACTCCACACACACCCCTAGCAGTCCTCAGCATTCACTAAATATAAGCAGGCTTCCACAAGCAATGGAACTTCTAGTGCCTTTTTATGGAGTTATTCAAGGTAAGCAAGCTTCTGTTTAATAATAGGAAATCCATTCTTCTTAATGTTCACACTACATTTTTTCCTTCTTCTGTTGAGGTCCCAACTTCTTTTTCTTGGCATCTGATAAATTTCTATCTACCATGCATTACCATGGATCTGCATTAAATAGAAAAACAAATGAGTCCGCATGATCTTATAAGTGTAGTGTTATAAAAACAGGGCAAAACAACCGATGAACAAGAATAGAAATCATATATGTACCAAATTATATGAGGTACAAGCCTGAGCTCGAATGCTTCATATATACAGCATTATCCAGACAAAGCTACAGGGTCATACTACTCTAGAAATCACATTATCATTCTGTTCATCGTCAGCTAAGCCTCAATTTCAACCATGTTGGGGTCGGCTATTATCATGTCAACTGTTACGATCTTTTGATTAGTAAGCATCACTCTATTCTGATTGGCTTCAATAGCGTCAGTGAGATTCTGTTCTTCACTCCCTAAAAGTTAACACAATTAACGGAACATAGAGAGAAACATATCAACCATGACATTTTGGGCATTAAGATTGAGATCGTTATCCAGCAATACTCAGTTGTTAAACGTAGTAAATCTATAACAAAATACTCTTAATGGTTTAATAAGTAATTGGGTGATGACATCATATAATAAGGTTTTCAAACCTCACCTGGAGGTCGGCCTGCCAAAGCTAGAATTCAACCGTAGGATTTTGAGGATATTTACGTAACAAATCATATTTAACTAATTTTAATACCATTTATATACTTTTGGGCCATCCATCTAATATGACAAGCAGACTTTCAGTATTCCAGTTCATCCACTTTGAGATTGTTGATGCAAGGGCTATATATGTACAACTGAGATTCACGTTTTTAATATGACTAGTCTACGAATATAGATCAATAATAAATTCAGTCTTAGATGTAATACTTA
The DNA here is from genome assembly GCA_963693085.1 of Alisma plantago-aquatica. Classification (NCBI taxonomy): domain Eukaryota; kingdom Viridiplantae; phylum Streptophyta; class Magnoliopsida; order Alismatales; family Alismataceae; genus Alisma; species Alisma plantago-aquatica. The sequence goes on along the minus strand of OY856414.1, from coordinate 400,712,183 downwards.
TTTGATAATTACAAGCATAAAAAAAACTGATTCTCACTAGTTTTCTTTGCACGTGCATAGGATAGAACCAGTGAAAGCCCTATCACAGTGAAATCTACAATAGCCATTTGAATAAATCCCAAGTTGGGGTTTGTATCCAAAATCTACCGCATGGATAGCACAACTATAGTTGACTCTACCTTCACATAAAACACTGCGATTAGACAACATTAGATTCGGTCTATGCAGTTTACATATTTGCATATGACGGTGAGCCCAATTTGATATGGAGCACTGAAATGTTCTCCATTATACAGATGATTTAGGAAGGTAATGCAATGGCAAACATTTGATCCACGGGGTCAGATCATGCAAAACGAATCATTAGAAAGAGTTTAATATTTATTTGATAATTACAAGCATAAAAAAACTGATTCTCACTAGTTTTCTTTTCACGCACATAGGATATAACCAGTGAAAGCCCTATCACAGTGAAATCTACAAAAGCCATTTGAATAAATGCAAAGTTGGGGTTTGTATCCAAAATCTACCGTATGGATAGTACAAGTATAATTGACTCTGCCTTCACATAAAAACACTGCGATTAGACAACATTAGATTCTGTCTATGCAGTTTAAATATTTGCATATGACAGGTTAGCCCAATTTGATATGGAGCATTGAAATGTTCTCCATTATACAGATGATTTAGGAAAGTAATGCAATGGCAAACATTTGATCCACGGGGTCAGATCATGCAAAACGAATCATTAGAAAGAGTTTAATAAAATGCCTCCAGTGCTATACTCACCATATTTAGAGGCTCAGGGGCCGTTTGGCCACCATCATTCACAGTTCTGGTAATCCTACACGAGGACACTGCTAATTAAGAAGCAGCTCGCAATGGATGGAAGAAAAGCAGCAGCCTGGTGCAGAATCTGTACAAGGAAACTATGAGGTTGCTGGTACAAAGAAAAACAAATTGTCTATTAATCTGAGCTGCTGTTTCCACATAACTACCTAGATGTAAATTGAACTTATCCAAACGGCCCCTCGGTGGATTTCATGTGTCTCGTGTATATTATGAGATACAACTAGATAGGATTTGATATTTTTCAGTAATTTGAGCAAGTTACCATCAGTTAGAAAATATTTATCCTTTTTCAATGGATGATTCACATATATCCGATTAAGATGATTTCTAAAAATATCAGATCTAAGAAATAGATACCAAATCTATATGGTTAAATTATGTAGTAGAGTGACCCCAACATTTTAGATACAAAATGAATACAATTAAGTGACACGTACTCAGGTAGCACCGGTTGTTACGTGTATCAGTCATCAAATGCCACATTTAGAACTTTGTGAACTATATCCAATCATACAAATCAAAAGGACATAATCTAAATGAAACATGTTAAAAATATTACAATCAATATAATTTGTACTATGACATATAGCTAAAATTCATTCTCAATATAATCAATATAATCTTCGTGGGACAATAGTAATTGACCTTAATTTGTTGATTGCTTCTGGGTTACTTGTGCAAGAACCGACTACCATGAGAAATTCACCAGTACTTTAACCAGCAAGGAGATAAATACTTGGTATCACTTACACTGTATGTCGCCAGATCACTCATTTACTGATCCATAAACAACATGGTGTCAATACAACTTACACATCGTGTTGCTTATTGCCTAACTCAAATAGTACACAGGGATCGACCACCTACACGTCATGTTTCCAAGTTACATGTCGTGTAAGTGTCTGCCGACAGAAGTACTGAATTTATTGATTGGTCAGAATATAAAAGGGATTGGTCTTTGTCCGAGTCTAGGATCCGAAGTGTATTAGATCACCTTTGGTGGCAGACGTGAAAAGGGCAACAGAAAGGTGGTTTGCACCATTATGAAGCGTGGGAAGAGAAGCAAGAACCGATCTTCATCATCGACGGACACCATCCACATCCTTCTTCACAGGTCGATCATTATTCACTCCGTCTGAATCTCAGGAGGAGGCGAGAGGACGCTCGACGGGCATTCTCATTGACTTGAGTTTCCCTTCCAGACATCCTTTTTCTTGCCCTTGTATCTAGGATAATTTCTACCGGTCAAACGATAAACTATATTGATGTATTGATTTCCTGCCTACAAATCCATGTCATGCACGAGTAATCGCCTTATCATGGATGTGGGGGAGTATCCCCCACATCATTTCATGTTAAACAATCCGTTTTTACGAATTAAGTGCATGTTTCAATTTTAAATCAGCAATGAATGTGTGTTTGAATACATATATTAATGACTAATCACTCTTAGTAAATGTGTTATGCTTTTCAATGCATGCTAAGAGAATGCTAGAAGAGTAAGGATAGTTCATTTCAACCGTACGGCTTAATCGATGGAAACGGTTAAGTTGGGTGGGGGATGTCAAGAGATCTAGACCTTGCTCAGGGATAAGAGTAATACGTATAGAGCTAGGTTAATCCATTTATTGACGATGATACTTGGACCACTTGCTTCCCTGTAAGAACACTTGCACTTGTCTATAGATCGTTGTTTGACGCGTGGCGTGGTGAAACCCTGAATCCAGGATACTTCTCTCGACATCTTTAAAATCACCGAATCAGAGTTTTATTTAGCTTATAAATAATTAGTATAATTTGTTCTTTAATTTCATCCAAACCAAATCTACCTACTAAACCAACCTAGATTGTTGAAATTCTAGAAATCTTGCGCCTAGAAATGAATGGGTCCATTTAGAACGACCTCTACTACTTCTATCCAGTATACTTGCAGGATGAGCGAGTCAAGTCATTATAAATTTAAGACGTGTTGCAAATCAGAGCAATACTCTACCCACCTTCTATTTCCATCAGTGGCGCCAGGTTTCCAAAGTGAGAGTATAGGGTACTAGATTGACATTTTTGATTCCATGAGATTACATGCTCAAAATTGCATCAAGACAAGAAGGTTATAAATTTAACTCATTATAACACTATGGAGGAACATATTTATTATACAAACTAGAACATTAAATGCAGCATCACGAATATTATAGTTTCAAAGTAAAATATAGAAAGTCTATAATAATACCCAATAACCCTAACTAGTAGTAGTAGACACGTGTATACAGTGGGAGTTATTGACCAGATTCCAACAATCAACAGCACTGTGTGTGGAGCCTTCATCAACCAAACTGTGATAGAAGGAGAACCTGTGTTGCCTCAGCGAGCTTTTGGTGTCCTTGGGGGAGCTCCTCCCCCTTTGGGTTTCCAAACAAGGAGAATCCAAAATGATAGGTTGCTAGAGAGTCAACAAAAACAATGGTTGTTTCGTATCTTGTAATTCTACTAACAACCAATTCTGATATGAAGCTAACTCGTTAAGAAAAATATGCAATAACCATTTGCAAAGGACACTTGGATTTCTATATAGATTTTTCTGAAAGATATAACAGCTTTTTTACCAACGGGTTAAAGCATACTCTAGAAGTGGCTCAATCAGCCATTCCCTTAGCTGTCAAAAGTGAGCTGCATATTACATTGAGAACAGAAAGACAAAAAGGTCCACAAGGACCAGAACTCTGCCAAGTAGTTTAGGAATAAGATTTTCTCACATGTGTGTCCAGCTTGATCCATCATTAGGAATAATATTGTCTCACATATACAGCCAGCTTGATCTGTAATTAGATATAAGCTTCTCTCACATATGTGGCCAGCTTGATCCATAAAGTTGTAGTAAATTTGTAACCTATATTAACAATTTTATGGATTAGAACAACCATAGAAGACAAAGAGCCCATAAAAGATTAAAAAAATAGTAGCCTAGCAGCATAAAACAAGGTCAGAAGCTCTCTTGCAATGCCAACGCGGGCTTTATTGCAATAGTTAGAAACAGTAAATAACTAGTAAAAGCACAGCATTAAGTGGGCCATTATCAGCCTCCACTCCTAGAGATTAACTGAGTTTCAGTGAACTCTCTCCATTAGTTTCACTAGTTAAGCAATCTAACTAGCCACTAGTGTAACGATGGAATCCTAATTGAGGGATCTAGCTAGTTATTCGTAGTATTTGATGATTTGTGTGTGTCTGAGATTACTTGTATGTGCATTGCATAAAACCATTTCCCCAGTTGTATAGTAGATAATGGAGCATTACACTTCTTAGTTAATAAAATTACTTTGTCTGGGTGTGTACCTTGTCATATCAAAATTTATCTGTAATGTTCCTTTAATAGTTAAGTATAATCTTGCAGTGATTTGTGTCTGCATAAAATTGTAATGTACATTTTAATAAAGAACATTATGTTCTAAGATGTCTAATATGACCTAAGAGCTGTCTAAATAATTGACCAAACTTTCCACATTTTACTTCATATTACCCAAAATTTCAAATTTTTCAAGGCCAGTTCAAACATTGTTGAATGCCTGAAGCCTACCCAGGAAAGAGATCTTGTAAAGGTGGGGACAGAAGATAACAGATAGCTAAGAAGTGTGTAAATGATGTACAATAGAATACAAACTAGAGAATCACTTGTTCCATCTCAAAACAACGTCACGTACTTAATAGTGGAGACAGCAAGGGCAGAATTTAATGGCCTTTGGAAAAAAAAATTATACAAAAGTTTTGAGGTATATCACCCCATGGACCTCTCCAACTCCTACATGACGCTAATCTGTATACTGAGATTAGGCTACATTAGAAACAATAGAATCACAATAGGAGATTATTCATTTTTCCTATTCCTCTCATTTTGGGGAGCCAAAAAAAACTTAAAAAATACAAATATGCATATCCAGCACTACAACTAGCACACCTTCGTTTGACTATCTGGTAGCGTTGACTCATTTGTAGTGTCATCAATTACGATGTCCTCATTGATATTTATTGCATCTCGGTGTACACTCTTTCCTAAACTTTTCTCAGCTGCAACAATCTCCGCAAATGCTTTCTGCATAGCTTCTTTTGCAATGTTATATATATCGACAGATGATGCGCCTTTATCCGACAATTTAACTGCATCATGACAGAGATCATTGTATCTTTTTGTGATAGATTCTTGAGAAGCATTCTTGGAATCAATTGATCTTTCATCTAGCAAGTCACCATTTTTCGCATTCCTAGTCCACCGTCTTAAGATATAAATCTCTGGAAGCATTCTAACATCAATCATCAAGAACACGCCAAGAATGTGTCTGCATAGAATACCTGCAAATTCATATTTCCCACAACTACAAGATGTGGTCCTCTCTGCTGAGTTGAAAGTCACCATGTATGTATCAAGGGAGTCTTCATCCTTCGTGACAGAGTACTTAATAATAGGGCCCTCGGCAACTTTATAAGCAGAGTAGGCCAAGGATTCAACAAACTCAATCTGAAATCTCTCAAAAACAGCCCTTGTATAAGCATCAGAAGCCTGCTTTTCGATTGGCGATGCAGTCTTTAGGTCAGGTTTTGTACACCAGGACTCCATATCAGCCTGCACTTCCTTCTCATATCGGCCCGCAATGGCCAGTTCAAACTGGATGAGAAATACTTTCAATGATGTTTTAGTATTGAAATACTTTTTGTACAGATCATTCACCATTTCAAGTTTCTGGGTAGAAGACAGCTCCGCAAAGAATGTTTCCTTCATGTAAAGGGGAACCCATTTATGGCGACTATTAAATAATGCTTGCAACCACGTATTTTTTCTCAAGTCATATTTGTCGACAATGGATACCCAAGTTGTTTCAAAAACCCTTATTGTTTCTGAATGAATAACACATTGTTCCAGTTCTTCCCTTAAAGTGGGATAGGCTGCATATACATGTGCTAATTTCTGCTTAGTTCTGCTTAAAATAAGCCACTTGCAAAACCGGTGATGGGTGTTTGGAAATACCTTTGCAATGGCTGCTACCATGGCTCGATTCTGGTCACTAGTCAATGAGATTGGAGGTTGACCTCCCATTGCCGCAAGCCATGTCTCAAACAACCATACAAATGAAAATTCTGTCTCATCTATAAGGAGAGCACATCCAAATATAACTGGTTGCAGGTGGTGATTCACTCCCGAGAAGGTAACAAATGGCATCATGTACTTGTTCTTCTTGTAACTTGTGTCGAAGGTAACAGAATCACCAAAATAGTTATAAGCAACTCTTGCCTTGGAATCAGCCCAAAAAACATTAGTAACACAGCTGTTGTTATCCACCTGGATGGCATTGAAGAAACCAGGATTTTCAGATTGTTTCTTTTTGAAATAATCCAAAAGTCCCTGTGCATCACCCCCTTCTCCAAAAGCATTACGACGAAGTAGAGTTGTAGCATCGGAAGCCACAATTGTTGCCTTTTCTGAAGTGTCAATGAATCCTCTTGCACGGAGATAACCAGCTCTGCTACATGTGCCAAGAACATGTGTATGACAAGTCTCAAGTTTAGAAACAACCCAGTGATCTTTGTCACGGATTACCTCCATAAATGCCCTGCAACCTTCTCTCATGGATATCCTTTCCCGCTTCCTAACACCCTCACCAGAAACCTTCTTGCGATAGACTCCCTCCTTCGAGCATACAAAACGCTTCATTATTAACACTTCCTGGATCCCTTTTGAGCGACGGGATCTACCAACACGGAACGGGAAACCTAACCGCCTAGCATAGTCATTATAGAAATTTTTTGCAGCCTCGTCAGACTCAAATTCCATGCCTACAACGGGCTCTACTTTCACCTCATTTTCAGCATATGAGGTCATATCTTTGTCATTGACGTCTTCCAAGACCATCTCAGCCGGGTGATGGATTTTCATGGATTCTTCTACAAGAACACTCTCATGAGCCTCTTCAACATGAACAGACAACTCAGTGTCATCCTCTCCAGACCGAGGAATGCTATTAGTGTCCAGGGACATAAGGCATTCGACATAATCTTCAATTAGATCATCCCCGTCACTTCTTGCGCCTTCCATTAATTTCAAAAAACTGGAATTGGCATACATCCAAAGTCTGTTGGAGAGAAGAATAATCACTGTGAAGCCTGCAGAAGAAAAATTGAGACTTCATATCCGCCATGTTACTGCAGGTGTGGATAGTTAGGAATTGCGATAATGGGAGACACACACAACGTAGTGATCAATCATCACTAGGCATTACTTGGTAACTAATCAGGATTCATATTTTTATTATGCTACATTAAATAAAGTCATACAGGGTTTAACTGTGACATCAGACATGTACGAAACAAACAAAAAAGAAGCAAGCTCATGCTGATTAGCGAAAACAATAGGAGAGAAATGTTATTTGTGCTCAACTAGGAAAAGACAGATCATAAGAAGCATATAAGAAAAACAACCAACTAATTTGAATAAGGGCAAGAAAATGGGTTAAAATAAGGAGCATAAGAGAGGAATGTCTTTCATGATTGTTTAGAAACTACGATATAGATAGTTATACATGGCACATGGAAAAAAGAACAAAAAAAAAGCCAATCACAGTGGTTAAAGGGGCATATCTCGTCGGTGAAAAATCCTGGACGTGCTGTGAAAACAAAAAAAAGGAAAGTAATAATCAAGTCATATATTGTGTTCCAAAATGTTGAACAAGGAACCGTTAACGGATTAGAGATACTTACCAAGGGAATCACGTAATGATGATGACACGATTAGTGTGGTCTTGTACTGGAGCACTGTATGCACTGCAACTCTTACTAGAGCACTATATGCACTATGCAGCAGCCTCAAACAACCCAAATACGTGGCTGTGTATTAGAATCAGAGGAATAAAGTGAGTAACTTTCAGGGGAGGGAAATTGAGGGCAGTGGTGGTGGAATTTTGACGAAAAGAAGTGGAGAAAGGCTGCCTACCTATTATCTGCTCCTTACTCACCAAACAAACATCTCGTCTGGAATGTGAGATGTTGACAGTTGGAGAAGAAAAGATAATAGAAGAAGAAATATTGAAGGGCTCGGACACTTACAAATGAAGAAGAGGAGGAGAAGGTTTGGAGGACAAAGGAGGTATCGTGGGAAAGAATGATATACCTGCACCTTGTGTGGTGGCCGTCGCCGCTTGCTTGAGTGATGGCCGCTGCTCCTTGCAGTGGCCGTCGACGTTTACTGGCGAGGTGGCCGCTGCTCCTGGCGGTGGCAGGCACCGCTTCCCCTTGCAGGGACCGGCGCCGCTGGAGCGTTCGGCACGGCTACAGCTTTGAGCGTTCGGTGCGGCTGCTTCAGTGAACGGCGCGGCTGCTTGGTCGGGTCCTACGGCAGGGAGCTTTCGATTCGATTGGGGGTCATGGGGTTTCCTCGCGGGGTGGGGGATCAGGGTGCAATTAAAAAAATAAATATTAAAAGAGGAAACGCATGTAGTTGTGGACGAAAAACATAAAGAGAGGTAAGTACATTTTTAAATTCTAGTGAATATTAAAATAAAATAAACAATGGAGCACGTGCTAAACACGTGATCTGCAATTAAAAGGAAGTTGACATTCTGGACATTTATAAAACTAGTAAACACACATGTGCATATGCATGTGACCACAAAATTAGACATGTTTTAATATGATAATTTTCTAGATAAATACTTATGTCTAGTCATCATTTATGTATATTTAATTATTATCTATGTTAAGAAAATTAGTTTATTATATAAATATGACGGGTGGTTTTCATTTGGTAAGATTGTTGGATTGAGAAAGAAAATGGAAAATGGAAAGATGAAGTAGAGGGATGAGAATTATAGTTGATTATTTGCTTTATTTACAAATTATGTATCAACTTGTTGCATAGGGAATATGCAAGTAAGATAATCGAAGGGAGTATTCACACAGAACATGGTGAGCATGGGTTTAGATTTGAAATTAGAAGATCAAGTAAAAAAAATTAGTGGGGTGAGTAAGTGGAGATCATTTATGAACTCCATCAGAATATAAATACAACATAAATTGCTACAAAAATAGTTGTGAGTGAGTTAAGGAAATGATGGAAATCATTTATAAAATTAATTTATTATTGAATGAAAATATGTGAGTGAAGCATTTAGGGTCATTGGGGAATCAATTGTTATATTATATTAATAAATATTCACATCACCATGAAAATCGAGTATTTTATAATTAATTGTTTTATAACATAATGATATATGAATTGAGTTTATCATCTTATTAATATTGTTAAGTAATTCATTATTATTATTTTTCTAAAATAGAATCATTTTGAATAAACCACTATTTAAAAAAATAAGAATAAACATGTCATTTTCTTAGATACAATAAAACTGTCTTAATTAAGAATACATTAAAGGAAAAAATATCACTATGTTGTGCACATTTCATCTCAAAAGTACATACATAAATACTCAAAAGAGTTTAGTTTATTTGTTCTATTTTATTTTTATCATCATCTTATTTTTACTATGTGACTAAGTATCAAAATATATATGTATATTGTTCATAAACTTCTAACAAGAAGTATTATGTACATATGTTTATTCAAAATTTATTAATGATAATATCAAGCACACAATTTGAATAAGGTAATAGTCCCAAAATATGATAGAATGCTACAAACATAAGAAGCGTTTGAAAATCTTTCTAATTGAAATGATAACTATAATACGATGTGAAACTTTTAGACATATATTTTCCATGATTGAGAATTTAAATATAAAAAATGATAAATAAAAGTGATAATGCATATGAGACAAGATATGAACGTAAAGATTACATCGATTTAATTCATTTTATGATATCCATCCATTAAAATAAAAGGCAATTTTATGTAAAAGGTGAAAAATATATGCATGTGTCATGTAAGAGGGGAAAATAACTTGTCATATTATCTATCAAGATGATACTAAATGACAACATGAAAATAAATTCCAATCCTTGAAAAAATAACTTGTCATAATATCCACCAAGTTGATGTCATCACATTCAAGCACTAGAGAAATCAAACCATCTTTTATGCAGGCCGAATAATGATTTCAGAAATGCAGCTAGAAGGAAACTTTAAACTACAACTCTTAGAAGACTAAACCATTTGTTTAGAGGCTATCAAAAATTTGAGACGTTGATGGATGGCACCACTTTCTTTCATCCTTCCCCATGTGTCAAGCTTCTTATTTGGTATAGATGATTACTTTGTATTTCATGTTGCTTTTGTTAGCTCTTCTGGTTAGTATCTTCTGTTCTTCAGCAAGCATTGAACCCTATGTAAATAGTCATCAGATCTTGTTGTTTCATTGATCCATAGAGAGGAGCATGAGATCGATACAGTAGTATAAGAACATGAAGGACATAAAATGAGGGATGGTGATGACCATTACCTTCACTACAAATTGTAAGGACCCTGACCTTTGTTTAGGGTTTACCCTGTTTGTTTTGCTTAACCCTGATGCTTAGTTGCATGCTAATCACCTATAGTGGTGATTAGGGTTTGGTTGTGCTTTGTTGAGAGTTGGAGGTGCTACTTGCAAATAACCCAAGTCTAGGGTTTTGTGGGCAAGTTTGCCACCTTGTGAGGTGTTCCTCTCTCTCCTTGCTTCCTCTAGTGTAGAGAGGATGGTTTGGGCTCATTGTTTGAGTTCTTTTGGGCTTGGTTGAGCTTGTTGGGCCTTGAGGTGCCTTGCTTTGGTTGAGTTGAGTCTTGTATCGGCCAAGAGGAGAGTGTGTCGCCCATGGGGTGTGTCGCCCATGAGGTGTGTTGCCCATGGTGCTGGTTGTGTGTCGCCCTAGAGCCTTTGACCAAGTTTGACCTCGTTTGTGTCACCACTAGTGGACACTTGGTGCATGATGCTTGCATGTGGCAACGACCTTGGACATGTGTTTAGGGCTTGCTAGAGTAGTGGCTCGTGCACTAGGACAAGTGTCCCTAGGTGGGTGACACCTTGCCATATCTTACCTTGTTTTCTCCTCCCTTTCCTTCTATATAGGTGGTTCCTTTCCTTTGCTAGGAGTTCCTTTGGTGCCTTAGTTTCTTCTCCACCTTGGTGCACGACACCCCTTCTCCTTTGCAAGTTGGTGGCCGATACCCCTTGGAAGAGCAAGCTTGGTGGTCGATATCTTTGGAGTCTTCTTCTTCCTTGGAGCTTGGTGGTGCTAGGAGCTTGGAGCTTGCTTAAGGCGGGTTGCATAACTCCTAACCCTAACTATTCTACCTCCTTTCATGTTCTTATACGTTGCTAGCTTTGCTTTCTTGCTTAGTCTTCATGTTGGCCGAACTTGTGTTCTAGGGTTCTTGGTAAGCAACACTCTCTTCTCTCTTAGGTCTTGAGGAGTGAGCTTGAGCTCTAGTAGCTTAAGCAACACCCTCCTCTCACCATGGACTTGAAGAGTGAGCTTCGTACTAATGGTGATCTTTGCTAGGGTTGTCCTTGTGTTGGCCGTTTGGTGGCTGTAGGTTTAAGTCTTTCTGGGTCAGAAGGTACTTTAGGCTCTTATGGTCAGTGAAGATCTCAAAAGTAGCACCATATAGGTAATGCCGCCAAATCTTTAACGCATGAATGATAACAGCCAACTCTAAGTCATGCGTCGGGTAATTCACCTCATTGGGCTTGAGTTGTCGGGAAGCATATGCAACCACATGCCTATTCTTCTCCAACACACAGCCAAGACCCATTTTGGATGCATCGGTGAAGATCATGAAACCCTCATTGCCTGATGGTAGAGTCAAAACTGGTGCAGTGGTCAACTTTTCTTTCAGTTCCCGAAAACGAGTCTCACAAACATCAGACCACACAAACTTCACATCCTTTCGAGTCAACATGGTCAAAGGCAAGGCAGTCTTTGAGAAATCTGTAATGAAACGATGATAGTATCCTGCTAACCCCAAGAAGCTTCGGATCTCGGAGGGGTTCTTCAGTGTAGGCCAGTCTCGAACTACTGACACCTTGGCTGGATCCACTGCGATTGTTCCTCCTGAGATGATATGTCCAAGGAACATGACTCGGTCTATCCAAAACTCGCATTTTGAGAATTTCCCATAGAACTTCTGCTTTCTCAGGATATCAAGGACTTTACTTAGGTGGTCTCAATGTTGTTCTAAGTCATTAGAATAAACTAATATGTCATCTATGAACACTATGACAAACGAGTCAAGGAAGGGTTGTAACACACTATTCATAAGGTTTATGAACACACTGGGTGCATTGGATAACCCAAAAGGCATAACCACAAACTCATAATGGCCATATCGTGTTCGAAAAGCTGTTTTTGGAATGTCCTCACTCTTAACTCTCAACTGGTGGTAACCCGATCTTAAGTCAATTTTGGAAAAGACTCGAGCAGACTTCAACTGGTCGAACAGGTCATCTATTCGGGGTAAAGGGTATTTGTTCTTAACGGTAGCTTGGTTGATCATCTGATAGTCTATACACATACGGAGCGAGCCATCCTTTTTCTTTACAAAAAGGACTGGAGCTCCCCATGGTGATGTGCTAGGGCGGATAAAACCCTTGTCTAGCAATTCCTATAATTGTTTCTTCAACTCGAGCAACTATGCAAGGGCCATTCTATAAGGTGCACGTGAAATAGGGCTTGTTCCTGGAGCTAGCTCTATGGAAAAATCCACCTCTCTCTCGGGAGGAATCCCAGGTAGATCATCCAGAAAAACATCTGCATAGCTCTTTACTACCTCTATTTCCTCTAAGGGTTGCACCTTGGGTTCGGCTCGGTAACAACTGCTAGGAAAGCTTGACATCCTTTACTCATCATCCTTTCTGCCTTCAAGGATGACACATACATGCTGGTGGTGGCATCTTTCCTACCTCTAATGACAAAATGTGGGTGACCTGGTTTCTTAATGATCAATTTCTTTTCCCTACAGTCAATATGGGCCCTATAGGTATAAAGCCAATCCATTCCAATGATCACATCAAAATCATTCCTGTCAAGAAGGATAAAGTGTGTAGGAAACTCATGATCTCGATATTTCATAGGTATCACAGGAGTTTTCAAAAGAGAGGTAAAGATTCGACCACTCGTGGTTGTAACATCTAAGACATATCCTAAATCCTTGATATCCAAACAAAGCATAGTTGCAAGATTCCTTGAAATGAAAGTATTAGTAGATCCAGAGTCAAATAATGCTTTTACATTATGTCCCATGACTTCAAGCATGCCTACATCATTTTTCATCATACATTAGACCATTACATGCTTAACTTTTAAAACATAAAAAAAACTCTAAGGGTTATTACCCTCAATCAACCGATTAGCATTAGCTTGAGCTTCTTCATTGTCAATAGCGAACACTTGAGCTTGTCTTCTTTCTCCAGCAGGTGGGGCCACAGCTACAGGTGAAGCTGCTACTGGTGGGGCTACCACTGGACCTGGTCCTTTTGGTGCTGGTAGAGGACAAGCAGCTAGGATATGCCCCTCTTGCTGACAACAAAAGCAGACCCTCTTGTTGTGGCGACACTCACCCTGATGCCATTTCCCACAAGAGCGGCATCGCGGTCGGTTGTTTTCTGGATGGGGTTTTCCTTTTCCTCCATGTTTTCCTTTAGCTTGATGACATCCTGGACCCTTCTTGTGGTGGTTTCTCTGGCCTTGGACTCCTTCAATGAAACCCAAAAACCCATTGGGTGGGAGCTGGGCAGGCATCACAGTTCTCTCCATGTCCAAAGCGGTGTTGTAGGCTTTTGCGAAGGTTTTAGGTTTGCTTGCCATCACATGAGGCTTGATGGCAGGGTGAAGACGCTCTATGAAGTGATCCGCCCTCCTTTCCTCATCCATCTTGTACCCAAAACATTCCAGGACTCGAAACTTGCGCCCGAAGTCTGCCACAGAGGAATTTCCTTGAGTCATGTTAGTGAATTCCCTTTCCTTTTCCTTCTTAGCTGCAACAGGGACGAATCTGGAAGTGAAGATGGTCTTGAAATCAGCCCATGCCATTGGTTCCTCAGTCAGATCTCGGCCTGTGATGTGAGTCTCCCACCATATCTTAGCTGCTCCTTCCAGGAGGTGAGCAACAAAGAGGACCTTCTTGCTTGGCTGTACTTCAAGCATGCGGAAACCATTCTCTATAACAAGTATCCAAGCTTGTGCTTTATCAACCACCTCAGTCTTATCTTCTCCCTAGAACTTTTCTATGTTCAGCTTGACGAAGTCTAGGATGGTGGCTCCCACACGTGGACGAATAGGGTATGGCTCACCATTCTCAGCTCTAGCTAAGTCTCGAAGGGCCAAAGCATTAATAGCTTCTGTCAACTTCCTCTATTGCTCTATCCACAAGGTAGCAGGGGTGTGGATCATCATGGTCGGTTCTGGTTCACCATCTTGGTCCTCTTCCATCTTGGCTTCTTCCTCGTACACATGTTGCTCCTCATATCCTTGGTCTTCTTCTTGGTTCAGGTTACTAAATGGTACCGGGTTAGGGTTAGGGACCTCTTGAGTGACTTCTTCGGGCCTCTTCCTCTTCTTAGAGGATCCAGCATCATGGTTTCTCTTTTCAGAAGACTGCTTTCCTTTACGGGGAGGCCAACCATTCCTAGCTGGATTCCCAGAGCCCTTAGGAATAGCAACAGTCTTTGTTCGTGCCATCTACATAAGCATAACAAACAAACCTTTAGTTTATCATTTAAACTAGTTATACTTATGTTCAATGATATCTCATTACATATCTTTTATTAATTTGATGGAGGATCCTTAAACCCTTAACTTACTTGCCCATACCACTTGAGTATGGAGGAGAGAGAGAATCCTACTCTTAGAGCCTTAATAGAATATGTGATGAGAAGGGACGAATAAGATGAGAGAGTCCTAAAGGTATCTTATTTCGAATCATACCCTAAGACGTTGGCCAGACAGTCACACGGATCTGGGAGTCCTCGTATTCCGACTAGCGGTGTGGAGGAAAATATTGCCAGCCCCCGGTCGTGATCCTTTTCTAGACACCTCCGTCTTTCGGATAATCCTCTAATAAATCCCTTGGGTTCTATGGAGTTTGTAAAATTTAATAATTATTAATGGTTATATGAGGAACCTAGGCTCTAATACCAAATGTTACGACCCCACCTTTCGATAACCCCCAATTAAGGGAGACCAAGAGGTTGAAGCTGCACCCATAAACTCCGGATCAAAGGTTCGACATATAACCAAAAAAAATTATTAAATTCTAACAGACTATACTGAAAAATGGTAATAATTTTTTTTTGCATACCTTGGAAAAGTTTGGAATAAACTAAACTTCTAACCACAGCTGAACTATTCTAACTAATTCCTCCTTGTTCTTTAATTCTTGAATTCACAATGTGTCGCTTTACTGTTTGTACTTTTGAGATTTGTACCCAAATCGCCGACAAAAAAAACGACGGTCAGCCGAAGCTGGTATGTGGAGGAAAAAGATAATGTTCAACTATATTAACAATATAATCATTCAATTAATCATTTAACAATCAAGATTACATTTTAATCCATACAACCCAATCCATACATATTCTCGAACTCTGGGCTGTCCCTGCAGTGGACATGGATAACTCTCTTTTAGGTAATAGAGTCGCATGACACTACCCGAAGATAGCCCAATATCTAACTCAATGTGACTTGATGGTCCTACCTCAATGGTATCCATGTACTAAGTCATCCATAGACCTGATGGACCTACCCAATAGGTATCCAGGTACTAGGTCTTCCTCTGACCTGATGGACCTACCCATAGGCAGCCATGTACTAGGTCAACTATAATGCCATAGAGAGAACCAGGATCTGAGCTTGTAGGCATATATCCTTTGTGATAGTCATAGCCACATTATAGTTTGCATGAACTAAATTCATCCAACAGTTTATTCAAGTCGTCAGTGAAAATCTCAGAAAACCCCGGAAATCTATCTCGAGATATTCATAAGCGTAACCACATACCTTTGGTTGCAGATTTCAAGATAGAATCAAATATGCAGAGAAACCCAATCAAGCAAGCAATGAGGAAGAGAAATCCTGAAATAAAAGTACAATTTTCCTTTTATTAATATTTATCCAATTTTCATCACATTACTTAGGATTTCAATTCTTATTTTAGGGTTCCTTTGGAAATTAGGGTTTTTACTTCTTCTTTCCTTATTATCATCCTTAATTTATCAAAACTATATAAAACCCCTAATTTCTCATTGTATCTCTTTTAAAAAGTTCCAGAATCTTTATTAAGCATCTGATTATCTTATTCCAAATAAATATGATTTTTATCCCCTTTTATCCCAAATTAGGGTTTTCCATGTGAATTAACCTTCTTTTAGGTATTACAATTCTAAATTAAGCACTTTTGCATTCAAACAGATGGTCAAATCACTTTTATCATTAGCAGGGGTAAACTTATCAATTTGACCTATTGATTCATCAAATTATACTCTTAACATTCAATTAGGGTTTCTCATCAACTTTTAATACACTTTATTAGAAAATTAGGACCCTTTTGCAAAACAGAGTAGAACTAGGTTCTCAAATAATTTTTATTAGATTCCTCATATTTTTCTACACAACTTTCATATAAAAAGTTTTGTCATACAAGATTCCTAATTATTTCTATCATTTTTGCAAGAATAATCCTTTTTCTGATTTATTTGATTAGAGAGGGATTTATCGGAAAATCCTCGGTCGCTCGATCTGTAGACCGGTGGTCCACTTCTTGGATCCAACGATCCTGATTGTGCATGCCTAACCAGAGCTTCTCCCGCCCTGGAATGCTAGATCTTGAGGGAGACCACCGTGGTCCCTGATCCAACGGCGATCCGATCGTCTCCTTCCTCCATCCCAGCTACTCTGCGAGGGTCAACCTTGGGGTTGACTCTGAGTTCTCGACCACCAGAGCTCGTGCCACGAAGCCAGGGAGCGTCGTCTCCCTACGTCGAACTCAACTGAAGATTCAATTGAGCCCAGCACGTGCCGGGACTCCTCCCCACTCGTCGGACCTCCGGCGATGTTTACTGCTGGAATCGGGGGTGTAGGTCGGGGTAGATGAACTAATTGAAGGCATGAATTCGTTCGTCTCGTCCTCCCGCAGCGTCTGGTGTAGAAATCGGGGATGCTAACCCTCTCGTTTAACCCCCCCTATATATAGGGTTGAGCAAGCCCCTGTTGGATTGGGAACTTTCCCAATCAGAGACGAAACCTCGACAAACCAGGGATGAATCCCTTCGGTTTTCCTTCCCGAATCTAAAGGAAACTTCAGTCAGTTTGCAAACTTGATGGATTACGAGGAATCCAACAGATAAGATTCGTCTGTCACTGGTAGAATCCCAGTCCGCGCTGGACTAAGATGATGAGTGGTGCCTGTTGGATTAAGATCCAACGACCCACCATCTTTGCGTTCAACTGATTAAAGGAAACTATTTTCCTTATTCCAAAATAACTTAATATTTAAGGGTAACTTTAAAAAGCAATAACTCCCAAACCTTAATTCCTTTTTAATCCAAATTTTAAGGAATTCTCGTTCATACTTCTATCTCTTATCATGTAAAAATTGAAGCCATAATCTCAAGAAAACAATTCTTTTTCTTTAGTTGCAAGAAAACACATATTTATTCATATTTTCCTCTTATTCTTTATTTCCCTTGCTATTATATAATTATCTTGAGTTCCTTGAACCCCAAGGAATTTTTATAACTCGAAATTTCTATTTTGGGAAAACATTCCTTATCCTTTTGTTCTTATTTCATTTATTTCTTTATGTATTCTTTTAATCCTTTTCTTTTTCTCCTTCAATTGGGCTGAATGGCCAAAAAGGCCCAATAAGAAAACATACAAGCTATCAAACACAAAATCCATTCAAATCAACTCATCACATCAACCACGGATTTCATTTATATTTAAAAAGGAGATTCACAATTTCATTACATATTTTGTTAAAACTGGGGTTATAACACATACTCCTCATTTAACATTTCACCTTTAAAGGAAAGACCAGAGTTATGTTCTGTCACCTAGGTTTGACTACAAGAATTATCATGCATCTGTTGTGCCACCCAAATTTGCTGACACAACACTAAACTTTCTTATGACTTGTATCAATTATCCCTTTAATTGTTTATTTTCTTGTCGTAAGGAGAGGCTACTTATTAAAAAAGAGATATCTTAGAGGTATCTCTAGATGTTATGTATAAACTGCCTCAACAATCTGAATAGGGATATTCTAGGAAGTTATCTTTAGCTTGATCAACTTTTCCAAAACAATTCTACTATTGTTCCTTCAACTCATACATCTTTGTTGATGTCATGTTTATGCGGGGCATAAACCCCTAACATATGGTATCCATACTACTATATGTAACTAGACTAATTTCAAAGTTGGCCCTTCTAGGTAACCAAACATTACTCCTTGTCAGGAATCATGTTCTCATTTTCTCATATCATTGAAAGTTCTTGGATACTAGGATTCTTTACCTTGGTATCCATTGTATGTGCCAAAAACACATTACATCATCGTCTTTCTTTCATCTTGGGACATTACTTATTACACTTATCTTAATCTTAGAACCAAAGTCTAAGACAAACTGATACTTTTCTAAGTATCCATCAATGGATTATTTCTAATCCATGCACATCAAGTGTCATAGTACTCACTTGATTGCCATGTCCCTGAAAGGAAAGAACACAAAGAAACATATCCCTTTTATCACCCCATCATCATCCGGGGTTGTTTATCAAAGAGAAGAGATTATCATCTCCTTTGATTATTGCATGATCTTTCAACTATTCATGAGTCATTTACTCGTGTCTCATCCTAGGTTCCTTTCCATCAACATAGAAATTATAAGGATGATTACATATCATTATTCCTTTATTTGTTATTGTCTAACATGTTCATGAAATTTTTGTGATTTTATCACATTTCCCATTTCTACATCATGGGAAAAGATCTTTTACTATTCACACATGCTTTATTAGACATGGATCATCTCCTTTGTTCTCATTCTCTTATCATGCGGATTATACTTTTCATTTCCTCATACATACAGATTGATATGAGATTAGGGCTGTAAATGGGTACGGGTAGACCCGCAGACCCACAAATCCGGACCCTTAAAAAACCTGTCACGGGTCTAATTTTTTATACCCGCATACCCTTGGACCCATATACCCTTGGACCCACATATAAGCGGGTCCAATAATGGGTATGCTTGGACCCAGACCCGCTAGACCCGTGTACCCGCTATACATAAGTAACTACTAAAATAATATGTTATATATATCATACTTTACTAGTCTAATTAATATAATTATTGAGATTATATCCTACTCTAAGGTTGAGACTAGTCATATAACTAAGAATTAACTATTCTAGTTACAATAACAAACATCATATGTCAACTTAAAATCAAAATGTCTACTAATCTACATTACTTTCTACATAAATTAAATGTTATGATCATGACTACAAATATGTAAACAATTACTCAATTAATTTTATTGTATAGAATATAGCATTGTCTAATATAACTATTACATGTTAATATACTATATGATAACAATATCTTATTGTGTTAAATATATATAACATAGTCATTTCTCTTACATAAACAATATGATGTTTTATAGAACCGCTTACCCGCATACCCGCACCGCATACCTGCTATTATTGCGGGTACGTGTATGGTGCGGGTCCAAGTTTTGTATTATGCGGGTCTAGAATCGGAACCGGACCCGCTAAATTAGATGGGTATGGGTATGGCCAGACCCGCACCGTACCCGCACCATTTACACCCCTATCTGAGATCATCTCAAATTCCACTTTATTGCACTTAGGATGTGATATACATGTCCATACCATATTTCCAGTTTAGTTATACTCACTAGATTGTCTCAGAATGACTACTTGTTCAGAGTAATCAGAAAAATAACAATCTAAGAGTTCCATACTTGCCCTATCTCCAATAATTATATACCTAGACAGGGTATACAAGTACTGAGATTAGGTAGTATATACTTTATGTACTTTCATATTCCTTACTGTTTGTATCATCACAAGCATAGGATTTAGCATCCCTGGATTTTCTCCAGGAATTACCTCTATACCTCATCCTCTTTCACACAGATAAGAACAATTATAAAGCATTTAAAAGAATACTGAACAGAATATAAATTCTAGTTCTCATATTTCTTCCCTATGTCCCCATAGGACAACCAATAGGGAAATCCGTAACAACAATCCTTTTTATGATTATCATATAATCATCAAGATAAGGCATATAAAAATGAAAAGATCTATATAACTGCTATCCCTCGCGGTCATCTACCGCTTTAGGTTGACTCAACACATAGATTCTAGTTGTTTCATGTTGTTGCTTTTGCCTTTTCACGTTATTGGGTTGTAACTTTCATAAGCCTTGCCGAGTCTACCTCAGTTGTTGAGTCATTTCCTCCCTTCTTTTTGAACAAAAGGGTTTAGTATGCTCAACATGTCCATAACTATATCATGTCCTCGTACCATGGTCTTATCGGTCTTATTACCGATGTAGAGACTAAGCCATGGGTTCTTACAGGTGGAAAGTTAGGACCCTTGCCTTTACTTAGTGGCTTCTGCCCTGGTACACTAGGCATTTATTGCACTGGTGGCATCAAAAACTTTGTCTTTTTAAAACAACTAGGCACATGTCTCTAGAATTGTAGAGACCTTTCCTTATTTCTCAACTTATTGCCCCATCTTGGGCATTACCATCACAGATATACTATCTGTCTATACTTATGGCAGAGTCTATTTTCTTGCCATATGTTAATCCTTCCCATATTTTCCACTGTTCCAACATGACTATGTCATTCAGGAACCTTTTCAAAGCCCAAAGTTTCTACATTGAGGACTGGTAACCTAGGTTGTAAGGCTAGTATCCAGTCTACTATATGCATCACTGTTGTCCTAACCTGCCCAACAAGAGCATAAACATAGGATTCTCTATCCTAATCGATTCATGATGGGAATTCTCAGACATTCATTCTTCTCTTGCCTGATCCCTTACACCCTCTCTTGGTGCAACAACATAGCCCTCAGCAATGTGTTCCTCGTGTTCTCCAGTCATTTTTAAACCTCACCCTTTCTTCTGTACAAGAAGAAGTCACTATAGGGTATACTGGAGGACACTAACACAGACTCAACACCTTAGTCCTATGTCTCTGTAGACTCAGCGAACCTTAAGCTCTGATACCAAACTTTGTGACGACAGTCGCCAAACCGACAAAAAAATCGTCATTAATTAAGCGGAATTAAACATAAACAACAGATTAACAAAAATTACTAAAAATTAAAACAATTTTTCAAATAGATCCATTCCAAAGAAAACTCTTACTGAAAGGTCCAAAGCCTTATATACATCATTATTCACATTGTACATATCTGGTACATCTCATCTTGAGAATAACATATAATAGTTGCTTTACCAAACTATACATGAGCAACATAAAACCTCGAGGCACGTAAGCCAAAATCTCTTATTGATCATAAAACCAGTACGAACCAACTCCAAGAACCTGAGAGTACAGAGACGACACATAGGACTCATATCTACAAGACATGACAGACAGTACACTCAACCTGAGCTGTCACTGCTGCCTCGGGTGTTGTTCTTCCTTTGCAAAAAGGTCTTCACCTCCTCATGCACGTCCACCTAAAAATTTGGGTCCCACGGGGGTGAGACAATTGTAATTGTCCCAGCGAGAGATATAACTCTCCGCCGACCATATTATTATCACAGATTAAGCATTTATAAACTGAGCATAGGTTCTTTTTATATTAACAAGTAGGATAATTCACTATATGAACAGAATGAAGTAATCTCCTTTCATAAGGAGAACATTGCATCTACCCATGGTAGATTATAATTCATCTATCTGCTTTGCAAGGAATGTAAAGAAACATAAATAACATATATCAACTAGAATGTATAACAGTATTGCGCATCAAGCAATGTTTCTCGTATTCGATCCTTAAGCAGATATACTACACGGCTGAACATATTTTACAAATCACTCTTATGCCCTGAGGAGATGGAGCATACCCCAGCCATCTCCAACCGACCACAAACTTCTCACAAGTCGGTACCATACAAGGTCAATGGTAGAGCCAGTTTCCATGACCTCAGACCGTCTCGGTCAGTACGAGATCACATGCAGGACATCTCATGTCACTGCTAACAAGCTGTGCCAGGGTAGGCATCCTCGCTTAGAGCTATAGTGTCAACTACACTCTCTTAGGGGAAACATCTACACACAACCGTCCCCAGTCTGAGTCATGGTGACACAAGCACCATACTCTGAGCCACAGGCCAGTTCACCGTGCTCAACACAGAGTCTACGACTGAAGTCGCACTCGAGCCAGGATAGGGCATATAGCCAAATCCCCATTCATTTCGGGATCGTAAGGGGATCGACTCACACAGTGTCGTCCATACTTACACCCTCACATACTCAAAAGTATGCACTCCGGGTTATGCCACGGAGCAACCCATTTCACCATCAGCAAGTTCTGACACTGATGGATCTATGGTCAGGGCAATGTTTTATAGTTTCTAGTGATATATTACGTGCATTACAACATTCTTTTAGCATCAAACAAGTTATTTTTATCAAACACAACAAATGCTACGAAGAAAGGTGTAATACATCTATCACGTACTTTTTTTTAAACTTTAAAACACGTGATACTTGGGATCTCAGTCCCTTATCACATTACTGGGAATTCTCATCCCTTCACATCATCATTATCATGATTACTGGATCTAGGTATTCAAACCCTTAGATCATCACTAAACACTGTTACCACTTATCATGTAACTATTACCTCTAGGTCCTGAGACCAAGATATACATGATACTTGTTATACAAGCATCTCACATGGCTCACAAGGCCCATTAAACATCTTGTCACCTCTCGCTAGGCAACAACTTATTCACATGGCTCACAAGGCCATTACACATCTTGTCACCTCTCACTAGGCAACAACTTATTCACATGGCTCACAAGGCCATTACACATTATACTTGTTATACAAGTATTTAACATGCCTTACAAGGCTTATGCAATAAGAGAAATACAACCTTCCCATCATTAGGGTTAGGTTTTTCCCTTTCTTATCGATTAGGGTTTCTTCTTACATATCATTACCCTTCATTAGGGTTAGGGTTCCATTATTAACCATTTAGGTTTTCAAGATCATATTATCAATGATCAAACCCTAATTCATTGCTCCACACATCTAGGAGCAAACATTGATATCATAAGTATTCAATCATACTTATTTAACTAGGCTTAACCCTTTCTCAAGGTATTTTATCCTACACTTATCAAAGTGCATTAATCTCATTACATCTCAACGTAACAATTGACATGACACACTTCATGTGTTACTCATCCAAGTATATTGGATTTAAGGTGCATCAACCTTGAAGTGTTGGATGTGATATCTATCATGTCTTGATGTATCACTTCCCTCATTGCTTTTAACATACTTAAGTTCATCAACTTATCTTGTATTAGGGTATGTCCCATCCTAATACTTTATCCATTAGCCCATCACATTTATTCTGTAGTGTATTGATCATAAGTCATACATTTGAATTGTCCAACCATCATAAATTGATATGGACTCATCTCAGGTTGAGACATTATTGATATAGGATTAACCATTATCAACCACTCTAGGTGTTTCACCTATCAAGGTATTATCCACACCATTACTTGGTGTTACACTTGTTACTCCTAAGAGTGTCTTACTCTCACTTTTACAAGGTGTCTCAGTTTGGAGGTGTGCATATGTTCACCATATCGGATTGGAGGTATATAAGCACCCACCATATCAGGCTAGAGGTGTATGAACATCATCCGTACTGGGCTAGAGGTGTGTATATGTGTTACCCATGTCGTACATGAGGTATTAAGCCATCACCATGTCGGGCTAGACATCAACTAGGGTTGTGTATCGGGCTTCCATATCGTGCAATAGCATTTGCTATTCTTTACTCATATCGAGTTACCCAAATTAGGGTTTCATGTCAACTTATAAGTATTCATTCAACCTTGTATCATTTTTGGAGTCTATACTTGACTCCCTATCATGAAATCATCTTGTGAAAGCATCTCGTGCAAAATTTTGTGCGAGACATATCGGGAAAGTCATACTCATATCGGGTTATAACTACTTGTATTTATACTTGAACCGGTATCACTTTTACAAAGTGACACCATCTTCTTCAAGCTTTAGACCTTTGTTCTAATTGATATAATTCATGTTAAAAGGTCTAAGAAACTAATAGAACTCATAATTTCATCAACTATTTCATGAAATTTCATAATTAAAAGTATTTCACTAATTATAACAATTTAGGTGAAGAATAATAACATGGTTGAGTTCAAGTTATAAAACCCGCCTTAAGAACCACTTCAAAGATCCAAGATCCAAATATCCATGTTCCTAAGGTTGAATATGACTTTATCAAAGGTCCAAGGCTCGTTCACAACTCCTTCATATACAAGGAATCACTATGGATAAGCAATTGGTGAAGTAGAAAAGAAAGGTAGATCATAACCCTAATTCCATGCTTCAATTCAAGCTCGAAGACAACTATAGCTTACCTTAGGGTTAATTTTTGAGTTCCTTAGCTCCTTGGCTGACACCCTACAACTCTTGGGCGATGTGGACTTCCTCTTGGCCGACACAACTTTGCTTGTGGCCGATACCCCCTCACTTGTGACCAAAATCACTTCAATTGGCCGATATCAACTTGCTATGGGCAATATCAACATGGTATGCCCGATATACTTGCTATGGCCGATACCCAAGGCCTATGCACGATACCCTTGTGATCGTGCACGACATGCCACCCCTCTTGCAAGATATGATACTCACTTTCACTATATGTCACTCACTTGGAGTCAAAACACTTCACTCTATGGCCAATATCACCCTATATGGCCGATATCACCTACTTGGGCGATATGGTCTTGCCATGGGTGATATCCCAAGGCCCATGCACGATACCACAGCATCCCTTCACGATATGGGATCTCTATGCACGATAACTTATGGTAGTAGGGTGGTAAGGGTCGCAAAATTGCACCAAGGGGTGAAACTAGGGGTATATATACTTGTTGTTCATGAAGAAAGGCAAAAATGAGGTGTCAACATTTTGAGCTAGTAGGTGCCACGTGTCATGCATGGGTGACACGTGTACATGCATGCATCAACATTTATCTTGACACTCAAAAAGGTTAGGGATCATCTAGAGATGCAAATTCGTCCATTGCTCATCCATTTGGATAAGTCATATAGGTTTAATCACTATTTTAAGTCAAGCCGATACACTTTTTCTAAGGAAACTTGTTGGCCATCACACCTCACCTCCTTGAGGTGCTTTGCACTATATGGACTTTTCCAAGAGTTAAAAAAATGATATGGGACACCTCCTTGGGATCCATGGCCGATAGGCACTCATATATAAGCTTTTCAACTTGATACAACTCAAGTTAAGCTTCCAAATTCAACCCTTTTTCTTGGTCATTTCATCACCAAGATTACCATCATTCATAATGGAATCAAACATGGTATATCATTCATTATATATCCTCTAAATGATACATAGAGGAAATAAGAACACTCTAGAGGTGGTAATTTGCATATCAACCCCACATTTTGGGTAAATTACAATTTGTACCAAAATTGGTGCACAAGGTACCATCATTGTTCAAACAAGTTCAAACTTGGAATTTAGGCTTTCCACAAGCCACCACCTTGCATAATTCTCTCAATAATGATGATAAAACACATGAAGCATGTTCAATATGTGACATTTTTCATTATAGCCCCTCAATTTGGGTAAATTGCACTTTAGTCCAAAACAAAGGAAAATTGCTCAAACAACATTCAATTGGGACCAAACTTGAAACATGAGTGTGTCACATGATAACAAAGCACCTTAGAGGATTATATTAAAGTTCTAATCAACTTAATTAGCCAAAACAAATAGGGTTACCTCATAACCCAGGTCAGGGTCGTTACATGGGTGATCTGCAACTATAAATGGGGAAAAGTGCTTAAGAATAAGAACTTACACAAATTGAAATCCATCTTCAACTTGTAGGTCTTTAGTGTAAATAGATACCATAACATTAGTAGTATCATATGGATAGGAGATAACTGGTAGGGAGAATAGACATTAGAGGGGAGACGAAGAGGGAGGGTGTGATAAAAATTTATAAGAAAACTATAGTTTTTTATATGGCACACATTATTATTAATTAATGACTATTTAATTCAAATGGACGTGGAGATACAATGAATGATAGTACGTATCTTAATTTGGTCAACTATGTGATAGAAGAGGAGAGTGGGTTAGGGAGATGAGTTTATTAAAGGGAAAGAAAGCCATAGAGAGAAATTCAAAAGTAGATAAAACGTAGTTTAATGAAGAGAGGGGTGAATAGCGTACTCTTTTGTGTTAAGGAAGTAAGTCATAAAAAAAGTGGTTAGGGGAGATGAAAGGTTTTCATTTTCTTTGAATAAAATTTTACTTATTTTATTTTTTACAGTGCAAAATTATGAGAGTTAAAAGGAGATAATGACAGAGAGGGGAGTTATTGACATCCAGAGATAGTGGGAGGAGAGGAAAGAAATTTGAAAGAAGATAAAACATGGTCTTGTTGGGAGAGAGGGGCTAGTAACATGGGTCTTTTGGGTTGAGAAAGTTTGTTTTAAAAAAGCTTGATCAAGGGAGACGAATGGTTTTTGTTTACCTTTGAATAAAATTTATGAGAATTAATAGGAGATAAAGGGTAGGTGGACAGGAGAGATAGAAAATAGAGAGAGACAGGGAAGAGGGACGGACATAGAGTGGAGAGTGAGAGACATAAGAGAAAATAAGAAATTAAAATAGAAAAAGATGATAAAAATTCTGAGAAGAGGGTCAGTGAAGGAGAGAGAAGCATCCTAAAATGTTGAACTTTGATGGTCTAGTGAGACTAAAAATGGCATGTTTGTAATTACTTCAAAAAAATCTCTCTTTTTACAATAATGTAATATATATAAGCACACTCAAAACAAACATTAATATAGAAAGAAGCACAGCATAAATATATATATTATTACCTTTTATTTTTATTAGGAAAATTAATTCCATTAAAGGGAAAGAAAGCAATAGAGAGAAATTCAAAAGTAGATAAAATGTGATTTCATGAATAGAGAGGGGTGAATAACATACTTTTTGTGTTAAGAAAGTTTATCGCAAAAAACGTGGTCAAGGGAGATGAAAGGTTTTCATTTTCTTTGAATGAAATTTTACTTATTTTGTTTTTTACAATGCATAATTATGAGAGTTAAAAGGAGATAATGGCAGAGAGGGGAGCTATTAACATCCAGAGATAGTGGGCGGAGAGGAAAGAAATTTGAAAAAATAAAATATGGTCTTGTTGGAAGAGAGGGGCTAGTAACGTGTGTATTTTGGGTTGAGAGAGTTTGTTTCAAAAAAGCTTCGTCAATGGAGACAAATGGTTTTTATTTACCTTTGAATTAAATTTATGAGAATTAATAGGATATAATGGGAGTGAGGGGAGTTACTGAGATCCACAAATAGTGGGCGGAGAGGGGAGATAGAAAATGGAGAGAGATAGGGAAGAGGGACGGATGTGGAGTGGAGAGTGAGAGACATAAGAGAAAACAAGAAATTAAAATAGAAAAAAGATGATAAAAATTCTAAGAAGAGGGTCAGTGAAGGAGAGAGCAACATCTTAAAATGTTGATCTCTGATCGGCCAGAGAGACTAAAAATGGCATGTTTGTAATTACTTGAAAAAACTCCCTCTTTTATAGTAATATAATATATAAGCACACTCAAAACAAACATTAATATAGAAAGAAGTACGTGCATATATATATATATTATTACCGTTTATTTTTATTAGGAAAATTAATTCCTAAACATATAATGTTTTCAAAGAAAAAAATGATATAGATGAGAGCATTGGTTGGGGTAAGGATAGAAACGTGAGATGGAGTTGTAGAGAGAGGGAGAGAGTATTGTGGGTGGTTGAAGAGGATATAGCAAGGGACATATTGAAGGGATGAGCATGGTGAGAATGGGAAGTAGTTTTTGATGGAATAATGATTTTGATTTAAATTTGCAACTAAATAAGGTAGCGGAAAATGTGGAGTTGGGAACCGTGGGGAGAGAATATTGGGGGTTGTTGGAGAATGGAATAGTAAGGGGCGTATATTGTGGGAGACGAGGGTCGTGAGAGTAGGAAGTGATTACTATTGAGTTAATGGGTGCGTAAGCGGAGGGTTGAAGTTCGTTATTTTTTAATAAATTTGTAAGACAAACATAGTGGCATAAGAGAGATAATAACAGTGGGAGAGTGAATTGAGGAGTTGTTAGGAATGTGGTGAGAGAGTAGGGAGTCATTATGGATGTGATATTCATTTTTTGTTTAGTTTTGAGGATATGAGTGAATTATAAGCAATTAAAATAGGAAAAAATGAGAAAAAACGTGAGCAAAGATTGAATGAAGGAGAGAACGCCAACTCAAAATGTTGGCTTCTGATTGGTCAAAAAGGGTTTGAATGACTAGTTTGTAAATAAATAGAAAAACTCCCTCTTTTTATAGTAGTATCGATTAATATTTTCATTAACATATCACTATATTTCTACGATTCTTGATAAATCATTGCATACATGTGTCAATATATAAAATGTCATTATCCATGTCACAATTCATATTATTTTCAACTTGTACTTGATAGATAAGATGCATTCTTGTGAGCCGACCCTGACATCTATTGATGGGATCAAGTTGTTGATGTGTAAGAAAATCATAAGAATTGTGCTAATATCTATATATATCCATGCATGCCATTAATATATTAGACTTTTGCGTGAAAAGATCATCTACTTGCTGTCAAAATAAAGAAATTTGATTTGTTCCTTATGTTTTTGTATTTGAATTTTTAAGATATATCTAAGAATAATTGAAACTGTGTAAAAAAAACATAGAGCTGCAAGATTTGGGAAAGATACAAATTTAGATCGCACATGTTTTGCAGTAGACTCTTTCTAGCAATAGTTTCAAAGGTAGTTTGTAGTAATAAATAAATATGTTTCTAAAAGTACATTGAGAAGAAAATACTTTACCATAAAAGCAGAATTAGAGTTATGCTTGATAATGTCTACCTATTTCAATCTAGACAATATCTTTTGTTATTGTAATTCTTGTTTTTGCCACAGAAGTCAGTATGATCAAAGCTTTGATATCTTTAGTTGATTTACCCTCGATAAAGCCACATATAGCTGACCATGAGAGAATACAAGGTAAGGTAGATATATTTTGACTTTCTCTAAAGTTTGTCCTTGTGATTGTACATTGTCATTGCAAAACATAATCGAAATGGAAATTGGGATACCTTAAAAGAAAATGGTAACATTTCATGATCTTTTGACATTAGTAGAATACTTAGAATGAATCATTTGTCCATTCCTATGCTCAATTGCTATTTCAACAACAATGACATTCTTATTGAAGTGTCTACAAATAATTAGTGTGTCATCTTGAGATATTCATAAGCGTAACCACATACCTTTGGTTGCAGATTTCAAGATAGAATCAAATATGCAGAGAAACCCAATCAAGCAAGCAATGAGGAAGAGAAATCCTGAAATAAAAGTACAATTTTCCTTTTATTAATATTTATCCAATTTTCATCACATTACTTAGGATTTCAATTCTTATTTTAGGGTTCCTTTGGAAATTAGGGTTTTTACTTCTTCTTTCCTTATTATCATCCTTAATTTATCAAAACTATATAAAACCCCTAATTTCTCATTGTATCTCTTTGAAAAAGTTTCAAAATGTTTATTAAGCATCTCATTATCTTATTCCAAATAAATATGATTTTTATCCCCTTTATCCAAAATTAGGGTTTTCCATGTGAATTAACCTTCTTTTAGGTATTACAATTCCAAATTAAGCACTTTTGCATTCAAACAGATAGTCAAACCACTTTTATCATTAACAGGGGTAAACTTATCAATTTGACCTATTGATTCATCAAATTATACCCTTAACATTCAATTAGGGTTTCTCATCAACTTTTAATACACTTTATTAGCAAATTAGGACCCTTTTGCAAAACAGAGTAGAACTAGGTTCTCAAATCATTTTTATTAGATTCCTCATATTTTTCTACACAACTTTCATATAAAAAGTTTTATCATATGAGATTCCTAATTATTTCTATCATTTTTGCAAGAATAATCCTTTTTCTAATTTATTTGATTAGAGAGGGATTTACCGGAAAATCATCGGTCGCTCGATCTGTGGACCGGTGGTCCACTTCTTGGATCCGACGATCCCGATTGCGCGTGCCTAACTAGAGCTGCTCCCGCCCTGGAACGCTAGATCTTGAGGGAGACCACCGTGGTCCCTGATCCAACGGCGATCCGATCGTCTCCTTCCTCCGTCCCAGCTACTCTGCGAGGGTCAACCTTGGGGTTGACTCTGAGTTCTCGACCACCAGAGCTCGTGCCACGAAGCCAGGGAGCGTCGTCTCCCTACGTTGAACTCAACTGAAGATTCAATTGAGCCCAGCACGTGTCGCGACTCCTCCCCACTCGCCGGACCTCCGACGAGGTTTACTGCTGGAATCGGGGGTGTAGGTCGGGGTAGATGAACTAATTGAAGGCACGAATTCGTTCGTGTCGTCCTCCCGCAACGTCTGGTGTAGAAATTGGGGATGCTAACCCTCTCGTTTAACCCCCCCTATATATAGGGTCGAGCAAGCCCCTGTTGGATTGGGAACTTTCCCAATCGGAGACGAAACCTCGACAAACCAGGGATGAATCCCTTCGGTTTTCCTTCCCAAATCTAAAGGAAACTTCAGTCAGTTTGCAAACTTGATGGATTACAAGGAATCCAACAGATAAGATTCGCCTGTCACTGGTAGAATCCCAGTCCACGCTGGACTAAGACGATGAGTGGCGCCTGTTGGATTAAGATCCAACGACCCACCATCTTTGCGTTCAACTGATTAAAGGAAACTATTTTCCTTATTCCAAAATAACTTCATATTTAAGGGTAACTTTAAAAAGCAATAACTCCCAAACCTTAATTCCTTTTTAATCCAAATTTTAAGTAATTCTCGTTCATACTTTTATCTCTTATCATGTAAAAATTGAAGCCATAATCTCAAGAAAACAATTCTTTTTCTTTAGTTGCAAGAAAACACCTATTTATTCATATTTTTCTGTTATTCTTTATTTCCCTTGCTATTATATAATTATCTTGAGTTCCTTGAACCCCAAGGAATTTTTATAACTCGAAATTTCTATTTTGGGAAAACATTCCTTATCCTTTTGTTCTTATTTCATTTATTTCTTTATGTATTCTTTTAATCCTTTTCTTTTTCTCCTTCAATTGGGCTGAATGGCCAAAAAGGCCCAATAAGAAAACATACAAGCTATCAAACACAAAATCCATTCAAATCAACTCATCACATCAACCACGGATTTCATTTATCTTTAAAAAGAAGATTCACAATTTCATTACATATTTTGTTAAAACTGGGGTTATAACACATACTCCTCATTTAACATTTCACTTTTAAAGGAAAGACCAGAGTTATGTTCTGTCACCTAGTTGTGACTACAAGTATTATCATGCATCTGTTGTGCCACCCAAATTTGCTGACACAACACTAAACTTTCTTATGACTTGTATCAATTATCCCTTTAATTGTTTATTTTCTTGTCGTAAGGAGAGGCTACTTATTAAAAAAGAGATATCTTAGAGGTATCTCTAGATGTTATGTATAAACTGCCTCAACAATCTGAATAGGGATATTCTAGGAAGTTATCTTTAGCTTGATCAACTTTTCCAAAACAATTCTACTATTGTTCCTTCAACTCATACATCTTTTTTGATGTCATGTTTATGCGGGGCATAAACCCCTAACATATGGTATCCATACTACTATATGTAACTAGACTAATTTCAAAGTTGGCCCTTATAGGTAACCAAACATTACTCCTTGTCAGGAATCATGTTCTCATTTTCTGATATCATTGAAAGTTCTTATTTACTAGGATTCTTTACCTTGGTATCCATTGTGTGTGCCAAAAACACATTACATCATCGTCTTTCTTTCATCTTGGGACATTACTTATTACACTTATCTTAATCTTAGAACCAAAGTCTAAGACAAACTGATACTTTTCTAAGTATCCATCAATGGATTATTTCTAATCCATGCACATCAAGTGTCATAGTACTCACTTGATTGCCACGTCCCTGAAAGGAAAGAACACAAAGAAACATATCCCTTTTATCACCCCATCATCATCCAAGGTTGTTTATCAAAGAGAAGAGATTATCTTCTCCTCTGATTATTGCATGATCTTTCAACTACTCATGAGTCATTTACTTGTGTCTCATCCTAGGTTCCTTGCCATCAACATAGAAATTATAAGGATGATTACATATCATTATTCCTTTCTTTGTTATTGTCTAACATGTTCATGAACTTTTTGTGATTTTATCACATTTCCCATTTCTACATCATGGGAAAAGATCTTTTACTATTCACACATGCTTTATTTGACAGGGATCATCTCCTTTGTTCTCATTCTCTTATCATGAGGATTATACTTTTCATTTCCTCATACATACAGATTGATCTGAGATTAGGGCTGTAAATGGGTACGGGTAGACCCGCAGACCCGCAAATCCGGACCCTTAAAAAAACCGTCACGGGTCTAATTTTTTATACCCGCATACCCTTGGACCCATATACCCTTGGACCCGCATATAAGCGGGTCCAATAATGGGTATGCTTGGACCCAGACCCGCTAGACCCGTGTACCCGCTATACATAAGTAACTACTAAAATAATATGTTATATATATCATACTTTAATAGTCTAATTAATATAATTATTGAGATTATATCCTACTCTAAGGTTGAGACTAGTCATATAACTAAGAATTAACTATTCTAGTTACAATAACGAACATCATATGTCAACTTAAAATCAAAATGTCTACTAATCTACATTACTTTCTACATAAATTAAATGTTATGATCATGACTACAAATATGTAAACAATTACTCAATTAATTTTATTGTATAGAATATAGCATTGTCTAATATAACTATTACATGTTAATATACTATATGATAACAATATCTTGTTGTGTTAAATATATATAACATAGTCATTTCTCTTACATAAACAATATGATGTTTTATAGAACCGCTTACCCGCATACCTGCACCACATACCCGCTATTATTGCGGGTACATGTATGGTGCGGGTCCAGGTTTTGTATTATGCGGGTCTAGAACCGGAACCGGACCCGCTAAATTAGATGGGTATGGGTATGGGTATGGCCAGACCCGCACCGTACCCGCACCGTTTACACCCCTATCTGAGATCATCTCAAATTCCACTTTATTGCACTTAGGATGTGATATACATGTCCATACCATATTTCCAGTTTAGTTATGCTCACTAGATTGTCTCAGAATGACTATTTGATCAGAGTAATCAGAAAGATAACAATCTAAGAGTTCCATACTTGCCCTATCTCCAATAATTATATATCTGGACAGGGTATACAAGTACTGAGATTAGGTAGTATGCACTTTATGTACTTTCATATTCCTTACTGTTTGTATCATCACAAGCATAGGATTTAGCATCCCTGGATTTTCTCCAGGAATTACCTCTATACGTCATCCTCTTTCACACGGATAAGAACAATTATAAAGCATTTAAAAGAATACTGAACAAAATATAAATTCTAGTTCTCATATTTCTTCCCTATGTCCCCATAGGACAACCAATAGGGAAATCTGTAACAACAATCCTTTTTATGATTATCATATAATCATCAAGATAAGGCATATCAAAATGAAAACATCTATATAATTGTTATCCCTCGCGGTCATCTACCGCTTTAGGTTGACTCAACACATAGAGTTTAGTTGTTTCATGTTGTTGCTTTTGCCTTTTCATGTTATTGGGTTGTAACTTTCATAACCTTGTCGAGTCTACCTCGGTTGTTGAGTCATTTCCTCCCTTATTTTTGAACAAAAGGGTTTAGTATGCTCAACATGTCCATAACTATAGCATGTCCTCGTACCATGGTCTTATCGGTCTTATTACCGATGTAGAGACTAAGCCATGGGTTCTTATAGGTGGAAAGTTAGGACCCTTGCCTTTACTTAGTGGCTTCTGCCCTGGTACACCAGGCATTTATTGCACTGGTGGCACCAAAAACTTTGTCTTTTTAAAACAACTAGGCACATGTCTCTAGAATTGTAGAGACCTTTCCTTATTTCTCAACTTATTGCCCCATCTTGGGCATTACCATCACAGATATACTATCTGTCTATACTTATGGCAGAGTCTATTTTCTTGCCATATGCTAATCCTTCCCACATTTTCCACTGTTCCAACATGACTATGTCATTCAGGAACCTTTTCAAAGCCCAAAGTTTCTACATTGAGGACTGGTAATCTAGGTTGTAAGGCTAGTATCCAGTCTACTATATGCATCACTGTTGTCCTAACCTGCCCAACAAGAGCATAAACATAGGATTCTCTATCCTAATCGAGTCATGATGGGAATTCTCAGGCATTCATTCTTCTCTTGCCTGATCCCTTACACCCTCTCTTGGTGCAACAACATAGCCCTCAACAATGTGTTCCTCGTGTTCTCCAGTCATTTTTAAACCTCACCCTTTCTTCTGCACAAGAAGAAGTCACTATAGGGTATACTGGAGGACACTAACACAGACTCAACACCTTAGTCCTATGTCTCTGTAGACTCAGCGAACCTTAAGCTCTGATACCAAACTTTGTGACGACAGTCGCCAAACCGACAAAAAAATCGTCATTAATTAAGCGGAATTAAACATAAACAACAGATTAACAAAAATCACTAAAAATTAAAACCATTTTTCAAAGAGATCAATTCCAAAGAAAACTCTTACTGAAAGGTCCAAAACCTTATATACATCATTATTCACATTGTACATATCTGGTACATCTCATCTCGAGAATAACATATAATAGTTGCTTTACCAAACTATACATGAGCAACATAAAACCTCGAGGCACGTAAGCCAAAATCTCTTATTGATCATAAAACCAGTACGAACCAACTCCAAGGACCTAAGAGTACATAGACGACACATAGGACTCATATCTACAAGACATGACAGACAGTACACTCAACCTGAGCTGTCACTGCTGCCTCGGGTGTTGTTCTTCCTTTGCAAAAAGGTCTTCACCTCCTCGTGCACGTCCACCTAAAAATTTGGGTCCCACGGGGGTGAGACAATTGTAATTGTCCCAGCGAGAGATATAACTCTCCGCCGACCATATTATTATCACAGATTAAGCATTTATAAACTGAGCATAGGTTCTTTTTATATTAACAAGCAGGATAATTCACTATATGAACAGAATGAAGTAATCTCCTTTCATAAGGAGAACATTGCATCTACCCATGGTAGATTATAATTCATCTATCTGCTTTGCAAGGAATGTAAAGAAACATAAATAACATATATCAACTAGAATGTATAACAATATTGCGCATCAAGCAATGTTTCTCGTATTCGATCCTTAAGCAGATATACTACACACCTGAACATATTTTACAAATCACACTTATGCCTTGAGGAGATGGACCATACCCCAACCATCTCCAACCGACCACAAACTTCTCACAAGTCGGTACCATACAAGGTCAATGGTAGAGCCGGTTTCCATGACCTCAGACCGTCTCGGTCAGTACAAGACCACATGCAGGACATCTCATGTCACTGCTAACAAGTTGTGCCAGGGTAGGCATCCTCGCTTAGAGCTACAGTGTCAACTGCACTCTCTTAGGGGAAACATCTACACACAACCGTCCCCAGTCTGAGTCATGGTGACACAAGCACCATACTCTGAGCCACGGGCCAGTTCATCGTGCTCAACACAGAGTCTACGACCGAAGTCGCACTCGAGCCAGGATAGGGCATATAGCCAAATCCCCATTCATTTTGGGATCGTAAGGGGATCGGCTCACACAGTGCCGTCCATACTTACACCCTCACATACTCAAAAGTATGCACTCCGGGTTATGCCACGGAGCAACCCATTTCACCATCAACAAGTTCTGACACTGATGGATCTATGGTCAGGGCAATGTTTTATAGTTTCTAGTGATATATTATGTGCATTACAACATTCTTTTAGCATCAAACAAGTTATTTTTATCAAACACAACAAATGCTACGAAGAAAGGTGTAATACATCTATCACATACTTTTTTTTTAAACTTTAAAACACGTGATACTTGGGATCTCAGTCCCTTATCACATTACTGGGAATTCTCATCCCTTCACATCATCATTATCATGATTACTGGATCTAGGTATTCAAACCCTTAGATCATCACTAAACACTGTTACCACTTATCAGGTAACTATTACCTCTAGGTCCTGAGACCAAGATATACATGATACTTGTTATACAAGCATCTCACATGGCTCACAAGGCCCATTAAACATCTTGTCACCTCTCACTAGGCAACAATTTATTCACATGGATCACAAGGCCATTACACATCTTGTCACCTCTCACTAGGCAACAACTTATTCACATGGCTCACAAGGCCATTACACATTATACTTGTTATACAAGTATTTAACATACCTTACAAGGCTTATGCAATACGAGAAATACAACCTTCCCATCATTAGGGTTAGGTTTTTCCCTTTCTTATCGATTAGTGTTTCTTCTTACATATCATTACCCTTCATTAGGGTTAGGGTTTTCCATTATTAACCATTTAGGTTTTCAAGATCATATTATCAATGATCAAACCCTAATTCATTGCTCCACACATCTAGGAGCAAACATTGATATCATAAGTATTCAATCATACTTATTTAACTAGGCTTAACCCTTTCTCAAGGTATGTTATCCTACACTTATCAAAGTGCATTAATCTCATTACATCTCAACGTAACAATTGACATGACACACTTCATGTGTTACTCATCCAAGTATATTGGATTTAAGGTGCATCAACCTTGAAGTGTTGGATGTGATATCTATCATGTCTTGATGTATCACTTCCCTCATTGCTTTTAACATACTTAAGTTCATCAACTTATCCTGTATTAGGGTATGTCCCATCCTATTACTTTGTCCATTAGCCCATCACATTTATTCTGTAGTGTATTGATCATAAGTCATACATTTGAATTGTTCAACCATCATAAATTGATATGGACTCATCTCAGGTTGAGACATTATTGATATAGGATTAACCATTATCAACCACTCTAGGTGTTTCACCTATCAAGGTATTATCCACACCATTACTTGGTGTTACACTTGTTACTCCTAAGAGTGTCTTACTCTCACTTTTACAAGGTGTCTCAGTTTGGAGGTGTGCATATGTTCACCATATCGGATTGGAGGTATATAAGCACCCACCATATCGGTCTAGAGGTGTATGAACATCATCCGTACTGGGCCAGAGGTGTGTATATGTGTTACCCATGTGGTACATGAGGCATTAAGCCATCACCATGTCAGGCTAGACATCAACTAGGGTTGTGTATCGGGCTTCCATATCGTGCAATAGCATTTGCTATTCTTTACTCATATTGAGTTACCCAAATTAGGGTTTCATGTCAACTTATAAGTATTCATTCAACCTTGTATCGTTTTTGGAGTCTATACTTGACTCCCTATCATGAAATCATCTTGTGAAAGCATCTTGTGCAACATTTTGTGCGAGACATATCGGGCAAGTCATACTCATATCGGGTTATAACTACTTGTATTTATACTTGAACCGGTATCACTTTTACAAAGTGACACCATCTTCTTCAAGCTTTAGACCTTTGTTCTAATTGATATAATTCATGTTAAAAGGTCTAAGAAACTAATAGAACTCATAAATTCATCAACTATTTCATGAAATTTCAGAATTAAAAGTATTTCACTAATTATAACAATTTAGGTGAAGAATAATAACATGGTTGAGTTCAAGTTATAAAACCCGCCTTAAAAACCACTTCAAAGATCCAAGATCCAAAGCTCCATGTTCCTAAGGTTGAATATGACTTTATCAAAGGTCCAAGGCTCGTTAACAACTCCTTCATATACAAGGAATCACTATGGATAAGCAATTGGTGAAGGAGAAAAGAAAGGTAGATCATAACCCTAATTCCATGCTTCAATTCAAGCTCGAAGACAACTATAGCTTACCTTAGGGTTAATTTTTGAGTTCCTTAGCTCCTTGGATGACACCCTACAACTCTTGGGCGATGTGGACTTCCTCTTGGCTGACACAACTTTGCTTGTGGCCGATACCCCCTCACTTGTGACCAAAATCACTTCAATTGGCCGATATCAACTTGCTATGGGCAATATCAACATGGTATGCCCGATATACTTGCTATGGCCGATACCCAAGGCCTATGCACGATACCCTTGTGATCTTGCACGACATGCCACCCCTCTTGCAAGATATGATACTCACTTTCACGATATGGCACTCACTTGGAGTCAAAACACTTCACTCTATGGCCAATATCACCCTATATGGCCGATATCACCTACTTGGGCGATATGGTCTTGCCATGGGCGATATCCCAAGGCCCATGCACGATAACACAGAATCCCTTCACGATATGGGAGCTCTATGCACGATACCTTAGGGTAGGAGGGTGGTAAGGGTCACAAAATTGCACCAAGGTGTGAAACTAGGGGTATATATACTTGTTGTTCATGAAGAAAGGCAAAAATGAGGTGTCAACATTTTGAGCTAGTAGGTGCCACGTGTCATGCATGGGTGACACGTGTACATGCATGCATCAACATTTATCTTGACATTAAAAAAGGTTAGGGATCATCTAGAGATGCAAATTCGTCCATTGCTCATCCATTTGGATAAGTCATATAGGTTTAATCACTATTTTAAGTCAAGCCGATACACTTTTTCTAAGGAAACTTGTTGGCCATCACACCTCACCTCCTTGAGGTGATTTGCACGATATGGCCTTTTCCAAGAGTTCCCAAAATTATATGGGACACCTCCTTGGGATCCATGGCCGATAGGCACTCATATATAAGCTTTTCAACTTGATACAACTCAAGTTAAGCTTCCAAATTCAACCCTTTTTCTTGGTCATTTCATCACCAAGATTACCATCATTCATAATGGAATCAAACATGGTGTATCATTCATTCTCTCTCCTTTAAATGATACATAGAGGAAATAGGAACACTCTAGAGGTGGTAATTTGCATATCAATCCCACATTTTGGGTAAATTACAATTTGTACCAAAATTGGTGCACAAGGTACCATCATTGTTCAAACAAGTTCAAACTTGGAATTTAGGCTTTCCACAAGCCACCACCTTGCATAATTCTCTCAATAATGATGCCAAAACACATGAGGCATGTTCAATATGTGACAGTTTTCATTATAGCCCCTCAATTTGGGTAAATTGCACTTTAGTCCAAAACAAAGGAAAATTGCTCAAACAACATTCAATTGGGACCAAACTTGAAACATGAGTGTGTCACATGATAACAAAGCACCTTAGAGGATTATATTAAAGTTCTAATCAACTTAATTAGCCAAAACAAATAGGGTTACCTCATAACCCAGGTCAGGGTCGTTACATGGGTGATCTGCAACTATAAATGGGGAAAAGTGCTTAAGAATAAGAACTTACACAAATTGAAATCCATCTTCAACTTGTAGTTCTTTAGTATAAATAGATACCATAACATTAGTAGTATCATCTGTATAGGAGATAACTGGTAGGGAGAATAGATATTAGAGGGGAGACGAAGAGGGAGGGTGTGATAAAAATTTATAAGAAAACTATAGTTTTTTATATGGCACACATTATTATTAATTAATGGCTATTTAATTCAAATGGACGTGGAGATACAATGAATGATAGTACATATCTTAATTTGGTCAACTATGTGATAGAAGAGGAGAGTGGGTTAGGGAGATGAGTTTATTAAAGGGAAAGAAAGCCATAGAGAGAAATTCAAAAGTAGATAAAACGTAGTTTAATGACGAAAGGGGTGAATAGCGTACTTTTTTTGTGTTAAGGAAGTAAGTCATAAAAAAAGTGGTTAGGGGAGATG
The DNA here is from genome assembly GCA_963693085.1 of Alisma plantago-aquatica. Classification (NCBI taxonomy): domain Eukaryota; kingdom Viridiplantae; phylum Streptophyta; class Magnoliopsida; order Alismatales; family Alismataceae; genus Alisma; species Alisma plantago-aquatica. The sequence goes on along the minus strand of OY856414.1, from coordinate 400,672,080 downwards.
AAAGGTTTTTCGTTTTCTTTGAATGAAATTTTACTTATTTTATTTTTTACAGTGCAAAATTATGAGAGTTAAAAGGAGATAATGACAGAGAGGGGAGTTATTGACATCCAGAGATAGTGGGAGGAGAGGAAAGAAATTTGAAAGAAGATAAAACATGGTCTTGTTGGGAGAGAGGGGCTAGTAACATGGGTCTTTTGGGTTGAGAAAGTTTGTTTTAAAAAAGCTTGATCAAGGGAGACGAATGGTTTTTGTTTACCTTTGAATAAAATTTATGAGAATTAATAGGAGATAAAGGGTAGGTGGAGATTGAGAGATAGAAAATAGAGAGAAATAGGGAAGAGGGACAGACATAGAGTGGAGAGTGAGAGACATAAGAGAAAATAAGAAATTAAAATAGAAAAAGATGATAAAAATTCTGAGAAGAGGGTCAGTGAAGGAGAGAGAAGCATCTTAAAATGTTGATCTTTGATGGTCTAATGAGACTAAAAATGGCATGTTTGTAATTACTTCAAAAAAATCTCTCTTTTTACAATAATATAATATATATAAGCACACTCAAAACAAACATTAATATAGAAAGAAGCACGACATAAATATATATTATTACCATTTATTTTTATTAGGAAAATTAATTCCATTAAAGGGAAAGAAAGCAATAGAGAGAAATTCAAAAGTAGATAAAATGTGATTTCATGAATAGAGAGGGGTGAATAACATACTTTTTGTGTTAAGAAAGTTTATCGCAAAAAACGTGGTCAAGGGAGATGAAAAGTTTTCATTTTCTTTGAATGATATTTTACTTATTTTGTTTTTTACAATGCATAATTATGAGAGTTAAAAGGAGATAATGGCAGAGAGGGGAGCTATTAACATCCAGAGATAGTGGGCGGAGAGGAAAGAAATTTGAAAAAATAAAATATGGTCTTGTTGGAAGAGAGGGGCTAGTAACGTGTGTATTTTGGGTTGAGAGAGTTTGTTTCAAAAAAGCTTCGTCAATGGAGACAAATGGTTTTTATTTACCTTTGAATTAAATTTATGAGAATTAATAGGATATAATGGGAGTGAGGGGAGTTACTGAGATCCACAAATAGTGGGCGGAGAGGGGAGATAGAAAATGGAGAGAGATAGGAAAGAGGGACGGATGTGGAGTGGAGAGTGAGAGACATAAGAGAAAACAAGAAATTAAAATAGAAAAAAGATGATAAAAATTCTAAGAAGAGGGTCAGTGAAGGAGAGAGCAGCATCTTAAAATGTTGATCTCTGATGGGCCAGAGAGACTAAAAATGGCATGTTTGTAATTACTTGAAAAAACTCCCTCTTTTATAGTAATATAATATATAAGCACATTCAAAACAAACATTAATATAGAAATAAGTACGTGCATATATATATTATTACCGTTTATTTTTATTAGGAAAATTAATTCCTGAACATATAATGTTTTCAAAGAAAAAAATGATACACTACTACAGAAACGGCCTTTGGCGTCGGTCTTTTAACCCCATTTGGCGTCGGTTTCTGACCGACGCCTATGTGGGCGCCGCTAAAGGTCGAACACTTCGGCGTCGGTTTTTAACCGACGCCTATTTAACCTATAGGCGTCGGTCTTTAAGTAGATAACCGACGCCAAAAGGGTTCGCGCCACAGAAAACGGCGTCATCTAGGGCACTTTCTGCGTCGGTGATTTACTAAAAGACCGACGCCTATATTCCATGTAGCGTCGGTCTTTTAGTAGATAACCGACGCATAAAGTGTCCTAGATGACGCCATTTTCTGTGGCGCGAACCCTTTTGGCGTCGGTTATATACCTAAAGACCGACGCCTGGTTGTTTAAATGGCGTCGGTTCGATACGAATATCCGACGCCATTTCCAGGACTGCTTTGGCCACATCAGACGTCGGTTATCTATACATAACCGACGCTGTAGGTCTTTGCTGACGGTTTTCTATAAATAACCGACGCCTATTTATATATATATTTTTTATATCAGTTTGCAGGCCTGCTGTGGCTGGTCAGCAGGATGAGAACCTGCAGTTCAGTTTTCTGAACTGCAGGTTTACGAAATCCATTGATATCAGCCTACAAACAGGCCGCAAACCTGCAAAAGTCACAAGGAAAATTTCACACAAGTACATACATTTAGACATCAATTCAATTCTCACATTCACACATATAGAAACATTCAAATACATGTATTAACATTCAGAAATATTCATTTACAAAGTATCATTCATTATCGCTATCAACATCCCAATTATATCTTACAGTTGCCACTGCTTGTATGGCTTTTGCCCATTCTTCTCTTACTTCATTTAATGCTTCCATCGTATATGGAGCATGTATATTTTTTAAGCGTTTACCTATAGTGTGGTCAGTTTTAAACATCTGCAAATAGAATGATGTATATATATAAGTAATAATATAAAAATAAGATTGATATATTTCATACTAACTAATGAGACTATATATAATACCTCATGTATGCTATCGATGTCCAATGCGGCATGTTTGATAATCATCTGCATAAATCGCATCACATAGTATGCGCATGCCCAACCATTGTCTTGTGTAGCACACTATAAATTGAAACATACAAAATAATACAACTAAGCACAATTCACATCAATGATATATACATTGGAGTCGGGGAGTCGGGAACTTACTTGTACGTTCTCCCAATTTATTGGCTGGTTCTTTTTCCTTGGGACCTTTCCTCCAGCCTTTTTGAATGCATCTAAACCCCTACATGTTAATATAACACAGTAAATTGCATAAGTAAATAGTAATGTAATAAAAGATGTTAACAGATATAAAAATGAAATATTTCTCACCAGAATAATGGCATTCTCATTACGTGTCCAATTTTAGGGTTCAATGTACTCCCCGCAGGATCTAGATAATAAACAGTGAATGTCCCAGGGACAATAACTAGTAACTCCCAATGTCTACCGCTAGAGGTAAGAAGTTAACAATTAATAACTCAAAATGCAAAATAAAAATGGAATTTTCTTAAGTCCAAATTATAAATAAAGTAAACTTACTTGACATTGAATGGAGCTATTATTATCGTCTTCTTTTGCTGACCAAAAATTGTAAAAGCATCTATACAGTATTGTTGAACATTATCAGGGTCTTTAGCTACCAAACTAATCAATGATGGAATCAAAAATCCCAAATGATCAAATGCAAATTGTTTGCAATGATCTTCGACTAAGTAGCTGCAAAACATATAGGCGTATGCATTAATATATAAGAAACCAGATCACCGGATCTTACACAAGGTATATGGATGTATAAACAAGATCTCACCTTATCCATGTCTCTATCATTGATGTATTCAGCCAATCATACATAAACAGCTCAATAATATCTTGTATAAATAAAGAGCTATCGTATGATTGACCTGCATAATCTGCATCTAAAGAAATAATTATAGGGCAATGTACATTATGTGCCCGTAGCCAACATGCCATTCCCCTACAAGCAGGACCTAACGGGTATGTTAGGTCAGTTGGAACCCAATCGGGTAATGCGGGAAGTGGAAGTGGAGGCCTAGGTGCTCCTGGTGTCTTCTTTTTAACATGTACATATAATTTCAGATCAGTTGACATCATATATACACATTAACAGTCTAAATCAATGTAAATTTATCTTACAATTTCAGTCGTGTAGACGACATCTGCTTTGGGCCATAATATCACCCCGCCTTCTGCATCAGCAAGTCTATCAATATCCGGGTGGGGATATGGCAATGTAGCTTCTCTCCAATCGGGTAACACACGTATCGGGCTCACACGAACGTAGCCCTGTGGCATTGGAGTCCCGTGAAACATTGAAGGGACGGGTAAGCCTGCGCCTTTGCAACAACGTAGTCTTGCATTCTTAAGCGGCATGGCTTCAATGCCTACAAATTTACGTAAAGAATATTATACATATATACATATCATCTTGAAAACATAACAACTTGAAAAGACTAACTACAATGTCATAAACAATACTTACAGCAGATGTGCTAGGCGATGGGTCTCCAGGATTACTCGCAGTCTGTGCATCAGGAGAAGAGTGGGTCGCCATAGGCGTATTGGAAGCCTGAGATGCCTGCCACCGTAGCAATTCTTCCTTGACCTTCTCAGCAACTACATCGTTGACCTTCTTAGCAACTAAATCCTCAACTCTCTTATTCTCCTATACATGGATAAAAGAAACATTAGCTTCTTATTCATGAATTTCCTTTTGCAGTAACATTCTAAAAAAAGAATAGGTTACCTCTTCTTGAGAAAGTCCCGCTCTGGGTTTGTGCTGGGATGGCCCAAAAAATGCTTTGATGCCAACACCAGCGTCGGCACCTCTAACACGTCCAGGATGCTCTGGGTTACCCAGAGCAACTATCAATTCATCCCTTGTGCCCTGAGGGATGAACGTTCCTTGTTTCCTCTGCTCGTGCAGCTCCCGCTAATAACCATAAACAGAAATTGGTAAGTTAACACCACAAATAATCAATATTCAAATGATTTCTCTAAGAGTTGTATTTTACCATTTTTGCAGCCGCCTCAGCAGTTACAGGCTTCTTTATTTCACCCTTCTTGTTTTGCCTACCAGCTATCCAGATATCATGGCGAGGCATGGGTGTGGCAGACTCCTGAGTAGGAGCAGACTCCTGAGTAGCCGCAGACTCCGCCTGTAGTCTTTGGCGAATGCTTGCATAGCCTTTTGGACCCATAGTGTGGTCATGCACATTCAGTGCACGCCTTGCTTTTTGTGCGTCACTGAGGGCCTAGTTAGTATGTACATTAATGATTTGGTTAGTAGCACTAAATGTTAATCTTGAATAGGTGAATACAATGTATATTAATTAAATTGGGAGTGACGCCTAATACCTTGAATTCTTCAGATTTTCTTGAAGCAACAAAATTGTCCCAATATTCTTTGTCCAAGAAGTTCCATTGTTCAAGGGCTGACTTCTTCTTCTTATCACCCTCTTTTATGTATTCTCTGTTCAGATTTGTCCTATAATTCCTAAGCATCTTTCCAGCGCGTTGCATCACATTTTTACGATGCAACTTCTCATCCAATGCAAATAGATTCTGTAAAATAGAAATGTTATTAACTAGTATCCAAAATAGAATTGCAAATAATAGAATTTGTAATCTACAAAATAGAATTGCAAATAATAATAACTCACGCATAAATCCTTCCATATCAAGTCTTTTTTCCCTTGAGGAACTTTATGCCAATTATCATACTTAACACCACAATGGCTCCGAGTGGTACACCCAAGATAGTTTACAAAATTATTGCGGTTCACTCCAATTGGATTTCCTCCATTATCAAACTCCACCACCAATTTGGATCCACTACCACTTAGCGCTAATAACTTCTTCAACGGAGTGATGCCCCTTTTCTTGTTAAGTGTTTGGTGCTGCGCATCAAGTTGTTCCAGTGCTTCAGTGGGTACAGGTGCATCAACCTAAAATTTGACAAAAATAAACACACTAAATTAGCCCAATATAGAAATATAGGATATATGACATAACTAGAAGATAATGAATTTTATAGAAATACAGGATATGTTTTTAGAACTTACATTAGTATCCTCGCCATGCTCGTCATGGACAGCATGCTCATCATGGACTTCATGCTCATCATGGACATCATGCTCATCATGGTCAGCCATCTGAAAATGTCATTTAAAAGGCAAACATTTAGCATTTGTATTAACTAGAAAAAGGCAAACATTTAGCATTTGTATTAACTAGAAAAAGGCAAACATTTAGCATTTGTATTAACTAGAAAAAGGCAAACATTTAGCATTTGTATTAACATACATGTCTCTAAAATTGTGATCTTTTATCAATTAACAATCCTTCATTGTGATCTCCGCGCACATATAAGTCATCATTAGCTTCAATATTTTGTGGAGTGGGCAACCCAACTGAGAATGGACTGGAGTCATCATACTTATCATAGTACTCTTCTTCATCTATAGGATCTTCAATGAACTGTCTTTTACCATGAAGAACAACCGACCATTTATCATTCGCAGGATCATCGATATAGAATATTTGTTTCGCCTGTGATGCCAATATGAATGGTTCACCCTTCTCGCCAATCTTTTCAAAGTTCACCAAAGTGAAACCCAATTCATCCACTATAACTCCTTTGGTGTTATCAACCCAATTACATTTAAAGAGCGGAATTTTGAAATCTATGTAGTCAAACTCCCAAATGTCCTCAATGACACCGTAATATGACATTTTAGCTTCACGTGGACTCTTATCCTTTGCACTTGCAAAGTACATAGTCGACGCTTGAAGAGTGACCCCACTATTTTGGACGACACTCTTATCATCTTGGCACTTTGTGTAATATGTGAATCCATTAATGTCAAACCCTTCATAAGACATAACATTCGGTTTTGGTTTAAAGGCGAGGCATTTGATAGTTTCTGTAATATCATTTGGTGTTTGAGATAGTTGATGTAAGACTTTATCTTCAAACCACTTAGTAAAAGTCTTATTATGCTCTCTAGCAAGCCACATTGAACTTGCTCGAGGATGTTGTCTCTTTATGAAATTGGTATGTTCCTCGATATAAACACTCACTTCGTCCATATTGTGTAAAATATACAAGTGAGCTTGTTCCAACTACTCACGGCTGATTACTTTCACCCGTGATCCCAAAATTACTTTGCCCTCCTCAATATTCTTGTCATTATCAGGAGTGTCATTACCACTGAGAAAGTCATTGCAAAAATCCATAACCTCTCTCGCCACATAACCTTCAATAATACTCCCTTCAGGCCGATAACGGTTTCGAACATCACCTTTAAAAATGCTCATGTATCGTTCAAAGGGATACATCCAATGCAAGAAAACTGGTCCCAACATTTTCACTTCCCTAGTCAAGTAGACAACAAGATGTACCATGATATCAAAGAACGAAGGAGGGAAATACATCTCAAGATGACATAGGGTAACAACCACTTCTCTTTGCAAATTATCGAGAGTATCAGGGTCAATAACTTTGCTGCATAGACTGTTGAAAAAGAAACAAAGTCTGGTAATTGCAAACCTTACATGCTTCGGCAATATAGATCGAATTGCCACGGGAAATATTTGTTGCATTAGAGTGTGACAATCATGAGATTTAAGACCTATCAACTTCATATCTTTCATTGATACCAATCTACGGATGTTGGATGAGTAACCATGTTGCACCTTAACATTTACCAAGCATTCACAAAAAGTTTTCTTCTCCTTTCTAGACAACGTGTAACAAGCGGGAGGTAAGTATGTTCTTTTATTACCCATTTCACGTAATTCTGTTAATTCTGACCTTATTCCCATTTCACGTAGGTCCAGTCTGGATTTTATCCCATCTTTAGTCTTACCTGGTATATTTAATAGAGTACCAATGATGCTATCACAGACATTTTTCTCAACGTGCATTACATCGATACAATGCCTGACTGTCAAAGAACTCCAATAAGGAAGATCCCAAAATATTGACTTCTTCTTGAATGAAGAATTGTCACTCCGTGTGGCCATACTACATTGTGATTTCTTACCAAATTCATTGACAATGTCTTTTACTCTTTCATAAACAACATCCCCTGGTATAGGTTTAGGTGCACTCCGTTCATCATTCCATCTATTGAATGCTTTGCGCTTCCTACGATACAGATGGAATTTTGAAAGAAACCTTCGATGACCAAGATATACAGTCTTGCCGCCATGTTTTAGTCTTATTGAATCAGTGTTTTCTTCACATATAGGACACGCTTTAGCTCCTTTGACACTATATCCAGACAAATTCCCATATGCTGGAAAGTCATTAATAGTGCAAAACAACATAGCGTGCAAACGAAATGTCTCTCTTGCTGAAGCATCATAGGTCATCACACCTTCAGCCCAAAGTTTCTTTAAGTCATCAATCAAAGGTTCAAGATAAACATCGATATCATTTCCGGGTTGTTTAGGGCCCGATATCAACAATGACAACATAACATACTTATTTTTCATACACATCCAGGGAGGAAGATTGTATATAACAAGCATGACTGGCCAAGTGCTATGTTGGCTGCTCAATGTCCCGTACAGATTCATCCCATCTGTACAAAGCCCAAGTCTTAGATTCCTATCTTCTTCACCAAATTTAGGGTACAATAGATCAATCTTCTTCCACTGTGGGGAATCAGACGCATGTCATAGGATCCCATCATTATTTTTCTTAACATCTGCATGCCACCTCAAATTCTTCGCATCTTTCAGATTTGCAAACAAGCGTTGAAACCGTGATATTATAGGTAGATACCACAACACCTTGGCAGGAGAACCAGTTTTGGACTCCCCCAAAGTCGTCAATTTATACCGTGACGCACCACATTTTGGACAATCTTTCAAATCTACATAGTCCTTTTGAAATAATACACAATCATTCGGGCATGCGTGTATCTTCTTGGCCTCCATTCCCATTGGGCACAACATTTTCTTTACCTGGTATGTTGAGATTGGAAGCTCGTTTCCTTCAGGAAGCATTTCTTTCAACAAAGTCAACAATGAAGTGAAGCTTTTGTCGCTCCATCTATTGTTAGCTTTCATCTTATACAATCTCAACACAGCGCTAAGCTTCGTAAACTTAGCACAGCTTGTGTATAACGGTATCTCAACATCATGCACAATGTTTGTAAAGATAGGAGGTGGATCGGTGTGCTCTACCCTACAACTATCCAGCATCGCATCAACGATGTCTGCTGGAACTGGTTCGTTCACATTTACGTCATCAGAGGCAATTTCTTCTTCCACCCATGCACTGCTATCGACATCTACTGGTTTCGATTTTGAAATCTCTCCATGCCAGTGCCATTATGTATAGCCTTGTACAATCCCGTTGCACATGACATGACTTTTGATTTCCTCACCAATGTTGACTTTCAAGTTGTTACCGCAATGCCTACATGGACAGTAGAACCTATCTGTAGGTTTTTTCCTATGTTCCTCGGCAAATCTAATAAACTGATCAAGACCAGATATAAACTCTGGGGTGCAACAATTACGAATGGACATCCATGATCTATCCATTCTATGATCAGAGAAAACAAGTATATATTAGGAAACAAGTATATATTAGGAAAAGATTAGGCAGCATTTCCCCGCTGTTCTCTAAGTACATATGTACTTAGAGAACAAACGGAGAAATGCCAACAAACACATTTGATGTCATTCTTATATATAATAAATGTGTACCACTTATCCCATCCTTGAACACCTAATCTCACTAGTAAGTGTATAATGTGTATTTGGTTTTCGAGAAAATTTCGGCAGCATTTCCCTGCTGTTCTCTAAGTACATATGTACTTAGAGAACAAACGGGGAAATGCTACCAAAATTTTCTCGAAAACCAAATACACATTATACACTTACATCCTAAGTGAGATTAGGTGTTCAAGAACAGTCCCAAACCGGGGACTATCCAAGATTTACTCCTAATGAGTAAATCTTGGACGGGTTTCTAGGCCAACAAACACAATAATAGATATCTACAATGAATCCGGACTCCATAAAAACAGTATATAATTTAGTGATTGTTCATTCTAATTTATACCAATGTACAAGTAATATAAAGAACAATTATTGTTCACATTCTAGGCCAACAAACACATGTGATGTCATTCTTATATATAATAAATGTGTACCACCTATCCCATCCTTGAACACCTAATCTCACTAGTAAGTGTATAATGTGTATTGGGTTTTCAAGAAAATTTCGGCAGCATTTCCTCGCTGTTCTCTAAGTACATATGTACTTAGAGAACAAATGGGGAAATGCTACCAAAATTTTCTCGAAAACCAAATACACATTATACACTTACATCCTAAGTGAGATTAGGTATTCAAGAACAGTCCCAAACCGGGGACTATCCAAGATTTACTCCTAATGAGTAAATCTTGGACGGGTTTCTAGGCCAACAAACACAATAATAGATATCTACAATGAAGCCGGACTCCATACAAACAATATATAATTTAGTGATTGTTCATTCTAATTTATACCAATGTACAAGTAATATAAAGAACAATGATTGTTCACATTCTAAGCCAACAAACACATGTGATGTCATTCTTATATATAATAAATGTGTACCACCTATCCCATCCTTGAACACCTAATCTCACTAGTAAGTGTATAATGTGTATTGGGTTTTCAAGAAAATTTCGGCAGCATTTCCCCGCTGTTCTCTAAGTACATATGTACTTAGAGAACAAACGGGGAAATGCTACCAAAATTTTCTCGAAAACCCAATACACATTATACACTTACATCCTAAGTGAGATTAGGTGTTCAAGAACAGTCCCAAACCGGGGACTATCCAAGATTTACTCCTAATGAGTCAATCTTGGACGGGTTTCTAGGCCAACAACATGGTTAATCCTAATATGTTGGGATCACATAATTATACTGGTAGGATTTTAATAGACATGATAAGTACCTAATCTATAGAGCATTATTAAATAATAAATCAAGAATTTAATAGTTTCAAACATGCAATAATTCACAATGCAATGTTATAAACTATAGGCAACATGGATAGATGAGACTAGAGTTCATATTAGAATAAAAATTAGCAACTTAGGACAAAGTGTGTTACCTTTCAATCTGTGTAACCTAGGGTTCAGAATATCATGATTTACTTAATGTGATAATCATAAGGACTTTATAATTTGCATGAAATAAATAAACATCCAGCATCTATCACTTATTCAATCTTCAAGAAACCTTGACAAACATAGGAAGTAAATACATGTAATCATAAGTACAACCACGTACCTTGATGGTGATCCATGCAAATCATACATTAATTCACTGAGTATATTATCCAAGCAAATAAGAAAACCAAGCAATTAACTTTTGTTGCATGTATAGACATCCTAAAGTGCCACAAATCATATAATAACATTAAACGCTACTCAAGTCCTAATCTAGAGTTTAGGTTTCCTTATTATCCTGTTATCATTAGGGTTATTCTTGAACCCCCAATTCCTAAGTTCATTGATTTAATGACATAAAAAGATCTAGTTCATATTATGTTTAGCCATGATTATAAAACTATCATGTTATGATATTAGGACCACTTAAAGCAGATTAGGCACATTAAGCGAGCAGAGTAGGGAGCCAATTTCGCGCAAGCAGATTAGGCAAGCAGATTAGGTCGGCACATAAAGAAGCAATTTCGCGCCTGGGTAGGTCGGCAGGTACCTGGGCAAGCAGAGTAGGGCGAGGTCGAGCTGGTTGAGTACGTGGGCGGCGGCCGGCGAGCTCCAGAACCAGCGGCAGCGACTCCGACGAGCAGGGAGCATCAGGCGGCGGCGGCAGGCAAGCGGCAGTGGCAGGCGGTGGTGGGCAGGCAGGCGGAGGAGAAGGAGCAGCAGCACAGGAGAAGGGGGTGCGGCGGAGAAGGGGGCGCCGGAGTAGCAGTGGCGGCACGACAGCGCTTTCGTGGAGAGGAAGGAGCAGAGAAAAAGGGAAATCGACGGCGACAGAAGAAAAAAGGGCTCGCAATGAAACAGAAGAAATTGGAAGAGTCGGGCGATCGCGGGTTATGAGTTCCCAAATAGCGTCGGTTGTTTCAAACAACCGACGCCTAAACATCTTTAGCGTCGGTTGTTTGAAACAACCGACGTCCAATTGGACGATATTTTCATGAAATTATTTGGCGGGAACCACTTTCAGCATCGGTTATAAAAGGATCACCGACGCTGAAAAGGACACTTTTCACGCAAATTTCCATCGCACATAGGCGTCGGTTTTTTATCTACATAACCGACGCTGAAAGTGACACTATTTTTTTCGCTCGAAAATTGGATTTCGTGGGCGACTTTAGGCGTCGGTTTGTTATAAACAACCGATGCTAAATACAAAGCGGTACCCGTGTCTGGCTGGTCTTCGAATATAGACGTCAGTTTGTCTAAATAACCGACACCTTATATTATAGGCGTCAGTTTTCCTTAATAACCGACGCCCAGAAAAGCGACACTGAATGCTATTTCTGTAGTAGTGATATAGATGAGAGCATTGGTTGGGGTAAGGATAGAAACGTGAGATGGAGTTGTAGAGAGAGGGAGAGAGTATTGTGGGTGGTTGAAGAGGAGATAGCAAGGGACATATTGAAGGGATGAGCATGGTGAGAATGGGAAGTAGTTTTTGATGGAATAATGATTTTGATTTAAATTTGCAACTAAATAAGGTAGCGGAAAACGTGGAGTTGGGAACCGTGGGGAGAGAATATTGGGGGTTGTTGGAGAATGGAATAGTAAGGGGCGTATATTGTGGGAGACGAGGGTCGTGAGAGTAGGAAGTGATTACTATTGAGTTAATGGGTGCGTAAGCGGAGGGTTGAAGTTCGTTATTTTTTAATAAATTTGTAAGTAAAACATAGTGGCATAAGAGAGATAATAATAGTGGGAGAGTGAATTGAGGAGTTGTTAGGAATGTGGTGAGAGAGTGGGGAGTCGTTATGGATGTGATATTCATTTTTTGTTTAGTTTTGAGGATATGAGTGAATTATAAGCAATTAAAATAGGAAAAACATGAGAAAAAACGTGAGCAAAGATTGAATGAAGGAGAGAACGCCAACTCAAAATGTTGGCTTCTGATTGGTCAAAAAGGGTTTGAATGGCTGGTTTGTAAATAAATAGAAAAACTCCCTCTTTTTATAGTAGTATCGATTAATATTTTCATTAACATATCACTATATTTCTACGATTCTTGATAAATCATTGCATACATGTGTCAATATATAAAATGTCATTATCCATGTCACAATTCATATTATTTTCAACTTGTACTTGATAGATAAGATGCATTCTTGTGAGCCGACCCTGACATCTATTGATGGGATCAAGTTGTTGATGTGTAAGAAAATCATAAGAATTGTGCTAATATCTATATATATCCATGCATGCCATTAATATTTTAGACTTTTGCGTGAAAAGATCATCTACTTGCTGTCAAAATAAAGAAATTTGATTTGTTCCTTATGTTTTTGTATTTGAATTTTTAAGATATATCTAAGAATAATTGAAACTGTGTAAAAAAACATAGAGCTGCAAGATTTGGGAAAGATACAAATTTAGATCGCACATGTTTTGCAGTAGACTCTTTCTAGCAATAGTTTCAAAGGTAGTTTGTAGTACTAAATAAATATGTTTCTAAAAGTACATTGAGAAGAAAATACTTTACCATAATAGCAGAATTAGAGTTATGCTTGATAATGTCTACCTATTTCAATCTAGACAATATCTTTTGTTATTGTAATTCTTGTTTTTGCCACAAAAGTCAGTATGATCAAAGCTTTGATATCTTTAGTTGATTTACCCTCGATAAAGCCACATATAGCTGACCATGAGAGAATACAAGGTAAGGTAGATATATTTTGACTTTCTCTAAAGTTTGTCCTTGTGATTGTACATTGTCATTGCAAAACATAATCGAAATGGAAATTGGGATACCTTAAAAGAAAATGGTAACATTTCATGATCTTTTGACATTAGTAGAATACTTGGAATGAATCATTTGTCCATTCCTATGCTCAATTGCTATTTCAACAACAATGACATTCTTATTGAAGTGTCTACAAATAATTCGTGTGTCATTGCAAAGACATGAGGAAAGATCAATATCTCTAAGCAACATTATAGGATGACTTCTTTTTAGAACCAAATTGTGTGGTGGAAGACCAGCTGGTGCTAAAGAATTCAAAAAATATTCTTCTCAAAATTGGTTGGTATTATCAATAGATGAATTAAAATTGACATATTCTTTCCTTTCACCAGGGGAAAATGTCAATCACTATCTCATTTATGCCATTAACAACTCATGTTTTGTCAATAAAATTTTATGACTTGAAAGGGAATGGATGTTCTCTTCAGGATCCACAATCTTAGGAAATATTGATTGTATTAGTGCATACTTTGAGGATGTTTCATCGCTAATTAGGATCATGTTATTAGATACTTAAATTTTGTCAAAGAAGCATTTGTTTTGTTCCATTTCCAACATGAAGAAAATACTTAGAAAAGAATTAGGCTTGATGTGGCCTCCTATTTTCTTTTAGATCTAATTTTATACATTTCTCTAAGCTTTGACTTCACAAATATTTATGCAATTGTTTGCTCCTTGCCTCTTTGTGGAACAATGGGAACAATTTATCTGAACTCACCACCAAATACAACAACTTTTTCCCGCAAAAGGCATTTTGTTTCATGTCATATCATTCAGTAAAAGATCTAGGGATTTAAATATATTTTGTTTGGCCATTGATAATTTATCCCAAACTGTAAGAGTAGTTTTTTGAAGTATCTCACCCAAACTATATTGTTTAGAGGTATGGCATATCTTTTTCTCTTCACTATTTATAGGTATTTTAAACCTTGGATGTGCAGTTGGATAGAAAGGTAGTTGTTACATCCTTGAAATTTATAGATTTCAAGCCTAAATGAATTAGGGAACATATAACAATGGAGTGATTTGAGGGATCTTTATTGATTATTCCCAACCCTAGACTCATAATAAATGTTCAATTTAAGATAATAATGTACTTTTGAACATATGTGTTTGTATGAGGTGAATATAAGATGCAATAGTTACCAACGCCTCGAGTTTGGTAATTAGGAATGTGAATAAGCTCATGGAGCCTTTGGAAGACCCAAGATGTGGTTCACGAGCCTCAGGGTCTCTTTTCAGCCCAATTGAATAATTAGAGTTTACGTATGGCTCCCTGAGACATGATTTTGGATATTGTGGATATCTGTGATCATAATAGGTATCCAAAATAGTCATGGTTGATGGATAATCAGAATATAAGATAATGAGAGGATTTCTAGGATAATCCAAGATAATATGTGGCTTAGATAATTAATTAAAGGATTATCCACCTTTTTTCTGGGAAGCCAAATAAGGGAATAATATGTAAGTTTCCTAAAAGAAATAGGAAACATGATTTAAAGGAAAGGAGAAGTTTGTAACCAATGAACCCCAATTATGAAGTATAATTGGAAAAGGATTGAATGAGTTACCAGGTGGAGAGGATAATTGGTGTAAAGGATATACCAAGGAAAGAGAGTCATGATGTGCCTTGCCTTCTTCTCATAATGCTTGTACGCAAAGGAAGAGATTGGACAAAATGAAAGTTTGTTATGTCTAGAGGGCATCATAGTAGCCCTCTCTTTGGAAGGAAACTAGTCCCAAAGAAGGATTCGTGGGGAAGGATTCCATGCACAAAATGGTTATATATATGGATATAGATGCGTATCCTTCTCGTACATACACCCCCTCCTACTTGTGACGTAGTTTGCCTCCTCTTAAACCCTAAGAGATCCTCCAACCATATACTTAAGAAACCACTGACTTCTCTGTGAGCCAAGGAAGGAAATGTAGCTGTGGTCTTTTGAGTCCGATGAGAGACTGGACTTGCAGTCCTCTTTTCTCCCTTCTTCTTACGTCGTGTGGGGAGGATGGATGCCCGAGCGCCTAGTATGTAACCAATGGTTGCACCATCGTAGGTTTGGCTGTATGGGAGGAGGTCAGGGGAGCGGTGGAAGGCCAACTCCCTGGATTGCATCACGAGCAGGTGGCGTTGCCATGGCCAAGGCTCAAGCCTTACATGTAGTGCAAGTTTGGAGAGGTTCGAGCGGGCTATGCCATCAGCATGGGTAGGCAAAGTCAGGGAGATGGAGGATGAGAGGTGGGCCTCGAGGATGAGATGATGCAGTAGCGTTGGAGAGTGGAACCCTAGGATTCAACACCTTCAGTGGCTGGGATGTTGGGCCCAGAGGTGCTATGGGTTGCAGTACTGGTGACGTCACACATAGGTGTGTGGTACTTCACGCGAAGTGTCAGGTGAAGACGGCATCAGAGCCATCAACTACGAGATCGTGGTGCTGAGCATGTCTATAGACAAGCTGTGAGGATGTGAAGGTGACAAGTGAAACCCTGGAACTTTGGGAGTGCTCTATGACTAGTTGTTGTGGCTATGGTCGTGCCCAGCGTTGGAGAGAACCACCCGAAGTGGGAGCGACAACAAGCAGGCATAGTCGTGCATGAGGGCGAAGGAAGGGGAGGCTTTCCTTGCAACCGTGTCTCCAAGATGGAGGTGATAGTAGACGGGGACCAGGTGGCATGGGCATGCCTTGTGTGTGGCTTTTCACATGGGTGGAAGGTGAGGCAGGCATCGACGGCAGCGTCATGACCCACGTGGAGGACTGGTAAACGGGGGTGGAGATGATAGATGGAAAACCCTGTCAGTTCAATGCAAATCGACCGGTCCAAGGGTGGTTCAAGATGGACCACGGGTCATCTTGTTAAAACCCAGCCTGCTACAAATACAGACAATACTAAGTTAAGTGCTTACGTGTCAACGCCACATTGGCCCATTAATGATAAACTTGCAAAATTTATAATTATTGATAGGATTGTTGGATCAAGACAGACTTTATAGAAATATTGCTCAAAAAAATGAGAGGAAATCAAAGAAAAGCTTCTTGTTCTAAAAGTATATGCAATACCTATGTTGAAGTGTTTAGTATAAAGGAAAACCTATATTTTGTTGAAACTGATGTTTAATTAAGTAGTTTCGTTTATGATGAGTTAATACCTAATCTTGTTAAGTATAATGAAGAAATCCTTACTAAAGATGAATAACTGATGATTCTAGATTAATTATCTTATTCATGCTGATTTAGGGTTTTGAAACCAATGTGAATATTGTGCTATGATCTTAATGCTAGTAATATGATCTAGGTATCATTAATAGTATAATATGCTTAAGAAGACGATAAGGGTTTTACCTAGGGGTGAGAAAATAATGGTCCAGACCACAAAACCGGACTTGACTGCTCAATTCAGTCCGGTCCGGTCTATTTTGAGTTTGGTCCGGTCTGCGGTCCGGGAATTTTGATGAGTTCATTCTTCGGTCCGGTCCGGTTCAAAACCGGTCCAGTCCGATCCGAACCGCAAACTAACTTTTATATAAAATTCATGTATATTTGAAGGTGTATTCTATAATAACTACAAATAAAGTACATATATAAGCACTACTAGTATAAATGTTTGATACAAAAGTTATATAATTGTTAGAAGTGACTAAGATTATCAACTTTGTACAATTAAATATGTTGTAACACATGTAAAAAGGGTTGATTATGGTCCAAATGGTCTGGTCCTAGCACAAAACGGTCCAGTCCCGGCCCGGTCCTGCCTCGAAATGGTTCGGTCTGCAGTCCATATATTTGTTGAAATTCGGTCTGCGGTCCAGTCCGGTTCTAGACCGATGCTCAGCCCTAGTTTTACCTATATGCATACCTAAATTTGTAATCTTAGAAAACATGATATGTTAGAGTTAGGGTTTGTAACCCTATTCCCTAGTCCAAACATGAGATAACCCTAAACCCTAGTTTAGGAGTCGATCTAGATCTAATTAATGTAATGTGAATACACGGTGACACATATGTAGTATGTATATTTCAGATCGAATACTTTGTTGCTTGGATGTTTGGATACACTCTTCAAGTATATGAGATATCTACATGGCGTCTGCAATGGCATAAGGTATGTGGTTACATTTATGAATACATATAATGGATTTTGAGTTTGCTAAGGTTTCTCGATGAGATTGAACGAAAGATAAGTTGCTTGCTTGTTTATTTACTTCTTGCAAATTATAAAGTTCCTATGAGAATCATGTAAAGTAAATAACAATATTTTTAACCCTGGGTTAGACTGATCTTAATGGTGATGCACACAAGCCCAGGATGGACAGTGATTATACCTGAGGTAGTAGACCAGATATGGGTTAGAATATGAAAACAAGTTTATGTTCTTATGTGCAAATAACATATGTTAGTTATATGCTTACTTGTGATTATTGGATGAACCCACATACCAATATAGAAATATACTGATCATGTATTTGTTTGTTGGCATTTTAGGCATCAAGTATACTTGATTCGTGGACATGAGGCTATAGAATAAAGATGTTGAAGTTACTAAAGTAATTCATGTATAATGGTATATCATCATACATGTACAGGTTCACTCTTTCTAAAATTTATGTAACTCCTTAGAGGAGCTTTTTATGCAAACATGAACATATTTGTACACTAATTGAAATTGTTTACTATTTTGTATTATTTCTTGAATCTGATTCAGAATTTTTGAGTAATGATTCACAACTTTAAGGTCTTTTAGATACTCAAAAGTACGGGTCATTACATTTGGTATCAGAGCACATATTCATCAACTAATACTTAATAGTCTATAATTTTAAATCATCCTTTGAAATTTAAGAGAAAAATTAGTAAAGTATAATGTATCTTTTTGGTTTCTTATCTCACATTTTTGTCTACTTCTCATCTCTTTCCTTAAAAAAAGCCTTGAAAAGAAATTGTTAACTAGAGAAGTAAAATGTGAAAAGAAGTAACCTTTTGTGTAGGTCCCTCTAGAGAGGGTAGACACTAGAAAGAGACATGTATGGGTAAGCCCTTTCTTAGAGGAAGGACTTGGTTTAGAGTATGAAAACTGTAGTGGGTCAAGGGATACAGAACTCTGAGAGGTAGAGTATAGTCCCTAACTCTAAAATCTTAATTTTAAATAATGAACATGGTGTGGTGGTATAGGACACCACTCATGTGAAACTTGAAATCGGGAATAAGAAAGATAAAGGGATGGGTTTAGGTGACCCAGTCTCCCATGCATGTGTGCATGAGGAGCATGACTCTTATGTAAGAGGTATTAAGAAATATATGAACCCAATAGTTATATATATATGAAAATGAAAGTTTGAGTATAACTTGTCCAAACCCCTCATGTTGTCTCTAGAAGTTTGGTGGTGGTGGCCAATCCCATGGAGGGGAAGGCTGATGTAGCACCAAGCCCTGGAGGGGAAGGTGACCCAAGTTCACTAAATGGACATAAACCAGGAGGGGGTATTCTAGGAATTGAGCCAACATGGGTTGATAAGTTATAATGATAAAAGTTATGCATCATGGTAAAAACATATCTATGAAACCTTTAGTGTTAGTGTGCCAACCTGGGGTGGGTCGACACAAGAGTGGGAAAATGATCTAGGAGGGAGGCAAAACCTTAGATCTTTGGATTATGTTGTGGCTAGAGAGCCTAACCCCCTCCAATGAGCCAAGAAGGCACCCTAGACTAGGACTTTCCCTTAAAAGGTAAGTGAATAAATGTATTTAAGTATTGAGATAACCTTAATCCTCACCTAGAGGGGTGAAGAGTTAAAGATATAAATATGAAATCACTTATATTCTTTGAACCCAAGTATGCCATCTCTGAGTGACACAAATGGTCAAGCCTAGGATTGGGAAGACCAACAAAATGCCAAGCCCAGGAGAGAAGGTAGCCTGAGTGGACGACCAAGCCCAAGAGGGAAGGTGGCCTAAGTCCATAGTGTAAATGTTTAGGATCAAGTTCCTGGAGGGGAAGATCACAGAAGGTCAAGCCCATGAGGGAAGAACGACATGGCACCAAGCCCGGGAGGGAAGGTGGACCGAGCCCAATGTTGGGACTACACTGCATAATGTCTACTCAAAAGAGAGAGATGAAGGTAATCCGGGTTAAAGAATTAATTAAGAGAATAATATGCTTAAAAGATGTGACATCTCAAAAGAAACCCTTAGGGAGGGTAGAGTCCTAATGCAATTCTAGGGTCAAGTAGGTGTAATAGAGGTACATAGGACCGATGGGTTGGGAGTTGATATGCCATGAATGCACATGACTGAGTGGTTGGGAGGTAACCATTCAGTTTTCCCTAGGCCCATGTCTCAGGAGGCTGTCCACCTTCATAACGTTCATGTGGCCCAAAAGGGTGAATGTGAAAGACACTCCCTTGATGCATAAGGATGAGATCACTCCAAAGGTGCTTATACCCCTAGATTCCTCAAGGATTTGGCTAAGGCTCATAATGATACATGAGGTGTAAAAGATATAATGAAGTCATAAAAGCTTGAGAGAAGTGTGCCCTAACTTAAGAGTAAGAAAAGGGACACATGACTCCATGGAACATACATATACTATGAAATTATGAACAAGTAATTTTAGAGTCATATCGAGTATGATTCAACTTAATATGTAAAATTGAAAGATAATGTGTGGATGTACCATCTCTGCTCTTGGAATGGAATGAACTTTATGTTTGGGCTACAGTCAAATGCTTATTTCATCTCATTATGAGGGAGGGAGATTGGATAGACACACATTATGCTTAAAAATTGAGAGAAAGAGGATGAATATCCTACATTGAATGTGTAATGACATGACCTAGGGTTAGAGGTGTTACCTCACCCTGGTGTGAAAATAATGAATAATAGGTTGGAAACCTAGGTGAAAAGAGAAATCACCAAGTAATAATGAAATCACCAATGAGAATGAAATCATCAAGTGATGATAAGAGGTGTATACTATGGATGTGGATATATCTGAATTTTAATTCAGGTGCCAATCTTAGTAATAAAAAAAATTCATATACTAAAGAAAAGTTTCTAAGCTATCTAAGTGGGGTACTAACCCTAAGTTTTAAAGATAATATAAGTTATAGTTCACCTAGGTTTAGTAGGCCTAAATTTTGAGGACAAAATTCCTTTTAAGGAGGGGTGAATGTTACATCCTTGAAATTCGTAGATTTCAAGCCAAAATGAATTAGGGAATATATAACAATGGAGTGATTTGAGGGATCTTGATTGATGATTCCCAACCCTAAACTCATAATAAATGTTCAATTTAAGTTAATAATGTACTTTTGAACATATATGCCACCGGGTTTTGTGTGCTCGCCGCTGGGTTTTGCTCTCGCGATCGCCAGGGCGATTTAGGGTTCGCTCGCCGCCGACCCTGCTCGGGGGGGGAAGGAGGTTGCCTGTCGGAGCGCAACACTTTCCCTTCTCCCCCTGGGCTGCTCTCCTTCCTCGACTTCATCTGTGTGGTTCTTTGGCGGGGGTCTCTGCTTTATCCCCTCCTTCGCCCGCCCTTCTAAGCGACACTGCGTATCGGCTTTGGGGCTAGTGGCAGCGGCATTTTGGGGGTCTGGGCGGGGGTCTGGCTCGCTCCGGTGCCGTGTGGGCGTGGGCGACGGCTCGTGAGGTCCCGTTCTCCGGATGGCGGTTCCTTGGGAGTCCGTGGTCTCTCCGGTGGCGTGTGGGCGTGGGTGACTCGTGCTTGCTGGTCGCGGCGCCTGGCAGAGCTTCTGCACCATCTCCTTCCTCCTTTCCTCTTTCAACGCGATCCAGTTTTTGGGCGGCGGGTCCTTGCTGGCCGCCTGAGATCCCGATCAAGCACCCTCTTCGACTGTGGCAGTGCTGGGGGCGACACGGGGTGGGGACGATGAGGAGGAGATGGAGGTTCTTGTCCGGTGTGGGGCTGGGCAGCGGATCGTTGCTTTAGTTTTGTTATCTTCTGCTTAGGTTTTTTCTATTTAGGTTTGTTTGTCTGTGGTAGGTTTCTTCTGTCCTTTTTGTCACCGTCTATCGGTGTTTCCTAGTTGTGTAGTTTGGTTTTGTTCCTCCAGTGGGAGTGCTTGTGTCGTTTGTTGGTGGTGTCGTGCCGCGGGTTCCTTCTTTGGCAGACGGTGAGATCGGGCACCCCTTGGTGCTTTAGGCAGAGGAGGAGGAAGCTGGGTTTGGGCTTCGTGCGGGTCTTCCACCCCCTGTTTGCAGTGGTGGTTGGGAGTGGTGGTGGAGTTCCCAACACCCTCTACTCCCCACCTTTGTATCCGCATGAGCCATCCTTCCTTTGTATCTGCATCACTGGGGTTTGGCCTCCTTCCCGGGTCTGCTGGTTGGCAACCTTAGTGCGTCGCTAGTAGTTGTGTTTCTCGTCCTGTTTGGTGGGGCGTTGTGTCTGTGTTGTTAGTTTTGCGTCGTTGCTTTGGGGTCAAGCTCTTTGTCAGGTAATCTTTCGTTGTCTTCATGATGGTAATATCTGTCAGTGGCTTTGCATACTCCTCTCAAGATGTACTCATAGGTTCTGGTAGATTGACGAATTCCATCCCAGATAGCTGTTTGAGACAGCCACTACAAGAGGTGGACGGTGCAGAAGCGTACCTATCGCATCCCAATCTGAGCCTGGTGCTATGTCTTTCCACAAAAGGAGTTGCTTCTTGGTTACTTGTTGTGAGATGTCTATCTTGTAGATGCCGTATGGCTTACTTTTAATGATATTGAGCTATTTAAAAAAAATGTACTTTTGAACATATTTGTTCGTATGAGGTGAATATAAGATGAAATAGTTACCAAAGCCTCATGTTTGGTAATTAGGAATGTGACTAAGCTCATGGAGCCTTTGGAAGGCCCAAGATGTGGTTCATGGGCCTTAGGGTCACTTTTCAGCCCAATTGGATAATCAAAGTTTACGTATGGGTCCCTGAGACATGATTTTGGATATTGTGGATATTCGTGATCATAATAGGTATCCAAAATAATCACGGTTGATGGATAATCAGAATATAAGATAATGAGAGGATTTCTAGGGTAATCCAAGATAATATGTGGTTTAGATAATTAATTAAAGGATTATACACCTTTTTTCTGGGAAGCCAAATAAAGGAACAATATGTAACCTAAAAGAAATAGGAAACATGGTTTAAAGGAAAGTAGAAGTTTGTAACCCAATGAACCCCACTTATGAAATATAATTATAAAAGAATTGAATGAGTTTCCAGGTGGAGAGGATAATTGGTGTAAAGGATATACCAAGGAAAGAGAGTCATGATGTGCCTTGCCTTCTTCACATATTGCTTGTACGCAAAGGAAGAGGTTGGATAAAAGGAAACTTTGTTATGTCTTGAGGGCATCATAGTAACCCTCTCTTTAGAAGGAAACTAGTCCCAATGAATTAGGATTCATGGGGAAGGATTCCATGCACAACATGGTTATATATATGGATATAGATGCCTATCCTTCTCATACATAAACCCCCTCCTACTTGTGCCGTCGTTTGCCTCCTCTTAAACCCTAAGAGATCCTCCGACCATCTAGTTAAGAAACCACCGACTTATCTGTGAGCCAAGGAAGGAAATGTAGATGTGGTCTTCTGAGTCTGATGAGAGACTAGACCTGCAGTTCTCTTTCCACCCTTCTTCTTACGTTATATGGGGAGGATGGATGCCCAAGCGCCTAGTGTGTAACCAGTGGTTACACCATCGCAGGGTTTGGCGGTACGGGAGGAGGTCAGGAGAGCAGTAGAAGGCTAACTCCCTGGCTTGCGTCGTGAGCAGGTGGTGCTGCCATGGCCAAGGCTCAAGCCTTACATGTAGTGCAAGTTCAGAGAGGTTCGAGCGGGCTATGCCATAAGCATGGGTAGGCGAAGTTAGTGAGATGGAGGGTGAGAGGTGGGCCTCGAGGACAAGATGTTGTAGTAGCATTAGAGAGCAAAACCCTAGGATTCAACACCTTCATCGACTGGGACGTTGGGCCCGGAGGTGCTGCGGGTTGCAACACTGGTGACGTCACACAGGCGTGCGGTACTTCATGTGAGGCGTTGGGTGAAGATGGCATCAGAGACATTGACTACGAGATCATGGTGCAGAGTGTGTCTACAACCAAGCCATGAGGATGTGAAGGTGGTGAGAGAAACCCAGGAACTTTGGGAGTGCTCCACAAATGGCCGTCGTGGCTGTGGCCCTGCCCAACGTTGGCGAGAACCACCCGAAATGGAAGCGGCGGCAAGCAGGCGCAGTCATGCGCGAGGGCAAAAGAAGGGGATGCTTTCCTTGCAATCGTGTCTCTAGGACGGAGGAGAGAGTAGACGGGGATGAGGTGGCATGGGCATGCCTTGTGTATGGCTTTTCAACATGGGCGGCAGGTGAGGCAGGCGTCGACGGTGGCATTATGACCCATGCGGAGGGCTGGTGAATGGGGGTGGAGATGATAGATGGAAAACCACACTGCTTCAATGCAAACCAACCGGTCCAGGGGTGGTTCAAGATGGACTATGGGTCAACTTGTTAAAACCCAGCTTGCTACAAATACAGACAATACTAAGGTAAGTGCTTACTTGTGTACGCCACATTGACCCATTAATGATAAACTTACGAAATTTATAATGATTGATGGGATGGTTGGATCAAGACAGACTTTATATAAAAATTTCTCAGAAAAATGAGAGGAATCCAAAGAAAATATAATCAGAGTCTAATTAAGCTTCTTGTTCCAAAAGTATATGCAATACCTATTAGAAGTGTTTAGTATAAAGGAAAACCTAGATTTTGTTGAAACTGATGTTTAATTAAGTAGTTTTGTTTATGATGAGTTAATACCTAATCTTGTTATGTATAATGAAGAGATCTTTGCTAAAGATGAATAATTGATGATTCTAGATTAATAATCTTATTCATGCTGATTTAGGGTTTTGAAACCAATGTGAATATCGTGCTATGATCTTAATGCTAGTAAAATGATCCAGGTATCATGAATAGTCTAATATGCTTAAGATGACGATAAAGGGTTTTACCTAATATGCATAACTTAATTTGTAATCTTAGAAACCATGATATGTTGGAGTTAGGGTTTGTAACCCTAATCCCTGGTCCAAACATAAGATAACCCTAAACCCTAGTTTAGGAGCAGAACTGGATCTGATTAATGTAATGTCAATATATGGTGACAGATATGTAGTATGTATATTTCAGATTGAATACTTTGTTGCTTGGATGTTTAGATACACTCTTAAAGTATATGAGATTTCTGTATGATTTCTGCAATGGCATAGGGTACGTGGTTAAGCTTTTGAATACATGTAATGAGTTCTGAGTTTGCCGAGGTTTCTCAATGAGATTGAACGAAAGATAAATTGCTTGATTGTTTATTTACTTCTTGTAAATTATAAAGTTCTTATGAGTATCATGTAATGTAAATAACAATATTCTGAACCCTGGGTTAAACTGATCTTAAGGGTGATGCACACAAGCCCAGGAGGGACAGTGATTACACCTAAGGTAGTAGACCAGATATGGGTTAGAATATGAAAATAAGTTTATGTTCTTATGTGAAAATAACATATATTAGTTATATGCTTACCTATGATTATGGGATGAACCCACGTACCAATATAGAAATATACTGACCGCGTATTTGTTTTTTAACATTTTAGATATCAGGTATACTTGATTCGTGGACATGAGTTTACAGAATAAAGATGTTGAAGATACTAAAGTAATTCATGAAGGTTTAGATATAATGGTATATCATCATACATGTACATGTTCACTCTTTCTAAAATTTATGTAACTCCTTAGAGGAGCTTTTTATACAAACATGTAAATATTTGTTCACTAATTGAAATTGTTTACTATTCTGTATTATTTCTTGAATTTGATCCTGGAATTTATGAGTAATGATTCATGACTTTAAGGTCTTTTAAACACTCAAAAGTGTGGGTTGTTACAGTAGTAAAGATGATGACACTCCAGAAGATACAGTTGCAAGTTCTATTAGGCCACATATTCTTACTTTAGCATGTAAAATATGATGTAAAAATATCTTTCTAGATCCTCCTGGACCATCAACAAAAGTTATTCCTTATTTTCCATTAGTCAGTCTAGTATTATAACTCTATAAGAACATTTCTAATCATAATTTAGTTGTGATATAGCCATACTATTTTCATCAAACACAACAATATTTAACTCCTCTTCTACCTTTCGTATAAGTTCTCACATTCATCTCGAATGAAATGTTAAAATTAGATAATAATTTTCCCATTGACTCTAAGCACTTTCTAACGCAATACAAAGTATTATTACAAGTGTTTGTCTACTCCTTTATTTTCCTGTCATAAAAATCTATATTCATTGTATCTTTGAACTTTCCCATAGAGCTATTGGGGTGACTAAAGCACAATTATTATAGTAGAAAACAATTGTCGGGGACTTGAAGGCATTTGAAATAGGACTACTTCATCAAGACAATCTTTAATAGTGTTAGCATAATCTAATAAGTTGATATAATTAACTGATTTTTAGAATGTTCGACATTGGGTCGCATTCACATTCTTTTCATCAAAAGATGTAGCACCTTTGACATGATTCAATAAAAAAGTCAAGTAATAATGTTCACCTCTGGTAGGTTTTTCAAATATAATCCTTCCATTGAAGTTTTATTCTTTCTTATAGACCCAACACCTAGAATTTTTGTATCACACATAATGCTCAAGAAACTTCATATACAAGTATATTTGATCTTCCCGATCAATGCAATTTATCTTAAAGTGTTCACTAATTATTATTCTTGAAAAGTGGTCATTGTTTACAACTATTGAAAAATCCTATTTTTCATGGAATGTAATGGTATGCATATCCTCAAAATGAAGTTATAAGCATATTGCAGATGGATGTATTCCATTCAAAGGAAATTGATAAACTATCCATGTTGCTTCATTTGGCGATACCCATCTTCTAGAAACAAAATTAGCAATTTCATTGTGCACGTTCTTAGTTTTCTTTTCATTCACTTGAAAGAATAGCACACTGGTGTCCTTTATATATTTACTTATATAAATACTTCATAACTTTAATTGAAGAAAAAAATGTGTTGAATTTTGCTAGTAAGTATGGATTATATGGAACAATCCACCGATTATCAATTGTTTTGGAACCAAGTGCTATTAGATGATCAATCTCTCTTCGTCGATATAGAGGATAGGAAGTTTTTGCTTGGGTTGTTATTGATCATACATCTTTTGGGCAATATTTCTGGCATTGACCATTCTCTATATCTAGAACTCCACCCATGTACCATATGTTTCAGTACCATTTAATGTATATGTAAATTCATCACCCATTCTAATATTTTAACGTAGACATATTGTTCATATCCTCAGGTGTGGTAATATTTTGATTCTTTTCTAATATGTTAAGGAAACATGCATGTGGAAATATCCTTTTTAGATATTCTATAGCATAGGCATAACGAATAACATGTCTAAACACATCTCTTTTAAAGAGATCAACTTCTACTTATTCTAATGTTTCTTTTAATGCTCTAGCAAGTAGATTCTGCTTACTTTGTGATTCTTTAAAATGTAGTAACTCCCTTTTCACTTCATCCCATAATGGGTTGTAGATGATATTTGAAAATATATCATGTTCCTTGTATGTCTGAACTAATGACATTGCATCGAGATAATGATGTCTCATATCTTTAGGACCACCGAGAAAGAAGTTGGAAGAATGACCCTTTTTCCAACCATACTACCACTATTTTGTCCATTATTATAGCTATCAAAAACCCCTTAATGTAGATCAACTCGTATTTTTTGTTGATCTCTTTTGACATAATCACGGCTGCTTTTAAGTTGGCAATATACTATTTTAGAAGTCTACTTAACATAACAAAATCAAATTGTCATTGGATCTGATTTGTAGTTTGTAACAATAATACTCACAATGTGATATAGTTTTCTTCTGCTTCTTTTTGTATTTTAGAGCTAAACATGAAAAATTACAAATAAATGCATGTTTTTTTGATGAATAATCATACCAAGTTTAATAAATGTTACCTCTATTCAATTATTGAAAAAAACATCTATATCATTGAAATGTAGTAAATCAAATTATGTGACCCTAATAATTTTTTGACTAGTCTTTTAATCATGACTTGAAAATTCCTCATGCCAACTAAGTTCACTTTATGGAAATGATAAAAGGTATTCTAAAAGATCATAACATCCATAGTAATAATGAACACAATGACTACTTCCAATATGTGTTTAAACACTAATGTTCGGCTGAAAACTTATATTGATATTATTTTTATTCCAACTTTCAATCCAAATAGTAGCAAATTGTAAGGAGGTTGGTGCATTCGAAATACTTTGATGAACATAAATATCTAACATACTCCATTGTATTGAGATCCTTTAATCTTCAAAATAATTTTGAGTAAGGGTTTCCTTGTAATGTATTGACCAGTACCCTAATGATCAGTATCATAAAATTACAAATGTGTATGTGATACTTGACTATCCTCTTGCATCATATTATTTATAAATGACATATATGCCCTTTACCTTGAATGTATATATTCCTTTATTTGCTTTGAATTATTATTATTTTCTTTCACACCCATGGATGTAAAAGCAAGGGTGTCATTATATGTTCTTATACATTATCTAAGGTGGACAACCTCTTCATTTGATGAGGTATATAAACAACATAATCCTGATGGAATATCATTTATTGCAAGAATAATCTCCCCATCATAGAAAAGAATGTCATATCTTCATAAGGGAATGTCTTTGCACCATAGTGTTCATAGTTTTTAAAACTAGGAAGTATGTATGTCTCTTTAGGTATCACTAAATTTGTTATCATGTCTCCTCTAATCTTGTCATGGTTTATTTTTATTTATCTTTTAGGTGGAAGCCAAATTTGTTTCACTAATAATCGATGAAGATCCAATTTCATGTGTACTAGAAATTTTGGAGGGTGAGCATTGTTTCTCTGAACATCCAACTAACAAAGTTGCCTAAGAAGGAAATGAATAAGTAGTGACTGTATGTAACATACCAAAATTTGGGCATTATATATATTTTGAGATACAACCCATAAATCCCCCTGAATTTAGTTCATTTTCACAATAGTCCTTCCTTCTTAGTCCCTATCATTATTTTGGTCAAATTGCCAATCATTATATTACTGAATCACCCTGACAACATTGAGTGAAAATTAGTTGTGGTGTTCCAATACTTGGACAAAGTCTTGTAATTCAGGAATAAACTCCATTTATTAACTAGTGGCTTGAGAATCATAATGAAAAACATATATTTGAATGGACGATGACAATAAATAAACTAGTCGTATATGAACCATAATTAGAGATGTAATTACTATTATTATCTAGCTCAAGAGAGATTATAGCCATGATTAGATTATATGGAATTTTTAAACTAATAGAGATAATATACTATTAGCCATTATATCTATACTACATTAAAAAGAGCGTGTTTGTTGTATTAATTACCATTGCGCCATTTTCATTTTTTATAAAATGCTCCAACCAATCACGTTGCGGCTTTTTGAACTGGTGTTCTCTCCTTGATTCTCTGTTCTCACATTTTTTCACTGTTCTTTTCTATTTTTCAAAATGATGGACTGTCCTTTACCCTTTCTCTTCTTTCCTTTTTTCTCAAATTTTTTTCTTTATTTTTCTTTCAAATGTCATGCTCACCTCAAAACTCCACCACCGTAACACGAACCACCATCCCACGTCCCTCTTTGCATGTACCGTCTTTCTCTCATGCTATTCTACGATCTCTAACCTCAATGTGTTTACCGTTACTCCAGATTTTTTCCCTCATGTTCGCGTAGTCATTTTCCTCTCCGGAACGGCCAATCATTCTTCCCAGATATTTTCCTTCCTATTCAGTCACTGTAATTTTCTCCCTCAATCTCGAAACCTCCCTTTGACATAGTCTGCTTGGACTTTAGAACGGCCATTCACGTTTACCCATATATTTACTTATCTTTTCAGTTTTTTGTAAAATAATAAAATATTGATATCTCATCCCAAACGATATTGGATTCTCAATAAAAATGCTATGTTTTCCATGACTCATTTATTTCTCTCGTCACAATGTCTAACATCAACACTGAATGACACATTTGTCTCTCTTATCTCATATTTTTTCTCTTCGACCCCACAATTTCCACGGTCATTTTTTCGAACATGTGCCATTTTCTCTCCTTACAGAACATTTTGACCAGTAAAATCAATAAATTCAAAACATTACAACCTGATGACTCTTTCTCCGCTCTTTTAGTTATTTTTATTTATTTTCCCCTCATCATGCACGGTAATAAGAAAGGAGTGGAGTGCGTATTTATTTCACTTTTCCATTTTCACGCACACAATTTCCAAATCTTGTTCAATTTATCCTAACTGTTCTCCCACTCTCTCCATGTTTCGCTTTGCCTTCCCAACAAACTGCAACTTTGACTCCATCCGTATCTATCTTTATATTCTCTCCTCCATCTTTGCTTCCCATTCCAAACCAGGCCAGAGTGCACAATCTTTTCGAAAGCCTTCACATCAGTGGTATGTGGCTAGCCCTTTGAATAAATGATACTCTTTATTTTTCTTTTCTAATTACCATGGCGAACAAGTTCTCACTATTCTGAGAACAATCCTCGCCAACATTAAAATTATGTTTGTACACTTTCAGCGACATGACAGAGTACACAATCTTTTCTGAAGCCTTAGCCTTCGAAACAAAAGTTTCAGAGCATCAGTGGTAATGTGGCTAGCCCTTTGAATAAATGATGTGGCCTTTTCTGATATCTTACCGCTTGGATCATCAGGTATATCCCGATAAGGCCTCGGATGGATTCGGGATGCCCTTTCCTCCTAAACTCCTATCCAGTGCTGACCCGATTTGTGAGTGGATATCATCATATAAATCATGAAGGTGATTTTTTTTATTCTTCTATGTCTATGGATGATGTTGTGATGGCCGTCTTTCTATAAAGTTCATTTCTTATTCCACATTAACAATATATGCAACACACATAACTTCTTGGCACAGATGTCATGGCTGGGGCATCAAGCAACTCTTGTAGTAGTTGGGGACTTCTGGTGACGAAGAGGCTCTTAAAAAAGCATAGGAGGCCAAATTATATACTACCTAACTCAAGGGTGCTTCTCACAACAGAAACTGACCACCAAGGCCAATCAAGAGGCAAGTGTTAGACTGCTCCTATAGTGCACCCAGTTAACCGAAGTGCCCAAGTGCGGTACCAACAATTGTCGAGCCAATAAAAAAGTCGAAATTGCCCAATAACAAAGATTATTCGGAATACTATGGAGAAACCATATGCTATTTCTCCTACTAATCAGCTCGGCACCAACAACGTCACTTGTATCAATTGAGTGTTAGGACGTGTATTTGGGATGGACACGTTGTTACATTGGTAGCCCAATTCAATTATTTTATTTACTTATAACAGCTAAAGAACGTGGTTTACTCTATCCCAAGGTTCTATGCTACTATTACTTCTATTTTTCATTTCTTTTACTCTCACATAATGGAAAAATTATTTAAGTTTATGTGATTTTGAATTCATTGTGGGATGTAAATATCTCATGTGAAATCTAATTTTATATATTTTTATAGCTATTTTCATGAAGGCTTAAGCAAGAGGCCATGTGATTTTAGCTATGCCTCACCACTATCATTTGGGCGCGACACTTAGCATTCTCTATGTTAGCATTATTACATACCTTTAAATAACTATAATATTTGATTGTCTATTTATTCCAAAATTATTTTCTTAAGCTTTATCAACTAATTTAGATATTTATAATGTTAGTTTTATGTTCATTATTTGACATGTGATAGTGCCCATTTATGTGAAATGAAACTATTGCAAAATCAAACCACACTCAACGAGGTCGTATACTCAAAGTTATTTGATTTTATTGGGTAGTTGGATAGATATTATAATTAACTACTATGGATACATTTTTGTTTCGATGTGGTGCAAAATTTTTGACCATTGCATCCATATAGTATCTAATATAATTACCAAATCTCAACTATGCTATACAATTATGAATGCATTCAACAATAACATATTTTTACTAAAAAAAAACGACTTTGCTTTACTAATTGAAGGCATATCAGTGTTAGTTTATTACAAAATGAACCAATGAGATTTAATACATTTAACATATTTCTTTCAGGATAGACCCCCACTTCCCATGATTGTTTTTGTCTGTTTCTAAAGAAATCCTAGCCATATGGCACATAATTGTAGATTCTTTGAAAAGGTCATTACAAGATCAATTACATTCCACTGATATTATATAATACAAAATAGGTAGTGCCAACTAATTAGTGGTATTGGAGTATTACCAAACATTTTTAATAATACGTTAAAATTGACTTTAATTTTTGATAGCTAGAATTTTATAAAATATGTTGGAGAATCTTGATTTATATCGTATTTATAAAAAATTGAGTTGAAGAATTTCCAAAACATAGTATGAGCATCTTGATGAAAGAATTCATATTTTTAACATAATACATCCTCATCTTATAATTAGAAAAAATAATACATCTATAATCTTTTTCACATTATGTATGATTATAAAATCCACTATAGACCAAAATAAACACATTATACAAAGATGACCATACAACACTTGGCCGCGGTTATTTGTCCGCGTATGAAACGGTCGGAGGCCATTTCCTTCTTCGTTTCCTCTTCCTCCCATCCCCTTCAACCAGAAGACCCTAAGCATCCCTTCTTTCATGTATATAGTCCTACACACAACGCCTCCCCAACCTAGCCTTTCTCATAGCCGACCCAAGACTGGGAAGTCATGCCTTCCATTGTCGTCCAGGCTTCCATGGCTAGCCATGCTCCCCACCTAAACTGACCACCATGGCAGAACAACAAATAGACCTGCTACTCATCAGCGGTTCCTACACGCTTGATCACCACTGGGGTTAATCACAATCTGTAGCCTGAAGGTCCCCATCCTCACGGTTATCAGCTTCAGCCCCGCCACCTCAGACATAGGCCATCCATGAGCGACCATGGATCGACGACTCTATGACCCAAACCTGCAACTAACGAAGCAAAGGCCTTTTCCTCCTCCCTCATCCACCGAGGCTCCCCACAACTAGTTGACAACCTATGAAATTCCTCCGCCTATTTTGGATCTCGCCAACACCCACAAGACCACCACTACGATGGCAATGGCAGAAGCCTGAAACAACAAACTCCACCGTAGGTCTGCATACTTGATCGACCTCCTACAAACAGTGGTGTCGCCACTTGCACTACCTTCCCCTCACTACGCCTCCACACGCTTCTTTCTCTCCTGCTCCCCCAGACATGGTTCCACATGCACTTGCATCTCCAGTAGCGTCGTCAACAACCATGCCCTCCTCCACGGTGGCAACAATAGGATTCAAGAGAGGATCTATCACCACCGGCTGAACTGATATGCATACCACCGTCTTCCCTCGCCAGCATGACCACAAATCATCCATCTCAACACTGTCCGAAGGAGCCTGCTCCAGATTTACTGCCAACCTACCTTATTCACCCCGGCGAAAATGATTTGTTAACGCGCAATACAAGTTAAGTGCAAGTAAAAAATTGAGAAGTTTTGTCTTTTTGAAGGTGGTTTTAGTAAGTGGGCAGGGGGTGACGTGACGGGGTTTAATTGGATAGCTAGGTAGAGGTTATGTAATTGATAAATAAAATTATTTTGACTTTTGAATCGTGATGAATTTTTTGACAAAACAAAAACTATTTGATTCCTTATAAAAATGCATTCCAACATGACTCATATTGATATATTTTTAATAAAAAAAATGAATCGGTTATTCTAGATGCCAATGAATCATTTTGGGCATCAATTAACCATCTTTGTGTGTCATTAGCCATTTATGGGTGTCATTATGTTGTTTTGGTTGTTGATACCTTATTTGGGCGTCATTGTAAACTTATGGGTGTCAATGAACTATTTTATGCGTCAATTATCTTATTTGGCGTCATCTTTATACTTTTGGGTGTTAATGAACTATTTTGGGCATCAATTATCTTAATTGGCGCCATCTTTATACTTTTGGGTGTCAATGAACCATTTTGGGCGTCAATTAACCATTTTTGGGTGTAAATAACCATTTACGGGCGCCATAGCATCCAAAATGTCTTATTTGGGTGTCATTTTAAACTTCTGTGTGTCAATAAACCATTTTGGGCGTCAATTACCTTATTTGGGCGCCATCTTTATACTTTTGAGTGTCAATGCGTCATTTTGGGCGTCAATTAACCATTTTTGGGTGTCAATAACTATTTATGGGTGCCACAATATCCAAAATGCCTTATTTGGGCGTCATTTTAATCTTCTAGTTGTCAATGAACCATTTTGGGCATCAATTACCTTATTTGGGTGTCATTTTAAACTTCTAGGTGTCAATGAACCATTTTAGGCGTCAATTACCTTATTTGAGCGTCATCTTTATACTTCTGGGTATCAACGAACTATTTTGGGCGTCAACTAACCATTTTTGGACGTCAATAACCATTTATGGGCACCATAATAGGTTGTCAATTAACCTATATATCATTTTTATATATTTTTTCTCAAACATATGTCAATATTAGGCTTGTTAGATTTGTATTTTTTATAACGAAACAAACAGTTTTTGTTTTATTAAAAATTTCATTACGGTTCAAAAGTTATAAGCGAAATAAATTTATTTACCTATTGTATATTTTCAAAAAACCCACCCAATCAGCATCAGCCACGTGGGCGGTTTGGAGGCTGGCTTCAAGTTGGTTTGAGTGCGCGTGAAGCTGCGCGTAACCAACGTGAGGGTGCCCAAATCTTAGTTCTTCACCCCGCTGATGACCGCGACGAGATCTGCTGTGATGTGACAAAAATATCCTAACCATACATTCATCTAACAACCGTATATGACTTATCTCATTGCTGATGAGTGTACGGATGAGATGTGTCTGCTACAACAATTGGAACAACATCCATCATAGCGGATTTGATCCCGATACGGCCTACTTATCGACCAACTGCAGTTCAGATTCGGTCATGACGACCTCTTTTCTCAGGACGTCCTGACGACTGTTCTGGCCGCATGATTAGAATTTTAAGTTCCCGCTCTCCTGGGCGGAAGTGTAGCCGTCCGATCTACATGGGGGCAACTTAGTCTTTGGTCACCCCCACTAACACTGGCACACCCACGTCGTGGCGCCCCTTCGTCTGCCAGTAGACTCGATTAGATGGTGAAATGATGACAGTCCTCGTTACCTTCTCCAGCAAGCCTTCTACGACAAGCCTTCTCCAGCAAGCATTTCCGTTCTCCCTCCCGAACAACAGCACCAACGAAGATCCCTTCTCTAGCAGGCGAAATAGCAACAACAACAACACCGACGACGTTCAACATGGCAGACGAAAAAATCCATCACTTGATATTCCTCTCAAGCGACGATGAGGAGCCTATCCAGAAGGAAAGGAATTTCTCAACACCCCCACCGGAGTTCAAAGAGAACAAGGGGTTTCTAGTTGATGCTTACACTGGCGACACTGAGAATCGATGTGAAACAACTGCCGCCGAGGTCAAAAGTAAGAGAGGGTGTAAGCGCTCAGACGATGTCAAGGGTAAGCGGCCTGAAATCGGTTGCAGCCACCGTAGGAGAATATTTAGATTTTCCGCATCAAGCGAAGATGAGGAGGACGTGTGTAGTCCATCAAAGCCGAAGATGCGTTAGTACCTAACTGAACCTCATCACTACAAATCTAAAGGACCGTTGTTGAAGCGGCGTTCTACAGGATGCTTGTTTGAACGCCTGCACTCTGAAGGCATGCACCCTGAGTTACCTGCTATCCTTCTGTTGCATATTGACATGCTGAACTGGATTTGGCTCAGCAACATTCCAAAATATATAGTGCTCTACTTCGTTCTAACTACCTTTCTTCTGACAAATCAGAAAGTATACTGTTATATTTTGTTTTATGCTATCAACCTCAATGTCGTAGTAAAATGATGGGTTGTTGTATGCTTCATTACGAAAGTACTCTTGTAGAGCAGTGGCCTCACCAGCTATCATTGTCTTTTGTCTCCTCCACCTCAAATGGTTCTTTAAATCCAATTTCTGAAACCCAACACATTCACGTCCACCGACCACCAATGACATTGCATCGTAAGAACTTCTTAATTGAATTCCAGCATCTTGGTTGATCTCTGCTACAACTCCTTGGACTTCTGAAACAATGCGGTTGGATCTAAGAAGGTGTGCATATTCCTGTGGGTGAAGTGCGTGGTTATGACCAACATCCCATTTAGTAATCTTCTACACATTGAGCTGGCGATCAAGCTTTAGATTAATATGCGCTTTGCACCCTGTCCTTTCTTCTCTGTGGCGCTTCTCAGTTCCTAATCAGTGATTTGTCAATAATTCGCCTGAACCAGTGGCATGCCTTATACTCCCCTTTCAAAAGCCTTGTTTATTGCAGACATATCACATAAATTGAATCTTTTCATGATCCGTATTCTTGCCCGTAAACTTCTTCTCCCATTCGATCCTCGTGGCAAACCCTTTTTGATGAGCATAATCGTTATAGAACTGATGTGCCTCGTGTACAAAGTTAAATTCAAGTTTTTCCCAGTAATCCTATTTATCAACTTCATCTGAGATCATGAAAGATAACAGGATTAATAACGTCTCTTCAAAAATAAATAATGCTTAACCAGCATGACAAAAGGAACAACCAAAGCAAATAATCATGATACAGGTAGGGAGAAAAGGAATGACTGGAATGAGAATAGGAACGACTGGAACAAGAATAGGAACGACTGAAACGGAAATAGGAACAACTGGAACGAGAATAGGAACGATTGGAACGAGAAGAGGAACAACTAGAAGGAATGAGGAAAGGAAAAGATGACAAAATCATGAATACAAGTATAGCGAGAAAGGGAACAAATCACGATGACAAAAGTAACAATAATCACGTAAAAATGAACAATGATAAGGAAAAAAGGAACTACAATAAGGAACTAACCATCAGAGTCCACATGAATAGCTTTCCCACCAATGTCATCTCCGGTGAAATCAGACGTCGCACAGGTGTGATTCAGATCAATTTCAATTCGAACGACATGTGACTCCACATCCAGATATGCGGAAGAGGGATTTGCGGAAGGAGTTGTGTCTTCAACATGATACAAATTATCTTCAACATGACAAATTTCTTCTGATATTCCTTGACAACCCTGTTCTTGAAAACCCATGTCATTTAGATCTACGTCAAACGAACATGTATTCTTGACATAATTTATCTGTTGGACATCTTGGCGTGATGACGCCGACACATAGGAGGCTTGTCCCTGTAGAGGTCCTTGGGGAGGTGATGATGGCAAAACACCAACTTAATCTTGACGCTGTGAGGACACATCAGCTTCTGAACGATGAGCATGTTGAAGGTCGTTTAACTCCATGTCAATCTGGTCCATCCATTCGTCGGCCATGATGTACTAATATGTAGAAAATGACAGTATGATATGAAAAAGCAAACCTTTACCGATGTAACTAGCCATGATACTAAAGATCACTCTTTTACTCATTGTTTCCTTAATAATATTAACAAAATAACATTCTTTCAATGAAAGAAAACAACTTTTTAAGAAATAAAAGAGTTTTAAAGGAAACAGTTTCATTTTTCTGAGATAAAAGTTGGGGAGAAGCGAACAACATTTATGAGAATAAAAGAGAAATGCAGTTAATGTAAAAGAGTTTCCTTTCAAAGAAATAAATGAAACTGTTTCATTTTTCTGAGAAAAAAGTTGGGGAGAAGCGAACAAAGTTTCTGAGAATAAAAGAGTTTCCTTTCATAAAAAAAGTCCATCACTTAGAGAAATGCAGTTAATGTAGAGGCACAATATATGATTTGGCGATCTCACTTATATGCAGAATCACGTAACAACAACAAAATCAACAAGTTGGGGAGAAGCGAACAAAGTTTCTGAGAATAAAAGAGTTTCCTTTCATAAAAAAAGTCCATCACTTAGAGAAATGCAGTTAATGTAGAGGCAAAATATATGATTTGGCGATCTCACTTATATACAGAATCATGTAACAACAACAAAATCAACAACGATCCCAGTTGAGGCATCAAACTCTGCTTGAGCGTTAAAATAACCAACAACAACCACGATGAGCGTTAAAATAACCAACAACAACCATGATCGGTAAAGATTTTTCTTTCCGCCGCCGTATCGCCGCTGCCGTCGGGAGCCAACGCCGATCTTAGTCTGGTGCAGGCGATGAAGGCCTTTTGAGCCTTAAGACAACCAACAACAACCACAACCGCTCAAGATTTTTAGACAACCAACATCAACCACGATTGCTCAAGATTTTTCTCGCCGTCGGGCCTTAAGACAACCAACAACAACCACGATCGCACAAGATTTTTCTTGCCGCCGCCGTATCACTCCCGCCGAAGAAGAGGGATTAAGTGATCTAGGTTTTGGAAGGAAAGGGAAAATGAGAGAAATGAGAGCAAGCAAGAGCGGGAGATGAGATGACAGCAACGGAAACTGTGTTCGTATGGGTTGTCTCCACGCATGGGAGAGAGAGGGTTGTCAGAAGATTGCCAAATCTTGGCACCAAAAATAAAATTTCGCCAACCCATAAATGCCCCTGGATTTTATCTAACCGTCAGTGAAAAAGTGACCTTTTCGTGCGACCAGGATGGAGTTCAAGACGTCCTGAGAAAACACCCGCTCAGGACTGGATCTTTTCACGACCAACTGCCTCACGCAGACAAGGACAAATCTATCAATAATTGTGCCAACATCTGCTACTACTTGGCACCAAATCGACACCGTGCACCATTGGCCTCGCTAGAATTGTCAGACTCCATGAACTGTAGGAGTGATCCACGTTCAACCTCCT
Organism: Alisma plantago-aquatica; assembly: GCA_963693085.1. NCBI lineage: Eukaryota > Viridiplantae > Streptophyta > Magnoliopsida > Alismatales > Alismataceae > Alisma > Alisma plantago-aquatica. The sequence goes on along the minus strand of OY856414.1, from coordinate 400,633,589 downwards.
CATTTTTTTTAAAATTAAAGAAGGATATTTTTATTCATCCCATTACCTTCTCCAGGATAAAAGGTTTAAACCCTATACAACCGAACTCTGTAGCAAAACCAGATAGACAAACCTCAACAAATAAAAACCTATTGAGCCTTTACACATGTGGAGTAAGTATAACACTGAATATCCCTAAAGTAAAACTCCCTTGCTGGAGGAGGCATCAAAGCTAGGGAGCTGAAGATGTAACTTCCTAATAATGTACTGCCGTAATCAGCTAAGCTTCGTGCCATCTGGTTTCTCCCCTTGTCTACTTTGTGTAAATACGCCCATGTATTGGTAAGGGACTCGGTAATGACCCCTTTTAACCTTCTGATCTTCCATGGGGTGTCATATGCTCCCGTTACTAAGTCGACCACCATCTTGAGATCAGTTTCGTATATCTTAATTCCTGTGCCAAACACATGATCCATATTCGAAGCGTAAAACAAGGCCTCCATATAACCTTCCACCTGGAGATACCCAGTGATGAAAAACCCCACATAACATCTCCTTCTGAGTTCCTCGCTATGCCTCCCACTGCTATGAGATAGGTCCTTCCTCCCCCTCTACTCTTCCAGCGTCTACCTACTATATTTAGCTTAATACTTCCTTGAGCAGGTCTAGACCAACTAACCAGACTATGGGTCCAAGCATTAATATGTGGGGTAACCAACATGTTTCTCGCCCATGCTTCTTCTGTTATCTTCTGCCCTCCAGACTCGTCAACAGAAGAATGCTTAGTCATCTAGTTGAATAACTGAATAGCTTGTCTCCAAATCACATTTGGGGAAATCTTTCGGCCGTTAAATCTGCTCGAGCACCTAGCCTTCCACAGAAACTATAAAACCACCTGTGGGAGCGTTCCTCGTATGAGACCTAGGAAGGAGTAATGAACATCCTTGCCCCAACATCTTCTCAAAATGCCTGCCGTGGAGAGGTTATTCTGCAGTAAAGGCAATTCTTCGAGATCTTCAAGCTTGGCCCAGAGGATCCTTGTTGTGTTCCCTTTCAAAAATAAATGATCTAAATCCTCATATGCCCCTTCTTCACAACATTCACACTTAGAGATAAGTGGAATGATACAGGATATGACCCGGTCATCTACTGCGAGTGCACGCTACAGAAGCTTCCATGTGTGAGCAACCACCTTGAGAGGGGTCATCGATGACCACAAACAATTGTGACATGGCAATGACGACCCACTATTCCATGACAAACCTTCTTTAGCTGAAGCCAGAGTGAATTTCACAGATTCCGTAGCCATCCAGGTCGCTTTATCACTGCTGCTCGGGTTAAGATTGAGGGACCATGAGAGAATCATCTGGGCGTCCATTTAGGAGAAGTGCTGAAAAAGAAAATGCAGGTCCCATCCTGATTGAGGATTATATACATCCCTTAACTTGTCCATCGGGTTGAAGTGCACATCAGGTCTTTTGAGGGACATCACCGAAGTGGGACCTCCATGCCAATTTGAGAACTAGAAAGATATGTCCCCCTTACTTATATCCCAGAGCAGATTAGGCATAACTTTGGGAAAAGAACGCCACACCTATTTCCTGTAAGTTGATATGAAGGATCCTTGCTTGAGATACCATGGGTGATCTAAATCATCCCTCCATCTAGCTCTGTTGTATTTCTCATTGCAGAAAGAGGCCCAAATGAATACGCCTTCAAGCACATTCCAAGAAGCCTTCATAAAGCATTCCTATTGTGTCATGCCCAAGAACCTCCTCATCTTATCATACACATGATCACGGTTTCAGACCTACAACGGTGACCTGTGATCATCACACAACCTCCACGACAACACCCTTCCTAGAACCAATGGAATAACCCCCTTCTAGTTCGGCAACCTACTTCTTGCCTCCTCCATGGTTGTAATAGTGTCTACAATCGTGCTTAGACTTCATCACCTAAAACTTGCAAACAAGCTACCACCATCAAATAGACCATTAACATGCATGTGCCACATGATCCATCAACGCCTTACCCAACACCACCTCGGTTATCACCTATGGGGGAGGACATGAAGTGAGGATCTCCTCCCTAGATAGCATAAGCACGACAACCCTCTCAACCACCACCCTCAACTAGGCTACAATCTGGTTCATCTCCAACCAAGCCAGCACAGGTCGAACAACTTCATACAATGGCACATCTTGATCAGTCATTAGATGGTTAGTGAAGATCAAGAAACATCAATATGAAATAGTGATTGGAATATCATGGCACCTCATTTTTGGAACTACCTCTAGCCGCATCTATGGAGACCCGAGCATAAGGTTGTGATCAACCTTGGTCAACAAGGTCACCCAAGAACCATCAGATTGATTGCAATGATCCCTGGTAAGTTAACTATGTATATGCACTTTTATTCACAACTGAATAATGATATAATAAATCCAATAACATGAGGAAACTTAGAAACCTATAGAATGCTGACTTCACTTGGAATCAGTATGTACACAACATAATCAGTATGTTGACTATACTTGTAATGTACTATAGAATCCACAAGATCTCCCTAATCCAATTTTATGTAAGGACTAATATAGAGTTATGAGGAGAGCTCAAAACAAATATCAAATTTCCTACTATGTGTAAATGATATGTGAATATATGATCAAACTCAACACCTAAGTGATACATGGTGACATTTATATACTAGTCCACCCATATATGCAATAAGTATTTATCTATTCACCTATCAGTGTGTAAGATTTAAGAACCTAGATTTCTCAAATACGGGTATCATGATGAATAGTATCCCATTCAACCATATCCTTGACCATAGATGACCAAATTAAGATGCATCATATAAGAGAGAGAATGACATAACTAGACCTAAATTGAGGAATGCATATTATTGCCGACACCTACATGTAAGAGAGGCATAATTTGATTTACGGGAATAAAAATGAATCTCAGAGGTAAAATGGGTCTAAAACTCTAGATCAAGGATATGCCAAGACACATGTAAATCAGTATGATGATATTATACTTAATTATAAGAATTTGATTATATGTGAATAACTGAGTTAAAACCCTAAAAAAGACTAGAAATGAAAATAGGCCCTAAAATGAAAACCCTAGACACATATAATACTAATAAAATGAAATTTAAAAAACATTTGATTCCAAGCCATATAGTGACAAATGTTCCTTTACATTTGTAGATCCTCTCTATTATTATTGAATTTTTAGAGTCAATTCTTGGAGTTCTTACGTTTTGGAAACTATGATAAAAAAGTACAAAATTTCTATTTCTTATTAGGAAAGTTATTTCCCTCACTGATTTTATGCATGGCTAGATATGTTGGTTGGCCAAAAATTGATTTGTACCTTATCCTAACTCTTTGAAAGGCCACTGGCACGTATTCCAGGAAAATAGTAGCACAATGTTTAGATGTCAAAAAAGGCAAGTTGGTGCCCCTAATTTAGTGAATTATGCTTCCACGCCTCTATGCAGAGTTAAAGGACATAACATCCCTTAGCATATTGGGAATTTTATTTGCTGTTGTCATTCTCTGTAGGAGAGAACATATGTCTTCCACAACAACTAGACATTGACATGTGCTATCTATTGAAAAATGGAATGACTAGTTTCTAAATTTGGATATTGAATCTTATTGAAATTGAAAACCTATTATGACCTTTTTATACTTGCATATATTGTTTAATATTTGCATTTTATCATGAAAATCCTTGTAGATAGGCTCATATTATTTTAGTTTCCAAATATTGATTTTGAACCAGCTTTTCTAACCCCTATTTCCCTTATTGGGGCCCATGTGTATTTTTGTTCCCTCTAGGAACTCATGAGTAGGTGACCAGAGATGACCTAGGTGAGACTGAACAAGATAGCCCTTTGTTAGAAGATGAAGATTAGATTTACTAAAATTTTAGTATCCAGTGTATATGCATCATTTATAAAAAAATCATGTACTCTGAGAAAATTGTATGAATCAAAAGATTTGTTTATATTTTCTGATGCAAAATTTGTAAATATTTGATTGTAAAGATTGTATCTTTACAACATTCTATGAGAGACTATAAGTAGTAGGCACTCATGCATGTTTGATGGAAATTAGGATTAAATAGTAGTACACCTAGAACATAGGCAAATAGTTACAATAAACCCTAGTATCATTGGCTCAATTATCGAGATATACCTAGACTACAAGTAGGATGCACCAAGAGCCTAGGATGTGGGGTATGCACATCAATAGAAAGTTATGAAACATACCTAGCTTGTCTACTAGTGTAACATCCCAAATTTTGTAAATAAAACAAGTTTAAGTTCTTTAGTGCAATTTTCAACTTTTAATTTCAAAATCCTAAGAATTGATGTAAATTACCCAAATATAATGAAATGTTCCATCAACCTCAAATTTTGGCTCAACCAACTCACGAAGGAAGGGATAATTCCGTTAATCTCACCTTTTAATAAGGTATACATTAAGATAATGTCCTATATGCATTTGATGAACAAAAGTTAAACAAAACCTAAATCTAATTGTATGCCAATATTCTAGATCTTTTGATTAACCTATGGTTCAATTTTGAAGTCATTATGACTTCTTTTAACCCCTTGAATGAATTTATGAAGTTTCTATATAGTTAATATTCTAATTTAATTAATTCTTTCTTGATGTCCTTGTATAACCTAAAGTTTTATGTATATGACTGTCACGTGACCGACCCGGGTCAGACTCTTGGGTCTCTGGGTCGCGGGGGTCATCCCTCCCACCCCGAGTCCAGTCCCTATTAGACTCAATGCTGGTCGTGATCCCCCTAGACTTTGATCTCTCTCCACTTTAAATCCTAACTTCATTCGACTTCTCCTTAACCTCCAAATCATCTTTGCGGTCACTTTTATCCCAGACTCCATGGGATTTCATGCCTAATCAAGGAAATGCCCTTTTAGGGATGGATTGTCCTAGCGACAACAGTTTCATGGAAGACTATTCCTTAAACCACACCTATAAATAGGGGTTCAAAAATGACTGCCAGACCCAGATAAAGCTTCCTCCACCTTCAATTTTGTCTTCGGTTCCCTGACTCACCCCCACCAACTTGGCTTGCTTCTTCGGAAACCACCACCTCATCACAGCTGCATCTGCCTCCTTTAACACAATAGACTCTTGGGTAAGCTTCCCTATACTTCATTGATGGTTTTTCTTATAGCCTTAGTCTGTTCTTTACAACTATGAACTCTACTCGCAAGCCCGACTTCATGTCGTTGAAAACCAATCACCAGTTAGGCCATACGGCCATGCTCCAACAATTGAATTCTTGTCAAAACATTTTTTGACTCAAACACTAACTTTCTATGCCCTTAGTTTTTCTAATTTCATGCTATATCATTAGATTCAATCCTCGAGCAATGTTACCCTATTTTTTGGCGATCTCAACACTACTTTTAGGGTTAGAAGTGCCCTTCTACACCCCGATTTGTTTCCTCATCATCGCCCGATGATCATGAACTGTTCCAACATTCATATTTTGATTCTTACACGGACACGCACCCTCCACTCCTTCTTTTCTTCTCCTACCATGGAGGCAATGTGGAGGTGGTTCCCCTGTCACCCCAGGGCCTTGGAGATGGCTCATTGAAATCACACAACCATAGTGAGTCCAGTAGGGTCCCTCTCTACATCCCCGCACATTCTAGCTCCACCTTGTATTAGAAGATCACAGCTCCAACGTAGAGATCAGAGCCATGGCCAAACCAGGGAGAATCTAGGTTTTTGATTAACAAAACCCCGTTGGACCTTTGTCATGCCAATACATGTAATTTTTTGAGGTTTCAAGAAGGATTTGATCATGTATTTTTATAAGGATGCCTAAGGTGCACTTTTGACCTTGACACCAGGTCATGTAGACAAACTTATCCCTCTTAATGTGATAGTACATCAGTCCTTCCAGCCACCCTTTTCTTTGGATTTCTGAGTTCATGAAATATGATATTAAAATCTTTTTCCCAAACCCTGATTGGTCAGATTCATCAAAAATTAATATCTAATTCACTTTACGTCAGAAATTTTTGAATAAATAGTCCTTGGAGAGGATTTTTCGAGAAGAACATGATTCTAGTGTTTTTAAATGTAAATTGATTATTTTCCAGTATGCTTCTTTAAAGACTCAAATTAAGGTTTAGAATGTTTTAAACAATGAGACCATATGTGTGATAAGAGTACATATATTCTTGATATGTCCCTAGTCAGATATTACTGTGGAAGCAAAATAGACAACAGTACTACGTAAGACTAGAGTGTGTGTTGACTGATGACAAAGTCTAATTAGTCATGATATATGATATCAAGTCAAGCACACAGATATATGTTAGAGAACAATATATCAGACAGACCCACCATGAGAGTGATACATAGATACCATGGAATGGTAGTCACAATCATATCTCATAGTGATAGTGGCGATAGTGGTTCTTAGACCTAAAATCACGGCACTCATCACATGTGATTGGGTACACTTTGACATCATCAAATGCAGTCCTAAAACATGGGTAGTTATAACTGTAACAGACTGAATCTCAGGGTCCTCTTTGCAATTTACCCACTTTCAATCTTTTATTTGATTTCATGTCCTTTTGGACCTTTTTCATAAATAATCCTATCTTTGGTATCCTTTTTGGCCTCAATGTTGAATTTGAGCATAATTTGAGGATGAAATCTATATTTTACCACATTCATGCCAGTGAATGGGTTTTTGCACAAATATCCCAAGTAATGTGATAATTGGGGACTAATGATGCAATATGGCCATTAATGAGAGTTAATTAGTAGATTATGTTAAATTGGAGCTATTATATCTTTTTGGATAAGATATGAGCAATAATGCGTATTTGAATTAAGTTATGAGAATAATTAACCTTTTTCTTTCTCTCTCCTCAAATATAATAGTAATGTATGAAAAAATGATATTATGATGAGATACGACTCTTAATATTGATATATGTCTCTAATTTCATTCACTTATGTCATTAAGAGACTCTCTTTATATTGATAATTCATTTTATACATTAATATATGCATTAATAGACAATATAATAATTAAGGGCCACATTTTGTGATTTATGAGAAATTAAATGCACAGGATTGATCTAGTTGTAATTAACCTATGGTTAAAATTTGGTGGCTTTTGGACTTTATTTGACCCTCCAAATCGATTTTAAAAGTTTTAATAAAGTGTAACTATAGAATATCAATCGATTTTCATTTATATCATTGATTTCATTTACCATGCCAAAGTCCCTCTATTTCCCTATCACACACCCTCAGTTCACGATGGACCAACATCCGAAGGTCCTCATCTAACTAAAAATAGATCCAACGGCCAACAACCCTTCTCCTACCTTTAGCCACCGGGAAGACTCAAGCTCCTCAGTTCTGTGAGCCGCTCTCCCTCTCCTCTCCACCATTTCACGAGATCTCTCTTGTGTTGAGTTCGTCTTCTTGAGCCACTCAGTTCGAGCCATCACTCATTGCCTCCCGTGCACCACAGTCGAAACGCCCATTCAGGCTCTTCTCCTCCTCTCCACCATTATGTACAGAGGGGGTCTTGGCTCTCCTCCAGCCTATATAAATAAGCCTTGGACGAGCACTGCCTGACCTCGTGCATTCTTCCTCCTCCTTCAATTTGTCAGAAACCCCCACTTCTAGCCACCGATACCTCCAGATGTTCCCTGACCTTGTGGCACATTTTCTAGGGTCTCGGTGGTAGCAATAGTTCAATAGAAAGGTAAGGTGAGTTTGGTTTCTCTTCATCTTCATTTCAAGTATTTGAACTCGCGTTTTGGTCAAGTATAGTGAAAATGCCCAAATGAGAAAGCTGCTTCGTCGTGCCTATGGCTGACGCTGGAGGTGGAAGATGACCAATTGATTTTTTATGGTTTTTCCCTCACACACTCCCTCTTCTCTATTTTGACTCTAAGGACATTTCAATCTTGTGCAAGTATTGTTTTCTGCAGACGTGGACTATGACTGGGCTTCACACCATTGGTTCATGCCAGCATGGGCCCAGCCACGTGGCCCACTCACTCACGCAAGCCACTCAGCCCACGTGGCATTTTTAGCCTCCTGATTGGTTGGTTTTGTTTAATTCATAATAAATCGGTCCTTGCTCAGAAAAATACAAATAAATATTCGTTGGAAAGTATTTTTAATCCAAATTTGTGGTTTTTCAGTCCTAATTCCTTTTTTGAAGTTTACTTTGGATTCCTTTTTATGATATAAAATGTTCCAAATTTGTAAGTCATTTTAACTTCAAATTGAGAAATAAAGGATGTTTTCTTAATCAGTGAAACTCAAGCATTGTTTTGGTTTAGGTTTTGAGTCCTAAATCGAAGGTTTTCCTAAAAGGTCTAAAATGAGTATCTTTTATACACCTTATGCCTTAATGCATACTAATACATGTGAAATGTTTATAACTAGGATAAAGTGAAACGGGTCATAATCAATTTGGTGAAAATGATGGTTATGTGAATCTACAATAAGGTATGTGACCCCTATTTTTGTATGTGAAACCTATTTATGTATATGACCCCTATTTATGTATGTGGACCCTATTTATGTATGTGATACCCATTTATGGTTGTGAACATATAATGTGCAAATGCATACCCTAATCCTTCAGTTTGGGATTTTATCTTGCCCCACATTCCTAATGTGCTAGCCTTGATATTTGTTTACTGCCTTTATTGGCTCTTTATTCAGTTGATTCTTCTAATGCCATTGTGGCTCATCTATTTGGATTATTTGGATCTTGCTATTTCCTATGTTGGATCATCTATTTGAGATACTTGAATATTTCTATTGCCAATTTTGGCACATTTACTTGATTTATTTCATGGGTTTTATTCCCCATTTGTTATGATGCAATGTTAATTATATTTTCACTACTTCCAAGTGAACTAATAAGCATAATCTATTTTTTCCCAAATGAAAATGTAGTGTACATGAGTACAAACCACCCATAGAGGGCATGAGCCCTAGGGGAATGTGACCACTCTCCCCCGAAGGATGTGACCACTCCCTTTCTATTATAAATATTTGAGGTTTGGGATGTGTATGTTCCCCTGTCCTCTTGGTGTAGGTTTGGTAGGTGCCTCACCCTGCATTGGTATGATTTTGTGTCATAATATCATTCATGCTATGTGATTATTATTGTGGATTAAACAATGGCAGTTTTCTATCTTATTTGTTTATTTGCTTCATACTCTTGAAATCTCTTAGTATAATGAATCATTTTATTATGCAATGTTGTTTTTTATCATTTGTCCTTATTCCGTTTGATTATCACATACTTTTATCCATCTCTTGCTGGGTGATCCCAACCACCCAGGTTTAGGATCAGAGTGCGCATTAGAAGCTTGGTGAACCTACCTAAGGATAGGGATTAAAGAGTTCAACCCTGTATGTTGGACATAGCTGCCTATATATTAAGTTGTTTTTCCTTGGAGTCAATATTGATTTGGTTTTAGTCTTCCTTTACCTAGATCCTTGTATGTATAAAGATTGTACACCCATTTGGGAATTTTGTAATGCACTCTTTATACAATTGAATATAGTCAAAGTTTAAAATTCTACTACTTCACATTGGTGTTTTTGTTTACCATACTTTTAGTAGAGAGTTGGGTTATTATTCCAGCTCTTTACAACATGGTATCAGATCATCAAGGTAGTCAGAGTCTTGATTAATTCAATTTATCTCCTAGTTAGAAACCCTTACGTTATATAGTTTCCCTTTAGCAAGGTTTTCACCTTATAGTTGACCAATGATGAATGATTGAATTAGGATCATAATAATTTCATACTAGAAATATAATTTGATCATCTTTTTGGTGATTAGTCTATTAGGTTGCTACTAGGGCATAAGTTGAAAGCAAAGGTGTCTAGAATGGGTCAGGGTCTGGGATCTGTCAATATTTTCCTCCGTGCCACTATCTTGATTTACAAAGACTCCCAGATCCATATGAGTACTGCCTGGCCTGAGCTGATACTGATGGTCCAAAATAGCATACCTTTGGGCAAATTATCTTATTGTTGAGTAACCTTTCGAACCTTGTATATGATTTTTTGGTTATCCATGTAGAATCACCTTATGTTTCCCTAAGATCCTTATAGGAGACTTAGATTCCATGTTTGGGGATATCCTACCCAATATTAGAATTTAAAGTTTGATAGTAGTGATTAGCAAAACAATTAAGTGTTGAATCCTATGGTTTAATTAGAGTTTCTCTTTTACCCCTAGTTTATATTTACTTGGTAGGTCAAGATTTTAAAGAACACTAGTGGTAGTGGTAATACCTTGTTAGATTTTGGAGTTGCTGATTTCAAGGACAAAATCCTCTTTAAGGGGATGGATTCTGACAATGCATTGAAATCTAGTTACTCTATTTTGGAAACCCTAACTCCTTGGATAAGAGATTAGTAAGTTCATATGGTTAGTGTTGGGAAAAAAATTATAATTATAATTCATCTTGTTTGAATATATAATAAGAAGTCATCTAAGGGATAGTTCATATGCTTGAACCTTAACATATTCTTGGTGTACATAATAGTAAGTTACTAATCACTAATTGTGAATGCACTTAATGTTGACCATGTCACCCTAATAGTATGGTTAGTAAGATTAATGGACTAGTTCATGCTAAGAATGCATAGCATGTAATCGTCATGTTGACCCAAACCGTAATGTGTAATCATCTAGCCCTAATAATATACATACATATCTATCCTTAATGCCTTCATGATACATTAGTGACATTAGGTGTCATCATCATATAATATCCCTTGATACATATACATGGTTTGTAATTGCCTAATCATAATTATGATTAGGTTATCAATATATATATCAGGCATATCACCTTGTTCCCTAATATACATCTCATTAATCACTTTATCATAACTTGGGGTATGAATCAATTCATTTATGTTAATGTGTTCCATCTTATTCACTAAAGTACATATAATGACTCAAATATGATAATGAGTAATTGGATTCACATGAAGATGCTTATATGCCTAATGTGATGGATAATTTATAATATGATGTGTAATAAGAGAAAACGGTAAATGCTGTCTTTAATATGAGTATAAAAGATAATGTGACAATGTGTGTTATAGAGATAAATAATTTATGTGACATTATTTGGAATTATTGTTGGCTTAATAACTTGTAGGATAATATTATCTTTTTCTTACAAAATAATATGTGATAATTCTATATGATGGTAATATGATGATAATGGCGGAGTATATTCAAGTTATTAAGGTTTGTGACCTAATACATTAATAGATATTGAGATTTCTTAGTAAACCCTAATTATGATTATAACTCTTGATGAGGGAAATACATATGTTGAGATATATTCCTTATTACAACAATGTGAATAGAATGTGACACAAGTAATAGAATAATAAAGATGATGCTTTTTCATGATGGAGACTATGCTTATAAGCCAAAGTGTTAATTATGTTATGTTTGATAAAAGGTAATATGTATGGTGGAAACCTTAGTGAGACTTGGCTTATGTATAGAGCTTGTGAAGTACCATAGATTTTAAGTAACACCTAGTTAACCAATGTTGGGATGTTACACACTCACCCTCTCTTCCCTCTTGTTGTGATTTTGAGGACAAAATCCTCTTTAAGGGGTGGACTATTGTAACGGACTGAATCTTAGGGTCCTCTTTGCAATTTACCCACTTTCAAGATTTTATTTGCTTTCATGTCCTTTTGGACCTTTTTCATGAATTTCCCTATCTTTGGTATCCTTTTTGGCCTCAATGTTGAATTTGAGCATAATTTGAGGATGAAATATATATTTTACCACATTCATGCCAGTGAATGGGTTTTTGCATAAATATCCCAAGTAATGTGATAATTGGGGACTAATGATGCAATATGACCATTAATGAGAGATAATTAGTAGATTATGTTAAATTGGAGCTATTATATCTTTTTGGATAAGATATGAGCAACAATGTGTATTTGAATTAAGTTATGAGAATAATTAACCTTTTTCTTTCTCTCTCCTCAAATATGATAGTAATGTATGAAAAGATGGTATTAAGATGATATATGACTCTTAATATTGATATGTCTCGAATTTCACTCACTTATGTCATTAAGAGACTCTCTTTATATTAATCATTCATTTTATACATTAATATATGCATTAATAGACAATATAATAAATAAGGGCCAACGTTTGTGATTTATGAGAAACTAAATACATAGCATTGATCTAAGAGTTGTAATTAACCTATGGTTAAAATTTGGTGGCTTTTGGACTTACTTGACCCTCCAAATGGATTTTACAAGTTTTAATAAAGTGTAACTATAGAATATCAATCGATTTTCATTTATATCATTGATTTCATTCATCAGGCCAAAGTCCCTCGATTTCCCTATCACGTGCCCTCAGTCCACGATGGATCAACATCTGACGATCCTCAACTAACTAAAAATAGATCCAAGGGCCAGCAACCCTTCTCCTACCTCCAGCCGCCGGGCAGACTCAAGCTCCTCGGTTCCGTGACCTGTTCTCCCTCTCCTCTCCACCATTTCACAAGATCTCTCTTGTGTTGAGTTCATCTTCTCAAGCCACTCAGTTTGAACCATCACCCATCGCCTCCCGTGCACCACAATCGAAATGCCCATTCAGGCTCTTCTCCTCCTCTTCGCCGTTGTGCGCAGAGGGGGTCTTGGCTCTCCTCCGACCTATATAAGGCTTGGACGAGCACCGCCTGACCTCGTGCGTTCTTCCTCCTCCTTCAATTTGTCTGAAATCCCCACTTCTAGCCACCGATACCTCCAGTTGTTCCCTGACCTTGCAACACATTTTCTATGGTCTCGGTGGTAGCAACAGTTCAATAGAAAGGTTAGGTGAGTTCAGTTTCTCTTCCTCTTCGTTTCAAGTATTTGAACTCGCATTTTGGTCAAGTATTGCAAAAATGCCCAAATGGGCAAGCTGCTCTGTCTCACCCATGGTTGGCACTGGAGGTGGAATATTACTAATTGGTTTTCTATGATTTTGCCCACGCACACCCTCTTCTCTGTTTTGATGCTAAGGGCATTTCAATCTTTCACAAGTCTTGTTTTCCGCAGACATACACTGTGACTAGGCCTCGCACCATTGGTTCATGCCAACACAAGCCCAGCCATGTGGCCCACTCACTCATGCAAGCCACTCAACCCAGGTGGCATTTTCTCACCTCCTGATTGGTTGGTTTTGTTTAATTCATAATAAATCGGTCCTTGCTCAGACAAATACAAATAAATATTCGTTGGAAATGATTTTTAATGTAGAATCCAAATTTGTGGTTTTTGAGTCCTGATCATGATTCCTTTTTGAAAGTTTACCTTGTATTCCTTTTTGATGATATAAAATGTTCCAAAGTCATTTTAACTTTAAATTGAGAAATAAAGGATGTTTTCTCAATAAGTGAAACTCAAGCAATGTTTTGGTCTAGGTTTTGAGTCCTAAATTGAAGGTTTTCCTAAAAGGTCTAAAATGAGTATCTTTTATACACCTTATGCCTTAATGCATACTAATACATGTGAAATGTTTATAACTAGGATAAAGTGGAATTGGTCACAATCAATTTGATGAAAATGATGGTTATGTGAATCTACAATAAGGTATGTGACCCCTATTTATGTGTGTGAAACCTATTTATGTATGTGACCCCAATTTATGTATGTGTACCCAATTTATGTATGTGATCCCCATTTATGGTTGTGAACATATAATGTGCAATGCATACCCTAATCCTTCAGTTTGGGATTTTAACTTGCCCCACATTCCTAATGTGCTGGCCTTGATATTTTTCTACTGCATTTATTGGCTCTTTAATCAGTTGATTCTTATAATTCCATTGTGGCTCATCTATTTGGATTATTTGGATCTTGCTATTTCCTATGTTGGCTCATCTATTTGAGATACTTGAATATTTCTATTGCCAATGTTGGCACATTTACTTGATTTATTTCATGGGTTTTATTCCCCATTTTTTATGATGCAATGTTAATTATATTTTCACTACTGCCAAGTGAACTAATAAGCATGATGCATTTTTGGTCAAATGACAATGTAGTGTACATGAGTACAAACCACCCATAGAGGGCATGATCCCTAGGGGAATGTGACCACTCTCCCCCGAAGGATGTGACCACTCCCTTCATATTATAAATATTTGAGGTTTGGGAAGTGTATGTTCCCGTCTCCTCTTGGTGTAGGTCCGGTAGGTGCCTCACCCTGCATTGGTATGATTTTGTGTCATAATATCATTCATGCTATGTGATTATTGTTGTGGATTGAACTATGGCAATTTTCTATTTCTTATTTGTTTATTTGCCTCATACTCTTGAAATCTCTTAGTATAGTGAATCATTTTATTATGCAATGTTGTGCTTTATCATTTATCCTTATTCCTTTTGATTAACACATACTTTTATCCCTCTCTTGCTGGGTGATCCCAACCACCCAGGTTTAGGATCAAAGTGCGCATTAGAAGCTTGGTGAACCTGCCTAAGGATAGGGATTAAAGAGTTCAACCTTGTATCTTGGACATAGCTTCCTATATATTAAGTTGTTTTTCCTTGGAGACAGTATTGATTTGGTTTTAGTCTTCCTATACCTAGATCCTTGTATGTATAAAGATTGTACACCCATTTGGGAATTTTGTAATGCACTTTTTATACAATTGAATATAGTCAACGTTTAAAATTCTGCTTCTTCACATTGGTGTTTTTGTTTACCATACTTTTAGTAGAGAATTGGGTTATTATTCCAACTCTTTACAACATGCATCTAAGACAGTCTGCTCTAGGTCAAGGTACATGGATTGAATGTTGAAGAGGATGACGTTCAATGCCTCGAGTTCAATCTGGATGTGAGAGACAAAGGAACTATACGATCATTGTAACACTAATCACATATTGTAGGTTGAAGTTGTTCTCCAACTTTTTGAGTTACTTGGGTAGGAATGATGATTTACTAGATTCTGCTCATTGCTTGTGATGTCATAAGTTGTTTTGAACATTCACTGCCAATGTAAATTGGAACCTACATGGTCTCACACATAGGATACCCCTAGAAGAGGAGAGTGTCCATGAATAATGTTTAGATTGAGACTAAAGGTGTTTAGGTACTCAATTAAACATACAATTGACTGACTGGACTTAGAACTATCAAGTTCAAGTGTTGAATTAGTTGGTTAGAGTGTCAAGTCGATTGGAGACTGCATTGGCAATGTCAGGACTACCAACCGATCGGTTCACCCAGGTGAGTCGATCGGCTGGTGTGAGTCAACCAATCGGTTCACCCTTGTGAGATGATTGGCTGGTGTGGGCCAAACTGACCGGTTCACAGTCCTGCCAACTGAGGAAATTGGGATATGTCAGGTTGGAAGAAAACATTCACATTACACTTGTTCAATTTGATTGGAATAAGGATTAATCTTTGCATTAATTGGAAACGATTAAGGAAAGTCAATTGTGGGAAAATTTGGGAAGTAAAATGACCGGTTCACACTCCCAACTAACCGGTTCATAAGTGAACCGATCGACTCACCTTGTCAAATGACCATTTCAGTTGTGAAATGATCAGTTCGCCTACCGTAGTACAAACTATTCGTGGAGTTTCCGGATCCTTCTACTCCCGAACAGACTGGAAACCTTGACCCTGCGCTCTACTATAAATAGAGGGGTACTGGGGGATTCTCAGAATACACAATTCAGAACATCAGTTGCTCTACAAAGTTGTTGTCCTCTCTTGTTCTGGTAACCAAGAGATCCCAAGTAAGTGCTACCTGACTAGGGAGGTACAACGAGGGAAAGATAACTGTAGAAAAGTAGTCTGAGTTCAGGAGAGCAGGTTGGTGCTAATACACCAAAAGGAGGTCATCTCCTTCCTACCAGTTCTTCTAGAACAACAGGAGTTCCAGGTGGTTCGTGTGGACTATCTATAGAGGCAGGCGATGTCTTCCGCTTAGGAGGACACGTCAGCCACAGTCCGTGGTGGAGGCCAGAGTCCATGGCGAAGACCAAGAGCTATATAGACACTGTCTAAGACATGGTGTTGAAGACTGCACATGGATGCAAGGTATTGTCACTGGGCAAGCCCCAGGACCAGGTATATCTCACTAAAACCATCCTTCTCATTACATAGTCATTGATGTGATCTCCTATTATGGGTTAATGGTCAGTAATTTTTTTATTTCTGATGCCTACTCTAAAGCAATAAAACCCAACCGTGGTATAAGAGCCACGTCAACGTACTGTATTTTGGGATAAATCAATATGATCAGATTTTTGTTTTACCATCATTTATTTATTGCATACGATGCAAATATTTAAAATAACTAATGTGCATATCTGATTAAATACCACATGCGACCACAAACTAATATACATATATGATATGGTATATATGCAATTGATATGCGTCACCCTAAAACATTTTTGATGGTGGATTTGTAGCTTGATGGTGGATGTGAGCATGATTATGGCCTATATACCCTATGTGTGCTTGATTGGTTATGGTTGTTTGCATGTCGGTTTGCATACCGAGCCTCTACCTTCTTTTACACATGTAACTTGAGATAACTCGAGATCCTTTCTCTTCTACTGTTACGACCCCACCTCCCGATAACCCCCAATTAAGGGAGACCGAGAGGTCGAAGCCGCACCCATGACTTCCGGATCAAAGGTTCGGCAATTAAACAAGAATAATGATCAAATTTTAACATACTAAACTGAAAAGCTATAAGAAAATAAACTTTGCATACCTTTTGAAATTTTGGATTTCTAACTTCTATCCACTAAAGGATTCTACGCTAACTAATCCTCCTTGTATTTTTCTTCATGTATTTCGCAATGTGATGATTTTCTGTTTGTCCTTTTGGCTTGTTCCTAAAATGCCGACAAACAAAACTTCGGTCAGCCGTAGCTGGTATGTGGGGGAAACAATAATCATGCAACTATGATAACAATGTAATCATTCAATTAATTATTTAACAATCAAGATTACATTTTAAATATAACTCCTCGATCCAAGGGTACCCTATCCTCTATGTTGTCCTCATTAAACCCCTCATGATCCATCTATAAGCGAACCAATTTCTAGGGTTGAGTCACATGGCACTACTCATAAGTAGCCCACTCCTGAACTCATGGCAGGCTAATGAGTCTCATGGCACTACACGTAGGTAGCCCAGTTTCTAACTCTCGGTAACCTAGACCTTGCTCTAGCATTACCCCTTTTTTCTTAGCCTTTTCATTACAATAGAGGTGGACTCAGATCTAGTCAGTTATATACTCACATTTATAGTGATAATCATAGTCACTTTATAGTTGCATGAATTAAATAAACATCCAACAGTTATTTTCAAGCAACCGATTAAAACTTCGAGAATCACCGAGAAACTAGAGCGATTATTCATAAGCGTAACCACATACCTGTTCAGAGCAACTTGAAGTCCAAGTAGTAATATTCAGGAACAATCAATCAAGCAATCATTAATATCCTGAAATTAATGCATAACATCCAAGTGTCATTGTTTTATTTCAAACCTCCTCAAGATCTACTTGGATTCCACCTAGGATTTCTAGGCCATCCTTTTAGGGTTTTAACTTCCATTATGCATTTATCACTTTTAATGTTCGTTTAGTCCACAAACCCTAATTCCAACATCAAAGACACCATTAAAAGTCAATTAAGTCCAAAAACTACTATCTTTATAATTTTAAGTCATGTCAAGATCATTAAGACCAATTATCATGTTCAGGTTTCTTTGAATTGACAACTCAACAAAGAATTATAGTTCGATTCTCCAGGAACCCTAATTACTACAATTCTCATCATTTATGTCAGTAAACCCTAATGTATCATTAATTCCACTTTATACACTAGGAACCCCAATAGCCAATAAAGCCCATAACACAAACATCAAGGCTATTGTAAACAAAATCCATTTATTCAAAAAAAATTATACCATTCTTTGTTCAATTATCTTTAATATGAGAAATTACATTTCTCACCAATTGAACCCAAAAATTGGGGTTGTAACATCCTTCCCCTCTTATAGGAATTTTGTCCTCAAAATTCAAACAAGCAAACAAATAAATTAGGATAAGACTTTTCCATGTCCATCATTGGCCCCTATGTGGCTTTACCGTACTCATGGCGCTTCCACAGAACCTTTATCATCACATATTCTTTTCTCAGAGTCCTTTCATCCCAGCGTCTATAAACTGCACAGGTGACTCAGGCCATGTCAGCCTCCCTTGGGGCTCACTAGGTTCATTGCTCCACACATGGTCGGGTACCTCACATAGTGCTCTAAATTGGATACATGGAACTCATCACACATTACTTTATCCTGAGGGGTAGGGTCAAAACCTAACCATCTCCACCCATCCATCTCTAATGGACCCATGTATCGGGGACTCAGCTTTCTCAGCTGCAACTCAGAGGGGTCAGATTCTCACATATTCTTCCACAGTAACTTGTACATCAGTCTACTTTGCATCTGCTCACGATTCTCATCGTCTCTAGGCTCTTTTCAGCCCTTGCACAATCAAAGTGACTTTTCTACACGCACTGTGGTCCCTTTTCTAACCATCATGTGGCCCTTTTCTAACCATCATGTGATCCTTTCACCAACATCACCTTACTGAAGTGGTGACCGACACAACCTCCCTTATAGAGCTTCTTATAAATACCGATACTGGCTGTGGTGGTTATCTTCCCATCTTTCATAGGACAAAAACTGTCACTAGATATCACCCTGAACGAGCACACATGCCCTCATCAGACCCTTTAGTCTGGATCATACTAACCATAGTTAGGGGTGATAATCTATACTAACATTGAGTTCTTCATGTACCTACTTCCACTTTATGGAAGTGAACCTTTAGGTCAAACTCAAGAACCCTTGGAACTTGCTTCATGGTGTAGTTCAACCATCTCTCTCATGGGTAGTTCAACTAGATCTGCCCCTTAACAGAACTCTTTCTTTCTCATGTTATCTAGGTAAGGCAACCTACCATAACCCATATTGCATTTCAACCTTCCTTGGTCTAGGGGAGACCTATCTCATCATCCATAGTGTTGAGCTCCCATTCCCTCTCAGGGACTCTTTTATCCTCTATATCGATACACTGGGTTACTGGGGTTCGTCCTTTACCTCCCGACTTGCATGGCCATAAACCACCTGCAACTTCATCTTAAGCATCCAAAGTGCTATTGCCATTTTCCACGGTGTATGGTGATCTTCAATCATGATTTCCTGTATGTCATGATTCTTTTAAGATCAATTCCTCTGAAACCCTAAACCACTCTAGCTGGGGTTTCGTCACCTTCTCTTCCAAAGAAGTGCATCTATTGTTCTACCACCATCCTTTCATTGCATCAAGGACTAGACTGGCTAACCAAACAACCCTTAACTTTTCTATGTATCTTGTTACATCTGAGTGTTATCCAAACACCTCTCCTTTTCAAACTTAGGGTTAGCCAAACAACCTCTTCTAGCTTCTAGTCAAACAAGTCAGACGTATCTCAACCAGAGAATCCATTACCACTTCACATCCTTAGGTATTAGGTAACGTTGAAGACATACACTTCCATGTATTTCACTTATCATCTCACCTCAAACTCTATGTTTATCTTCAATTAAGAACACTCTCTGATTTCATCATCATGGTGATCAAACCCAATCTGGTATAACTTGTAAGTTCTACATAGCTCATGATAAAAACATTGTCATAAAGTGACTACTTCATTCCTCTTAGTGTTTACAAACCATCCATGTATCATTCACTTTACCAGGGTAGATTATCTTCTCTATCCCCAATTCTCATGACAACGTTCCAACCTACATCATCTCTTATCCTTGGTGTATGGCATGCGTAATGTCCTATCTCTCACTCCCATAACAAGAGGAAATAAGCATTTGGCTGCAGTCCAAATACAGAGTTCTTCCTGTTCCATTAGTAGAGATGGTACATCCCACCTTACCAATACACCTTTACATCTAAGTTGCAACGTGCCTCATATGTCTCTACATCACAACCATTTATATATCAAAGTTACCTTCATGGAAAACTAGTCTTGAGCCTACTGAGGTTTATATCCTTGGTCATCCCTCTAGGTCTATAGGGTACCGACTCTTTTGGGGTCATCCCTCTTCCCTTATGCATCACGAGAGTGCCCTACTCATCTACCCTTTGGGTCCCATGAGTTCATGAAGGTGATCAATATCCTAACACTTAGAACCCTACCCAAGTCTCCATCATCTCTCTTTCTGCATTCATGGGCTGGTTTTCATCCTTTCATTGCAACATGCCTACCTTGGTCAAGCCCCATACCGGTTACTTCCATGGAAACACATTCATATGCAATTAGAGATGGATATCTATGGGTCTACAGGTTCATTCTCATACCATGTACTTTTCATTTAGCTTCTCAAGATCCTATGAGACCTATTTAGGTTACATTGAACCAACAAAACTGATATACACCCTACCAAAGGGGGTCCCTCTCCCAGGATGGGAGGAAAACTATCTCTTGACACCATGGTCACAAAATCTCTTAGGTCTAGGGTTTACATCCACATGAGCCTACTTAACCCAAGCAAGCTATTAAGGCACAAGCAGATCACCTACTGTACCATGCTAGGTCATACTTGTCCTCTTTCCTCAATGTTGGATCAAGATCCTACCTTTCTTTATCATCAACCTAGCCGTGAGGGGTTCATCAAACACGAGGAGTACCATGCTCGCTTCTATAGGAACTCAACTTCTCATTATGAGAATTAGGTACACCACTTCCCCTCTTAGGCCTAGGAACCCTAGGTTCACTTGTAGGTGTCCAACTGCATGCTCTATCTCTTAAATACGAACCCAGCATGCAAAAGGCATGACATGCACTTCTTGTCATCCTTCAACTCGAGCAACACTTAGGGTTGGGCCCCTCTAAAGGCAACCAAGATATCATCAGCTTTCAAGGATCGATCATGAGGCAACCACTATCATCCATTGTTCAGGGTTTTAGGCTTCCAACCTTCTTGCTGGGTTTCCTGCTCTCTCTAGAGCTAACCCTACATCCAACCTCACCATTGAGGTCCTCTCTTCATGAAGGATCAACCTCAAAAGCATGCCCTACATGGGTGAATCCTAGGTTCAAACTCATGTTTGCTCAAGACCATCCATAACCCTTTATGCTCCCTCATAATTCCTTATCCAGGGTTTCATCCTACTGTCAGCACTCTGACGTGCCCTAGGTGCCAGCTATACCCTACTTGCACAAGCCCATATGGTTTCTAAGGTCCTTCACTAACATCATCATCTAAGGAGCTATCCTTTACCCTACCATACACGACCCTTTCCAGGGTTGGGTTGCCAAAGGTGCTAGGTCACCCATGGATCATATGGCGTCCCAAAGGCATGCCCTTTCAAACACCTGGTCCAACTCATCTCTCTCTAACCTTCACTTAGGGTTAGGGTTAGCATCATCCTCAGAGGATGTGCCAGGTCTCTACTTGAAATGGAGATCTCTATCTCCAAGACTAACTTATCCTCCTGACAAGAAGGTCTAGCCTCAGGTCTCTTCTGAGGACATGACAACTTATGTCATACGACCTAAGCATGTATCTATTCTTTAGTTTGCGCTTAATCTATTAAGCTTATGTCCATGACATCTTATTTACATGCCTTTCGTTAATTTGGTGAAGGATTCCTTAAACCTTATTAACCTTACCCATACCTCAAGAGGGTGAGGAGAAGAAAGAAAACCCTAATCCTTTAGGTCCTTATCAGAATTTTGTGATGAGGAGGGATGAATAAGATGAGAAGTCCTAAAGGTATCTTATTTCGATTCATACCCTAAGACTTTGGCCAGGCAGTCACACGGATTCGGGAGTCCTCGTATTCTGACTAGCGGTGCGGATGAAAATATTGCCAGCCCCCGGTCGTGATCCTTTTCTAGACACCTCCGTCTTTTGGATAATTCTCTAATAACTCCCTTGGGTTCTATGGAGTTTGTAAAATTTAATAATTATTAATGGTTAACTGAGGAACCTAAGCTCTGATACCAAATGTTACGACCCCACCTCCTGATAACCCCCAATTAAGGGAGACCGAGAGGTCAAAGCCGCACCCATGACTTTCGGATCAAAAGTTCGGCAATTAACCAAGAATAATTATCAAATTTTAACATACTAAACTGAAAAGCTGTAAAAAAATAAACTTTGCATACCTTTTGAAATTTTGGATTTCTAACTTCTATCCACTAAAGGATTCTACACTAACTAATCCTCCTTGTATTTTTCTTCATGTATTTCACAATGTGACGATTTTCTGTTTGTCCTTTTGGCTTGTTCCTAAAACACCGACAAACAAAACGTCGGTCAGCCGTAGCTGGTATGTGGGGGAACAATAATCATGCAACTATGATAACAATGTAATCATTCAATTAATTATTTAACAATCAAGATTACGTTTTAAATATAACTCCTCGATCCAAGGGTACCCTATCCTCTATGTTGTCCTCATTAAACCCCTCATGATCCATCTATAAGAGAACCAATTTCTATGGTTGAGTCACATGGCACTACTCGTAAGTAGCCCACTCCTTAACTCATGGCAGGCTAATGAGTCTCATGGCACTACACATAGGTAGCCCAGTTTCTAACTCTCGGTAACCTAGACCTTGCTCTAGGATTACCCCTTTTTTCTTAGCCTTTTTATTACCATAGAGGTGGACCCGGATCTAGTCAGTTATATACTCACATTTATAGTGATAATCATAGTCACTTTATAGTTGCATGAATTAAATAAACATCCAACAGTTATTTTCAAGCAACCGATTAAAACTTCGGGAATCACCGAGAAACTAGAGCGATTATTCATAAGCGTAACCACATACCTGTTCAGAGCAACTTGAAGTCCAAGTAGTAATATTCAGGAACAATCAATCAAGCAATCATCAATATCCTGAAATTAATGCATAACATCCAAGTGTCATTGTTTTATTTCAAACCTCCTCAAGATCTACTTGGATTCCACCTAGGATTTCTAGGCCATCCTTTTAGGGTTTTAACTTCCATTATGCATTTATCACTTTTAATGTTCGTTTAGTCCACAAACCCTAATTCCAACATCAAAGACACCATTAAAAGTCAATTAAGTCCAAAAACTACTATCTTTATAATTTTAAGTCATGTCAAGATCATTAAGACCAATTATCATGTTCAGGTTTCTTTGAATTGACAACTCAACAAAGAATTATAGTTCAATTCTCTAGGAACCCTAATTACTACAATTCTCATCGTTTATGTCAGTAAACCCTAATGTATCATTAATTCCACTTTATACACTAGGAACCCCAAAATATCCACATTAATGATCTTTTATACTCAAAATGGATTTATAACAACATAACTTTGTCTTATTCATGGATTTGCACAATTAAAATCATTAAAAGACATATCCTCCTAAATTAGGGTTTCTAAGCCCATTAATGCACACTTAGGTATATGAAACCCTAATTTAAACCAATTATGTACAAATATCATCCTTTTTATTATCAACAGGTTAATATTCGTTCTAAACATTCAGAGAACATCACTATATTCAACCATCATCAATTCCAAGGGTTTTTCATTAATTAAACCAGTAAATATGATAACTTTATACACTCTTTGAATTTCAAATAGAATCAGGCTTGAATTATATTTTTAATGGATTCCTCATTTTCTCCTGATCAATTTTCATATATAAAGTTTTGTCATTAGAGCTTCCTAGCAATTTCTAGGAATTTTGCAAGATAAGGATAATTGGGCCAATCAAAGAACGCCATGTCACCTTTATTTCCTATTATTAACTTGTCGATGAATAACTCAAGCTATGGCAAAAGGACTTACCTGTCCCTGGGGTCTAGCTTACTATGATGGGGCATAAGGGTCTTTTGACCCTATCCTTCTTCTTCATCGCGTGGGGCGCGACTCAGGCTGGATGCCCGATCGCGATTGTGCAGAGCTGGGCACCGATGCCCGCCGCGGAAGGGCTGGTGGCGCCTACCACCAGCGGAGTTCTCTCACATCGCCCAGGCTGTCCCCTCCGGATCTACCTCCCCTTTCCTCTGACCAGGTTAATGGAGGTTGCAGACCTCCAAAGTTCCTGCCGTCGGGCGCCCTAGGTAGCCATCCGTAGAGCCTGATCTATGCCGGTCAAAACCCTGAGTTGGCCAAGTTCTCCCCTTCCAAACTTGTCGCCCTATGATCGCACTATCCATATGTATCGCTCAGTGGTTGATAGGGTCCAACCAAGACCTTCTTGTCCTGGTTAGCTCCGGTGAGCGCCGGACGGATGGGGAACCTGCGAAACTGCTACTTCATGCTCCTCCTTTTCACCACCGGCGATCATGCCTTTCGTCCTCCCTGTAGAGCCATGGTGGCCGTGGATGGGATGCATCATGATAGCCATCCAGGGACATCTCTGTCTTGGTCATCGCTGAGTGGAAAGCCAGGAAGGCGGGGAAGAGTAAGGGTTCTCCTTGGACAACCGGGAAGGGAGACACATGTCCGGGATTAAGAAAATCTAGTGGCCCTTATATATATACACTTTAGAAGGAACCCTAATAGCCCTCACGTAAAGAAAGCAGACCGAGAGACATCGAGAAAAAGGCAGGGGCTTTCCTTCATGCACTGCCTGGTTAAACATGAAAGGATCGATTTTCCATACGTGATTGCCAAGGATTAAAGGCAAGGGCTTGAATTAAACCCATCCTTTCTCCTTGTTTACAAAGTAATCCTCTCTTTTAATTATCTCCTTAATAATTCATATTCCTTAGTCATTAGGAAAACTGATTTTATCTCGTTTATCTGCTTTGAGTTTGGCTTTTAATCCATTGTCCATGAAATACATTTTTCTTGAGTAGAAAATACTTCCTTTTTAATAATATCTGATAATTTATTAATAATGTATCACGTTATCCTCTTATTTTGTAATATTGGTATTTTCTCTATCTTTCTTCTTTATTGGGACTCCTTGAATCCCAAGACACTCCATTATTTCGAAATCCTTTTTATTGGATATTCATTATCCTTCTAAATGCATCTAAGTGCATTATTCTTCATTATTCCTCATTATCTTGTTTATTTCTTATTAAAATATTTCCTTTTGAGAATTTCTCTTTATTTCTCTTTTATTTTCCTCATTGATATTTCTTTTAACCTTAGTAATCCTTGGGAAACGAATTTCCACAAAGGATAACTCAATTGCACCTCTTTTTACTTATTTTCTACATTTTACCATTGTTTTCAATTTCTTTCTTAATAAAGAAATATTTAATTCATCTTTTCTTTTCTTATTGCAATATTTATATAACTTTGTACTCCTTGATATCCAAGGAACCCGAGAGGCACGAAATCCTCTTTGGATTTGCCTTCTAGAGGTTTCTACATATTTCTTTTCTTAAAAATTCAATTATTCGTTTACTAATTGAGTTTCCTTGTTACTTGGGCCCAATAGACAATAAAGCCCACAACACAAACATCAAGGCTATTGTAAACAAAATCCATTTATTCAAAAAAAATTATACCATTCTTTGTTCAATTATCTTTAATATGAGAAATTACATTTCTCACCAATTGAACCCAAAAATTGGGGTTGTAACATCTACCTTTGCTCCCATCAAATGTAACTTGAGGTTTCCCAAAGATTATGTAAAAGTAGGATAGTTGATTTTCTGTTACATCAAATAAGAAGACACTCAACACCAGACGAGCCAACCACCTAGAGGACCGAGGAGGATTGCAAAGGAGATGTACCGATCGATTGATGGCCCAACCTCTTGTTAGAGGTGTCTAGACATTAGAGGCCAGACCGACCAACCAATCGACCAGGAGGTGAGCCGATCAACCCGAAATGGTTCAAGCACAAAGATCTTCATCAAAAACATGTTGCATATGATGTAGACCTTAGATGACTGTAATTCCTTGTGGCTGTAAGGAATTACAATAGGATGTCCATACTCATCGCTTTTATCGATATTGCATGTTTCTCGTTGTGGTTATAACATGTATATTGTGACGACCGTCTCGCGAAAATAAGATTAACTAATGCGGAAGCGTTCATCAAGCAGCGGATTAGCGAAAATCACTAAAAATTAAAACTTTTTGCAAAGAGATCCATTCACAGGAAAACCCCTTTCATTCAGAACCAAAGTAAAGCTTTACATCCTGGTTCATATATATACATCTCATGTACTTTTGCTTCTCGAGGAATGCAAACATTAACTACTCTGTCTTAACTATACACAGGTAGTATAAAACCTTCGAGGCATTAAGCCAAAATCTCGAAATCACTAACTACTACTTCGAGGACCTGAGAGTACAGAGACGACACATAGGACTTTATATACATCTAAACATGACATGACAGCCAATGTCTCCACCTGAGACTTCACTGCTGTCCCTGCTGCTGCTGTTTTTGTCCTTCACCTCCTGAAGGATTCCTGTCTCTTCGTCCGCGTCCACCTAAAAATGTGGTTCCCACGGGGGTGAGACAATTATAAAAATTGCCCCAGCGAGAGATATAACTCTCCGCCAGAAACATTGTTATTGTAACTTAAGAAGATAAATATGAACAGAGAAATCATATTTAATTGACAGCAGGTAAATGTCTAACAGTTTAGAACATCATTCTATGTCAGAAGCATTACAGTTAAAATAGAATCAACATATCATTTATCCTTTAAGGAATATGAAGAACATGTATAACATCTATTCAAACTGCAGGATCATTACCACTGCATTAACTCTCTTCAGGCTTAGATCATATATCTAAAGCCTGGCATTATCATTATGGAGTCATGGCCCGTAGCCACACTCTTTTCACAAGGTGTTGGGATCTTAATCCCTCATTTCAACACTGGGAGTTCTCATCCCTTCACAATTTCAATACCATAACCATGAAATCCTGGGTATTCAAACCCTTAGCTCATCACCTGAGCATTGTTACCACATTCTCAAGTAACTAACACCTTTGGGTCATCTGACCAAGATAAGCATGATACTTGTTATACAAGCATCCATCATGGCACTTGAGGCCCATCAACTCTCTTGCTACCTCTTACCGGGCACAAGGTATATTATGGCACACAAGGCCCAATAAACAAATTCAAACTAATACATCATAGCTCATACCTGGCTATGCTCATCATCCCATAATACCTGCATGGTTAGCACATATGATAGCAGCACATCAATTATCTATCATCACCATGCAAAAACAATTTATTAATAATTAAAGGGTATTACCCTTAATCCTTTACCAGGATTAGGATTTCCATCACACATCTCATGTATCAGTATTACCCTTAATCCTTTACTAGGATTAGGATTTCCATCACAAATCTCATGTATCATATTCAAGTATGAATTCTATTCTTTTATTAGGGAATCATGGTTTCACATACCATTTCCCTCCATTAGAATAGGGATTGCATATAGCATCACCCTTCATTAGGGTTTCATATCATATTGCCCATAATTAGGGTTTACTAATCATTCCCAATTAGGGTTTCTCATAAAATCACCCTCAATTAGGGCTTCACATGGATACACCTTCAATTAGGGTTTCACATGGATACACCCTCAACTAGGGTTTGAGTTCAATAACCCTGTCAATTAGGGTTTATGTTCATGTTTAGGGTTTCATGATCTCTTTGCTTAAGGATCATAACCCTTAATCACCACATGAATCATATTCATGTATGAATTCATGCTATCAACTTATTAACTTGATTAGGTCATATCAACTCTTTAGTCGTGTACATACAACTATGATTAACATAGTGTATCGAGTCATTGATCCTATAAGCAATCAGGGATTCATCCCTTAATTGACACTTAATCACTTAGGTACTATTAGGGTTTCAACCTCTGTACTTTCATTGATTGTCATTACTAATCATCATTGGATCAATAGTACATTCATCATCACATTGGACCTCCATTACATAAGGTATCCAAATGAATTAGGGTTTTCAATGTTGATTCCTTCAATCATTGAATTCATGGAACCAATCATCAATTGGACCTATACCCATACTTCAATTGAGTTTAAATAGGTCAACCTTCAACTTATTTGACCTTTAATTAACCCTCAATTGGTCATCAATTAGGGTTTGATTCAATTGAATTAGGGTTTGGAATCGATGATTCAACAACACTAATCAATGTAAGACTAGTTGCTTTGAAACCATTGAACCATCATCCAAATTGGGTATGACCTGACCCCAAACGGTCTTGAGGTCGTTTGTATGACCTCCAAACGGTCTTGAGACCGTTTTCCCATCATATCACTCAAATCTAAGCAATCCAATTAGGGCTTGGTTCATTGGATTGATCACCAAATCAGCATTACATTGTATATCAGCTTAGTACCTTTAGACCTTCAAACACCTAACCATACTCAACCCTAGACCTCCAAATGGTCTTGGGTGGCCACCAAACGGTCTTGAGGTCGTTTGGATGACCTCCAAACGGTATTGAGACCGTTTGCCCATTATATCACTCAAATCTAAGCAATCCAATTAAGGTTTGGTTCATTGAAGTGCTCACCAAATCAGCAATCTATTGCAGATCAACTTGATATCTTTAGACCTTCAACCACTGAACTATACTCAACCCTAGACCTCCAAACGGTCTTGGGTGACCATCAAACGGTCTTGAGACCGTTTGGATGAGCTCCAAACGGTCTTGAGACCGTTTGCCCATCCAACCTTTGGATTTTAGTGAAAAATCATCATGGATTGGTCTATCGAGTTGATCAACAAATCAGCATTTAGTTGCAGTATGATTTGGTACCTTTGGACCTTCAATTGGTCAACTATACTTGACCCCAGACCTCCAAACGGTCTTGGGGTGATCCCCAAACGGTCTTGAGACCGTTTGGGTGATCCCCAAACGGTCTTGAGACCGTTTGGGCTAATCAACCCAAAATCTCAACTTAACTCATTGGAATTTCAGCACTATTTTCAATTAGGGTTTTCCTAATTGATTAGCCTTCAACTCATGATCCCTTTTGAGTTAACCCCTCAAATTTGGAAGGTCATTAACCAACATCATTAGGAACAGTAATCCCAAACTGTAAACGCTTGGTCAACGCACTCAAACGGTCTTGAGACCGTTTTCCCAAAACGTTCAATTAAATCAGATTGAAAATCAGCACTTAATCCAATTAGGTTTCCCTAATTGATTAGGCTTCAACTCACGATTCCTTGGGATTTAACCCATAAAACTTGGTGAGTCATTAGAAAACATAATTGGGATCAAAAATCTCATACGGTCAACGCTTGTTCAACGCACTTAAACGGTCTTGAGACCGTTTGCCCAAGCAGGTCAAGTTGATCAGGTTGAAAATCAGCACATAATTCAATCCGATTGCCTAATTGATTGGCCTTCAACTCTCGATTACTTTGGAGTTAATCCCTCAAATTTGGAGGGTTATCAGCCTACATAATTAGGAACAAAATTCCCAAACGGGAAATGCTTGGTCAACCATCTCAAACGGTCTTGAGACCGTTTGCTCCCAAACGGTCTCAAACCGTTTGCCCTTAAACGGTTTGCTGAAACCGCATAGCCAATCAAATTAAAACGATTTGGAGTAGCTATCAAAACGGTTTTGCTTGGTAATTTTCTTTGGATAAGCATCTAGGATGATGTCATCATCCCCTTCCTTCGAACAACCAAGAACAGCAACCTTTCTTGATGGAAATTGCAGCAAAGAAACAAGAGTGTATCAAATTGAAGAAATCAATCAACAAAGCATAGAGAATTGATGCAATAGCAATGTTTAAGGGTTTGAGTTATAAAACCCACCTACAATTGAGCTCCAAAGCTCCAAGCTCACGCCATTAATGGTGTATGAAGCTCTTGCAACTCCCCCTAGGCTCGTCCTCAAGCTTTTGATTGCAAAAGTTGGCTAGGGTTGAAGAGGAGATCGAAATAAGAAGGAATCCATAATTTATTTTCGATTTCCACCATGAAATCAAGGAGAACGAATGTCAAGGGCTCACCCACAGGTTGGGGACGTGCTCCCTGCTCCTCCCTAGATCCTTGGTCGATTTTTCAAGCAAGGGAAAGAAGAAAATCCGAAATAGCCTTTCATTTGGCTTGAAAAAGGCACTTTTATAAGGAATTTGATGAGAGAGAAAATGCATTATTAAAATGCATTAAATTCCAAAAATATGGCCGCCTCTTCCCCCTCAAATCCCTTAAGGACGAGGAACCTACCTTTGACTTTAATTCTCCTTCATTATCCTTGATTTAAAGAAAATCAAATTAAGCACCTTAATGCTTATTATATTAATATCCATATGTGAGTGGGTTTTCTTTTTCTTATAATAAGGTGAGTGGAATTTCACCTACTTAGGATATTTTCGTTCCTTATCTTGGAAAAGGAACGTTCATCCTTATTCAAAATCAACCCAAAACATTTTGGTTGAAAGCCCTTCAATTATTTTTATTCATTTTTGCCCTAAATCAAATTAGGGTTTCAATTAGGCATTAATCTTGATTATTTTAATATCAAGATTCTCTCTCCTCCATCTTAATTCAAATGAGAAGTAACTCTCATTTTCTTTGCTCTACATGTTTCCAAGAAATATTAGGGACCTTATTGAAGTGGTAATTTGCATATTGAACCCTAGGTCTTGGGTAAATTGCACTTTTCACCAAAACTAGGTTTTAATGCACAACACTGCTTTACAAGCTTAATCTTGGTTCCCAAGCTTGTGAAAACCATAACACTACATGATATTCATTCTTATGATGTATCAACATCAGAGGAACATCTTATCATGCAACATTTGCAATTTAACCCCTCAACTTGGGTAATTTGCACTTTAGTCCAAAATAAGCAAACATTGCTTCAACATTGTCCAAACAGGACCAAAATTGAAACATAGGTTCCTCATGAGCCCTAATTACTTTTCACAAGATAATATTAAGCATATAATCAACCTTATTAGGAAAAACATCTAGGGTTAACTCATAACCCAGGTCAGGGATGTTACATATATGATACATACTATAATAATGTGGTTATTGCATATGTATATGTACTTATATAAAATCCCTCAAATATAAATATTAAGTTTAAGATGCCTTCCAAAAGCAAAACACATGAGAAACTTGTTGACTAAGTGTAGGCACACCTTCGCACGGTGCACTATCTACCTTGTGGAAATGTGATGGTGAATATGTGGGTCTGCCTTTATAGGGTGCATATTCATCGTGTTGGCTTTTGGGTCGGACTTAACTTGGTGACCTTGATCGGATCAAGAACCTTAAGGCATGCAAATGTTTATGGCAAAGAGTTGCGCATATCATCTATCCAAGAATTGCATTTGACGCAATTGGCATGATTGCCTACCTTAATAATTGGTAATGAGCACCAGCGTTGGTTGGGTATTGATGCAATTGTTTTGGACCTTGGCCACTAGAAGATTGTATGCTGCAATCTTCCGAATTGATACTTGAGGGTTATCAATTTGTACAAAAATAGTGGGAGCTATAATTAATTAAAGGCCTAATTAATATCATAAACTTTATCAAATCAAACAAATCAAAAGTGTTTTGAAATGTTGCAAAATTCTTTTGTAGAATCCAAATGACAAACGCAAATACATTATCATTGTGTTCAGTTCATAGATGTGATAAACTTTGAATCTGGTTTAGGACTTTTAAGAAGTGTTCTCAATAATGAGTGTAAACTCTAAAATCCTTGAAAGACCAGAGCCATTAGAACCACTCCAAATGCACCTAAGGCTAAAATTGGATGCTTACTTGAAGTATGACAATGATTCCTAAGACATCAAGAACCTTATGCTAAGCTATATGAACTATGAGTTGCATAAATAACTTGAAGCATGGACATTCTTGAGATGGTTATACATCTTAAGAATCATGTAAAGCATGACAGGTATAATGTCTTCAAAGTGATGTTTGAGTATAATTAGACAGATGGAGATCAAGTATAATCTCATATGCTCAATATGATAGTGCATATAGATTGACTGTGATTTCTTAAAGGTCAAGAGTTGACCAAACATATGATTCTACAAATTGTTGTGTGAATCACATAGCCATTTTATCAAATGTTGAGAAACTTGTCCAAACCACTGTCTGAAGTGATTGGCATGTTGATGCCAAAGCATGAATGAAGAAAGGACAAAATCTGTGATAATGATCAACAGAGTGAAGTCCATAGACTAAAGCAAGGTCAAGAAGTGTTCTGAAGCCAAGCTAAGGTCCAAATCTTCATCACTTGAGATATGGAGAGGGGTAAGTAGGAAAGGAAATAACCTCTTTATAGAGGATCTTAGAAAGATGATAGAGATAGAGATCTCTACTTCAGTACCTGAGAGGAAGTAAGCTAGAAACTGTGTGGAGCAAGAGTTGCTACTATTACAGTTACAATATGACATTCATGGTCATGTAATAGAATTAGTGAATTGCTATTATATACCTACCATCAATGAAAACATCATACATCTTGTATGGGTAAGAGTGTTATGGACTGATGTTTCATTTTAAAGATATGATCTTTGATGGCAATGCCTATATCTCATCAACTATACTTGATAGTTGAAGAGACAAATGTGTATGACACATGTAATGAATGACATGATAACTCAAACTTGAATGCCTATAGCATAGTCATCTGTAGTGCATAAATGAGAATTGCATTTCTAGAAATCCATATGATGGTTATCTGGACTCCTTTTGGTTATTGAACCAATAGAGACATGCTAATCTCATTCATTGTGCAATATGACAAAGGTTCTTCACTAGATGTAGTGGGAGAATGATTATTCTATTAAGGATTATACATATTGATATATATGGACCTTTTAGAATAAATGCTAAAGGAAATCACTAGTAATTCAATGTATTTATTGATGACCTCAGTAGATATGATAGTTTGTATTTAGTGAAATACAAACATGAATCTTTTAAAGTGGTCAAGGAGATCATAAATGAAGTACATAACAAACTTAGTATAAGTATTAAATTTCAATATGATCGATATGGAAATACTTTGAACCAAGAGTTTGAGAACCTTCTGGAAGATCATGATAATGCATCATGATGGACTCCACTTGAAACACAATGATAGTGTATCATTAGAAGTGTATTAGAAAGAAGGAATCACACCTTGATAAATTAGAGTGTGATTACTAGCTAAAAATTCAAGTTTCCTTTTGGGCACATGCTTTACACTAGGAATAAAGAGAATCACAAAATGTTGTGGAATCTCAAAGTTCCTTAAGCAACACACATCACTCATGATTCTGGTATATATATGATATCTTATGGACAAGAAGGCAGTGAGTTGATCATATTATGACCCAACAATCTACCTAGAAGCTAATGAGAACTAGAAACTGAGATAAGGCTTGAAGCCATGAAATCCAAGATGGACTCCATGTTCATGATGGAGCCTCCACTCTTGTGGAGTTGCATGCACCACTAAAAATCCTAGAGATAGTAAGTCTCTAAGTTTAGCCTTGCGTGTGCTATAATAAGATCTCCACCCATGTACACTAAGGTATGTGGAAGTCTTATCATAGTACAGTTGAGGGTCGAATCCACGAGACAACGGTCTTGTTAAAGATTAACAAGATGGAAAATGTTATAATTCCACTTATCTACTTGAGGGAAAAAATATCTAGATCAAAGAGTTGATTTGATGATTAAGCTAATATGCAAATGTAAATTAAATGGTAGAAAAGGAAACTTAAGGTTGTAAACAATATTTGGAAACCACTAGGATGTGATTGAGTTTCACCACTACTACGCATGGATCATAACAAACATCATAATAACATGGCTTGCAATAAGAGTCTAAATAGTTAGTATCTTTGTAGACTTAGCTTCCTTTCGAATAGCTAACTATGAGAAACATGGGAGTATTGCAATGCCAACCATCCCCACATGAATGGTCACTTACTTTGCATCACTTACTTCACAAAGTGTGTTCTTCGACCTATCAAAGTTGTACTTTCATACTTCAACTGATTCCATTTCATAGTATGAAAGTACAACGATGGAGGTGAGTTTACTCCACTCCTTGAAAAGTGCTTCTAGATACCGAAATAGATATATGGTGACTACATACATCAAGAACCAACATACAATCGATAATCGAATCTAAAAGCACAAACATAGACAATTTGTACTAGCAGATAATAAGTAACGCAGGTTGGTGATCAAGCAACTAGCATTCGTTAAACGATTGATGTTGAACTGGAAATATAGTATTTTTTATTGCAAACTCATGAATTACAATGCATGGAATGAAAACATGGGTAGCGGGGCTACTTCCCGCACCCTAGTGTATGGAACTACTCGCTCGTGGCAAAAACAAAGAAGGAGTCAGGAGAGGAGAAGGAAAACATCATCTTCACGTAGGAGGGAGGAAAGTCAACCCCTTGGAGTAGAGAACAACTATCTTCACACTACATGGTTGCCTTGGTGATGAATCCTTCATTTCCCACCTTCTATGTCGATGAGAGAGAAAGTAGGCTTATGGATGGAGTGTGGATCTTAGACCGACAGCCTTGGGGTGAAGGATGGAGGATGAAGTAGCTCTCGAATAATGGAAGTAGCCTTTTGGGCGTCTATGACCTCCTTTCTCAATGAGGACCCCTTGAGTCCTATTTATAGGCTCCAAGGGGGTCTTGAATGGTCTTGAGATCATTTGGATCTTCGTATGGAGACCGTTTGGATCCTCATGGTCTTGGGATGAGTAGCCTTTCACTCGGTCTTGGGATTGATGAGTCTTCATTCAGTCTTGGGACCAATGGGTCTTCACTTGGTCTTGGGACCGATAGGCCTTCACTCAGTCTTGGGACGGATAGGCTTTCACTCGGTCTTGGGACTGTTTGACCTTCACTCGGTCTTGGGACCGTTTGGCCTTCACTCAGTCTTGGGACCGATGGATCTTCATTCAGTCTTGGGACCGGTAAGCTTCACTTGGTTTTGGGATCGTTTGGGTCCTCACGGTCTTGGGACCGGTTGGACCTTCACGGTCTTGGGACCGTTTTGGTTGAGACTTTTGCAATTTTTTTTGGGTTTGTCTATATGAAGAAAAGAGAATATCAGTGTATTGGTATATTCACAATAAAGCTAGGAAGTTAACTATTTAATCTAATTTATCTAAGAAAGAGTATGGAAAACTAAGAAAAAACTAGTAAGATAACATCACAAAATGGGAGGTTATCACCCCCCTAACTTAGAGTCTAGCTTGTCCTCAGGCTAGAAAAAGCTAAGGCACGTAGTGGCAAGGCAATTTTATTTAGTGAAGATTTCCATACTCTTGCTTCAGTTCTATACCAGAGATCCCCTTAGGTTTTTGTCGAGGCTTCTTCTTACTCTGACTCTTTCAGGTATCGGGAGTTGCGTGGTCCTCATGTTTCTTCCGTGTCGCATAACTCTCATTGGGACCACCTTTTCCTTGACCGTATTATGTGCATGTCTTCGACTCTAAGCAGTTTTATACTTCTTTGAAATTCCTACCGGAAGCTAAAGTAGGTATGAGGGCTGGCTGAAGACTGTTGTGTAACTCCCCCTTTGAGGGGGGGGGGAGGGCTTATCTAAACTTTGGGGTCTTACTACCGGGCGCGACACATCTGTCTTTGTGAGGGCATCTGAATGTACTGACCGGGCAAGACCTTTGTCAGCTTTTCATATATTTGGAGACCTTAGGATCTTACTATCGGGCGTGACACATCTGCCTTTGTGAGGGTAGCTGAATGTGTTGGTCGGGAAAGACCTTTATTGGTTCTTCATATAAGTCCTTATGCATGGCACAACTCTCATGTTTTTATTCAACACTCAGGCTTTTATTCATATGCTCATCGACTAGGGAATTGGGTATTTAGGGATTTTATTTGGCCCGCCAAGCCTCTTTTTGAAAAGAAGAAAAATGTTCCC
Organism: Alisma plantago-aquatica; assembly: GCA_963693085.1. Classification (NCBI taxonomy): domain Eukaryota; kingdom Viridiplantae; phylum Streptophyta; class Magnoliopsida; order Alismatales; family Alismataceae; genus Alisma; species Alisma plantago-aquatica. The sequence goes on along the minus strand of OY856414.1, from coordinate 400,597,528 downwards.
TAGAGTTTCCAGACATGCACTTGTTCCAGTTTTGTACTTGGTGGTCCACTTATGAGGTTCTTTGATTTGGATTTCACCTGGTTCCCTCTCATCCTTCAGAGTGTTTGGCTTGTTTCGGCCGCAGTTTTGACATGTGGAGAGTCTGATATAGAATTGAAGAAAATGGATGGAAATTGAGTGTGGATGTGATTTATTAATTCACCATTACGTGACTAATTTCTACTATGTAAGTGCTTCTTAGGACTACTTTGTCTCTAACATAGCTGGGGGTGTCCCCTTACCAAAGCGAATGTTGTCTTATGTACAAAAGTTATTCTATCAAAGAATTTATCAGAAACTCTAAATGTTAAAAAGAATAATCTGTGCGATTTAAAAAAACAAAGGTAAATGAAAAATGGAGAGGAAATAGAAGGTTTGAATATAATACCTATTCCCTTGCCCAATGTATTCCCCCCAACTTATCACTCACTCTGTCCCCAGAGTGTCAAGATGATAGGTTGAGAAGTACATGGGCAAGGGTGTCAAGGTTCTGTTAAACCCTTGTTGGCTCCATGAGAACGGAGCATATTGGCGGTGAACTTCCCCCATAATGTGTGATAGTCCACGTCTATAATGTCCTCAACGTGTTTGCCAAGAATGGCGAGGGTATACATCCAGTAAAGGATGTGGAATCCACAATCATTTGATTTTCTAATTTTGTGGGGACATCTGTGGGAGAAGGTTGGGCGCTTGAAATGTTCTCTATTGTACACCTTTGTGTGTTCACCGAGAAGATCATGTAGTCGTTTGGCACAATACTTTGCTCCTTCCTTCATGGGCGTCTTTTCTATGATGTCATACTCTCTCTGGTTTAGATAGATCTGGCTATCAAAACTATTGTAGATAACTATAGTTCCATTATGTAGGTTCGTTTCCAACAACATCCAATGCTCAGAGTGAAGGAATGGAAATAAGAGGAGCTTTGGAGTCATATGTTTAAGATATGAGATAAGGGCTTCTGTGGTTCTGAAGTAGTTTGAGCTGAGTAAATCATCCTTCAGGCATGCTGATGCCATGTAAACTGTAGGCAAGTCATGTGCTAGAAGATATTGGTAGGCAGCCATCATGCTCACGGACATTGAACCTTTCACTTGTACGGTCTCACGGAGCCATTAAAAAAATATTCCCTTCAAGGAAAACAAGCTCATCATTCTATGCAAATAGCCGGGACATGATGAGTATGAGTTCATTATTTGAAAGACTCTTGCATGCAGCAAGGTCAAAGTTTGGGAATGTCGGTGGTATATCAGATAGAGGCACCATATCATTGGAGGATCTATTAATGGTAGCTCATGTTAGCAGATCTATGTCCCCCTTATCTTCCGCCATATCAAAAGTATAGGGGTCCCATTGTCATTTTTCTGGGACCGTAGCGGTCTGTTGTTTTTGTTGCTCCAACTCCTTTAGAACTTGTCTGGATGGTTTCTTGTGAGGACGCTGGATTACAAAGAACATATAGCGGGGTATGTCGTCATGTCCCATTGTTGGGTCCTTGAAGAACCGTATGTCGCAAATGAGTTCCATGGCGTATCATCCCCGTAAAGCATGCATGTCTTCCTTAGCTAGCTTCAGTAAAAGGGATGTGTCTGTTAAGCACCTCAGTGAATCTGATTGTGCAGAGAGCACAATCCCGTGAGCCTTCTAGCATCTGAACGACTAGGTTGATGATTCTGAACAATGGTTGGTTCCAGTCGTGTGCGAGAGATGGGAAGGCGGCGCATATGACTTTGAGAATCCGGAAGGGAATGCATCGCACTTCTCTGGATTCTGAACCAACGAAGTTAATGTTCCCCGCCTTAAGCTCACTGGCGTAGAAATTGTACACCTTGGCGTCGCAGGCCTCGGTGTCAACAATCATAAGGAGCCAGTGGCCGAAAACTTTGAAAGGCACCATGATGTAGCATGCATTTCTCATGAGACCCGTTTGTAGCCGCTTGATGGACTTTGCCTGTAAGTCCTTTTTTAATAAGCATAATGCTAAAGCAGGTGAAGTGTTGAAAACTGGCTGCTTTTTCTTTAGGCTCCAAAATTCCTCTATAGAATTGGCAAGCAGGACACGGAAGATGGCTATCTTCATTTCTGACTGAGGTCGTAGTAGAACACGGAAATCTTCACATGTCAACTTGCGCTTTGTCTTCGTGTTATTATAGAGTATGTCCCCCCGTCCTTGGCATTGTCTACAATAGTGTTCAGGATGAAGATGTCCTGAACATCTAATGTAGCGATGGCCTCCATATCTAAGTCATGCATCTTATGAGGTAGAGGTGGCGGTGGGGGAAGGTCTTCTGAAGGAGGAAGTGAAGTCTGATCATCGTCATCAATATATTATGGTAGATCTTCATTCTCATCACATTCAGAGTCGAGTCTATCATCGGTGTTGAGACTCACTCTGTCAGAATCCTCCTATTCTGGGGGAAGGACTACAGCTTGCTTCGGAGTAGATGGTTCTTGAAAAATGATAGCTGCTGTGAGTAGGCTAGTGCTGGTTTACAAAATGCATTGTTGAAACTCAACAAAAGTTGTGTCTTTGGCTGTGTCCCCCAGAGAGCCCATAGAAGAAAAATTGAAGAATTGGTCTGCATAGGACATTGTTACGTTGTCGTTAGTGTCAGGAGCATGGTGGTCTTTACTACCACTCTTCTGGTGGTCTCCACCGTCTCCCCTTTCTGTGTTAACTGCTCCTCATCTGGTGCCCTCCCAAGTGTTTCCTGGGTCATTTGGTTGGTCATATGAAGAAGAGCTATCAGCGTTGGAGTCAGCCAAGGAGTTAGAATCATCATCTTTGTCATCTTCATCATCGTCGTCATCCGCCGCCTTGTCTTCGTTCTTTTTTGTCGATGCTTTCTTACATCACCTATGGAGAGCTTATAATTCTTTAAGTGCCACTTGCGCGTGCCTGTGGGTTTCAAGAAGTGCATTGTGGCTTTCCTTGAGATCTGTGTATCGTGCTTCAGCGGAGAGGAGTCGTGCTATTAGATCAGTCACTTTTGTTTGTAGCTGATCTAAAGCGTCGTTTGCATGCTCCTCCTGACGGCAAATGAGTTGTGTGAGGCTGCTTTCCATGCGATCCATACGCGTGCTCATTGCAACTTGTTGCTACTGAAGCTCGTCAAGGGTCACATGCAAAGGTTGTGTTTGCTTGGTGACTCGGTCGACTTGTTGGACTAACGTTTCCTATTGGCTTTTCATGCTAAGCATCAACTCTGGCAGGGTACGTAAGCGATCGTCAATGAGGTTGACTTGCTAGACCGCTGCTTCCTGTCATTGTTGAATGCTTGTGAGAAGGTCCGGTGAGGTGTGAGTCCACTTGTCGATGTTGGATACTTGCATAGAAAGCCCCTGCACACAAGAAAAAAATAGTTTGTAAGATGTTAGAAGGATCGAAAAGGAGGGTTCGAATAGCATCGAATTGACGTCTGAATGCCTCTCCGACTTGTGAAAATGGGACCCCAGTGGAGGATGGGTGGGGTGGTTGGGGTGGTGGTGGATGAGAGTGGCGGTGACATCCCAATTATGGAAGGTGGAAATAGGTATGCAGGAGGGAAGGTTGTGGAGGTGAAGGTAAGATCAGGCATTGAGGTGAAAATGGGCTCTCCCGCTGAGAAAAGGAGTGAATCAGAAGATGTGATATAAGTTGAAGATGTGGAGAATGGAATGCTGGTGGATAGTATTGTGGAAAATGGTGGAAGAGTGGTGTGGTATAGAATGGTGGAAGATAGCATAATGGTGGAAGATAGCGAAGTGGTGGAAGATGGAGGATTGGTGGAGGAAGATGGAGGATTGGTGGAGGAAGATGTAGGTGTTGTCCCAACATCCAGACCTAATGTGAAGGAGTCTGATGTTGGGTTCAAGATGTTGTCCTCATTATGGGGGTTCTCTACCCCTGGGGTGATCTTGGAGGTGGGCGTATCTGAGTGCTTTTGCTTTTATATACACAGTTTGGATGGCCGTACCATCGATATTTTCTTTGCTTTAGTCGCGGGGGAAATAGCACTTTGCTTCGTTTGTCCTTCTTTTGCTTGTTTTTCCCTTCCCTTATACAGAGGCTTGTAGGTTAGCAAGCTCCTCTTCAGTGAAGAGATACTTATCTTTATCATAATCAGTCAGTTTGGGAAGTTGTAATAGCGTCCTGGATGCTTTGACAGAGGGGCAGAAAACATAGTGAAGTTTTGCATCCTTCTCTTTTATGATATAGGTGTTTTTTAGAATTTGCTTGTTGGTTAGGTTATCACCCTTTATCAAAGTGCAGTTCTTGAGTGGTCTGTCCATCTTGTGGTACTTCAGGATTGTAGTCACGTGACCACCCATGAAAATTTCCCTCTCGGGGGCATAAGATGTATGGTTATGTATCAATTGCCGTCCGATATTGACCGACTACCCCTTTAGGATGGACCATAGTATGAAGAGGTCCGAGATGAGAACATTCCCTCTCTCTGTTCTAGGGAATAGTGCACCTATTATAATCCTATGCAGTGTTTGCACCAGACAGGAGTGAATGTTGGAGGCTTTGCAGGTCTTGGAATGGTAACTAGGGATTCCAGTCAGAGACTTCCAAAAAGTATGCATGTTGAACTGTGAGTGATCCATACCTGCTTCCATAGCCTTCTTAAGCTGGTCAGGGTTGTCAATAAAGATTTTGTTCAACAGGTTTTCAGTCAATATAACCTTCTTTCTGAAAAGTGAGGTTACGAGTTTGCGTTCACCCCTATCCCTTTGTTTGTCTTTGGCTTCCACTGGTTCTTTGGTAAGGTGAGTGAAGAATTCTAGTGTGGGCTCGAGATAAGAATTCTCGGCAACAAAACAAAGCTTGGAGAAGTTTGCATTGTCACTACTATAGAACCTACCTTTAGTTTCGGTTATTTAAAGCCTTTAGTGTTAGTTTCTAAGCGACACCTATGTGGGTGACACTAAAAGTCCACCCATCAGGCGTCGGTTCCAAAACCGACACCCAAACTCTTCGTGCGCCACCGAAAACGCGCCATCATGGGACTATAAGCGTCGGTTATTAGTTAAAAACTGACGCCCAAACCCTTCCCGCCACAGAAAGGGCGCCATCTTGGGAACTATCAATGTCGGTTATAAGTAAAAAACTGACACCATATATCTTCGCCCCACGGCCGTGCTGTCCAGCACGGTCATGGTGTTAAGGACATAGACGTCAGTTTATTGTAGGAACACCGACACTATATCATTATGTGTCGGTTATTTACAAATAACCGACGCCTATTGTTTTTTTTTCCTGTGAGTCTGCAGACCTGCTGTGGCTGGTCGCAGGATGAGAAACCTGTTCAGTTCAGTTATGAACTGCAGGTTTTATGACATCCATTGATATTAGCCAACAACAGGCCGCAAACCTGCAAAATTAACAATAAAAAAGTAGCACATGCATTTAGCAATGCAACCTGCAGTTCCATTTTATTTTCACACATTTATAAACATTCACACATGCTAGCAATTTTTAGTTCCATTCATTCACATTCACACATGTAGAAACATTCATATAGCAACCAACACTTTCATTCATTTTCACTCAGACACATGTAGAAACATCCAGACATGTAGAAACATTCACGCATATATTATAATTCAGAAATTCATTTACAAAGTATCATTGTTTAGTCATTATTCGCTATCGGGATCCCAATTATATTTTAAAGCCCCCACTAATTGTATGGCTGTTGCCCATTCTTCTCTTACTTCATTTAATTCTCCCATTGTATAGGGAGCATTAACATTTGGTAAGTCCTTTCCTGTAATGGGATCAGCTTTAAACACCTGTAAAGAGAATGATGTATATATATAATTAATGAGCTGTAAATAAGATTGATATATTTCGATCATATTATCTAATGAGACTATATAATACCTGAGCAATACAATCGATGTCCATTGTGGCATATTTGACAAGCATGTGCATATATCGCATGACATAGTATCCACATGCCCATCCGTTGTCTTGTGTAGCACACTATAAATTCAAACATACAAAATATTAAAAAATACAACTAATTAAGCATTGTTCACATAAATAATATATACATATATTGTAGTCGGGAACTTACTTGCACGTTCTTCCAAATTATTGGCTGGTTCTTTTTCGTGGGGACCTTTCCTCCAGCCTTTTTGTACTCCTCAAAACCCCTACATGTTAATGTAACACAGAACATTGCAATTAAATAGTAATGTAATAACATATGTTAACGGATATGAAAAATGAAATATTTCTCACCGAAATATTGCCATTTTCATTATGTGTCCAAATCTTGTATTCAATTTACCCCCCTTAGGATCTAGATAATACACAGTGAACGTCTCGGGGGCAATAACCAATAACTCCCAATGCCTACCCCTAGAGGAAAAAAAGTTAAAAATTAATAACTCAAAATCCACAATAAAATGTAATTTTCTTAAGTCCAAATTATAATAAGCAAAGTAAACTTACTCTACATTGAATGGAGCCATTATCACCGTCTTCTTTTTTACAGCAAAATTTGAAAAAGACTCACAGTAGTATTGTTGAACTGATGTAGGGTCTTTAGCTACTAGACTAATCAAGGATGAAATCAAAAACCCTACATGTTCGAATCCAAAATCTGCACATATGTTGTCTAAGTAGCTGCAAAATATGTATTAATTACACATGTATTAATAAATAAGAAACCAGATCACCAGATCATACACAAGGTATATGGATGTATAAAGAATATCTCACCTTATCCATAGCTCTATCACAGATGTATTTAGCCAATCATATCGAAACAACTCCAATATATCTTGTATAAATAGTTTTGCTTCGTATGACTGACCTGTAGAATCTGAATCAGAAGAAACAGTTATAGGGGAGTTTATATCATGTTCCCCTAACCATACTGCCATACCCCTACAGTTAGGACCTAACGGGACAAGTAGGTCCTGTGGAACCCAACTAGGTAATGTAGGAGGTGGAAGTAGAGGCCTAGATGCCGTGGGTGTCTTCTTTTTAACCAGTATATATATAATTTCAGATCAACTGCCAGCATATACACACACTAACAATTGAACGTAATGTAAATTTACCATACCTTATCAGTAAAGAAGACATCCGCTTTTAGCCACAATATCACTCCGCCTACTGCCTCACCAAGCGTTTCACAATCTGGGTGGGTATATGGCAGTGGAAGTTCCAAAAATTGGGGGAATATATGTATCGGGCTCACCTGAATCCAACCAGCTGGTACTGGAGACCCGTGACACGTTTCCCCGGGTAGGGATGGGTAAGCCGACGCCTCTGCCACGACATATTCTTTACTTTTTAGACGACATGGCTTCAACCCCTACAAATTTTTATGTAAAGAATGTTATATACATATATACATATCCTCTTTTTTTGAAACGACTACAATTTCATATATACGTATCATCTTGAATTAAAAAACTAGTTACTATGTCATAAAAATACTTACAGTGGATGTGCTAGGTGGTGGTTCTACAGGATTACTCCCAACCTCTGCAGTAGGAGTAGGAGTAGAGTCTGCAGTAGGTATTGTCTGGTAAGTGGCAGTCTGAGATGCCTGCCACTTTTTCATTGCTTCTTCGAGTTTCCTGTCAAATAGCTTATCCACCTATACATGGATAAAAGAAACGTCAAATTCTAATTTTTGAATTCTCTTTTACAGTAACATTATAAAGAAAGAATATGTTACCTCTTCTTGTGAAAGTCCCGTTTTTGGGACATGTTTGCGCTGGGATGATCCAAAAAAAGATTTGATGCCCACACCAGCGCCTGCAGCCCTAACACGTCCAGGATGCTCTGGGTTACCCAGAGCAACTGTCAATTCATCCTTTGTTCCCTCAGGGATGAACTTTCCTTGTTTCCTCAGCTCGTGCAGCTCCCGCTAATCACCAAAAAAAAAATTTGTACTTAAGTAAACAACACAAATAATCAATATTTGAATGATTGCTGTAAGAGTTGTATTTTACCATTTTTGCAGCCGCCTCAGCAGTTGCGGCCTTAGTTATTTCTCCCTTCTTATTTTGCCTCCCAGCTATCCAGACATCATGGCGAGGCAGAGGTGTGCTACCTATGGTAGAGGACTCTTGAGTAGCAGCAGACTGAGCAGTAGTAGCCTCAGCCTGTAGTCTTTGGCGAACGCCTGCATACCCCTTTGGACCCATTCTGTGGTCATGCACATTCAGTGCACGCCTTGATCTTTGTGCCTCACTGAGGGCCTAGTTAGTATGCAAATTAATGATTTGGTTAGTAACACTAAATGTTAAGCTTGAATAAGTGAATACAACATATATTAATTAATGAGATTGAGACTGATGCCTAATACCTTGAATTCATCAGTTTGTCTTGAAGTGACAAACGCGTCCCATTCTTCTTTGTCCAGGAAGTTCCACTGTTCAGTGGCTGTCTTCTTCCTCTTGTCGGCTTCTTTTATGTATTCTCTGGTGAGATTTGTCCTATAGTTCCTTAGGACTCTCCCACAGCGTTGCATCACGCATTTACGATGCAGCTTTTCATCCAATTCAAATATACTCTGCAAAATAGAATTGCTATTAACTAGTATCCAAAAATTTAGTAATCTACAAAATAGAATTGCAAATTAATAATAACTCACACATAAATCCCTCCATATTAAAATTTTCTTCTCCTTAGAAACTTTATGCCAAGAATCTAAGAGACAACCGCAATGGCTACGAGTAACAAACCCAAGATATGAAATAAATGAATTGTGATTCACACCACATGCATTTCCTGCATTATCGAAATCCACAACAAGTTTGGGTCCATTGCCCTTTTGCGCAATTAACTTCTTCATCATAGTGATGCCCCTTCTCTTGTCAACTTTTTGGTGTTGTTGATCAAGTGCCTCAAGTGCTTCAGATGGTACCTGTGCATCATCAACCTAAAATTTGACAAAATAATTCACATTTACAAGATATAACTATAAATGGACATATAGATATAAATATATGATATATTTTTAAAACTTACATTGTGAGGCGGCGCATTGATGTCCTCACCCTCACGGTAGTCATCAGCACGGTCATCAGGAGAATGGTCAGCCATCTGCAAATTCACATTCAAATTGTAAAGTTCGCATTGTAAAGTAGTAATTCAAAGTGTAAAGCTCACATTGTAAAGTTCACATTATTACAACAAAGTATATATCACAACAAAATTGTAAAGCTCTATGATCAAAGAGAAAACAAGTATATATTACAACAAGATTACGGTCTAGGGTTAACAAATACATGTGATGTCATTCTTATATATAATAAATGTACATGTACCACCTATCCCATCCTTGAACACCTAATCTCACTAGTAAGTGTATAATGTGTATTGGGTTTTCAAGAAAATTTCGGCAGCATTTCTCCGCTGTTCTCCAAGTACATATGTACTTAGAGAACAAATGGGGAAATGCTGCCGAAATTTTCTTGAAAACCCAATACACATTATACACTTACATCCTAAGCGAGATTAGGTGTTCAAGAACAGTCCCAAACCGGGGACTATCCAAGATTTACTCCTAATGAGTAAATCTTGGACGGGTTTCTAGGCCAACAAATACATGTGTTGTCATTCTTATATATAATAAATGTGTACCACCTATCCCATTCTTGACCACCTAATCTCACTAGTAAGTGTATAATGTGTATTGGGTTTTCGAGAAAATTTCGGCAGCATTTCCCTGCTGTTCTCTAAGTACATATGTACTTAGAGAACAAACGGGGAAATGCTACCGAAATTTTCTCAAAAACCCAATACACATTATACACTTACATCCTAAGTGAGATTAGGTGTTCAAGAACAGTCCCAAACCGGGGACTATCCAAGATTTACTCCTAATGAGTAAATCTTGGACGGGTTTCTAGGCCAACAAATACGTGTGCTGTCATTCTTATACCTATAATCCTAGTTTCATCATTCATATCCTAGTTCTTCAAGTTAGGTGATTAACATTGTCAATATACTAAAAAAGGAAACAAGTTACCAATTTCATAGTTAGGATGGTAGAGATACCCTAAGATCTAGGCAATTTAGGTAAAAGTTCATCATTTACATTCCAAGCATGTCACATGTGTGCATTACAGTTCATCATTAAGCAAGAAGGGTGATTAGGATTCTCAATATACTCAACAATGAAACAAGTTAAACATGTGTGCATTACAGTTCATCATTTACATTCCAAGCATGTCACATGTGTGCATTATAGTTCATCATCAAGATATCTATAACTTACTTAAACATTTAATTATGAAGTAAATATACACTTAATTCAGAATAGCATGACGCACAAAGTTGCAGTCAACATCATTATGCTTTGTTCTATCATGGACTATCAGATTGGTATAGCACATATGTATCAGTACATAATTAAATAAACACAATCAGTAAATAACTTTAAAAAAAATCCACTAGCTTGGTGAAATCAGTACATAAATAAACACAATCAGAATATTTTTCATGGCTTTTGGGGTGACTTGGTGAAATCAGTGCATGTTTTGGGCATCCAGTAGATGAATCCAAACCCTAGCAGCAGCCTAAACGTGCCCTGGCGCCACCCAGAGGCCTAGCTAGGTAGGGCACCTGGGCTTAGGACCCTAGGCGTGCCCTGGCACCTGCTTAGGCGCCGCCTGGGTGAGTTCCATGTCGGCGGCGGCAGAGAAAAGTAAGGCAGAGGAGAAAAGGGGGTGAAGCTTTTGTGGGTTACCTTGCAGGAAGCTGGCGGAGGAGAAAAGTTGCTTCTACTGGCGGGGGCGGCGGTGACGAGGAGAGCACCGTAGCTGCTTCTACCGGCGGCGGCGACGAGAGGACAGTCAACGAGCGGCGGCGGCGACGAGCGGCGACGAGAGGACAACAACACCGAGCGGCGACAAGCAATAATCACCGGACCTAACTGAAATCGGGAATGAAACAGAGAAAGGGGAAGAGTCACTCGTGCTGGTGCTATTAAGTTGACCATAAGCATTGGTTATTCAAAAAAACCGACAACAAAACCAACAGTGTCGGTTCTTTTCCAAAAACCGACACCTATACTAGATTATAGTCGTCGGTTTTTAACTAAAAGACAACCGACACCTATTTCTATCTCGCGAATAACCTTTAGTCGTCGGTTATTTATTTATGAACCGACGCCATATGTCAAATTTTGGAGGTAATTTTTTCGCTGGAATTTTTGTTTTGGCAGTTGATTTTAGGTGTCAGTTTTTTATTAATTAACCGACACTTAATAAAAGCGGTACCCGTGTCTGGTCGACCTTCACAGATTGGATGTCGGTTTATGTTATAAACCGACACTGTAGAGTTTATGTGTCGGTTTATGTATACAACCGACACCTTGAAAAGTGACTTTATAAGCCATTTCTGTAGTAGTGTGTCGAGAAGGGCAAGAACTCTATTGTAGACTCCCATCTTCTTCAGTATGGTGGAGTAGATGTACTTTTGTTGGCCGCATAATTTTGTCACCAACCTCCAGATGTTAAATTTGAAGATCAGTTGGTGCTGATGCGATAGTGGTAGTAGGAGGAGTAGTTTGTCTTACCAGGATTGGTTCCCTAGAGGTCATGGGCTGGACTTGTTTCCTTGCCCGTCTTTTGGTTGGCCGTTCCTTTGCAGCCTCGTGGACCTTCCTCTTCTCCTATGACTTGTTGGATGGGGATTCTTCACTGGAGTTTGGTACGTAGTCAGAGCCTTCATTAGTTGAGGAAAGATCTTTGAGGTCCTCAACTGGGTCCTCATCCATACATTTGTTGACGTGCTTAAGGTCGTGAAGGACCTGGGGCAATTTTGCTGGAGTTTTGCCTGTCTTTGTGCACATGTCAACAATGTGTTGGAGCCTATCTCAGTGCTCCAACAACTATTCTTTGGCCCAATGGGTTGCTTCAGTGATTTCCTTCGCATGTGAGGCCATCTTGTAAAGTGTTAACAAGGAATCATATATTAGAAAGAATTGAGATTTAATGCTAATAGAATTATTGTATGAATGGTGAGTGGTGTGTAGATTGTGCAAGCATCATGGTCTCAAGATCGTGAAGAGGTTTACATAGTTTCAGAACCATCAAAAGGCCATGCAGTCTCAGGACCGTGAAGAGTGAGAATGTGAAGAGTAAAATAGTGAGGTGCGAAAACACGTGGAGTGAAACTATGAGGGGTAAAAACCGTGAAGGGTGAAACCGCGTGGAGTGAAACCGTGAGGGGTAAAATAGTGAGGAGTGAAACTGCATGGAGTGAAACTGCGAGGGGTAAAACCGTGAAGGGTGAAACCACGTGGAGTGAAACTGTGAGGGGTAAAATAGCGAGGAACGAAACTACGTGGAGTGAAACCGTGAGGGGTAGAAACCGTGAAGGGCCGAAACCATATGGTTTCAAGACCACGAGGGTCACTTGGTTTCAAAAACCGTGAGGATCGCTCGGTTTCAAAACCGTGGGGAGGCCTTGCGGTCTTAGGACCATGAGAAGCACACAGGAGGTTGATTATGGAAGAAGGGAGACAAAGCGATGGTGACGATGATATCATCAGCGGTGATGGATGCATGCGGCGATGGCCGGAGGTACAGTGATGGCGAAGAAGAGAAGTCGGTGATGATGGTGGTGAAGATGATGGTAGAAATCGCCTCTCTACCTGGCAATGCAAGTAGCCGCGGAAAAGGGTGAAGAAGCTTGAATGTAGGAAGAAATGGCATGGCCGCGATAGAGGTGGGCGCAGATGATGATGGTGCTGCAGGCGACAGAGGAGCAGAAGCAAGGAGTAGAAGTGAAGTCGCACGAGAGAAAGTCGAGAGTTGAAGAAATGAAAAGGGAGGGGTAGGGTTATATTTATAGAAAAGGGGAGGGCGACCTCTCATATTATGTGAAGCTTCAAATGGTTTCAACACCATTTGGATCCAAACGGTTTCAAGACCGTGAGGGTCCAAACAGTTTCAGGACCATTTGGAAGAAGGTTGATTTGGTTATAGATTTTGATATTTTTATTTTTGTAAGGTTGTTTATATTAATTTTAAATTTTCTGAACAAAATGTATGAAAGGAAAACGACTAAGTAAAGAAAATGCTATCTATGCAAGAAATTGATAAATCTAGAAAATTAATCAAAACTGAGCAAAAAGTTAATGAAAGAAACTAAAGAAATTAAAAGAGATAGAAAGGTGATACTTAGTCCTTGGGTTGACTCACAAGTAGTGCTTTGGTTTTACATTGCTATCTTGATAAGATTCTAGCTCGATCAGGTTGATGTAGCGGGGTCGTGAATGTCAATGGTTTGTCTTGAACTTTTATCAGCTGGAGTATAATATCTCTTCAGTCTATGGCCATTGACTATCCTTTCTCCTCCATTGTCATCTAAGATGATGATGGCTCCAGTTGGGTAGATGTGCTTGATAGTGAAGGGCCCTGACCACTTAGTGTGAAGTTTACCGGGAAACATTTTGAGCCTGGAGTTGAAAAGGAGGACTTTGTCTCTGACTATAATATCATTTCGTTTAAGGTGGCCATCATGCCACATCTTAGTTTGCTCTTTGTAAATCCTGGTGCTTTGGTAAGCAGACATTCTTAGTTCCTCAAGTTCTTGTATTTGAAGCTGTATGTATTCGCCAGCACTTTTGAAATTGAAATTCAACTGTTTAATAGCCCACCAAGCCTTGTGTTCCAATTCAACTAGAAGATGGAATGACTTTCCATACACCAAACAGAATGGAGTTGTTCCTATTGGTGTCTTGTAAGCAGTGCGATATGCCCAGAGAGCATCGGGAAGCTTGGTGGACCAATCTGTGCAGTTCCTGTTGACAATCTTATCTAAAATAGTTTTTAGTTGTCTGTTTGAGACTTCAACTTGGCCGCTTGTCTGTGGATGATAAGGTGTGGCAACCTTGTGTTTTACTCCATATTTTCTCAGAAGGGCTTCAAAGCTTCGATCTAAGAAATGTGACCCTCCATCAGATATGACTATTCTAGGAACTCCAAATCTAGGAAAGATAATGTCCTTGAACAGCTTAATAACTAACTTAGAATCACAAGAAATAATAGGTATAGATTCTACCCATTTGGATACGTAATCCACAGTGAATAATATATAGGGGAATCCATATGATGAGGGAAATGGACCCATATAGCCCACTCCCCATACATCAAAGAGTTCAATCTCCTACCACAGAGTTAATGGCATTTTGTTTTGTTTGGATATCCCTCTAGAGAGATGACATTTACCACACGATTGTACAAATTCATGTGCATCCTTTGCTATTTTTGGCCAAAAGAAACATGACTATAAGACTTTAAGAGCAGTCTTCTTTGAACTCATGTGCCCCCTGGTTGGGCCAGAATGACAGTGTTCCAAGACTGGGATGATTTCTTCTTCAGGAAGGCAATGGTGGAATAATCCATCTGCACATAGGCGGAAGAGGTATGGTTCATCCCAGAAGTACTGCTTGACGTCATGGAAAAATTTCTTCCTATCATGATAGGAAGTAGAAGGATGGACAATTCCCATAGCCAAATAGTTTACTATGTCAGCTTACTAGGGGAATCCAGTGGTGACCTTCATGAGTTGGTCATCAGGTAAAGAGTCGTGGATAGGTATATTATCTTCATCTTGAGCCTCAATGTGACTCAAATGATCGGCGACAACATTTTCCACCCCACTTTTGTCCTTTATTTCTAGGTCAAACTCTTGAAGCATCAGCACCCAATGAATAAGTCTAGGTTTGGCGTCTTGTTTCTGAATCAGATATTTTATTGCTGAATGATCTGTGTAAACTGTAACCTTTGATCTGATCAGGTTAGAACGGAATTTTTGAAAAGCATAAATGACTGCCTAGAACTCTTTTTCTATAATTGTATAGTTCTTTTGGGTCTCATCAAGCATTTTTATGTGTAATATATCACGTAAAGCTTCTTCTCTATCCTCTGCCCTAGTACTACTCCTATAGCGTAGTCACTGGCGTCACACATTATCTTAAAGGGCTGTGACCAATCAGGAGCTCTTAGTATAGGCACAGAGACTAAAGCATTTTTTAGAGTCATGAAGTTGTGTAAACATTCTTGATTGAAATTGAAGTCCGCATCTTTAGTTAACAGGTGAGTCATGGGCTTTGCTATTTTTGAAAAATCTTAAATGAATCTTCGGTAAAATCCGGCATGGCCTAGGAAAGCTCGTACTCCTCTGATGTCTTTTGGTGGTGACAAATTTGAAATGACATCTATTTTTGCTTTATCTACTTCAATCCCTTGTTCACTCACCTGATGCCCAAAGACAACACCTTCTGTCACCATAAAGTGACATTTTTCGCAATTAAGGATCATATTTGTTTCCTCGCATCTTTGTAGCGCTTTACTGAGATTAAGCAAACAGCTATCGAAGGAATCTCCATAGACTAAGAAGTCATCCATGAATACCTCCATGATAGATTCAGTTAAACTTGCAAATATGGAGGATATACATCACTGAAATGTTGCAGGTGCATTACATAGCCCAAAGGCATCCTCTTGAAGGCGTAAGTTCCAAAAGGGTAGGTAAAAGTTATCTTTTCTTGATCTTCAGGGTGTATCAGAATTTGATAAAATCCTGAGTAGCCATCAAGATAGCAAAAGAATTTCTGGTGAGCTAGACGCTCAAGGACTTCGTCAAGAAAAGGTAAAGGAAAGTGGTCTTTCCTTGTTGCCGTGTTCAATTTTCTATAGTCAATGCACATCCTCCATCCGGTAACAGTCTGGGTGGGCACCAGTTTGTTTTTATCATTCAAAATAATGGTTGTCCCCACCTTTTAAGGAACTACCTGGACTGGACGTACCCATTGGGAGTCAAAAATCAGATAGATAATACCAGCTTTTAGAAGTTTTAGAACCTCAAGGCAAACTACCTCTTTAAGATTTGGGTTTAGCTTCCTCTGGTGCTCCCGTGATGGTTTAAACTCTTCCATCATAGGTAATCTATGCATGTACAAAGCTGGATTTACCCCGGTTAGATCGGTCATCTTATATCCAATGGCTTTCTTGTGCTTTCTTAATTTAACAAGGAGTCTTTCTTCCTAGTCATCTATCAAAGTGGAACTGATAATGACCAAACATAGTTTTTCTTCATCTAGAAAGACGTGTTTGAGTCCAGCTGGTAGGACTTTCATTTCAGGTGCCTTGGGCACTTCAATAGTCTCCAAAGTGGTGACAGATTTCAACATCTCAAAGGTAGCTTCCGGGTCTTCTTCGACTTGTTCTAAATATTTTAGACATTGTTGAACTAGTTCATCGGTCGAAGATTCGATGTCTGGGTTCATCAGGGCGTTCTCTAGAGCATTAGATGGTTCGGGAGTTTCTTGCTTTAGCTGGGACATTTTATCAATTGCCTCAAGAAGAAAGAGTTCTTTGTGGATGCTGCGACTTTTTAGGCTGTCAAAGACTCTGAATTGAACAGTTTCCTTCCCTAGCCTTAAGGTAATTGTGCCTGCTTCGACATCAATTAGCGCTCTGGCTGTCACAAGGAAAGGTCTGCCAAATATTATTAGATATCTCAGATCTTCTTTTATGTCCATGACAATAAAATCACAAGGGACATAAGAGTCCCTTCCTACTCTCAATGGGATATCTTCAATAATTCCCAAACCTGTAGTAATGGTAGAATCAGCCAACTAGATTGTCATTGTTGTGGGTAGAAAATCGGTAAAGCCCAATCTTTTACACATGTAAAAGGGCATAATAGATATGCTGGCCCCCAAATCAGCTAATACTTTCTTGCAAGAGGTGTTTTTGATAGAACATTGAATGCCGAAGGAGCCAGGGTCCTTCTATTTTTTCAGTATTCTGTCAGAAGTATTCTGAGCTAATTTAACGGTCTTGTGTTCTTCGGTTATGTATTTCTTTGATAGCAAAGTCTTTAGATATTTAGTCTAAGCTGGGATTTGGGAGAGAGCATCAAGGAACGTGATATCAACATATAGCTTCTTTGAACTTTAGGAATCTAGTATCCAATTTAGTCTCTCTCAATCTGCGTGGATAGGGTATCCTGGGCTTGTATGGTGGGACTTCTGGTTCGTTGGAAACTAATTCTTTGTCCTTCTCCTTCTCTGCCTCTAAAGATTTTTTAGTTTCTTGATTTATGTTTATAGTTGGGATGATTTTAGTGGTATCTTTGTCTTCCTGAATGACTTTGGTAGCTTCAGTAAGAACATGACCATATCTTATGGTAACTACATTCAGTTGTTCGGGTCTGTGTTGATCATGTCTCAAATTTATTTCCAGCTGACCGGCGAAAGTACCCACCGGAGGTTTCAACTGAGCTACAATTTGTGCCAATTGGGTCTCTACAACTTTCTATTGAGCCTGCTGGTTGGTAAGCATGGTCTGTTGAGATTGCAACATTTCCCTAATCAGAGACAACTCATATGTTGACAGAGGTTGAGCATTCTTTTGTTGATACTGTGTAATTTGTTGCTGTCCTTGAGGTTGCTACTGTTGAGATGCTGGCAACTAAAGTTGTTGAATTTGCGGCTGTTGTGACTGAGGTTGTTGCAATTGTGGGTGCAACGGAGGGTGAGCGTATTGATAGTATGAAGAAGAATTTCTTGGGTAGACAAATATTTGAAACCCACCTCTATAGTTTCCTTGGTTTCGATTATAATTGCTCTGGAATCCAGGTGGTGGTCTATTAGAAGACCATCCTTATATTTTGTGCTACGGGTTGGAGTATCCAGCGGGATTCCCATACTGAAACCCAGGGTGGTTTCTCGGTTGATCGGGGTTATAGTATGCTTGACCCGGTAAGGTGTGGATAGAGTTAACCTGCTCTGGCTGCAGATCCTCAGGTTGTTCAATGATTGGTTCATATTGTGGCTGAGGTGTGTGCAGATTCATCATCACATCGTATAAAAGGCCACATGATAATGTGGGGTGATCCGATGCATGACAAGCTTCACAAGTCTCAGTAGCTGCTTTGACTTGTTGAACTAGGGAGTTCTTCTTCCTGTCATATTCTCCAAATGATGTTTCAAGGGCTTGCTGCTTATGAACTATGGTTTTCAGAGCTTCAGTAATGGCTTTCATTTCTATAGATTCTTCAACTTTACAGACTTTTAGGACTCCTTCTGTAGATGGCCTTCCCCAATTAGATTGGTTCTCTGCTCCAAGCATAACAATCTTCCAGGCGTCCTCATAATTCTATCTCATGAAATTTCCTCCAGATGAGGAATCCAAAAACTGCTTTATTTCATCACTTACCCCTCTATAGAATGTTTCTATGAGCTGGTTTTGTGAGATTTCGTGATGTGGGCATTTTATCAGAAGTTCCTTAAATCTTTCCCATGATTCTACTAGTGACTCTCCAGGAAGTTGGAGGAACTGGTTGATCTGTCCCCTAATCTAGTAAGTCAATGAGGGAGGAAAGAACTTCTCCAAAAAAAATTCTTCCAAGGGAGCCTAAGTGGTGATTGGCTCTCCATCTAAAGAGTTATACCAGCTTAGTGCCTTTCTAGACAAAGTGAAGTTGAAAAGTCATAGCATGATTGCATCAAGCGTAGCTCTGGCTTGTGGTACCAATCCGTAGAGTGCCTTGAATCGCTTCAGATGGTTCATGCAATCATCTCCAGTGTTTCTAGAGAACGAGATGCCTTGCATGATTTGGATTAGTTGTATTTGAATCTTAAAGTGAGGAACATTAATGAGTGGAGGCTGAACTGGGTGATTATCCTCAGAATTCTTAGGAACAACGTAGTCTCAAAGCTGCTTGTTCCTTATCAATAACTGAGCATCTGCTGTGGCCACCTCATTTTTAGCTTGGATGCGAGCTTGCTCTTCAGATCGAACTTTGGCTTGGACTTGAGCACGTGTATCAGCGATGAGTTGTGCTCTCTGAGTTATTATAGCTGCGTTGACTCTTTCCAGCGTCAAGGCGGCTTGGCATTGTTCTTCAACCATCTATCTGGCTTGTTGGCGGTTGAGTCTGATGCGTAGGTGGAAGTTTTGTTCTACTTCAGAGTCGTACTCTGGTTCAGGGGAGAATATGTGATTTTGCATACACATTTTCTACCTGAGTAGAAGAATAATCACACTTTAGATGGTATGGAAAAATGATGGAATCAAAAAGATATGAACTAACAAGTTGATAAATGAAATTAAAACGTTCCGTTGTCCCCGATAACAACGTCAATTTTTTTGATGGAGCCTCCACTCGTGTGGAGTTGCATGCACCACTAAAAATCCTAGAGATAGTAAGTCTCTAAGTTTAGTCTTGCATGTGTTATAATAAGATCTCCACCCACGTGTGCTAAGATACATGGAAGTCTTTTTATAGTACAGTTGAGGGTCGAATCCACGAGACAACGGTCTTGTTAAAGATTAACAAGATGGAAAATGTTATAATTCCACTTATCTACTCAAGGGAAAAAATATCTAGATCGAAGAGTTGATTTGATGATTAAACTAATATGCAAATGTAAATTAAATGGCAAGAAAGTAAACTTAAGGTTGTAAAAAATATTTGTAAACTACTAGGATGTGATCGAGTTTCATCACCACTACACATGGATCATAACAAACATCATAATAACATGGCTTGCAATAAGAGTCTAAACAGTTAGTATCTGTTTAGACTTAGCTTCCTTTTGAATACCTAACTACGAGAAACATGGGAGTATTGCAATGCTATCCATCCCCGAATGAATGATCACTTACTTTGCATCACTTCCTTGGCAAAGTGTGTTCTTCGACCTATCAAAGTTGTACTTTCATACGTCAAGTGATTCCATTCATAGTATGAAAGTACAATGATGGAGGTGAGTTTACTCCACTCCTTGAAAAGTGCTTCTAGATACCAAAACAAATATATGGTGACTACATGCATAAAGAACCAACATACAATCGATAATCGAATTTAAAAGCACAAACATAGACAATTCATACTAGCAGATAATAAGTAACGCATGTTGGTGATCAAGTAACTAGCATTCATTAAACGATCGATGTTGAACTGAAAAGATAGTATGTTTTTTTATTGAAAACTCATGAATTACAATGCATGGAATGAAAACATGGGTAGCGAGGCTACTCCCCGCACCCTAGTGTATGGAACTACTCGCTCATGGCAAGAACAAAGAAGGAGACATGAAAGGAGAAGGAAAACATCATCTCCACATAGGAGGGAGGAAGGTTGACCCCTTGGAGTAGAGAACAACTATCTTCACACTACGTGGTTGCCTTGTTGATGAATCCTTCACTTCCAACCTTCTATGTCGATGAGAGAGAAAGTAGGCTTATGGATGGAGTGTGGATCTTAGACCGGCAGCCTTGGGGTGAAGGATGGAGGATGAAGTAGCTCTCAAATAATGGAAGCAGCCTTTTGGGCGTCTATGACCTCCTTTCTCAATGAGGACCCCTTGAGTCCTATTTATAGGCTCCAAGGGGGTCTTTAATGGTCTTGAGATTGTTTGGATCTTCACGATCTAGAGATCGTTTGGATCCTCATGGTCTTACCGGTAGCCTTTCACTCAGTCTTGGGATCGATGAGTCTTCATTCAATCTTGGGACCGATGGGTCTTCACTCAGTCTTGAGACCGATAGGCCTTCACTTGGTCTTGGGACCGATAGGCTTTCACTCAGTCTTGGGACCGTTTGTCCTTCACTCGGTCTTGGGACCATTTGGCCTTCACTTAATCTTGGGACCAATAGGCCTTCACTCGGTCTTGGGACCGATGGATCTTCATTCGGTCTTGGGACCGGTAAGCTTCACTTGGTCTTGGGATTGTTTGGGTCCTCACGGTCTTGGGACCGGTTGGACCTTCACGGTCTTGGGACCGTTTTGGTTGAGACTTTTGCAAATTTTTTTGGGTTTATATATAAGAAGAAAAGATAAATATCAATCTATTGGTATATTCACAATAAAGCTAGAAAGTTAAGTATTTAATCTAATTTATCTAAGAAAGAGTATGGAAAACTAAGAAAAACTAGTAAGATAACATCACAAAATGGGAGGTTATCAGTACATCAACAAAGTATGACTTTGATTGATCCACCTGAAGGGGTAAAGCCCATAGGGTACTTTTGGGTCTTCCAGAAGAAGAATGACATGGAGAATAATTTGGTTACAAAGAGTTTCTAACAATTTCAAAGTGTTGAACATGGTGAAATCTTTTCAGCAGTTACCAAGGATAAATCCATCAGGATAGTGCTTGCTATTATAGCTTAATATGACTATGAGATTTGACATATGGATGTTAAAACCACATTCCTTAAATGGAATATTGTGCAGGATGTGTATGTAACACAATCTAAAGGTTTTATAAATCCAATAATGCAAATAAAGTCTATAAAGTTGCATAAATCAATCTTTGGATTGAAGCAAGCACCTCAGAACTGGATCTTCAACTTGATAAGATAGTCAAAGAGTTTGACTTGAGTCAAAATGAAGATGTAATGTGTGATTACAAGATTTTAGTGGGAGCATATATATATTCCACATATTAATGGGGAGTATCATCCTTATACTACAAAATATGGCAACAAAGTGCATTCTAAAAGGTTTTTAGAGAAGCATCCTACGTGATAGGAGTCAAGATCTATAGAGATAGATCAAGAGGGATTCTTGACCTAAGAAAGAGAACATACATCAGTAAGATGCTGAAAGGGTTCAACATGATGAGAGAAAACATGTCCATGTTCCATGGAGTTAGTCTTTCAAGAGCCGAGTGTCCCAATTCATATTAAGAATAAGGAACACATGGATAGATGCCATATGCATTCACAATTGAATCTATCATGTATGAACTCATCTCATTATCTTGTATGTATTGGACATGACAAGAAAATATGAACTAATTATCTTGTATGTATTGGACATGACAAGAATATACAAACTCATCATCTTGTATGTATTGGACATGACTAGAAGATATAAAATCATCATCTTGTATGACAATATGATATAAATATCTAGTTATCTCATATGTATTGGACATGATGAATGGATATCTGTCGAACTCTAGTAAGAGTTACTAGAATACCATGAAGGACATCTTTATGTACTTGTGAAGTACTAAAAGGATTAGTTCTTTAGTTATGGTAATAAGGAAGAGTTGGGTGTAAAGAGTTACACCAATGCAAGCTTCCAAAATGACAAAATTGTATTTGACCTTGGAATAAGAATTGTTAGTTGGAAATGTTTCAACATAAGACAATTGATTAATTATACAATAAGAAGCTGAGTACCTTAGTGTTATGAACACTGTGAAGGATACTGTATGGATCTAGAAGTTCATATGGATGAACTTGTGAAAGGCTCTGACCATTGATGACTCAGTAGTAATACTATAACAACAATGGAGATAATGGTTAGGAAAATGAATCTCAGATAGCATACTACGACACTTCCATCTCATGCGAGTTGTTGTACAAAGAGGGGATGTGAAACATGCAATATACCGACTTGAAGCAAATGTTGCTTGCCCGCTATAAAAGCACTTGTGCAGCAGAAACATGATGGACATGTTGAGACCACTTAGAATATGATTCGTACGTGATTGGCTCTAAGTGCAAGTGGGATTCTCTTGATATAGTATGTGTAGAGAGCCAATCATATGATGATTGCAATGAGGCATATGATACTTGATTTGATAATGATAAAGGTAATTCCATCTATTATGTTTGTCTCACTCATGAGATGATGACACATACATGATAGATGTCTAAAGAATGATGTAACTCGATGACATATGTCTTCATATCGAGGACCTGAACAATGAGACCATATGTATGATAAGAGTACATACATTCTTGATATGTCCCTAGTCAGATATTACTGTGGAAGCAAAATAGACAACATTAATACATAAGACTAGCGTGTGTGTTGACTAATGATAGAGTCTCATTAGTCATGATATATGATATCAAGTCAAGCACACAAATTTATCTTAGAGAATAGTATATCGACAGACCCACCGTGAGAGTGATACATGGATACCATGGACTGGTAGTCACAATCGTCTCTCATAGTGATAGTGGTGATAGTAGTTCTTAGAGCTAAAATCACTACACTCATCACATGTGATTGTGTACACTTTGACATCATCAAACACAGTCTTGAAACATGAGTTTTTATAACGGTGATGAGTGGGTGACTTTGACACGTGGGGACTTGACTGTGAGTGATAGATATGGGATTTGTCCCTCCTACAATGAGTATGATATCCAGGGCCCCTTGATAAGCGAGGATGAAAATTGTATGGACATACTCATGGATTCAATATATGATATGTGAACTCACATGCATCTTAGACAGTCTGCTCTAGGTTTAGGAACATGGATTGAATGTTGAAGAGGATGGCGTTCCATGCCTCAAGTTCAATCTGGATATCAAAGACAAAGGAGCTATATGATCAATGTAACACTAATCACAGATTGTAGGTTGAAGTTGTTATCCAACTTTCTGAGTTACTTGGGTAGAAATGATGAGTTAGTAGATTATGCTCATTGCTTGTGATGTCATAAGTTGTTATGAACATTCACTGCCAACATAAATTGGAACCTACAAGGTCACACACATAGGATACCCCTGGAAGAGGAGATTATCCATGAATAATGTTTAGATTGTGACTAAAGGTGTTTAGGTACTCAATTAAACATACAATTGACTGAATGGACTCAGAACTATCAAGTTCAAGTGTTGAATTAGCTGGTTAGAGTGTCAAGTTGATTGGATATTGCATGGATGATGTCAGGACTGCCAACTGACTGGTTCACCCAGGTGAGCTGATCGGCTAGTGTGAGCCAACTGACCAGTTCACCCTTGTGAGCCGATCGGCTGGTGTGATCCAACCGACCGGTTCACTTGGTGAACCAGATGGCTCACAGTCCTACCAACCGAGGAAATTGGGATTTGCCCAGTTGGAGGAAAACTTTCACATTTCACTTGTTCAATTTGGTTGGAATAAGGATTAATCTTTGCATTAATTGGAAATGATTAAGGAAAGTCAATTGTGGGCAAGTCTGGGAAGTGAAATGACCAGTTCACTTAGTGAACCGACTGATTCACACTCCCAATTGACCGGTTCATAAGTGAATCGATCAGCTCACCTTACCAATTGACCATTTCAATTGTGAAATGATCGGTTCGCCTACCACAATACAAACTATTCATGGAATTTCCAGATCCTTCTACTACCAAACAGACTGGGGACCCTGACCCTACCCTCTACTATAAATAGAGAGGTAATGGGGGCTTCTCAGAATACACAACTCATAGCATTAGTTTCTCTACAAAGTTGTTTTCCTCTCTAGTTCTGGTAACTGAGAGATCCTGAGCAAGTGCTACCCGACTAGAGAGGCACAATGAGGGAAAGACAACTGTAGAAAAGCAGTCTGAGTTTGAGAGAGCAGGTTGGTGCTATTACACCAAAAGGAGGGTCATCTCCTTCATGTCAGTTCTTCTAGAATAGTAGGAGTTCTAGGTGGTCCATGTGGACTATCTGTAGAGGTGGGAGATGTCTGCCGCTCAGGAGGACACATCATCCGCAGTCCATGGCAGAGGCTAGAGTCCACGGTGAAGACCAGGAGCTGCACAGACACCGTCCAAGACATGGCATTGAAGACCACACATGGCTGCGAGGTATTGTCACTGGGCAAGCCCTAGGTGTTGGTATATCTCGCTAAAACCATCCTTCCCACTACATAGTCATTGGTGCGATCTCCTGTTATGGGTTAATGGCCAGTAAAATTTTTGTTTCCTCTGCCTACTCTGAGGCCATAAAACCTAACAAGTGCTTAGGTGACACTTTATGCTTCATTGAAATATAAATTCCCAAATATGTCAAGTCGTTGGGTTGATGGAGTAATAGTAATTAGAATGTATACATGAGGTGATTCTGACTTAGTTCTCAAATTGATTTTGGCCATTTTTCAGTTTTGCATCACAAAGTTTTCCCTTTGAGAAATTATTTTCCTTATAATACTATATCTACAAAGAAAATTGATCTTATGGATGTTGATTGATGATTTCTTGAGCTAAGTCATAATCAAGGAGGTATGAGAAAATCATAGAAGGGGAAACTTAGAGTTGATAATGAATGCAACATTATAGTTGAGATACCTATTTAGATTTCTAGTTGATTCTTTTGGGGGTGGAGAGTAGTACCTGGATAAGCCAATTTTGGGGACAAAATCATCTATAAGGGGTGGAGAGTTGTAACATATCAAAATTTGGGCATTAAATCTATTTCGAGCTACAATCCATAACCCCCCCTGAATTTCAGTTCATTTACACAATAGCCCTTAATTATAAGTCCCAATCATTATTTTGGTCAAATTGCCAAGTTCATTGATATAATTTAGTCCCCAATTACTTGAGTTCATTTTCGTTACTTGAGTAATATTTACAAGTTATTTCCTTCAAGTATCTTATCAAGCCACACTAACAACTTTGAGTGAAATTTGAAATTATGGTGTTCCAATACTTGGACAAAGTCTTGTAATTTAGGAATACACTCCATTTCTTAACTAG
Source organism: Alisma plantago-aquatica (assembly GCA_963693085.1). NCBI lineage: Eukaryota > Viridiplantae > Streptophyta > Magnoliopsida > Alismatales > Alismataceae > Alisma > Alisma plantago-aquatica. Next base: position 400,572,030 of record OY856414.1, on the reverse strand, counting down.
TGGCTTGAAAATCATTATGAAATACCTATATTTGAATGCATGATGACAATAAATAAATTAGTCATATATGAACCATAATTAGATATGTAACTATTCCTATTATCTAGATTATAGCCTTGCTTAAATTTCTAGACCAAATAGATTTGTATTTAAGGAGATATGGAAATTTTAAATGAATAGATATAATATACTACTAGCTATAAAATAGGATTTTAAAGGAAGAAAAATGCCCGATAGAGATGACCACACATCACTTTGACCACGATTACTAGTCTGTGTATGAATGGTTGGTGGCCATTTCCTTTTTCAGGTCCTCTTTCTCTCATCCCCTTCAACCAAAAAACCCTAAGCATATCCTTCCTTCATGTATATAGTCCTACACATAATGAATCTAAACCTGGACTTCCTTATAGCCAACCCATGATTGACAAGTCATGCCTTTCATTGTCATTCAAGCTTCCATGGCTAGTCATGATCCCCTCACCTAATTGACCACCATGGCAGAATAACAGACAGATCTTCTACTCATCAGCGCCGCCTACACACTCGATCACTAATAGTGTTGTTCCCTATCGGTAGTCTTAAGGTCCCCATCCACATGGCAATCATCTTCATCCCTACCACCTCAGATAAGGCCATCCACAAGCGACCATGGATTGACGACTCTATGACCCATACCTACAACTACTAAAGCAAGACCTTTTCCTCCTCCCTCATCCACTAAGGCTCCCCACAACCAGTCGATGACCTATGAAACTCCTACACCTATTTTGGCACCAACACCGACGAGACCACCACTGCGATGGAAATGGTATAAGCCTAAAACATCAAACTCCACCATAGGGATGCATACTCGACCGACCTCCTACAAACAGTGGTGTTGCAACTTGCACTACCTCCCCCCTGCTACACCTCCACATGATTCTTTCTCACCTACTCCCCTAGCCATGGTGCATGTGAGGACCCATTCCACTAAATGAGATTACTTAAAACACAAAACATGATTACTCATTAATTAAACACAAACCTAGAAAAACATGGTAAATTAAAACCAATTTCAACATTTCTCAATTTCTCAAAAATATTTACATAAAAGCCCATCAACTTGCTTTATTTCATATAATGCTCAATTTTCTTTACAACTTCTCTGTAGCCTTAACTAAATCATAACTTTACAAAGGAATACTATCCACATATTCCACATATACAAGTATCAACATGCTATTGAAAGCTCAATTTAATCGAAACATTGTATACAAACTTTTCACCCAGACCTGAGAGTATAGGGACGACTCTAGGACACACTAGACAACTATCAAACATCTTTAGGGTTCATCACCTCAGTTTCTCCTTGTTGTCACAGTTCTGTTGCCGCTATTGTCAATCACCTAAAAAGATGTGGTGACCCACGAGGTGAGACCCAGTCCCAACAAGAGATATAACTCTGTCCAAAAGATATTGATTACATCACATTAACTAGTAAATAACTAAGCAGTTGAAGTATTTAAAAGTCAATTGAGAAGATTGAATAGTTCAAGCATGCTAGACTGATTAAGCAATTAAGCTTAGCAACAAGTATGATTATCAATGTATGTACAAGTAACAGATAAATCCTTTTCTTCTATCAGATATCTGCTCAGATTTCATAAGATTGCATCTAATAACAATCATCATTATTAGTCTGAAAATAATCATATACCATGCTTAATAGCACAAACAAACTAGTAGCACAAGTACCTCTAACATCATGAATATCTCTAGTATAATAACATGGCTATCAATATTGGAATGTTTAATAAAATGAACAAATCTACATCATGAGTACAACTAACATCATAAGAACAACTAACTGCATAAGCATGTTTAATAGTTTAAGCATTTCTAATTATAGAGACATGGCTAGCAAATTAAACATAGCTAGCATCATCATCTTAACTATCAGTGTCAGTATATCTGGAAACATAAGCATTTTACAAAATGAGCATCACTACAACATAAGTATATCTATCATCTCTTATTGTACTATACATCATCATTATGTAAGGAAAGAAAACAAGGGTTATCATCTAATGTGAAGCGTTGTCTATAATCCTAAACAGATATGCTACACGATTGTATTACATCTTTTTTTTATGACCTGGGGAGTTTGATTCATACCACCCAAAGTCCAACTGACCCCTGTGAAGGGCTATTCGGTTCCGTACAGAATCTAGGAGAGTCAACATCCTAAGATCTCTTCCCCTCAGTCAGTACGAGTAAAAGGGCAGTGACATATCAGTCAATGTTGCCACTACAATGACATATAGTCAAGTTGCTAACAACTAGTCCTCCCTTGGTACAGGTCACGACACTAGAGAATAGGATCACACATGGCCATTTTATAAGAGGCACCTGTAGTTATACTGCTCCCTTTCACATATCACAATTTCTAAGGCATGGACACAGTCATCCTTCACAACCTGCAATTAAGGATGTCAAGGATATACACTCACTTGCACTCTACATACTCAACATGTTCTATATGTTCTCTGAGTTTCCCTTAGGAATACTCATTTCACCATCCAACAACTTCTGATAGTAAAGATGGTTCTACGACATAGGGCACCGTGTGGTTAGGATTTACTTGGTTAGTTATTGCAAATTGGGTGATGGCTGTATCAAACAAGTGGACATACAAACCCTAACTCATCTCTAACATGCATTAACATATAACAACTTCAAAACATATAAAACATATGAGACTTATTGTTTCTCATCTCATCATTACATGGTACTATTCACTTGCCATTCATGAGATTGCACTTGTCATCATACTATTACATGATATAAATCCGTATCACAGTATCACAGGGTATCAACCCTTGTCAATATAGGAGGATTATATCACATTCAGGGCTCAACCATGCCCAAAGGTCATTATGACCATCATATCATTTCCAGCAAGTTCATAATTATCTTTTTATGCCTTATAACAAGGCTCAACAACATCACCACACATGTGATACACATGCTCAACATAATTTGCATTAAAAAACTAAAGGATGTTCACATGATAACATTGCAGGATTATCTTAGCAATTAAGAGCATTCCTTTATTATATTAACATATAAGCATGCTAGGTATGGTTGGCCATCATCACACTTATAGTGTACACGTTTAGCATAAGAAACATAGATCATGAAGCTATGATGACCATCGGTTAAACACGTTAGAGTTTCATTCAATCATTAGGAAGGATATTCCATCATTATATTAATCATTCAAGAAAGGATAACATGATTAAACACCATTCTCTGCATGCATTAGGGTTAGGTTTAGCAAGGTAGGTTGCATTAAATTTATAGGTCGACATTCATTCACAAACCTTAACCCATAACATCCCCATATAATTGATGCATAAGACAATACATCATCATCACATTCCATACCATTCTCAAGTATGGATCCATGTATAAATAAGGATGTTACCATTAGATTATAGAAATCTAGTATTCCACAACAATAAGAGAGTACTCCATCGCTCCATTATCCCACTAAGGAAGGCTAATCATAATTGATCATCATTAGCTGAGTTCACTAGTATTAAGTGTAACAAGCTATATCCCATTAGGGTTACATATCAACATAATATGGTCATTTTCCATTCTATTAATATGAGGGAAAAGGTAAGACTACCTTATTAAGGGTAACCCTCCATTGGTTCCATCATCATTCAACTCATATCACCATACCACAACATCACCCAGAACCATTGGATGTTGAGAAGGTAAGACCATTGGTTATTTACATAAGTAAATACCTTAACAAACCATATGTAAAGACATCAAGTTGTGACCTAAAAAGAGTCACCATTAAACCCTAAACATTCCTTATTTAATAACACAAATAGGGAACCATAGGTTGTGGGGTTAAAACCCATCATCAATTGTACATTTTAAGCAAGCCATCATATCAATCATCAAGCTCCTTAAATTGATCACATGAGGGAAACAATAAAATTCATATTGTTATAACTCACATGCAATAATATAGGTTTCAATACAAACCATTGGATCAAGTCCATTATTAGAAACTATTAGATGAAGAAGTGTTGGATCCTAACCATTGAATCATGTTCATATTTCAAATCCATCAATTGGTGTATATGTCTAACCCTTGAATCATTTGACCTAAGAAACTATCAGGTTAGGGATTAATTGAAGCTACATCTAAATCGTTTACTCACCATCGATTGTGGTGGCTTGATCCACCATCTATTGTGACCATTAAGTCACCATCACTTGTTAGATCGACACTATATTCATTTAACATCATCGGATATTAGCTAATGTCATCATTGATTGATAGCATCATTAGGATACTTAGTGGTTGATCATTAGGATTCTAATTGAGCCAAAACTTGACCTAAGGGGTGACCATCAATTATCACCATCAGTTGACACCCTTGGTCACCACCATCGGTTGTCAAGATACCAACACCATCGGTTGTTGCACGGTATCCCATCAGATCATGTAGTAGTGAAGGAATAGCTTGAAAACCCTAATTTGGACCATCGATTGTTAGGTGCTAAGCACCATAGGTTTTCAAGACAACCCAATCTAAGTCATATTATAACTTAGGAGGGGCGTACACGTGTTTATAGGTTCATATAGAACTAGAACAGAATAGGGAACACCATAAAAATTTGAAACCCTAAGCAGACATAGCTTCTAGGTGCTTAGATCTTCGTTTTAGAGCAAGTAAACGAGCAAGAAAGCTTGTAGTAAGAAATAAAAGTGAAGAGGGTTATAAAACTCACCTCTAAGAAGGAGATCAGATCCCAAAATCAAGGTTCCCTATCTTAGAGAGGCTGGTTTCTCAAAACAAAGCTCCTATATTGAGCAAGAAGCACCATCTTCACTTTAGAGGTGTAAACCCTAGCAAAAGAACATGGAGATGGAATGTTTAGGGCTCTAGGTGGTATTCCGCCATGGATGGTCATGGCTCCAACCTGTAGGAAGGTTGAAGGAATAAGATGAACAAGGAAAACAAAGAAGGAAGGAAGAAAACAACATGCCTTGGTCAAAAACCTGGGAGATGACTTTAGAAACCCTAGGTTGGGCTAGACGAAGCTCTAAGAGACCTTCTTCTAAAAAAAGAGGTCGTATTCTACCTTAGACCATCTGGTTCTATAGAAAAATAGAGTGGAGTTGGTTCTCCAGGTTATAGGAAAGAGAAAGTGAGAAAAGGTTTTGAACATGGGCAAGGAAGAGGTATATATAGCCCATGGATAAGGAAGAGAAGAAGCATGAGGTGTACAAGCAACTCTCCATGTGTCCATGGATTAAAGATTCCATGGATGAGCAAGAAGAAGGTCCTTCATCTATTGAAGACTTCCAAGCCATTTTTTGTTGGTCTCCCAAGACAGCCATCGGTTGTTGGTCGAAGGTACCATCGTTTGTTCATGGTTTAGGTCAAAATATGATTGAACCATCAACTGATCATATCTATAAGTGAACTATCAGTTCAAGTGAACCAAACCGGCATGAACCATCAACATATACCCTTTAGTATGACCTTAGGATGTTCCCCAATGGTCATTGAGGTTTATCTACATATATTGTTGCCCAAACCAATGGTACCATTGGTTGTTAGGCCTTCAAGGTGGCTCATCCATGAAGGGTAAAGCCCTAAATCACCCTTAAAGCAAATCACCACCAAACCAAGGCACAATTGAGTGCCCCATGGCTAAAAAATCTCAAGAATGATGAGATAAAATCCAAGGACCATAATGCAAGTGACAAATTACAAAGAAAACCTCTCAATTGGGTAAATAGTAGAAAAGCCCAAAATGTACATAAAATTGCATAACTTGCACAAACAGTGTCCAAATTGGACAAAATATGAAACTTAAGCTTGTATTATGATTCCAAATCATATCACAAGGTTATATTAGGGTTATTAGCATTAAATTATGGTAATTAATCATGTTCATCCATTTAAGCAAGGTTAGTGTCTCACATCACTACGTGTATCTGCACCTCCAGTAGTGTCGTCAACAACCATGCCCTCCTTTACAATGACACTAATAGGATTCAAGAGAGTAGAACCACCTATTGAAATAATATGCAAACCATAGTATATAGTAACCAACATCACCACCAATCATCCATCTCAACACCATCTGAAGCAGCCTCCAGATCCACTGCCAGCCTACCTTATTCACCCCACCGATGACCAACTTTGTCTCCCTTCTAGTCAGTGACGGCCTGCATAAACCCATACCCAACCTACTAGACTTTTCGACCAACTACCTCATGCTAAAAAGGAAAAAACTACCAATAATCATGCTAACATTTGTTGCTACTTGGCGCCAACCTGACACCATGCACTGTTAGCCTCACTAGAATTGTCAGACTCCAAGAACTACAGGAGCCATCCACAATCAACCTTATCTTCTTATCACACACCTCATCATGGTTTCATACCTAAAACTATGACCTATTATCATTACAACCTCCATGACAACACCTTTCCTAGAACCTATAGAATAACCCCCTTCTATTCCAATAAAATGTTTCTCGCCTCCTCCATGGTTGCAATAGTATCTGCAATTGTGCTTAGACCTCATCACCTAAAACATGTAAACATGCCACCACCATCGAATAGACCATTAAGAGGCATGTTCCACTTGATCCAACCACCGAAACCTTGCCCAAAAACCACCTCGGCTATCACCTATAGTGGAGGACATGAAGTGAGGATCTCCTCCCTAGACAGTAGAAGCACATCAACACCCTCAACCACCATCCTTATCCAAGTTATGATCTGGTTCATCTCCAACCAAGCCAACATAGGTCGAACAACCTCATATGATGGATCATCATGATCATTTGTTAGCTGATCATTGAAGATCAGGAAACACCAATCTGAAATAGGGATTATAATATCATGGTGCCTCATGCCTGGGACTACCTCCAACTGCATATATAGAGACCCAGGCATAAGGTTGTGATCAACCTTGATCAACAAGGTCATCGGAGAACCATCATAAGATTGGTTGTAATGATCTTGGTAAGCTGACTATGTGTATGCACTTTTATTTAGAATATATTAATGATATAATAAATATAATAACATGAGGAAACCTAGAAACATAATGTGTACATAACACAATAAGTATGTTGACTATACTTGTAATGTACTATAGAATCAACAAGATATCCCTAATCCAATTTCATGTAAGGAATAATATAGAGTTATGAGGAGAACTTGAAATCCATTTCAAATTTCCTACTATGTGCAATGAATTGTGAATATATGATCAAACTCAAGACCTAGGTGATACATGGTGACATTTATATACTATTCCACCCATATATGCAATAAGTATTTATGTATTCATCTACCAGTGTGTAAGATTTAAAAACCTAGATTTCTCCAATACAGTTATCACGATGAATAATATCCCTTTCAAATCATATCCTTGACCATAGTTGACCAAATTAAGATACATCATATAAGAGAGAGAATGACATAACTAGACCTAAATTTAGGAAGGCATATTATTACCCACACCTACATGTGAGTGAGACATAATTTGACTTACGAGAACAAAAAGTGAATCTTAGAAGTAAAAGGGGTCTAAAACTCTGGATCAAGGATATACCGAGACACATGTAAAATGGTATGATGATATTATACGCAATTGTATGGATTTGATTATATGTACATAACTAGTTAAAACAATTTTCTTGAAAAAAGGGCTCATCCTACAGAGACTGTTCATGATATTTTTAAAAAGGCAGAATTATTTAAAGAATTTCAAGTTACTAGAAAAGTCTAGACATGAAAATAGATGAAAATAATCCCCAAAATGAAAATCCTAGCCACATATAATACTAATCAAATGAGATCTGGAAAACATTTGATTGCAAGCCCTGTAGTGACAAATATTCCTTTACATTTGTAGATTCTGTCTATTTAGATTGAATTCTTAGAGTTAATACTTGGAGTTCTTACGTTTTAGGAACTATGATAGAAAGGTACAAAATTTTTGTTTCTATTTGGAAGGTTATTTCCCTCATTGATTTCATGCATTACTAGATAAGTTAGTTGGCCAAAAATTGATTTTGTACCTTAGGCTACCTCCTTGAAAGGCCAACAACACTGATTCCTGGAAAATAGTAACCAATGTTTAACCGTCACAAAAGGGGAGGTTAACACCCCTAGTTTAGTGGAATTACGCTTCCACGCCTCTACGCAGAGCTAAAGGATAGTGTGTCCCTCAGTATATTGGTAATTTTAGTTAGTGTGTTGTCCTTTTCCATAGGAGAGAACATATGGCTTCCCTAATAGCTAGACATTGACATGTGATATCTATTGAAAAATTTAATGACTAGTTTCTAAATGTGGATTTTGAATCTTATTAAAATTTAAACCCATATCTAATTTTTGATACTTGAATATATTTTTCATTATTTGTGTATTATCATGAAAATCCTTATAGATAGGCTCATAGTATTTTACTTTCCAAATATTGATTTTGTACCAACTTTGCTTACCCTAGTTTCCCTTATTGGGACCCATGTGTGGTTTTTGTTTCCTCTAGGAACTCATCGACAGGTGACTAGAGAAGACCTAGTAGATACTGCATGAGATAGCCCTCTATTAGAAGATGAAGATTAGACTTACTAAAGTTTTAGTATTCAGTGTATATGTATCATTTATATAAAAACATCATGTACTTTGAGAAAATTGTATGAATGAAAAGATTTGTTTATATTTTTGATGCAAATTTTGTAAATATTTGATCGTAAAGATTGTGTGTTTACATTGTATGCATGAAAGTTGTTGGTATCATTCAAGCCTTCTCCTAGCATGATTTTAGCAATATTTTTCAAGCTTAATTGTCATTTTATCCTCTGAAAGGTTAGAATAGTACTCTTGTTGCACCTAGCCCAAAAAAATGCTTTTGGCATATGTACTTGATAGTGAAACTTAGTTCAACAATTGCAAAAAAAATTAAAGAAAGAATTTGGAGTTGTTATTATGTTTTATATGGAAAATTAGGAAAAACAAAATATATAATTGTGAATCCATAGTGCAAAGATGATTTGTCATCTGAGTCGGATAATTATTAGAATATATTAACAAAATAAACCTAGAGAATTTAGGCACGATGATCTTGTTATGAGTGGGGAAGGATGAGCACCCCCATCTTGCCTAGTAAACTGGTATCAAGCCATTTTTATGTGAAAAGGAGATTTCAGGTTGAGTAAAGTGAAAATGAAATGAAAGTGATAAAAAGAAACTTTTTTTATTTGTGAGAAACATTTTAGGGATGAATATGTCTGTGGCCTTCCCATCATCACCTACAAGTCCTATTTTTAGGTAGATTAGGATCATAATAACCTCCAAAACTCCCACAATAGAGATCCCTCACAGGTGACCAGGATCAATGCATAGGATTGAAGGATGATAAGCATGTGTGGGAAGAGAACAAGAACTAACTTTTAGCATATATGAAGAGTTAAAGTAGATAGAGTAGTTTTAATGTAGAATAACATAGTAGTGGAAGTAGTTAAGAACACAATTAAATTGTCATTTTAGTAGCCTAATAGTGTTAATAGAGCAAGTGGTGATATAGGAAGGATCCTTTGATCGCGAATAATATGGAAAGTAAAGAGAGTGATAGTTTTGATCATCTGTCTTTAGGAGGTCCACTAGGGGCCCGTAATATGGTGGATATGGGGGTATTTATAGGATATAATTATAGTTCATGGTTCTGGACAGAACCTTCTAGAAGTGGTGGCATATTACCCTGATGCTCCACATGTGTGGCGTGCAGATCGAGGCAATCTACCACATGGGACATGGGTGATGGCTCATATCTACCGAGTGCCCCAGGTTGGATACAATTTGCTTCCCAATTTTCTAGTAATTCCAAGAATGTTCTAGAGAAAATTGTGAGAAACTATGGATTTTTAATATAGAGATAATTCAAGATTATCCCTCTGATTTATTAAGGAAAAGTAGTTAATTATCCATCAAGAAAAAGGAATATTTTGTCCAAGATAATCTAAAAGCTTATAAAAGATAAACTGAAGAGCAAATTGTACTTTGAGTCTGGAAAGAAGGTTTCTTCATAAGAAGCCCCAAACTGTGTAAAAGTGGGTAAAAATAGATGGATTAAATTGGTGGAAAATATGAAAAAAATGATAAACATGAAAAACATGTGGAAATTGGAATGGACTCCGTCATTCACCAGAGAATTGACATTAATCGTGTATTTGCACCGAGTGAGAAAAAATGGAGTGTCAACTGTTTTCTCCTCTCCAGGCAATGTTTGAGACAAGAGTGAGAATCGCATCCTTGAGCCAAGTTAGACCCCCATTTTTGGTCAAAAAATGCCAAAAAGGTTGGACTCACCAAAGATATTTTGACAAACCTTGTGGAGGGTGGAAAGCATAAGTGATCGTTTCCTTCTAAGGATGAATTATGAAATAACCATTTATAATAGATATAAGATTGAGCGTAAATGATTTCTCCTGAGTAAGGTAGCCTCTAGTCAAGACAATTACCTATATATGACCAATCATTTATTCTCTTTGAATTTTGATGAGGCGTTTGAGGTTTATTGGCTGCAATAGTGACCCTTATCATCACTTCTACTTCTTAAATATATACATGCCTGATTTTCTACTAATTCATGCCATACTGCAAAAATGTGGATGTGAAAAAGTAGATAGGGTTGGTGATCTGTAAAAAATAATTAAGATTAAGATTTAGTGGTCATTGAAAATTGTTGCCACTACTTAATTGCAAAAAGATCTTTGAGAACTATTTATCATATCTTTTCATCCCACACATCTTTAGTTTTTCTTCTTTTAGAGTGGCCCAGTTCAGGGTCAGGACCATAACCCTTAAAAAGCTGCAATGTGAGGATTTTTCCTATGTAGGGTAGGTGTTTGATTGATGAGTGTTAGACAAGTTCCTAGATTTAAGGTGACCTTCTGGCTAGTTATTGTATTGGTCAACTATCTTCCATTTTAGAGTATTGGTGATTCTTCAAAACAAGCTGAGAGTAGGTATCATGTGATCATCTAGTAAAAAGGTGGCCTTTACGATGTGTTCCTATGTTGGCTTATCATCTGTACCCTAGAGTGTCAGTGAGTGATTATCCTTGACTCTCTAGTTCTCTCTTTGATTTTAGGGTGAATACTAGTACTAGAAATTTTCACTTGGCACTTAAGTAATGATTCATGATCATAAAAAGGTTCTAACCATTAGGTTCATTTTGAAGTCATAATCTGAGATTGTTGAAAAATCTGTAAATTTATAGAGTAAGTTTGGTTTGGTTTTAGGTCATAAGCAAGGACCATCAATGATACAAGAGTGAAAGCAAGGTAACGACCTAACTTTAGGTCGTGTTCAGAGACCCAAAATATTAGAGTTTGATCAAAGAGTTATTTATTTTGTCAAATAGGGAATATTTTAACTTTTAAGACAAGATTTGGAGTCTTTAGGATTTTACACTTTTTGTGGTATTTTATTTGTATTTCTTATTTATTTGTCATTTTTAAAAAATTTAGAAGGATCTAGAAATTTTAATAAGGGATCAAGGACCCTTATCACTTTACCCTCATCTTAGTTGTGGCAATGCATAGAGAATCAGCTCAAGTAAGTGATGATGGTGATTGTGGTGAGGAGAGAGAAGACTACAATGACAAATTATGACAATCCTCCATAATGATTTGGAGGATCATGACATTCTGCTAGCCATCTTCGGTGGTGTGGTGAACAACTTTTGTCGATGGAAGTATATATCCTCCATTTTGGCGATGTTTTCGTGTGGATTTCTGCTACATTCATCTTTTAGTTAAGTTTAGCTTTCAACTTTTGTACTTGTAGTTTTGTCATTTTGGCCCTCGATGGCTAAATCATGATTTTGGTCTTCTAGCATTCTTTGTGGTTTGGAGGCTGAAGATGAATTGAACTCATGTTCTGATTTGCAATATGTTAGATTTTGATTTTTTTGGTGTTTTCTAGGTCATCAGATGTAAAATTGTGTCAACTCCAGTGGTTGTGAAAAGTTTATACTGTTGTTTTCATGATCTTGCAGATGATGTCTAATGATTGGTTGGAGGAGGACCCCATCATGAATGAGCAAGACGTGGGTGATGATGTGAGGGCCAAGACATAGCGCGATATGTATTATTTCTTCATGTATTGAGTTTCTTTCTAAATATGAAGATTCTTATATGAATTTACTCTAGTCAAGCTTCATGGAGGTGTGAGTAGGATTCTGGTGGAGCTTCTCCTAGTTGAGGGGCTTGTAGTTCATCCAAGCATGTTGTAGATGTGCCTACATCACTGAGGTCATCAAGCAGATGATGAGGTATAACTTGGAAAGTTTGATTTGTGTTATTTTCTTTGCATCTATCGAGTTTGAATCGGGATGTTAACTTATGATAATGGTTTTCTTGACTTTGTCTTCTACTTATTCTCTTAGGGTCTTTGATTGCATAATATGTACCTATAGGCATGTTGGACTGAGTTGCGAATGGTATATACTAGATTAGTTTCCGAAGAGCTAGATTTACTCAAGGGAACCAGTTTTGGCAACATTTTTTGATGTGGGATAATTCATAGGCACTACCTCCTTCCTCTGGTTGAGAACTTCTCCCTTGAGACTAGTTTTTTTTCACTTTGTATTGGGATAGTGACCATAACCCCTTGTGAGGTTTTTGAGATCACATGGTTAGGGTTTGATGATATCTCCATACTTTCTCTACCTGGATAGACAAGAGTGGGGGGTATTGTCTGGCTGAGTGTAACATCCCAAATTTTGAACCAACCAAGTCTAGGTTCATGGTAGCATTTTCTTTGCTAATTAAATGCAACCTCAATGCAAATAACCCAAGTAAATAAAAATTCTCTATGAATGTGATAAAAGATGAGTGAAATGATTTATCTCTTAATGATGAAGCTAATTAAATGATAATAATATTCAAATTAATCCAAATTTCAAGATAATGTACTTTCTCTCTTCTTAGTGCAACCTCTCACCATAATACGTTTATGAACTCTAATGGGTCTGATTTCACCCAATGGATTTAAAACAAATAAAATAAACCTTAAGTGATTATAAAAGGTAAGTTAAATCAATTAGGGATCATCATGAATTTATTAAATATCCATAGTGACAGTAATGGTGATTAACACATAATTGGTCATTAAATATGTGAAATAACTAAATAGAAATGTTCTAGATCCTATAATACATCTATGGTCCAAATTTAAACTTATTCGACCTCGTTTGATCCCTTAGGTGATTTATGAAAGGTTTATTATATTTTAAACCCAAAACCTTTGATCCCTGAAATAGTGTGACTTATATATAACTAAGTCAATGTTTTTTTTATCATGTCACACGTGGACCTTATGCAATCTCCATATTTGTGCGGGAGTCAGATCTCAAGCACTATCTCCCTGACCTAGAGGTCTCCCCCTGTAGGAAATTAGAGTCTCGATGATCCTGGTCTCCCAACTTCCTTCCCCCTCTAAGTCTTTTTCGTTGTTTCCCACTCTAACCATACTCATCAGACCACCTTTGGCATGGAGATTCAGACCCGAAGACCCCATACTTCATGAAATCCATGCCATTATTACTCCTAACCACATTAGGAAACCTGTTCCATCAGAACTCAGCCTTAGCAACACCCCCATCCTACTCCCAATCTCCCTCTATATAAGACAAGGACCCTAAACCTTCAGGGGGATACCTTTGTTTTCCTCTTGATCAATTATTTTGAGAGTTCATGGACCACAACTTGCCCATGTCCATCCTTTAGATGTAAAGACCCAATATTTACGATCAAATATTTATAAAATATGCATAAGAAAATATAAACAATCTTTTCATTCATACATTTTCTCGAGTATATGATTTTTTAATGATAGATATACATTGACTACTAGAACTTAAATAAATCAAATCTTCATCTTCTAACACAGGGATATCTTATGCAGTCTCTTTAACATCTTCTCTGGTTACCTACCCATGAGTTCCCAGAAGGAACAAAAACCACACATGGGCCCCAATAAAGGGAAATTGGGGTCAGCAAAGTTGGTACGAAATCAATATTTGGAAAGTAAAACAATATGAACAAAGGTTCAAATTCAACAACATAGGAAAGTATCAATATGTAGAAATGGGTTTTCAAATTCAAAAATATTCACTATCTAAATTTGGAAACTAGTAATTCAATTTTCAATAGTTAGCACATGTCAATGTCTAGTTGTTGGGAAGCCATGTGTTCTCTCCTATGGAGAACAAAAATACAAATCCTAAAAATCCCAGTATACTGAGGGACCCTGTGTCCTTTAACTCTATGCAGAGGTGTGGAAGTGTAATTCCACTGAACTAGGGGCACTAACCTACCCTTTTTCAATGTTTAAATAGTGGATACTATTTTTTAGGAATAAGTGTTGGTGGCCTTTCAAATAGGTAGGCTAAGGTATAAAATCAATTTCAAACAACCAACCTATCTATTCATGCATGTAATCAATGAGAGAAATAAGTTTTCAAATATAAATAGAAATTTCGTACCTTAGATCAAAACTATTCAATTTACCCAAATTCCATGTATTGACACCAAGTGACTAGAGATCTACAAATGTAGAAAGCATTTATCACTATATGCCTCGAAATCATGTGTTGTTCAAATTTCACTCTATTAGCATTGTAAGTGAGCAGGGTTTTCATTTTTAGGAGTTTGATTCAATTGTTTCCCAATCTAATTCTTTAGGGTATTAATTAAGTACAACAACATCATTAGATTGAGGTTACCTTCATCTTAAGGGATTCTAAAATATAGATTTTTAGATCCATTCTCATTGCAAGATTCATTTCTGGTTAACTGTGTCTAAACATGTCTAGGTTACTCATACTTATATCATAAAAATATATACATTGTATGGATTCTTTCTTTCATTTCCCTACTTAAATAAATCTATATAAATATAGTTCCTTGATTCTTATTATATTTCCAAATGCCATATTGTGTATATGTGCTAGGATTTTAATTGTGAACAACAATAAGTTTATTATTTATAACTGACTCTCTAATAACTATTGGAATTTCAATATTGCCTTTTGATCATTTATTAACTTCTGTGTATTAGTAGTAGATCGACTATGACACATTATTCTAATAGCCATGTTTTATATTTATAGACATGTCTTGGTCATTATTTGTCTTTTATGTTGTATACTTGTATTAGTTGAATTCATGAAATTAGGTATTACAAAGTAATTATTTATTTATATTAATTCCCTGCTATGTGAACTAATATGATTATTACTAAGAATTTGATCAATAAATTTGGTTGTTATCATCATTTTAATAACCTCAATTTTATCTAATGTTTAATATATGTATTGGTGTCATCTTATAGAGCTTGCAGGCTTCTTGTTTACTAGTATTAGTAAAAAATTATACAAATATGTTTCTATAAGTATGGCCTAATCCCTAGTATAACCAGGTTAGAGATCCGGTATTACCATCTAACCCATGACTTTCATTTATCATGTTAAAAAATATTAATCTTGGATAAAAGAGTACTGACCTACTGATCTGTGATGGGTTCGTTAGAACTTCATACTCAAAGATTGTGGAGCCTCCATGATGAATGGTGATAATGACAATAGTGGTGGTAGTGTATGATGCTTGTTCCTAAGAAGAGAAGGCCCCGAGTCGGCGGAACAGGGTTAATAGTCATCCTAAACGGAAGCATAAGACACTGGGAGGTTTCTCTCTCCTTTTGGATTCTTTGAAGGATGGACTTGGTTACCATACATATCCAATTGAGAGAGGAACAATCCCTTATATAATATGCCTCATTGTCTCTTCATCCATCGTGAAGAGACACATTGGTTATGGGAAACCCAATGGATGCATCCTTTCAAGAATCATTAAATAAAAAGAAAATATGAGCAAATATGGGCCATACCGAATGGGTGTTAACATTTTCCCACTTGGCCCAAAATACGTGTTATGAACTCAAAAATAGTCTATAATGTTCAACTTAAACACATTAGATAGATAATTAAGATATGAGTCATAGTGGTTGATACCTAATAAGTGAGCTCTCGCTTATATGCATTATAATATCTAAATATATTATATTTAGTGAGATTAAAACTTATGAATAGATTGACCTCAAACCTATTCCTTGGTCCAACATGATGTCAGAACTGACATTCTGTTATAACTAGTATTCAAATAGAAATAGCGAGTCTAATATGTGATCACAAAATAAATATTACATTGTCAAATCACACTAACCATTACACATCAAGTGACTTCCTCAGACCCATATTGTTTACATGAGATGTATACAATCTTGGAGCTAGCCCTTTTATAAGAGGATATGCAATCATATATCGTGTACCAATGTGATCAATGATTATCACCTTGTTGTCAACTTGCACATTGACAACATAGAGATTTATATCTACGTGTGAACAGGCAGTGGTGCTCTTCTCGTTATTAGCAAAGGTGACCGCAAATTCATTATCACAATATATCTGTATTGGATTATGAATTGAATAAAAAACTTTAAGATCTTATATCATATTCTTAAGCCAAATTGTGTGTGATGATGTTTCATGGCAAGATATAAGATCATTTTCCATGGTGGATGAAGTTTTAGTCTTTTGTTTAACACTCCTCCATGACACTGCACCACCAACTAGTAGGAAGATATAGCCCGTTGTAGACTTCCTACTATCTAGACAATCAGGAAAAGCTGCATCTGAATATCCTATAACTTCAAGGTGGTATTTCCTTCTATATGTAAGCATGTAATCCTTTATCCCTTACAAGAAGCACATCACCTTCTTCACGACTCTCCAATGGTCAATTCATGGGTTACTTTGGTAACGACCAAACATTCCAGTAGAAAAAGCAATGTCTAGTCGGGTGCATATCTGGAGATATTGTAGGCTCCCAACTACATATGCGTATGGTATTTTCCTCATTTTGTTCCTTTAAATCTCATTACTTGGACACTGCTTGGAGTTAAACTTATCTCCTTTAACAATAGGTGCAGGTCCTGGTGAAATAATTTTTCATTCCATACTTCTCTAAAATTGAGATATATAAGCCTTTTGGGATATTCCAAGTATGTCTTTATCTCGGTCTCTATGAATGTCCATGCCGAGTACATATACGGCTTCACCCATATCTTTCATGTCAAAATTAGAAGAAAGAAACTCTTTGGTCTCAATTAATATGCTCAAGTTATTACTTGCTAGTAGAATGTCATCTACATAAAGAATCAATATTATGAACTTATTCTCACTGACCTTGAGGTATGTACACTGATCAACAATATTAATTTTAAACCCAAAAGTTGATATAATGGTGTTAAAATTTATGTACCATTTTCAGGAGGCTTGTTTAAGTCCATAAATTGATTTCCTTAGTTTACAAACCATATGACTTCTACTATCATCAATGAAACCTTTTGGTTGTTCCATATAGGCTTCTTTAGATAAATCCCCATTCAAAAATGTTGTTTTCACATCCATTTAGTGTATCTCAAGATCAAAATGAGCCAATAAGGCCATGATTACTCTAAAGGAGTCCTTTGATGAAACTGGAGCAAAGTTCTCTTTGTAATTAATGCCTTCCTTTTATGTGAAACCCTTTGCAACTAATCTAACCTTGTACCTCTCAATTTCACCATTTGAGTTCCTTTTGGTCTTAAAGACCCATTTGCAACTAATAGGTTTAATAATATTTGGTAAAGGTACATGGTGCCATACTTGATTCTTATCCATGGATGCTAGTTCCTCCTTCATGGCATCAAGCCACTTAGAGGAATTTTCACAATCGATCAACTAGGGCATGGTATGTCTTCCCAAAATCAGTGCTCCCTCTCCTTATATCTTTTTTTGAATTTAGGTGGTGAAACATGTCATGTAGTTCAAGTTGCATGTCTTTTTTTGGTCCATGGATCCCTCAATTTATTGAACAATAATACATGACATGCTTCTAAAGGTTCACATCATGTTTAACATTAGGATCTTCAATTTTCTCTTTCTCAGAGAAGTATGTTATCTTTGGAGAGTCATGACTTGTGTAGGCACATGTCTTAATTTTTTTCCTAACAAATAATAGCATGACATGTAGGCTTCATCGTGTAACATGCTTTAATCTAGTATAAATTGTATTCTCAATATATAAGGGGGCACGATGTGTCACTCACTGACACATCGTATCCCAAGTTAGTATAACATCGATGTCCCTTTTCTATGTAGGTGAACCACATCACTATCTAGGGAATTACATGTTCTAAAAAAATTTAGACATTTCTTTTTCAAATTATCATGCATCTTATTTAACATCATATCATAACATATCATGCATCTCGATCAAACATTCAAATGCACAAATATGTACATGTATTCATGAGGTTAAAGTCTATAAAAATGATGCAAATCGAAAGAATAGAAAGACATTATGGGCTTCCTCCTACAAATACTTAGGTTTATTTACCCTCATCTGGGCATAGCCTTCTTTTCAACTTGGGTCAAATGGAATATCTTGTACGTCATGGTCATCCTATTAAACCCCCCCTCTTTTACCACATCCATCTTGTGCATTGGAAAATCTTGGTTTGTAGGCTTTAATGAGAAGGTGATTCTCTTGTAACAAATTTCAATGGTCAATTTGCCTTTGTGAATGTTCATTGTAGTATTGACACTATATCAAAATGGCAACTGTAACACCCCACTTGTAGAAACATACACAACATACATCGGAAGCATAAATTACATTCATTTAAAGGGGGGGTATCACTAGCACGATAATCATTGCACAAAGATATAATTTATTGAATCAACACGAGGTACAATTTCAATTTCACATATCTTAATGTTATAACATGAAAGTCGGACTTAAAACTCATACAATCTCCTCATAACTTGAAAGGAAATAAAAACAAGATCATTCTATTATACTTGGCACCCCACCTGGTCTTTTCTTCTGAAGATCCTTGAGCAAGTCCTTGCACATCAGATATCTCCACTCATCAAAGCTTGCTCCTTACCTATGGGTAACATGCGCCAAGCTATGCATCAAACTATTTGTAAGTGGAATTGAACATATTATATCTAAAAGAGAACATGTAAATTGAAAAAAAAAACTTCAAACAATAAACATTGAAAAAGAGATTAGTTACTTTAAAATCATTTTTTATCTTGACCTATATAAGAATCCTCAAGTGTATGCCTCTTATTTTATGTACTGAAGGGCCTCTTAGTTTTCTTGGAGGATCCTCTTAATAAGGATCTTATATAAGTTATATTTTATCATTCTCTTTCTCTTAAAATCTCTTAACTTATTGTTAGGTCTTACTTGTAAATTAATCTTTAATGTGCACAAAAATGATACAATGATATTGACAATAAAAATTACACTCAGTTCATTATAGATTCATTGACTTTAAGCGATTGAAACATTCGATAATAGATTAATAGCATCTTATGTACATTGTCAAATATGGAATGTACTTCTAATTATAAATTATGAAAAAGAGTTTTGAAACCATCTTTATAATTATTGCATTGGATGCAATTGGTAAATGTTACTCACGTAAAATGTTAAGTTGTGGGTGATCAACAAAATTTGACTCATGACTTTATGAAATATGGATCATGGACCGATGAAAAGATTAATTGTTGTATCCTTCCAATTTAGTATTTAGGGATATAAATTTGAATAAAAAAAGTTGGAGTGGTTTTAACTAAATGAATTTTTAATGTCAGTGGTATAATTAATAAAAGTATTGTTGCAATGCTTCCTTGTAGATCAAATGGAAAACACAAATAACCATCTCTCATTGCAATTGCTTCTTTAGAAAGAAATTTTGATAGCTAATAACTTCCTTGACTGATATAGGATTTTGACAATTGTTCTCACTTATGAGCACAATATATATGTTCTTGAACACCAATACCAGAAGAACCAACTCTAGATGCACCTAGAAAACAAAAGGAATCTTCCATAATCATGTCAATGATGCCATAGATATCACGTTCCTCATGTATTTGATCCTTGAATCATGAGCTTTAGAAGAAATATGAGAACATGTGGTTCTAGAAATGGCTACGCCTCCCATAAATATGTCCCTAGAGAAATTTAGATAAGAGAGATATGACATCTCAAAGGCCTTATTAAGATGAAACATGACAGAGTGTGATCCACTTGGGCCTCGTGTAAATAGTTGATTGGGAATTTGAAAAACCTAGAAATAAATAGATTTCCCTTAGGACAAGATGTTTCCACATAGTTAGTTTTGCAAACATTTTTGGAATCTTATAATCAATTATTCATCAATTATAACATGAACAATTTTGTAAGACTGTTGCTAGAGTTAGATGGCATGAAACAAATTGTTGAGACTCAAATGAAGAAAGACAAACCAAATCAATGTTGATAGTCAAGATAGGAAAAAGAATCCAACAAAAAAGGACAAACTAAGAATAGTTATAAATGTAACCAAACTTTTAAGTCTTATGCACTTTAAGAAAAAGGAGGAGTAGGAGAGGAAGGAAAATGTCACCATTGTCACTATCATGGACATTGGAAAAGAAATTACCCTCTATACCTAGGGTAAGTAAAGAATAAGAAATAGTGCATAGGGACTCACATCAATTATGTATGTTATAGACATGAATTTATATATTTGTTAATGATGGGAATTGGATATCGAATGTGGATCTCTATCGCACCATGCCCAAAAAAGAGAGGAGAGGATATATGAAGAAAATCCTAGCCTTTGGGTAGTAAATCATGATTTAATGGTTGGATGGGAAATAAAAGATGGGTGTTTGAAGTTGTCACCATGTTTTATATAACAAATGATGGAAAACAGAATAAATTGTTGAAACCATGGCATAAATTTGAGGTGTCATCTGACTCAGATAAATAAAAAAACATGAATAAAAACTAAATCCAAAGATTGGATCTGATAATCTTATTATGAGCAGGGAAGGATTAGCACCCCATTCCTCCTGGTAAATTAGTATCAAGATATTTTTATGTTGCAAATAAAATAGTAATTGAAGTAAGTGAAAATGGAAAACAAAGAGAAATAAATTAAAAATACATTTTTTATTGATGGATGGGCTTTTAGGGATGCATATGTATGTGTCCTTCCCATCATTTCCCAGAAAGTTTTTTTTTAAACATAAATTATGGTCCTAATCAGCTCAGGACCTCCCACGACAGGGATTCCTCATAGATGATTAGGACCGATGCATAAGATTAGAGGGTGATTAGCACATGTAGGCTAATGGTGGGATCTGATCTTCAGAAAAAGTAGTTATAATAGTAGTAGAATAGAGTAGTTATAGTAGTTGAACAAATCAGGTGTAGCAATTAAACAAATTAGACGAAGTAGTTATAATAGTTTAGGTATAGTATTTATAGTAGTTTACTATTTATATAGATGCTAATAGGGTAGGAGGTGTGAGAGGAAGGATCCTCTTATCACGAGCAATGTGGAAATAGAATAGGGAGGTATTTTGATCCTTTGGCTTCAGGATACTCAAAAGGGGCTGGAATACAGATGATATGGAGTGTATTTAGATGGATATTAAGGTTTAGGATTTTGGACAAAACCTTCTAGAAGTTGTAGTGGATCACCTTGATATGTGATGTGGGAGGGGCTGATGGATTGAGGCCACATGGAGGATGGCTCAGATCCATTGTGTGTCATGGTTGGTTGAACATTAAGTTCTTGATCTTTAAGTAATTTCACAAATGTTTTGGGGAAAATCGAAGAAAGTTGCAAACAAAGATAATTTGGAATTATCACTTAGATTTATTTAGAAAAAAACATTGAATATCTTTGACAAAAATGGATTTTTTATAATTTTGGATAGTTCACATGGGCAAACTCTGCATATGTTTCTGTATATTCTATGAAAATGAGCTGGTCCCAAGCCCGAGTAAAGGAGAAGGGTTAGTGGTAGGTTTACAACTAGCCATAAAACTTTGTCACTCTTTTTATGACATGGATCCTTTTAAAAAATTTGTTGGAGCGTCCCTACCTAGCAAGGGACTTCATCATTACCCAGGTGTAGTGATAAATATAAAAGGCATTTTAACATAGCTCCACCTGGTTGTGTTGAAGGATAAGCAAGAGGTTCCACATCTTGGATAGGTTTGGGTAAAGAATCTAGTCCCGTTGCATCATTGCCTGGATGTAGTGAAAAATATGCAAGGGCAATCTTTTTGGAGGAGACATGTAAAAAAGCAAGTTTGAAATGGGTTAGAGTGGGATCTTGGAATATTAGATGTTTGGTAGAAAAGTCTTTGAAGATATTGGATACCATGATTAGAAGAAAATCTTACATTATTTTCTTGAAGGAATCCAAAGGGATAGGGGAATGATGTAGAGAGATTGGACACACAAGATAAAATATTTGGTATCCATGTATTTGTAGACATTGAAATGGTGTTGGAATTATTGTTGACAAGATATTGAAAGATTATGTCATCAAGATCACACAAATGGGCAATGGAATCATAGCTATCAAGGTTGTTATTGGGGGAGTTTTTAATATTATTATCTCTTATGCCCCCCATGTTGGCCTTAGCAAGGAGGAAAAGAAGAATTTTTGGGATAACATGGATGAACTGATGCAAGGAATATTGAAGAATTTTTGGGATAACATGGATGAACTAATGCAAGGAATATTGATGGAGGAGAAATCATTATTGGGAGTGATTTAAATGGTCATGTGGGGATTAGAAATGTTGGATATGAGAGAGCATGGAACTTTTGGATATGGCAGTAGAAATGGAGAAGGAGAGAGGATTTTAGATTTTGTAGTTGCTTATGATATGATCCTAGCAAATACACATTTCAAGAAAAGTGATCCTCATATTATTACTTTCAAGAGTGGGAGCAAATGTTGCCAAATTGATTACTTCCTTAGAAGACAGATGGATCAAAAGGTATGGAAGGACTGTAAAGTGATCCCTGGGGAAGAACTCACCACTAAACATAGGCTGATGGTTTTGGATGTGAATGTTAAGATAAATGAAGATTAACATAACATAAGCCAAGATAGAAGGATCAAGTGGTAGAATATTAAAGGAGAAAATTTGACATTTTATGAAAAACATGTTGAGGAGAGAACTTATAACTGGAGACCGATGTTAACTCTATGTGGCAAAGTATGAGATCATGCATAACAAAGGTTGTCAAAGAAGTTTCTAGAGAATAAAAAGGGTATGAGCCTTCATAGAAAGAGACTTGATGCTGGAGTGACGAAGTACATAAGGCTATTAAACTCAAAAGGAAGGTTTATAGGATCTTTTCCCAAGTCTAGATACGATGCAACTTTTCAAAGTTACAAAGAAGCAAAGAAAGATGTTAAAAAAGAAGTTCAAGAGGCAAGGTCTAAATATTTTGATGAGATATATAAGAAGTTGGACATCATATAAGGGGAAAAAGATATTTATAAAATGGCTCATATAAGAGATGGGAAAGGAAGAGACTTTGTTCAATTAAAGTCCATCAAGAATGTAGATGGCAGAGTGTTGGTAAAGGATGATGACATAAAGAACCAATGGGGAAACTACTTTAATGAGCTTTTCAATGCAGATACTGGGAACAAAGTAAGAGACTCAAGTGACATGAATGCAAGAGATATCACTTACACCCAACAAGTTTCACTATCTGAGGTTCAGAATGATTTGAGAAATTTGAAAATGAAAAGGTAGTGGTCTACATGGTATTCCCATTGTTGTATGGAAGAGTATGGGGGGTGAAGGAGCTATGTAGTTATTAAATTCTTTAAAAAGATCATGAAGACAAAGAAGATGCCAAATTATTGGAGAAATAGTATTATAGTATCGATCTAAAAGAATAAAGGAGATGTTTAGAGCTGTGCAAACTAAAGAGGTATCAAACTGATGAGTCATACTGATCGACCTTTTTCTCGCGTCTGGAAATGAACGCGGGACAAAGGAAGGAATCAAACTTTAAATTTATAACCCGAAACCTTCTAGGCCCCCGCAACTTTATTACGGGGTCGAAGTAGATATACGAGGTCGAACACAGGGACGTGGTGACGTTTAGGATGCCACATATCTCGTTCTTTAGTCAGATAAGCCAAGACGATAGTCGATAAAAGTAATTGATAGAACTAGTCTAGCGGGTTGTCACGATATAAAACAAAACAAAGAAAAGAAAACAAAACAAAACAGAGCTCGTGAATCTACTAATCAGAGAAAGAGAGTTCCTGGCTATGTAACCACAAACGGGGCAGTCTATGCACTCGTTCTCGGGCATAGACAACCCTTGAACACCCAAGCAAGCATATAGTACACACAGTGGCATCTGTCCTGTGGGGTCGTCCCACTCGCTCTCGCGATGTGTGACTAAAACCATCAACAATATGTCAATGACCCTCTCTCGAGGAATGACATATCAACACCTCAGAATACACTAAGTTCCCTCTCGGGTCTTAGGATATTCCGGGGTGTTAGGAACAAAATACCTCGGATCGCCCTCCTCTCTGGTTCAGATCCAAACTATCGTCTCTTAGCTATTCCTACAACGGATCTCTCGATACAGGCAGAAATAGCAGTTCTAGCGAGTAAGAGATCAACCAAACTAGAAATCATAACTTGAAAAGAGAAAATAGAACATGCAACATACTAGATCTAATATGAATCTACTTGCTTAAGGCAAAAGTATATAAACATGCCCAGATTGGGCTAGATAGCCAAGAAGGAGCTAACTAGCCATAGACAAGCATAGAAGGTACTGAACAAAGATGGATAAACATCGTTTGTACAAGAAACAAAGGAATGCAGTAGAATGAAAGAGAAGAGGGAAGAGATATAGCCCATAGAGGAGAGGTGGCTCTCGCTCCTCAGCCTCTGTGCAGGTCGGATCTCGGCCCTTGGGTCTTCTCTTCGTCCCTTTGGACTCCTCGAATCTCTCTCTCTAGACCGTATCGGGCAGTCCGTATCGGGCAACCGTATCAGGCAGTAGACTTTTGGGGAACTCGACACACTAGCTCCTTGGTCTAGGAACTAGCTCTTGCAGGGTCCTCCCTCCGGCTCCCTCCTCTTTGTAGGTTGGCAGCTGCTATTTATAGGCAGCGAGTTGATGGGAGTTGTAGCTTTTATTGGTCCACGTGTCCTTCATCCGTGGCTTCGATCTTGAGGCATCAGGTGGGCCAATATGACTGTCGCTCGAA
This sequence comes from Alisma plantago-aquatica, assembly GCA_963693085.1. Taxonomy (NCBI): domain Eukaryota; kingdom Viridiplantae; phylum Streptophyta; class Magnoliopsida; order Alismatales; family Alismataceae; genus Alisma; species Alisma plantago-aquatica. Next base: position 400,546,752 of record OY856414.1, on the reverse strand, counting down.
GACCGTGTCAGGCAGGGGGAGTGTCAGGCAACTGTATCGGCCAGCCATATCGGACAGGCCATATCCGACAGGCTGTATCGGGTAGCCGTATCAGCCAGACCATATTGGGCAGGCCATATCGGGTAGACCATATCGGGCAACTGTATCGGCCAGGCCCTATCGGGCAGCCGTATCGGGCAGCCGCTTGTCTTTTCAGGTTCGGTACTTGAGAGTCCCAAAATTGGCTAGTTTCAGTGCCTACAAGTCTAAAATAGGCTAATTAGCTACATTATTGGCTATTTTCACTACATTATCTAATGGAGAGACGGAAAATATAAAACATGAACAAAAGAGTGCATATTAAGACTAAAGTGGCACAAAACTATAGATAAAATGCATAGAAAATATGCGCTAATTTGGGTGTTATCAACTACCCCAAGCTTAAAACTTGCTTGTCCTCAAGCAAGAGTGGGCTCAAAGAACAAAAAGATAACATCCACATTAAGCTTGGCAATAAATGCTAAGGTTAAGAAAAAAATAGTTTAAAACATCAATACTCTTGATCCATGTCGTTTCTGAACAAACCCCCACCTGTCAGGCACAATCCTGCCAAAGCAAGATCAAAGAGTTTCCAGGCAAGATTAAGCGAATTAACTACAGCCTGTCGATACTCATGAGGGTTTGAACCATAATTATTTAAACATGAAAGAGCTATCACACAGGTGATCACGCGGGTGATGTGCAATGAGCCATCACCATGAATCCATGCATACCAATCAGGAATACCATGCCTCTCACTTATTCATGGACTAAGAAACAAAGCAAAAAGACTCTAATGACTTCTGAGGATCCCGATCTGTGTCAGGTTGGTCCATGTAGCGAGCAACAGTCCCTACAGTCTGAACCAGTTGGTCCAAAGCAGTGAGATGAACTCCTCGTACTGTGCCCGAACTAACCCTACTACTGGGATGATCTCATAGGTCTCCTAGGGGTTCTTAGTGACTCTATAATGAGCATTTGGAGTGATACTACCAGGCGTGACATACCCGCGTTCATGAGTGCAGTCATACACCGGCTGGGCACCATCCTCAACTCTCCTAAAAGAGAAAATAAGCGCTCATTTATTGCTCACACTCAGGCTTTTATTATCTACATTCTATTTTTAGGCTTGGGTGAGAACTATATAGATATTTTTGGGATTTTATGGGCAGCCAAGCCTCTTTTGCACATTTTTATATTTTTCATCTTTTTGACTTAATCTAATGTGAGAAGGCATGTAGTCCATCAAAGAAAAGCACTTCACCTTGATCATGGCTCAAAACTCATCATGATCCACTTGATACCTGTGTGAAAAGATAGAAATTATGATTGAAGAATCCTTAGAATAGAGGCAAACTTGTGAATCCACAACTAGGTTCTTTGATCGTGTTTTAGCTCATTCCAACAGTCCTTTACCATGGATTTGCCATTCATGACACAGATCAAGGGAATTCAGCTTTAAGCTATGAAAAAGGGACATAACCTTAGATTTATTACCAAACTCAAGGAAAGAGTCAAAGAGAAAGTCAAGCAAAAGGTCAAGCCATTTTTAAGATGAAAACTCTGCATCTAGGCATACAGTCAAACATTTATCTATTAGAGTCACGCCACATAGCCATAATTGTGAAGCTACAAGCTTATGCTATATGCAAGAAATAAACGTGCATGCAAGAAGGGTGAAGAGAAAGAAGGGTGAAAGAAGGGCGAAGCCTATCACCCCAAGCTTAAGAGTTTGCTCGTCCTCGAGCAAGACTTAAACTTGATATAGTGAGGCAGGAATGCATGATTGTTAATGGTAGTTATTGAAGTTCTAAAGATGATGCATGGATGCAAGGATATAAAACAGTTAGAGGAAAGAAACTAACAAGAACATGAAAAGAAAAATTTATTGTAATAAAAGGCCGGGATGGTGGGTAAAAGAAAAGGGGGTGGTTGCCCCACGATAATGACACTGGGATCCCAAATCCTAAGTTTTGGGACCAGTGTCACCTGTGTCTTGCCGACGGGTTCTGCCACATAGTAGGAGTAGAATTGGCGGATGTGTTGGCCATGCCGAGTCCGAGGAAGCGAAGTGAAAACAAAAGAGATTTTCATATGGTGTTTATTGATTTGGAAAAGTCCTATGATCGAGTACCCAATGTAGTATAATGAAATGTTTTGCATAAAAATGGTGTGCCTATCCAATACATTGACTTTATTAAAGGCATGTATGATGACTGAACTACAAGTTTTAGGAATCCTGGAGGAGAGGGACAAACTTTTCCTATTACCGTTCGGGTACAACAAGGATCGACACTCAGCTCATATATACTTGTTCTTGTAATTGATGAGTTTACAAATCATGTTGAAGATAATATCCCTTGATGTATATTATTTTTTGATGATATTGTGTTGATTAATGAAAGAAACAAAATACTGAATGATAAAGTTGAACTTTGGAGAAATGCATTGGAATCAAATGGATTTATGATTAGTAGAAGAAAAATTGAATATATGCATTGCAATTTCAACCAATCTAGAATTGTAAATGGTGGAGTTAAGTTGGATGGAATGGGTGTATAGATATGTCTGTTACTTGGGTTATATTATTGAAAAGGAGGGTGAGGTCCAAGATGATGTTTGTCACAGGATAATAGATGGATGGTTGAAGTGGAGGAGTGCAACTAGAGTAGTATGTGATTAAAAGATCCCTCTTAGATAAAAAAGTAAGTTTTATAGAACAAATATATGGTCATCTATGCTATATGGGAGTGAATGTTAGGCAGTGAAGAAATAAAGTCTCAATCCAATGAATGTGGCCAAAATGCATATGCTGAGATGGATGTGTGGGAACACAAGAAATGATCATTTGAGGAATGAGAACATTAGGAACAAAGTGGGGGTAGTGAGCATTAATACAAGTTGTGGGAAGGTCATCAAAGATGGTATGGACATGTGCAACACAGACTGGCAAGTGCAACTATTTCAAGAAAGGTTATTGAATCAAACGGAATTATAAGAAGAAAAGGCACACCTAAATTAACTTGGGAAGAACTTATAAAGAGAGATTCTGAATGTTTGCATCTTGATCAGAGCATGGCCCATAATAGAGCTAATTGGAAAAGAAGGACCATGATGATGATGATGATGAATATGATGACGACGACGACGATGAAGATGATGATGATGATGATGATGATGATGATGAATATGAAGATGATGATGATGATGATGATGAAGATGATGATGATGATAATGACGACGACGACGATGATGATGATGATGACGACGATGACAATGACGATGATGATGATGATGATGATGATGATGGTGATTCAACTAGACAATTTATGAAAAAGAGATGGTAAAAACTAGATTTGATGAGAAAATTGTGCTTTAGTCAAGAAAGACGGATTTTTATAGAAAGCTTCCAACTAGGTGAAAGCGTGTGTAAATGGGTGAATTAAATATGTGAGAAAATGTGAAAATTTTGAAGAAAATGATGAATGTGGAAAATAGGTGGAACTTGGAATGGACTCCCATCATTTTCCAGATAATTTCACATTAATCATGATTTTGTGCCAAGTGAGAAAAATTTGGGTGTCAATAGGCTAGAAGGAACAGTCTAAACCCCATTTTTGGTCACAAAATACCAAAAAGGTTGGACACAGATGAGTGTATGTTCATCTATTTTTATCGCATCTTTAGATCATTTCTTAGTGCCATTGCATTGTTATATCCTAGTTTTAAGATTTAATTGCTTTAGTTTTGATATTTAATTAGTTATTCTCATTTATTGTAGTAAAACAACTAAATTGTTCCCATTCACTCCAAAGATCAAGAAATCCCAAAATATTCTAGGAATAAAAAGATTAAGGAGGCTTCAAGTGCATATCTCAACCTCCCATAACTCCAACTGGTCCATTGACATCTCCAGTCGATCGACATAAAGGAAAAGATTACACAGACTCAAAATCCCAACTGATCGACTGGACACCCTATCGACCATTACAACATGAAAATAAGGGACTTACATTGTATTCAAATTGGTCCATTCAACTTGAACCAATCGACTGACCAACATAAGATTTTGAGCATCAACTCACCCAGATGACTGATTGGACCCACAAACCAGTCGAACTGGCCTACATACAAACTTGAGCATTGACTTGTCAATTGCCTGATTAGACCACCAATCGCCTGACTAGCGCGGAGAACCCAATCTTTATAGTCCAACTAGGATGCCATTTTTGAATTTTTGAGGATCACATTGATTCCATATAAGATAAGGGGTAGGCCAGATGCAAAGAGGATCATACTATATCATCTTAGAGCCTCCTTTGGGTGCACATATCAAGAAATGGATAGAAGGATCCATCGTCTTCCGCATGAGACTGCTAGAGTGTCTCTATATTGTATAATAGAGTTGGATATCTTCAGATACTTTCTCTACACCCCTAGAAACATGAATCCCTCTCTTTCTATATGTTCTTGTGTTTGTTCTGACTTTGAGTGAGTAGACCTTTTTATAGGGGGAATGGGGTGTAGACCCGTAGGTCATATCTTGTTGTAATTGATATTGACTCAATTTTTTTTTGGATGTGTTTCATTTGATCTATGCACTTGTTTTATGAAATTATCTATCATATTTCTTGTTTATTACAATCTTTGGTGAAGAGACCATGGACCCTAAGGTTAGAACAACAAATGAACACATAGAACTCCGAATGAGATCTCAGATGAAGTTCTACTGGACCATTGGACAATGAACCATGAACATCGAGATCTTGTGTTCATAGGAAGTTTGATCCTTGTGATAATTTTGTTAGTAATGACATAAATCCTATTCGTCCTAATCTAACTACTAAATTTAAGTAGTTGAATTGATTAAAGCAACTATGTATTCTATGATGGTGAACCCTAGACTTCAATATCTTCTATTAGCTGAATTAAATATTTGCTTCAATAGTTTTGCTTCCGCAATATTCATTTCTAATTTTATTTATAATCACTCTCAAATAACTGAATTTAATTATTCCTTATAGCAATATGTTTGAAACAATTCTTAATCAAGTTGTCTCATGGGTTCAACCCCTTTCTGTACTACAATTGACCTATTGTCCTGTGAGTGAGTTGATTGTTGTTGTGAAGTTTAAACTCTAGAGATCTTCTTCCTTAGTGAATTTGTTTGTGCAAACAAATAGCATCACTTTTTAGTTCCTTTGTTGGGTACAAAGGAGTTTCTTTAAAACCCCATTGCTTCAAATAATTAGGATTTTTTCTTTTCAATTTATAATCATTTTTATTTGCTTGAACTTATCTTTCCTCAAATCTTAATGTTTTTTGTTGTCTTTTTCAGATACTAATTGTTTGTGTGAAAGTCATAAAGCATCCATTCAACTCCATTTGTATTTGATTCAGAGATTGATAGAAATTTTTATCACCTGAATTAAACCTATTGGAATAGGATGGATGAGGAAGAAGTCAACCTTTGGGTGGAACTGGACCTCACCACACAAAGAGAGGCCCTAAGGGCCATGACAAGGGAAGCCATAGTTGTCCAGATGGAAGCCCAAGGCACTGCAGCACAATAAGCAGAGAAGTAGAGGAAACTTAATGACTTCTCAGTCTCCGGGACCACTAGCACACGACATCCCATTGTGCATCCTGCTATCACAACCCCACAATTTGAGATATGTCGCAGTGGATCACCATGCTTCAGAACAGTGCATTCTATGGCACAATAGACCTAAATTGTCAAAACCATGTAAGCACTTCTCTGACCTTTTGCCTTGCAAAAAATACCAGGAATTTCTAAAGACAATGTCAAACTACAACTATTTATACATTCATTAAAAAATCAAGCCAAAAGTTGGTACAATGCTATGGAAGGAGACTGTATCACCGTGTGGCAAGGTCTCCAATCCAAGTTTCCTAAACATTACTATCCACTCCCCCTCACCTATCAAATTAGGGGAAAATTACACAGTTTACCATGATTCTCATGGAATATTGGTTGAAACATGTGAGTGACTTAAAGAGCCCCTCATGCATTGTCCACATCATGGCATTTCTCAAGTCCAGTTGATTGAGACATTCTACCAGGGTCTTCATGAAAACATCGAGACCTTTCTTGACACCTCATCCATAGGTAAATTTATGCTCAAAAATATCGACAATGCTTGGAAATTCGTTGAAAGAAGTTCAAAAAATTAAGTGTGTTCTAATCAAGGACAAGGTGGAGTTCTCAAAGTAGATAAGGGAAAAGACAGTTCTTGTATTAAATGTATTGTTGAATGCCTCAAGATGCACATCTTGAAGCAAGACAATCTGGAGTCCTCTTTCAATTCCTATATAAGAAGAGAACAACTGCAACAACCACAATATCTACTTCAGTAAGTAAAATCTGTAGATTTTCTATATGAGATCTTCTAGGGACATGACTATTATATTTAAAAGTACCAAAACCTTTACAATAGTCCTATGCATCTTGAAGATTGGTAGCAGATGGAGGATTTCAACTCCATTCACAACATACCTAGTGAAGCCTATTACAACTTGAACCAGACCAAAAACCATCCTAGTTTCCAATATGGCAACCCAGTCAGTGCAGGGAATGTGTCACTACAGTAGCCTTCTCAAGTGAACAACCAAGGTTGTGCACCCCAGGGTTCAAATATATTAACCATCAATGTTTCAAGAACCATGGCAACTACCAGGGTAATTTCAAAAGTGTGGTAACAACCAAGGGCAACAGTTCCAAAATCTTAACTAAGCACACCGATGCAACAATCCACCCCCTTCCTTCTACAATGAATAAATTGATGCCTAAGAATAGACAATTCTAGCCCAGAAATATCATTTAAAATCAAATGATTCTCAATTATCCCATCTCTTAGCAAACTCATGCCCTCTTGTAGGATCCTTTGTTGCACAACCTGAGAATAACCCCAAGCATCCTGAGCAATTGAAGGTCATCTCCACACATTTTGAGAATGTGTATGCATCACCACCCCTCTAGTGAAGTTGTACATTGTGCCTATAGACTTCAATGATGATGATATTATGGTGATTGAGAAAGAGAAATTACCTGATGTAGTTTCCACACTCAATACAGGGAAGATGTGACAAAGTCAGTTTTTTTTGGCTTAATTCCGAGGACGGAATTTCTTTTAAGGTGTGTAGGATGTGATGGAGTGGACTTTTTGAACCCTAAATGGTCCAATGACACAAGTGAAGTCATACATGTCGAGTTGTTTTGAGTATCCTAAGTGTTTTAGTAATGTTGGAGTGTTGATCGAGGTTTATATAATGTTCTGGATCCATATGTTTATGTCGTTACGAGGAATTTAATTGAATGGTCTCGCAATTGAGTTTTGGCACCACATTCGTGTATAAGGTACATTGAGTAATGAGGAAGCTATGGTTAATTTATGATGGTTATTGGAGGACCCAAGAGGAAGTTGTTCAAGTTTAAATATAATAAAATAATGTACACTATTAAGGATTGAAAGATTTAAGTTGCTGGTCATTAGGATGTGTCACACAACCTTGGACAACTGATGCTTGTAGTGTGCTGATGCCACAGATTGAATCATGGTGCATACTTCATCTCGGCCATACATGGATGAATGACGGCTCAAATTGTACCTTGTATCCTGTGGTTATGGTCTTGCCTCTAGGTGAAAGCCACTAACCTCATGCCCACTACTATCCTTTTGCACGCAAAAGTCTGAGTTAGTGGAGTTGGTGTTGGACTAAGCAGTTTAAGTGAATAAAATAGAGAGATCGAACCACCTCTCCATCGTGTCCTCTTTGTCGGCTGTGACAGAGAGCAAGTGGTGACCGGAGTTAGTTGGAGAGTGAGAGAACGACACCTCCCCACACTATTGTCTCTCTATTGCCAGCAAATACGACCGCGAGGAGGATCATGGCGGCCAGAATCAAGCCTCACGGTGGACTTACAAGAGGGCGTCAGCCGGGATCTCATTCACGCGAAGCCGAATGGAGGAGCTAGCAGTAGGTGTTGAGAACGGTCATCGTCAAAGGGAGCAGAGGACAGTGGTTTCCTCGGTGGAGTCTGGTCTAACGGCAGCAGCCTGGAGGTAGCACGATTAGTGGGAGAGAGGCCGAGGAGGAGGACAACGACGTCCTTTTGCCCATCGGATCTGGGATCAAGAGACGGCGAGCCAGCGGCCCCGAGGCACAGTCGACAGTCAGGAAAGCCGAAGGAGAAGAACCCGTGAGGAGGCGGCCTGTGCAAGGGAGCGCAATGGAGGCGGCTCGTACCCAGAAGAACAGATCGTTGAGGAGGAGACGCAACAGCGACAACAGCCTAGAGCTCGGTAGAGATGGTGTTCAAAGATAGACCGGCAGCGCTGAAGGATCATGGTCAGATCTGTCAACTTAGTTCGTGAGGAGGAGGAAATCATCTCCAGTTGCTCGCCAGAGGAGAGCCCACGGCGGCGTCCATTTCCACGGAAGGACGCACACACAACGACAAGGGAGGGAACACAAGCGTCAGGTTCCCAGCGGCGGCAGATCTGTTTGTAGACCCCTCACAAGGGCGCCGAGCGTGTGTCGTGAGAGGAGGGGAAGACCACAGTGGCGCTCATTCCAGGCCGACAGAGTAGAAGGATGGAGCACGTAAGAGAGATCGGAGGAGAGGTGGCGATCTGGGCGGAGCTACTGGGGTGATCGATCGCTGGAGCGTTGGTGCCTCGCGGTCCCTCACAAAAGACTAAAGTCCCGCTCGGGACTGGCAGCCGATCACACGATCGCAAGAAAGAAGAAGGGAGGTGGATCTGAGAACCAGCCGGTTCAATACAACCAATCTAGGAGAACCAACCAAACCGATCGGACCAAGACAGGAGTTGTTGCAAGCCCGAGCCACGTGGCGGATTCCTATTGGCCTGCAAAGGTAAATCGCCAATTAATTCCAGTAAATGCTCAGATCTCAATTAAATCATAGAAATTAGCCCGTTTATCAGAAAAATGCAAATAAGGTACCAAACTTCTTAGAAAATTGAGTAGAATTCAAAGAAAGCTTAATATCAGGCTTTTGATGAATTAATAATAGTGATATCATGTAAGATATGTAATGCTTATTTAATGGAAAATACATATCAAATGATGTTCTAAAAATTATGGGAAAATGTCAGTAACTCCATAATAATGCTTATAGTGCACCTGATGTCAGTAATGATCATGTTTAAGTACGAAATTATGTAATTTGATTAATATGGCTTGTTAGGGCTAATAACTCTAAGTTAAATGTAATAAATGCCTGCATGCTCAATAAACGCTAAAATTTACAGAGAAAGCTCATATCAGTATATTGAACCTCATATTTAATTATGAGATCATGATGATAAATAAAATCCATGTTATATGAAAATGAACCTTAATACATGTCATGAAACCCTAATTTAGGTTAATGATGTAACCTAGGGTTAATATGCATAAATAATGACATGGAACCTAATGTTCAGATAATGAACCACAATCTGGAATATGACATCAGTATGATAATTCTAAGACAAGAATGCAAGTAATAATGAGAATATCCTAATGATCTAAGTGAAGCCCTAATGAACATGATTAGGGTTAAGATGAGATGTAAGATGATGAGGACCTGATTATGGTACATGATCTTGTCTTAATTAGGGTTGACCAAAGTTATAGATGACATGAGGATATGATGATTAGGTTTCTCTTGATCAAGGTACGCTATTACCTCTTACTTGGCTTATTATACAATATGCTTGTGTTATAGGTGTAGTAGAATACTTGGCATATGGTATTGGATGAAATGATTGTTCTGGTATGATATGTTGCATGATTTTCCATACTTATTGCTATGAACACATGAAACATAATATCTCTTCTCCATTATATGAAAGCACCAACTCTTTGGCAGTGTGCTTGGAAGTGACCGAACTCTTTGGTAGTGGTCACATTATACATATGGAAGAACCAACTCTTAGGCAGTGTGCTTGGACCCAACTCTTTGGTAGTGGTCACCTTGTACAGATGATCTAACTCTTTGGTAGTGATCATAAAGGCCTTGATATATAATGGAAAATGTGCTTAAAATATGTGTTCTCTTTTGTTAATGAATACCCTTGTGCAAGTATATGATTTTCTTATATTCTTCTGTTACTGCCAAGTATATTAGTTTTATCTTATTGCCAAGATATGATGAGAGGTAAATAAAAGACACGTAGGCGTACTCAGTACACTATTCTTGAAATATTGTGCTAACGTGTACCGCATGTAATCTTTTGTTTAGGTTGTGGTTTTGCTCTTGAAGATCCAAGATAGAGAGAGTTGTGTAGCGAGCTGATGTACAGGTGGACCTATTGTCTTAAGATCCTATTGTTTAGTTGTAGAACATGTATATGTTGAGTAGTTTGCTGTTCAATATGTAATATCAAATGTTGTAACAATTCATGTTGTAATTATATGTTGAATGGTGAACATGTGTGTATGGTTTTTTTATTGTTCATGTACATGTGCTACTGTGTTTCCTTCTGACTTCCCCTGATCTTCTTCTTCTTAGCCTTGTATGGGATGTTTAAATTGGGATTCTCGCTGAGGTGAGGGTTTCAATTTGGACGTCACACATCAGATTAAGTTTTAGAAAATCCGGGGACGTGACAGAAGACTTCCAATGTGAAAGCTCCACAATTTAAGACTGTTGAACCTTATGTGCCAGTATACAAGTCCATCCTCCCTACCAGGCGTGCCTCGGGCAAACAAGGATACATACCAAGTTCATGAGATTCAAAGAATCTATGAAGAAGCTTCACATGGACATCCCATTCCTAGATGTTCTTTCTTAAATGCTTTCATGGTAAAAGTACACGAAGACTTTATTGACCATGAAATACAACATGGAAAAGTATGAGACCATGAAGCTTGCAAGAACTAGTTCTGATATTATTCTAAACAATATGCCCAAGAAGCATAAGGATATTAGTTCCTTTGGGATCGGTTGTTTCTTAGGCAAGAATACTTGTAAGAAATCACTTGTAGACTTAGGTGTAAGTATTTCCATCATGTATATAGGCTTCTATATAAATGCCCATTCATCTTGCACATTCTTCTATGACAAAACACATGGATATCATAGAGAACATTCTAGTGAAAGTGGTCAAGGATGCCTATGTCCCTTGTGACTTTGTGATTATGGATATCAAAGAAGACCTCCATGTCCTCTTATCTTTGGTAGCATGCTCCTAGCTAAAGCATGTGCCTTGAATGGTGTAGAGGCGGGAACTATCCTCTTACATTTAATGTCTTTGAAAGCATGAAGGGCCCCGATATCCACAAGGAAGTTTTCTTGCTCGATTGTATTGACAAGCTCTTTAGCTTTGACAAGAGTGGGAAATGTCTTAAGATCCACTGCATATAGACCTTACAGCTCCAATCGAGTCAGACTTTGATGGTGAGTAGATCCTCCAATGCATGTTCCATATAGATACCTTTGAGATAGTACCCTACACTAAATTCAAATACTAAGATATAGCTTCTATCATTCAAGAAAAAGTTGAACCTCCAAAGGCCCCCAAACTGAAAGCCCTACTGGAAGGGTTCAAATATATTTTTGTTAGTGAAGAAGAGACTTGTCCAGTTACCATTAACTCTAACCTTATACCTGAGCAAGAATACAAGCTAATGGTTAAGTTGTAGAAAAGAAGATCTGCCTTTGGATATAAAATGATTGACCTGACTGGGGTCAGCCAAGCCATCTGCATGCATAATATCCCTATGGTTGATGACTACTTCCATATAGGGGCTCTCAATGCAAGTTAAATCTAAACAATAAGGAAGTTGTCCACCTTGAAGTCATTAAAAGGATCATGACATGGATCATTTACCCAATTTCTAACTCTCCTAGGGTCATCCCCATTCAAGTCATTCCCAAGAGGGGGCACTATGGTGAAAAAAAGTAACAATGAGCTCATCTCCACCCACATTGTCACGAGATGGAGGATGTGGATTGATTATAGAAGTTCAAACAAAACCACAAGGAAAGATCATGCCCTCTCCCCTCCCTTGATCAAGTGCTAGAGAAGATCACATATCAAGAATAGATCTTCTACCTTGATGTTTACTAGGGATTCTATCAGATTCATATCCATTCTAACAATCAAGATAAGACCATTTTTATCTACCCCTTTGGCACTTATGCCTTTAGGAGGATGCCATTCAGCCTCTGCAACACTCCTTCTACCTTTTGGTGTTGTATGTCTACCATCTTTACCAGTTTGACAGAAACAATTATGAAATTTTTTATGGATGATGTTTCTATCTATGGAGATTGCTTTGATTCTTGCTTACATCACTTATCTTTCGTGTTAAAAAATGTTAAGAAGCACATTTGGTGGTAAATTGGGAGAAAGGCCATTTTATGGTGAAAGAAGGCATTGTTGTTGGCCATGGGGTGGGTAGCTAAGGAATAAAGGTTGACAAAACAAAAATTGAAGCCAAATCAAACTTCCATTATATTAGTAATGGCCCCCAATTTTGAGCATACCCCAATTAAGAGAGACATAGAATATAAGGATTGGTACCCAAATATTCCAGGACCAGATTTAACAAATACTATACAATTGTACATAATCTCCATTAATTGATCTTGAATGAATAAATATATCTGAATTACTCTCCTCTAAGGAGTGACATGAATTTTCAATATGAGAACTAACATATATTGAGAAGAAGTATCTATCTAATTAATCATCCTTAGCATAGCTTTAATATCTTCAATAGCCTTCATCAGTATCTTCATGTTCATGTATAATGTGTGTCAACTACCTGAAACACTAACAAACAAAACACATTCAATAAATTTCTATATTGGTACATGGGTTCATATAAAACATTACATGTACATATATATTCAATAAGCATTTAATGGAACATATGAACTTGTATTTTCATTATATATTGTAACCCATACTAGGTCTACTATCTTGAGTGTAATCATTGTCCATTATTGGACTTGTGTGCATCACCCCTCAATCTATGTAACCTAGGGTTTAGAATATCACAATTTATTTATGTGATATTCATAGTAGCATTATAGTTGAACATAATTAAATAAACATCCAACAATTGATTCATCAATCATCGAGAAACCATCGGGAATATTTGATAGTCAATACATGTGAATATTCATAATTGTAACCACATACCTCAATGTAGAACCATGCAATATACTTCAAGTATTCATAAGCAAACTAATCAATAGATCTAAGCAATCAATCACTCAATCAACATTATCTTCATGTATATACTACATATGCATCACCATGTAATCACATTATTTAGATTAAACCTAACTAAGGTTCTAATCTAGGTTTAGGGTTGTCTTGGGTTTTGATTGGGAACAAAGGTATCAAACCCTTATTCTGTCACATTGAGGCCTATAAGGGTTAGAAACCTTAATTGATCATTAGATGAACTCTAATCATTAGTGTAGGTTGTTCATCAGATTATGACTCCATTAAATTGAATCATGAGGTTTAAGATCTAAATATTAAGATGTATCATCATTAAACCCTATTTATCTCATTAATGACTTATAAACCCTAAATTTTAACCAATATTAACTAACTTCAATTGAGAACCTAGACCATCATCATATTTCACAGTATCAGACTAGACCTAGAAACAGTCATATTCGATTTGCTTAGCATATTATCCATCAATTCTAATGCTTACATGTAATAATCATATGAAATTCATGTATTAGATACACTATTAGAAGTAGTAGAATTTTTAGGCCATGAACATATTTGATTGATATTCTACTCATTTTTTTGATTAAATCCACATATAACATCATTAGTATGTGACATACCAATTAATTACTATAGTTTTGCAAGATAAACCTTAATCTAACCAATCAAAGATCACCAAGTCAATACGAACATTATCTAACTTCATCCATGTGGGATGGTTGGTCAATGGATAATGTCATATGGGCTCAGGGGTGCCACGTGGGTTGGAATTTAGGATAAGGGAAAATAACTATGGTATCCATGTGCAACCAATTGGATTATTCTGTGTACTTCGGTACCATGCTAATTCTACCCAGGGGATTGTCCCCCCTTTCTTCCCATGTGACTGTTGTTTTTCTGCCATGGCCTAGGTCAACCAAGGTTGACTCTTGGAATTGAGGCATGATTGAGACAACTAGATCCAAAACCATATTCAGCTTGGTCTGATGGATTCTTGGGAGCTCTTTGGTCGAGTCAACAGCGGTTGGGAGATTGGTCCTCAAATAAAAGCTATTAAGGTAGAAGCAAAAATATAAGAGATTCCTGGTGATGAGGAAGGAAATGTTTCCAGTTCTACCGGTGATCTTATCATCTCATTGGTTTGGGGAGCTTGAGGAGACTTCCCCACCACTTAGGCACAGTTTCAATGTATAAAGAAGTCACTTCTAGGGAGGGGTTAGAGATGGAACTTAGGTTCTTCTCACACCTTACAAAGGGTTATCCAACCTTTGTGTACCTCTATAGATGATCCCTTATAGCATAATTGATCAACCACACCCTAGTTAGGGAAGGTGAGGTTAGGGTTACCGTCATTATAGGGAGAATATCTATGAGAAGGTTTTGGGGGTTTCAATGGAAATTGAGAGTCGCTCTATCTTTTATTCGTACCAAAAATCCTTTAGGCTACCCTATATGAGCATGGGAAATGTTATAACTGGTTTCTCGATTGCCCTATATTTCTAGTTTTTCCATGAAATTGGGCATTATCCCCCTCTTTATTGACAATGGCAAAACACAATACTATTGGGTTTTTTGGAATCTCTCGGAGATCACATTATAGTTAGGTGAGAGAGAGAGTCTAGATAGGGAGAGGGAGTCGGGGTGAGAAAACTATGGGATCTGACATAGGGGTCAGGGAGATGAGCTCCTTGGTTGCGGTCCACCCAGATCTAAGAGAGTCTAGATAGGGAGAGGGAGTCGGGGTGAGCTAACTATGGGATCTGACATCGGGTCAGGGATATGAGCTCCTTGGAGATCTAAGATCCAAGTCCAAAAGGGACATTGTGACTCCCTATTTCTTATATTTTCTTCATTTAATTCTTTTAGGTGAAAATTTTCTCCTAATTTTAGTTCTCTATGCTACATTTGTTATCCAAAAGCTCCCAAATTTCAGATAATGCTAGAATGTTCATTATCTTCCATTGGGCAAAAGATAATTCCTCAACTCAATCCTTAATCATCCAAAATTTTGGTCTCCAGTCATTAATTAGATAATACTTCAATTAATTATATAGATCATAATATAGCCTAGAATCTTTTCAATTTTTTTTGATAATCTTATAATTTCTTTATCTTTAATCTAAAATATTCTTAGTATCAATATCATCTTCTTAAGCTACACTCTAGGGATCAATTTGTAAACCCGTAAGGGCCAAAATAGGCTTAATTGAGCATTAGAGGAAATATGCCCACCTAAGTCGATCTAATTATTCCAAAAGCTTCAACACAACTCTAATATCATGTTTAAGACTTGAACTACAATAAATATCTTCATTGAGGTATGATTTCATATATAAGTCAAATAGGCCCAATATCAAGGTTACTTGCATTATAATTGCCTTGATTCCATTTAGATCTTTTAAGGGATTCGTCATATTCTTAATTTCACATGTAAGGCTCAATTAGCCTAATTATATGAAATTAAAATTGGTCTAAGTAAAATGAAAGATAATCCAAACATTATTTAGTTGAGTGGAATATAGACTGAATCATATCTTAATCTCATAATCATTGACCAAATTCATTCAAAGCCAAACCATTGAGCTCAATTTACAAAATCATCTGACTAGATACACTTAAATACATGGTTCTAAATTTCCAAATTTATGGATCTTATATTCACCCCTTCTTAAAAGGAATTCTATCCCCAAAATTCAAACCTAATAAGGTTAAGGAGACTGATAACTCATATTAGCCTCAAACATTAGCTCCAAAAACCTTTCTTGGATAGGTTTTATCTACATTATCATTAAGGTGAATATTATCCATGTTATGAGGTTGGAACCCTAATTTAATTCAAGTGTATATTCATATCCATTTTCATTACATGGTATTCTCACTTGGTGATTACATTCTCACTAAGGTTTCCAAACTATCACTCATCTATTTTCATATAAGGTTGAGGTAACATCTCAAAACCCTATATGACACTATGAACTTCAACTTAGGGTATTTATTCTCAATGTAAATTTTATGTATCACATTAGGGCTACTCAATCTCTCACCCTCAAAATAATATGATATAAAAATGTGTTGCAGTCCAAATACAATGTTTTGAAATTTAGGTTGAGTCACTCTCAACAATGACTCCAAACCCTGAAAAACTTTTAATTCCTTAATTTTTCTTAAATTTCATGATTTTAATTGATACTATTTTCTCATAACTCTTGAGCTTATGCAAAACTTCCCTTAAGATTGTATTTCAAACATGATTAGATAACTTCTTATATTCCTTATATCTACATTTCATGTATGGCAACGTGCAGAGAGGCAGAAGAGGGAGATGGAGGGGGCAAAACCCTAGGGGACATGGTGGTTTTGGAGATCACAAAACTACTGAATCATATTCTACAACTCCTTCAGTTGACTCAAGTGCGACAACCAGAGAAGGTAGTTCATCCCTCTGTGCAACTATCGAGTTGTCGACTTAATTCCTCCATTTGACTCAAGTGTGGTAGATAGAGAAAAAAGCACTTCCAGTGATCCAAAACAAGATGAGCCAGAGGCTTCTTCACCCTCGAAATCAAATCCTTCTTCTTTGTCACTCTCCTCACAATCACTTGTGAAAGAGATGAATGCAACTTCAACCCCCTCATTAGCTGACTAGTTAATAGCTAGTCAGATTGGAAGGGAAATTGAGGATGTGTCTATTATCAGTTTCATCGACCCACATATCTATAATGGCACTAAATGTTTCTTGATCTCAAGTGAGGAAGAGGAAATATGGAGTTAGAAGGAGTGTCTCTTGATTCACTAACTAGGAGGAAACCAACCGTTCTACAACCAACTACACAAATGAATTCGACGTCAATGGAGGCTGAGTGGCATCTTCCAGATCATTATAGAGGAATCTGAAGGGTTCATTGTCAAGATGCCTACTTCCAAAGATAGAGAGAGAGAGGATTTTGAAAGAGGCCCCATGGATGATGGATGGATCTCTCATCATCACCTAGGCATGGAAACTTGGCTCTACCCTATCCCCCTTTCCTTCTTCAAAATTCCTATCTGGATCATGATAGAGAATCTGGGTTTACCATAGACTCTAGATCGACTAGTAGGGGTCACCAACTTAGTTGGAAGGTCGATCAACTTTGAGGATGTATCCCTCATAACAAATTGTCTCAAGGAAGCAGTGGTGTGTGTCAAGATGGAGTCCATTTTGGATTTCTCCAAGGAGGTTATGATTGTTATAAATGGAGAGTCGAAGCTCTTAAAGGTTTAGTTTATTGCTAAACCTATGAAGTGCTCGGTATGAAAATGCTTTGGGCATAAGTTGTCTTGATAACCATGAGAAAACCTACTGTAATAGAGTTGCAACTCTGTGCTAGTAAGTCAAGGATAAGTGTTCGACAAAATGTCAAAGCTACTGATGCCATTTGTTCTTATGCTATAACCAGTGAGAAGAATAAGGTAGTTGTGATTTCAAAAGCAATTCAGGGTGCTTATAGCTTTTTTGATGGCCAAGTCAGTAAACAGGGTGAGGAAGGCTCGAATAGGGCATCTAACTCTCCTTCCTTATTGGAGCCTAATATGTTCTACAGTTCACCTGTGTTGGTGGAGGGACTACACCTTGATTTGGAGATCTCTCTATCTATTCATAAGATCACACCAATGTGTGTTAGGAAGATAATGCAGAGCTTAGGTCTATATCTAGAGTACCAACATGTGAATATAGGTGTTGCTGATGATGAGATCTCTGTCAACTCTTATGATCTTGAACCAGATCTAATGAAAAAGTTCAAGTTGAGTGAGGGATCTAGATCAAATAAAAATAAGAAGAAATATAGGAAGAATAGAACGAAAGAGATTCCTAGGATAGATTTTGATAGATTGGTTGACTCAATTTGAGTTTCCTTTATCTTATTCTTTTCTTTTCTCTGAGATGTTTTCTGTGTTCTATTCGATTGTTCTTTTTAATTCTAGGAGGGGAAAGTTTTCTTCTTCTCTATAAGGAGTTGTAGGTTGACCTCAAATTCCCTGGTGTGTTTTATTATTTTTGATGTATGGGGTGCAATTTATGCACCCTAAGTTTTGGTATCAAATATAGTAATAAGATTTTTTTAGACAAAAAATCTTAATATTATATTTAGGCATTTCATATAATATTGGTATGTATCCAATCATATTTACATATGCATTACTTGTACACATCATATACTATAACAATCACCACACGTGATTGAAATTTCAGTACTAAAACTAGCACAACTAAATGAGCCAACAAATATTGTAATCAAACATCAAACACGTAACATGTCTTGAAAACCCTTGATTGCCTTATCAACACTTCACTTGATCAGTTGGAGGTTCTATTTGTGCAATGCATGGTTTAATGATTGTGTCATCACTTTGTATTCATGACAAACACTTCATGGACCCTCTTTGGTCATGTATACTCCTGATCACATCCTCCTCTCCACCATGGTCCATTAGTGATGCCATTACATTTACCCATTCAAGTGCATGTCACACAACCATATACATTTATATGTTTTCTATCAAACACTAAAAATAATTGTTTTTTGTTTCAAAGAAATCAAACATACACCAAAAAACTAATTGCCACATCCAATATCACAAAAAATGATTTTAAAGGCATCATATTGGATTGATATATATATTCAATACCTTATATGGTCATTGATGATTACTAGAAATTTAAATATGCACGTGTCATATTATGACAAAGCTACAATGGTTCAAAACTCAAACCAATGAAATAGGCATATGAAGCATCAATAATACCACTATAGCACTTTTAAGGTCACACAATGTAATTACAAAATACTTTTTTCATAGGTAAAACTTATGTCTTAGTACTTCATAGCCACAAAATGCCAATCAACATAACAAAAGTTTGGGATAGTAACTCTATCTTACCATTCTCTTGTTGTCACACAATAAGATGTGATATTTTGATGTCTATATATCTCTTTTGTATATAAATTCAAAGTATGGTAGAAACATGGTCGATAAAGAAACAAAACCATATTGTGACAACAACATGAAGCAAGTTCGTTTCCTTTGATGTCAAATACTGTCTCTTTCTTTTGCACACATGACAAGACTTCTATGTTGTCTACACATATGTAGGGAACCCGTGGTGTGCTATTCTGGCCTCAAAGGAAAAGTAGATCTAGACTGTTTCCATGCTAACATCTTGCTATCCTCTTCCTCTCATGGAATTATTGTTGGGGACTACTTTCTCTCTCTCAAAGGAACTTTATTTTGTCTGTTGGCGTATTAAATTCTATGAACATCACCCCCTATTTATACCACATTTATTGTTTAGGGTTTCCATAAGACCCAAATCCTTTTCCTATTTGCATTAACAAAACATGCCTGACTCAAACAATGTTTTAGTTGATGACTTGGAAACCAGTTGATTAGTTTAACTACTCCATCATGTGTGATTGCAAGTCATTCTCTTGATTGAAAACTCTCTAGACATGTGAACAAATAGTTTGACAACTCAACAAATTGTTGGTCCTTCTACATACTTTTAAAATTCATGTACAAACTAATCTATTGACTAATAACCAATCCTTTGGTAATTTCCTAGATCAACAATAATCTAATAAACTTATAATCACTTGGCTTATTGACTCTCTAGGACTTCATCATGATGAAGAGAATCATTGGTTTGACCGACAAACTACGTGGGAAAATCAAAGAGAGGAGAAAAAAGTTTGCATTTCCTCATTTCATAAAAAAATCCTCAATGTCAGGGGGTAGGGGAGAAAAAGTACAATGCACCTTCTATTCAAATACTGATCCTTAAAGATGGCCCACCACTTTTGGATTTCCATTGTATCCATGTGCCTTCCCCCTATCATAGATGAGAGAGAGTCCTCGAAATTCTCCTACAAATAGAAAGATGTAAGTCATTCAATAGAATAGCGTGAAAGGAAAGAGTTCATACTCCTACACTATGGCCTTGAATCCTCTTTTGATTTTCAACGTCTATTAGTTCCTCTCCTTGATGGTTGAGCCATCCCAGTTCCATGCACCTCACTCGAGCTACTTCATTTCTCTCTCTAGCAATCAAGCCACCCCGGTTCCTCTCGCCTTGCTTGAGCTACTTCATTCCTCTCCCTATAGGTTGAGCCTCAGTACATTAAACCATTCTAAGAAGTGGAAGGAGAAATGTGATCTCTGACCACTATTGAAGAATGAACTAGAAACTCATAGGTACTGGCTTGGTTAAGGGAACCCACCAGAGCTGTTATGAAAGCGAGTCTTCAAAGGGTAGTCATCACTACTTATGGAACCAAACACGAGTGATCTATCCATGACCAAGATGAAGCTTGGGTGCAACTAAGTGGAGGGACGAAGTAGCTCGACAATATGGGAGAGGGAAGAACTGACTTATGTTGAAGAATCATCAACTGAGTTGTGGTTAGGGGTGAAATGCCACTCAAACCCAGATTGGTTCTCCCTGAAATGTGTTGAGGCGCAACAATTGAATGGACATGATAGGGTTTTGGCGGTACCCATTCATTAGTTGATGGATCAACATATAAGTTTGGACTAGATATCAACCTATCTATAAATCAGAACACTTTTAATTTTAGTTGTGATGTTAAATTATTTTCCCTTGACCATTATATGCATGTGACCATGTAAGTTCCATGTTGTGGTGTTAGTTATTTCAATCACCACACAAGCAATGAGAGAAATATAGATACACATAATTGCTATCCAATTAATTGGAATCAATTGGAGAACAAACTCAACTTATAAGTGATCAAGGCTACCATGAATTTGTACTCCCAAATGTCATAAATATCTAGAGTGAACCCAAGGAATGAACTAGTCATCCTCTAGTATTCAATATGTGTTTCCTGATCTAGAGTAGACTATTGAGATACAATAAAATAAATCTCATATATTGAATCACATGAACATAGAAAAACTTTTCATAGTCTCACTTTTCAAGTGACCATGGAAATTACTCAAAAGGAGGGACACATTCCATCTTTATAACTCAAAATAATCGACATGTGTTGTAGTGTGCCCAATCACCACCTTTATTGTAACCATTATATACATCTAATCTAAATAGTGTTAAAGTCAACCAAACAACAAGTGAGCATTGTAGTCACTTCAGATCTAAGCATCATGACCACCAATGTCACATTGAGACATGATTCTAATTACCATAATATGCCTTCCACATTTCATTCTCAATGTGGTTCTATCCAACACACTTATTTTTTTCTCACTTAATCGTGTTACCCCTTTTTATTTATGAATCAGAAAGTCCAATGGATGGGCCAACACCACTTCCTACAATCCATCACAATTCATATACAAACCAAACAATGAAAAAAATGAAAATTGAGAACTATTTGTACAAGACTGTATAAAGAAGTATAATATGCAAAATGAATTTCCAACAACAATCAACCTTGAGGCTCTAGTCCTCAAACACCACTAAATTCTGGTACTTCCAGATGTGATATACAATGGTTTGACTCACTCTTCTAGCCTTTATACTTCTCCATCATAGAATATAATCCAAATTAGAATGTATACATGGATAATGATTATTAGAAAAAGCTCAAGTCCATATCTACTTAACAAAACTACAATTAAAGGAGATGTACCTATATGTCAGATTTTATATCTAATATAATGAATAAGGAGATGTAGTCTTCAACCAACACACACACACTGGTGTAATGTATTAATTCTGTCCAAGTTTCCACAATGATATTCTACTAGGGGCTTAATAAGAAGTTATACTATAAGAATACACAAAATATCATGTTTAGGTCCTCAACCCAAACCATATTACTAAGTCATTACATCTTAGGACTATCATGAATACTCATTATCTCATAATGAAACAAACATGATAAGTGGAACTGAATGTTATTAATAATCAAACTGAGTACAAAGTATTCCATTACAATTATCATATCACTGTCTCTCAGTGTATAGAACCAACAATACATGCCCATGATTTCTTTAAGTCTATCTATCTTAATTGGAAAGAGATTGACTTAAATACTATGATTCCCACTTGATAACAAACACCAACGGCATGTGTCTCCTAACATAACATGCTCTACTATTGGAAAATCAAAGACAAAATTACATAATAGATGTAACATAAAGAAATATTTTTGTCTCTTACAACTGTAATGAAATAGGAGTGCATAATCTAAATCTTGAAAAACATTAATAACATTATCTAACCCCTCCTATTACAATGTATATGAATCACTATAGATGTATGGAGCCTATCAATTTTTGCATGCTACCCAGGGAGCCTCGAGGATATCCTAGAACTATAAGGTGGAAAAGAACACTTGCTAAGTGTGACTGTACCGTACCATGTGTGGTAAATGAGGAATTAAGTCATTTTTGATGACAAGAAACCTGATAGAAACTTGACTTGGCACCCCCACAGTTCAAAAATTTGAAAGCCTACACACACACTCACACACACACACACACACACACAGATATATATATATATATATATATATATATATATATATATATATATATATTACTTGGTTTATCGTTATGCTTGTAATCACATTTTGTTTATGAATGCAGGAGTAACATGCTTAATGATAAAAAATAGAGTCCCTTCTTCATAATACATTTTATTTATCTAATTTCCCACATGTATATGTTTGTCTAATTTATCAGATCATATTTAGGTTTCTTGTTACAACATGATCATTACATATCCTGCTATAAATTTCAATCAATTCCCTATTATAATACCATTATTTCTCCCTTTTAGAAATAGTTTCTAAAAATTTATATATGTATTTAAGCTTGTCAATTACCTTTCTTTACTAGTTGGTGAACTTGCTGACTAGTATGTGTAACATCCTTAGTCTAGGAACCATATATACATGAGACAAAACATCAATTCATTTACACAATATATGGATATGTTAGATTCATCAAAAAATAATAAAATAGTACTTCTTACACTAACAAAACTAACAACAATCTTGGATACACGTGAGTCATTTAGAACTTGAATAAAATGTGAGTTCTAAACATACTCCTATTAATAGAAGGAAACCCATCATACTCACCAAATATTTTACTCGAGGTTAGATTCTTCCTAATCCTTCTCTTCCTTGAGCTCTTCACCTATGGACATAATGTCTAAGGGCATGCAAAGCAATGATGAAAACACATAAATAAGTGTCACAAAGAAGTTAAATGGAGGAAACATAAATATGTTACTTAACATTCTTGAACATATTACTTCTTTAATCTGGTTTTTCAATTGAATCCTATTATCATATGAACCTCACTATGTGATGACCACTTAAGAGCATATGACTCTAGGAATGAAATAAATTTCTAAGAAAGCTCTGGATTAATGTGATTAAGAAGCATGCAAAATTATTTGAATTATGTTAATTAATATTAACATTACATTAAACTAATATTATCTCATAAACATGATGGGAGTTTCTCCCTCTCAAACTTAATGTGATTGCTTCCTATTGAACATGACATGATTCTTGGAAATCATAACAAAATTCTTATTGTAACATATTGAAACTTTGACATATTCTTTTTTTGGCCCTTTCCTAATATTTTCATATCATTTCTATCCTTTTTGGCCTTGACGCTTAAATTGTGGAATTTATAGTGTTTTGGTGAACATTTGTTTAATAATTATACCAATGGAAGGGTTTATGCACAAATAACTAGGTGAAATCTTATTTAAGGATCTAAAATGTAAAATCACCGCTTAAGTGGAACAATGGTAAATAAATCCATGTTAGAAGTGTAAGGCCCCAAACCTTACTTAATGTATTCAACAAGCTTAACTACCATAATTAAGTACTCTATACCTTAATACAACCTTGTGAGGTGTTTTGAAATCATGAGACAATATTAAGTTTCAAGTTTGGTCAAATTTGGATGTTGTTTGTGCAAGCTATGCAATTATAAGCACATTTTGGACTTTTATGCAATTTATCCAATTTCGAGGTTTTCTTTGTAAATTGTCACATGCATTATAATCTTTAGATATTCCCTTACCATTATTGATTTTTTGAACCATGGGGCATGTGTTAATTCACCCTGGGGAACGTCTTATTCTCCCCCTTATAAAAATATGTGTAGGTGACTGGGAATGTATTAATTCTCCCCTCATCTATAGGTTGAGGTCCGATAGGTGCCTCATCCCTACTTAGTTAATGTAGTCAATATTGATCATTCATGCAATTCATTATTATTTTTTGGTTTTTGGCAAGAATCTTTTTTTTTTATATGCCTCATCATCTTGGCCCTCTCATCATGGGATGAATCCATATATGTATGCTTCAATGTTATCGTTATCTTTTGTACTTATTTTTATTCTACTGCTACACTTCGGTCTTTTGCATACCATTATAATAAATTTGGAAAATTTATACCTATTCCAAAATACCTTTGAGTTTGTTTGGAATGGATTTTAATTCTTCAAAATTTTAGTAAGGGGGTGATCCCGCACTCTTTACATCATGGTATCAGAGCCTATGGTAGTCAGAATCTGACTATTTCAATTTTGTCTCCCTAGTTAGAATATTTGCCTTACCTTTAAGTGACATGTTTTCCCTAGAGTTGATCAATAGATGATGAAGGGTTCATTTAGGTTCCTATAGTTTCACATTAGAATAAGGATGAATAGATCCCTAAAATACTTACAACTAAAAGATGCATAAGTAACCATAGCAACTTGAGGTTGTTTAGGTTGGCCCTTAGGCAGGTACTAGGACATGAAGTTGAAAACAAAGGTGTCTAGAAAGGATCAGGGTTCGGGGAATGGCAAGATTTTCCTCTACACCAGTATCTTGGTTTACGAGGACTCCCAAATCCATATGATACCGGCTTGGCCTGAGCTGATATGAATTGTCCGAAATAGCATGCTTTTAGGCAATAGTAGCCTTAGACATCTATATGATTTATCTTTCCAGACCCTAATATGTTGAACTAGTCTCCCAGGTGTAATTACTTGTTTGAGGATGTATACCCAATATAGTTCCCTTATAACCCATAGAACCACATGTTTGGATAGTTATCCCTAGAACCTAGACTTTGAAGTTTGGTGTTTAGTATGCAATCAGAGTGCGCAGTGAAATGTGATGGATCTTGTATATGGTCTAGTTAGACTCACCCTTTTACCTCTAGATTAGTTTGGCTTGGTAGGTCAAACCTTTTAAGGGGTGGAGAGTAGTTGGTTTGATGATGTTTGGGTAGTTAGATTTTAAGGATGAAATCCTTTCCAAGGGGATGGAGTCATGTAAAATACTGAAATCTAGCTACTCTGACTTTAGAAACCCTAACTCCCTAATTAGGAAGTTAGTATGCTTGAATCCTTAGTTTTGAAAAAAAAAATTATAGTTGTAACTACATGTTTCTTGGTATCCAAAATAACATATAATGATCATCTAATGAATAGTTCATATGTTTGAACCCTAATGAATATCTAATGCACATAATAAGAGTAACTCACATTTTAATATTAATCGTGGATAAGCATAATGTTGACCATGTTATAAACCAATAAACCCTAATGATATGATGGTCAAGATAATTATAATCTAACCTTGGACTTAATGCATCCTAGCAAGGTATAGCTGAAGAATAATGATCATGTTAATCTAAACCCTAAGTTGTAATCATATAACCTTAATCTGTACATCCTTGTTGACATTCATGATACATTAGTATCAGTAGGTGTCATAATCAGATAACATACTTTAATACACATAAATCATAGATTAAACATGTCATCAATATGAAATGTATACCACATTGTTCTCTAATACACACCTAATTAATCACCTAATGACTTAGTATGTGAATAAAATCATTAATATGTAATCTATCCCACCTTGATCATTAAAATATATATAATGACTTCAATATGGATAAGAAGTAATTGATTCACACAAATGTTCATAATCAATAATAAGAAGTGAATAAATATGAGAGAATGATTAATGATGACATTAATGTGAGCAAGAATGGTAAAGTAACAATGTGTAATATACATATAAGTAATTAATGTGACATTATTTGGATTAATTATGAAAAATTGGATAAAGTGTCCTATTTCATACAAAATAATTGATACAATTGATAATAGAGTCTAAATCCAAATTATTAAAGATAATGGTAAGATATAATAATTCATATTAAGATAATTTAGTATAACTCTAGTTTTGCTAAAATTCCTAATGAGATAAATAAGAAATATTTTGAGTTTGTGAATAATAATGAAATATAACTCCTTTGGGAACAAAGTAAATATGACATGACACAATTAGAAGAATAATAATGATAATGTGATATCCTACAATTTTTTTTAAAAAGAAATCATAAAAGTGGAACCTTTAGGTGATCCATGAGAACCTGACCTACGTGGAGTTGCTTGAGAAGATTTTGAACTCCCAATTTAAGCAGTTGAAAAACAAATAGTTTGAGTAGTGAAAGTTTTGGTGGAAGCTTTATGGAAACAACTTGGGAGTTTAGTGGTGAGATATTTCATACTCACCCTTCTCACTTTGCTTTATATTTTGAGGACGCAATCCTCTTTAAGGCGTGGAGTGGTGTTACATACCAAAACTTCAACATATTCTCTTTTTGCCCTTTCCCAATATTTTCCTATCATTTCTATCCTTTTTGGCCTTGATGCTTAAATTGTGGAATTTATAGTGGTTTGGTGAACATTTGTTCAATAATTATACCAATGTAAGGGTTTATGCACAAATACCTCGGTGAAATCTTATTTAAGGATCTAAAATGTAAAATCACCACTTAAGTGGAACAATGGTAAATAAATCCATGTTAGAAGTGTAAGGCCCCAAACCTTACTTAATGTATTGAATAAGCTTAACTACCAAAATTAAGTACTCTAAACATTAATATAACCTTGTGAGGTGTTTTTAAATCATGAGAAAAGATTAAGTTTCAAGTTTGATCCAATTTGGATGTTGTTTGTGCAAGTTATGCAATTATATGCACATTTTGGACTTTATGCAATATACCCAATTCTGAGATTTTCTTTGTAAATTGCCACATGCATTACAATATTTATATATTCCCTTACCATTCTCGGATTTTAACCATGGTAGACCTAGTTACACCTTGGTTTGAGGGTCTTTCTTTCCAAGGGCATTTTAGGGATTTCCTCTTTATAAATGAGCTTATCTTTAGCAACTATCAACCAATGGGGTTATTTCTTTGATTGGAGGTCAGTTGGGATGGCCTATAAGTTTCCATAAACTGACATTTGATATTCAAGAAGCCTCTATGAGTTGTCCTCTCGCACGGCCATGAAATCCCTAGGCTAAGGACACATGGAAAGCTCCATGGACACCTCATGCTTGACTTCTTCCTTATCCATAAAGGCTTGCATGTCCATGGGCACCCTTAGCATTGGACACATGGAAAGTAACTTGACACCTAGTGCTTTACCTCTTCCTTATCCATAAAGGATTGCATGTCCATGGACACCCTTATACATGACACATGGAAAGTCTCATAGACACCTCATACTTGACCTCTTTCTTTATATAGTCATATCTGCCCCTTCCCAACTCCCAATTCGAGAACTCTTGATTTCCTTTCATTCCTCTATCTTAGAGCATAGTTCCTTCTATGTTTGGCCACGAAGTTTCTATCCCAGGGTAAAATAGGGTGCCTACCTTGGTGTAGGAGGCTCCTAGGGTTCCAAATTTCTCTATTTAGGATTTCTTAAGCTCCTCCTTGGTGATTTTGATCAAAACTAGTAAGTATCCTCCTTTCCTTCCCTATTTTCCGGATGTTAGTATTACTTCCACCTTCCTACAGGTCGGAACCCTAGTCTTCCATGGTGAAACCCCACCTAGAGCCCTTAAACACCCCATCTACATGTTCTTTTGTTAGGGTTTTTCACCTCTAAAGTGGAAAAGGTGCTTCTTGCTCGAGATAGGAGCTTTGCTGGAGAAACTAGCCTCTCTAAGCTTGGGAACCTTACTTATTGGACTTGTCCACCTTCCATAGAGGTGATTTTTATAATCTTCTTCTCATATATTGCTTTCTACATGCTTAAAACTCATGCTTTTGTGTTTAAAATCGATCATCTCCATCTCTATTTACCATGTTCTTCTAGGGTTTTGGTTTCTTGCTATTTTACCTTCTCTAGAAGATCTGGTTTGGTTACCTTTGAAACTACAAACCCTGATCTTGGGTCAAATTGTGTTTTCTCTCTCTCTATCTTCGCTTATCTCGATCGGTTTGATGATGTGGCAATTTCCTATTGGTTAATTTTGAGAAATTCATAACTATTTATTCCCTTGTCCAAAAATAAAAAGAAAATATGTTTTGAACTCCAAAAAATGTGCTCTTTCTAAAAAAATAGTTGTAAGGTTTTTTTGGAGTTTTTTCGAAAATATGTTTTAGAAAATGAATTAAATACCAAAAAAAATCACTAAAAATACACTTTAACCTTCATAAATCAAAAATATGCAAAATTATATGTTTTCTTAATCAAAAGAACCTAACTAGATCAATGGTGATGTTTTCAGAGTCTAAATCAAAGTTTTATGCAAAAAGTCAAAAATAGGGGTTTTCTTTACATGGTTATATGTTGGAAATAGGAGAAGTTGGTCTTGGACTCAATAAAGTGATGAAAGTTGGTAGTTGAAATCATATGAGAGGTATGTGAATATCTAACCCTTTAGTTGGGATACTTGTAAACCAACCTTACTTTCCCTAATGAGGATTTATTGAACCCAGTTTCCTCTAGTCATGAATCTTTTGATGTACTTGCCTCAAAATTAGTATCGATGTTTTATTTCATGGGTCTTGGAACCCCACTATCATATTGACATTATATGATTATTTATCTTGCCAATTTACTACTTCTTATGCATGATGGCTTATTTGACTATTTATCTATAGTAGCGGTACTTATGTACAACCACCCATAGTAGGGGATGTGTTAATTCACCCTAGGAAACGTCTCATTCTCCCCCTCATAAAAATATGTGTAGGTGACTGGGAATATACTAATTCTCCCCTCACCTATAGGTTGAGGTCCGGTAGGTTCCTCAACCCTACTTAATTAATGTAGTCCAATATTGATCATTCATGCAATTCATTGTTATTTGTTGGTTTTTGGCAAGAATCTATTTTTTATATGCCTCATCCTCTTGGCCCTCTCATCATGTGATGAATCCATATATTTATGCTTCAATGTTATTGTTATCTTTTGTACTTGTTCAATATTTTGACACATATCTTCTTTCCTTTCCCTTTTACTGGGTGCTCTCCCAACCACCCAGGTTAGGACAAGCTATTGAGTTGAATCAGGAGAACCTAGCTTTGGGCATGGACCTAGCACTTGGAGATGTTTCTCTAGAGACAAGATTTGAAGTAGTTTAGACTTCCCTCTATCTAGATCCTTTTTTTTGTATCTTGTTGTAAACCCTAATGGGAAATTTTGATGTACTTGTGTAATATTTTATGAAAGTTGAATATAGTCAGTTATTTTTATTCCACTGCTACACTTCGGTCTTCTGCATACCATTATAATAAAGTTGGAAAATTTATACCTATTCAGACATACCTTTGTGTGTGTTTGGAATGGATGCTAATTCTTCAAAATTTTAGTAAGGGGATGATCCCGCCTCCTTACACTTATTATGAATCTCTTAACATGATTTGATATTTAATCCTCTTAAGATATAGATGTTGAAAGCATAAAGATATAATATCACTTAATGAAAATTATTAGAAGTACACGAAAAAGAAATAGTTTGTCGTACTTGCACACACATCATATAATTACACTGCCATAATTGTTTTTTTTGTGTATAATTGCTTACCTGAGCTTGAAGATGAGCCCTAGTAATTATCTTTATGTTTATGGTAACTCCAAAATTTATGTTCCACATATATTGTCATTAATATATAATACTAAAAATAATCACCATAATCCTAGAATTTCTAAAATAGTGGGGCGATAGGGGTCATAATATGTCACAAGACTAGGCTAAAACCATTTCGTTTTCTGATAAATACTTTTTTAAAATTTTCTAAGTAAATATGAATATTATACAAATTTGCAAAGTTATTAGCTATAACAATAGATAAAAAAATTTAAAAACCCTTATCGAATACCCATGCAAAAAACACGTCCTCCAAAAGATATGTAAACCTTGTTGGAATTATTGGCCATTTTGATGCAAGGGTTTTGAATAATTTTTATAGGCTAGTTTCATATGTATTTTATGCGTCTATTGGTCATTTTCATGGTTAATATCGCATGATTCATTTCATTTAGCCTATAATATCGTTATGCATCAAATTTACCCTGTTTTATCTTATTTGGTATAAAAGATCATATTTCTCAGATTTGATTCGTGTTCTTCTCGTTATTTCAGGGAAGTTGCATATCTGCAGTGGTCGATACCATCGACATTTATCGATACTATCAACACTGCCACAGTGAGGTAGCCGAAAGGAGCAGGATGGGTCGATACCATCGACCCTGAAGTCGATGGTAGCAAGATAACATCAGCGTGCCAAAGATCACCAAGTCGATACTATCGACATGTTGGTCGATAGTATCGAGATGCCTTTAGAAAGAACCCCAAAAATAAAAGAAGTGTTGCTACCCTATTGGGTCGATGGTATCGACACCGTCAGATCAGGAAACCACCCAGATCGATCTAAAACAAACAACCGTGATGTTTTGGCGGCCGTAAGTGGTCTATATACCTAAAAGAGACGGCCCAAACCGTACTATCACGTCATTAGCCGCCGCACTAGTCTCAGAAGAGAGGAGAAGGAAGAACGGAGTCCAGAGCTACACCCTGGATGTTTTCAGAGCTACGCCCCAGACATTTCCAAAGATGCAGATGGAGTTTTCTACCACCGGAAGGCTGCATAACGCTCATCCCACATCGAGAATCGCCCGATTCTCCTTCGTTCAGGGGTTACACCATCTCCATCCACGTTTCCCCTATGCTTTCTCCTTCCTTCATGATATTTTGCATTAAGATGAATATGCGGGGCTAATCCCCTTTGTATTTAGGACTGGGAGTAGCCTGGGTAATCGTTGTATAATGCTTTTTACATAGTTAATCATAATTTATCTCTCAAATCCGTGGTATGATATTGTTTTATCAGTTCTATCATTGTGCTTGATCACCATAATGGTAATTTAATACCTTTAATTGCTTTTGATGAAGAATTAACGGTTGAAAAGATTCAATAATCACATTAACTTATAAATCCCTTGGAAAAGGTGTGGTACAGTTAATGGTGGGAACCTAAAGATATGTTCTTCATGCACCTAATTCAGGGTATAGGTTGCTACTGACGTGGAACCGGCCTAGATTAAGGTAGTGAATTGTATTGCGGAAGTGAACAATTCTATTCACAGGCCACTACCAGGGATATGAGACAAGTTGTGATAATTATGTAGGAATTAGTACAACGAGAGACTGTGGTGAAACCACAATCCTAAAGATTTCATTTTAATTGATTAAACCAACCCTTTAATCGATCGCTTTGCTTTCTTTTGTTTTTATTTTCTTTTTCAAAACAACTCTCAAACTTTTATAATCGGTCTAGCTGATCACAAGTAGTTAGTAGTAGTCTACCGAAATTTCATTCCCTGAGTTTGACTCGGGCCTCATAAAGGCCTATATTACATTGACGCGTGTACTTGCGTATTACACACACATTATATGCGTGTCACATATCATTACAATAAGCACCTACAAAATTCCTTTCTAAATCACAAAAAATGAAAAAAAACTACATTTCCCATATACCATGTACAAACAAAAAACAAACGTAGGGACAAGATTAAGAAACATACTTTGAAGTGTTATGATTAGAAGCAACCCGTGACATTATCTCATGAGTTATAGACTAGATAATTCAAGTTGTAATCCGGGGAGAACCCAGGAAAGAGATATGTGGCAATGGTTTCTCCACTTTAATCTGATCCAAATGATGTTTTCATCAAGTTTTTGAGATGCCAGGGAGGTAGACATCTCTCTTTCCATAGAAGGAGTCAGGAGAAGATCAAAGGTGGCAAAGAACATGCTGCCAAATGTTACCAATGTGTGGGATGGACTCTAAACCAAAATCTTAATTTGATGGTGTTAGAAACTATAAGGAACATGCCCAAAGTATGTTCACAACTATTAACATTATCATTATTATTTAAACAAACTCATATATCATTGCTTACAATATGAACTTGCCATAGTTGTTGTATATCATTGTTAATTGAAATATGAACTTGTTGCAATTTTTTTATATCATTGTATTTAATTTTTTATATATGTTTTACTTAAAAGTATTTTCACTTATGCATTTACACTCATCCATACTAGGAACTCATAATAAATGAATGCATCAACTCATGTTTTCATTTTAACTTATATTTTCAAAGTTGGAAACAAATTTTTTTAACCAAATTTCAAAGTTGAACCCAATTGTAGTGTTAGTGTATATGTCATGATTACTTTAGAACAACTTCTATATGTCAAATATATGGGTATCTTAAGGTCTATGTGCTCCTCTATTCAAATGTGGCATTGTTTGTCATTGACTTGATCCATAGAAATTCCAAATTTCAATGGAATTTGATAATAAATTCACTTATCTTCCAAGTTGACATGAGTCTATGGTTGTCAATCCCCAATAAGAAAAATGGACTTAGGAGTTACTTAATATATATATGGTGCTATCAAACCCAAGAAATATCCTTAAACTCAGAATTGAACAACCTCATATTGTCAACACATTAGTGGAACATAATAAAATTGGGCCCAATTACTAGTTAAATATTTTTTATAATGAGGTAGAAACAAGGGATAGTGATATAATTGAAACAACTTAGAATAATCTAAATCTATATTTTATTATATCAAACCCAAGATATATCCTAGAAGTCTCAAAATTGAACAACCTCATATTGTCAGTATGCAAGTGAAACATAGTAAAATTGGATCCTATTCTTGGTTAAATGTTTTTAAAAATGAGTTAGAAAAAAGGGGATAGTGTTATGATTGAAATAACTTAGGGTAAAGTAAGTGTATTGGTTTTATAATTTTTTGTTAGGTTGGTTTCAAGATCATAGTTTTAGATTGAACGTTGACAATCCTAAATTTACATTGAGTTCATAGATTGATGATAATCTTCTTAAGATTCAAAAAGATTGAATAGTTACATGTAAAGCTCATGAAGATATTTATCATAATTGAGTTGAGATAATATAAAACAAGAAGATATTGATACATTCTTATGAATGTTGATAAAATGCTCATCAACTTCATCTGCATATTGGGCATCTTCTTTCACATGTATGGTTTCATGATCAATTTCCACAAATCTAGTCTCATTGATACTCATGTCTCAACCAATGACCTTTATAGATTCCACACCTTTTGAGGTGTTACGTGGTGATACTAACTTTTGTGTATCTTGGTCTTCCTATTACTCCCAAGAATCTTACTCCTCTATTTTATGAGCTTATCTTGTAAAAAATTACAAAGACCCACAATTGTTGGAACATTGACTTCCTTAATAGAGCTGGTAAGTGGTTCTTGTTGATGCTATGCTTACTCCTGTACCATCTTACTTCATGAGTTGTATTACTATACCCTACACAATCATTCCAAATATTGATGACATGTGTTAAGACTTCCGCTGGGGCAATTCTCTGTGTAAAAAAGGATACATCTTGCTAACTAGAGTTAAGTATGTAAACCTGACATTCTTGGAGGCTGGAGTGTTTCAAATTTAAGGTAGATTCTCTTTTCCTATTAGTAGAGTTACTAATTCTCTTTGCGATAATAGGAATATTGTATGATATAATCTTCAAAACAAAAAATATTACTCCAAAATGAGTAATTGGCACACTAATAAGGGAACCATTTATCACCCTCCTAGACCTACAACTAATCACAAGTGGTCTTTAACTACAAAAAAATGTAAGGAAAACCCCAT
Organism: Alisma plantago-aquatica; assembly: GCA_963693085.1. NCBI lineage: Eukaryota > Viridiplantae > Streptophyta > Magnoliopsida > Alismatales > Alismataceae > Alisma > Alisma plantago-aquatica. The sequence goes on along the minus strand of OY856414.1, from coordinate 400,512,475 downwards.
ATTTTGTAGCTAAAAGCTTTAACTACATTTATCTTTACATATACAAAATTAGTATATGCTTGTGTCATTAATTCATTTGGCTACATTTTTCAAATATTTAGTAGAATAATGGATTAGTTGTAAATACATATGTAGTTTGGAATGTAGCTAGATATTTCTATTATAGTTGTGAAATAACTATAATTGTAGTCAATTATATAACTACAATTGTATATTTAGTTTGTGTGTAGTGAAAAGATGAATTTTATACAATTGTATGTGTATTTAGTGTGTAGGGAAAAGTAACATTTACTACACATATATATGTAGTTAGACTATGCATCTAGCTACATATGTGATGAAATTTACTAGACATACATATATAGTTAGTTTATGCATAAAGAGAGTAGTTTATCATTGTACATCCCGTTTTAATAGAAATACTAATAATAAGTAGATCAAGTTATGCTTATACTAAAAAAACAACCACACTTTCATTTATATTAAATTAAAAAATATATACATGAGGATAATGTATATAACTTGCCCCTATTATACAATGTACATGGAAAAAGATATATAATGATTTGGTGCAAACATACGAGCTTCTTGGAAAAAAAGTATGTATCTTCCTTGATTAGCATATTTGTTGTCTTCTCCTTAGTTCCATGAGTTGGCAAATGCGTAAAGTTTTTGTTATTTTTGGACAATCATTAATTAGAGAATGTGCTAGTGATGCTGCTATTCTAGAAGCATCTTCCTCTTTGGCCTACTATGTACTTTTGAATAGGAGATGTAACTTCATTTTATTAGATGGACCTGCCTTGTTTATGATCTTACAAGTGCAAAAAATTTGTTTGGCATGTTGACCACCATTTCGGGTTGATTCTTGTTTTTCCCACCCAGTATTTTAAATCCATCTTGATACTATAATTATGTGATACATATAATATTATCTCATGTAGGACACATCTTCCATCAATAGAAATAAAACCTTCATCCTCCTATTACTTATTTTCTGGTGTCAAACATATAGTACGACTTCAAATTTGAAGTTATTCTACAAGTGGACCCTTATAGTTGCATCTTTCTTAATTACATCGAGATTTAGACATTTTTCTTTCACTCTATGAACACTCCCTCCTCTCTTGATATATTCTATCTCCCTATGTATCCTCTAATTTAAAATGGTACACTGAAGAGTATGACTTCCCCATTGATCATGAACTTAGAACCTAAAAATAGAAAAACAAAAATCACATTGTGTAAAATCACATGCAAAGATTGCATGATGAAATGGTTCTTGAAGTTTTACATGTAACACTCAATTAGATAAAGAGCAAAACATATATCATGCAATGAGACTTTGACTCACCTCTATCATCTGGGGTACTCAAGTAGATCACTTCTATGGGTTCCTTTCAGAGACTTGATGTAGATGCATATAAGCTTGCTGATGCGATGGATGAACATATAAACTAGGAAAAGAAATATAGAAACAAATAGTGCAAATTCTTTATCTTACAATGAATATCCACATTAAGCACATCCAAAGAAACAATCCCAAATGCATAACAAACAATCAATTACACAAATGGACCAAACTCTGGCTAGACTTGGTCCTTTGAGTAAATATTTATAAAATAGGGAACATGTAAGGGAAAAAACATATATTAGGCTCTTGCATTTGGCACCAAAGGTAGCTAAAGAAATGTTGAAATACATTTTTCATATATGAAGAGGCATTGGAGTCTTGGAAGAAACTTAGCTTGCATTGGATGCATAAACAAATTACAACTTAAAAGGGCTTAATAGACAACAATGAAGCAACAATGTATGATAAATTGCCAGACAAATATTTGAAACAATTTCTTAATTACTAGTTTTTCTAATCTATTGCAAGCATTATCTAGATTCGTGAAAAAGGTGATATGAAAAACTCTACCATTTTACCAACTTACACTTACTTGATATAATATGTCTTATCATAACCCCCACTATATTCATACTCCTATATCTAAAGATATACTACTTTATATGGGATGAAAGAACTAATATCATGTGTTGCGTGTTTCACTTTTTAACTGGTTGTTTTAACTAAAATAGGGAAGAATCTTTAAAGGGTAAAGTTCATTTTTTGGAGAATTTCAAGAGACTTGTGTAATAATCAAATTAGACTTTGTATATGGTGATATTAATGTGTTAATAGCACAAACAAAACAAATACCATTGTATTGGGTACCATCAATGTATTCCTATATCTTACCCCTTAAAATCTTAAGGTTAATTCAAAATGACTTCCATGCTAGAAAATAAAGCCATTTCCAGATACCAACATATATACATGACTCCATTTGTAAGAAACCTACAGTCATAACAAAATAATGTGTTAAAACCAAAATTCTTTCATGTACTAAATGAAAATTTAACAATAGTTGCAAATACCAAAAGGAACACATCCCTATGCTTGTATCAATAGATAAAGCCTTTGCTGACAAAAGGAGAGCTAGAATACACCTATTCACAACTAAAAACCCTTTTTCTCATAGGAAAACTTCCAAAAACAAAATTTTGACAGGTATGTTGAACAACAAATTTTACTAAAAAAACATTCCCTCAACTGTAATTTAGGATATGTGATCTATATAACTAATTAACTCACTACTCCATGCGAGGTCATTGTTAAAAATTTTGAATGGAGGACAATAGTTTAGAGGTGGGGCATATGTTCACACAACTGATAAGGTCCATGCAGGATCATTGGCAATTCATTGGAAGGATAGTAGTTGGATGTTGGGAAGATGCACACGCAAGTGAGGCTTTTGCCTCAAGAAATCATCATGATAGGGGGTTCGAGGATAAAAAAAAGTATGATGCTTATAGTTATCCATAAGAAATTCAAGGGATAGACTTTCAATTCCTAAACTATAGCAAAAAGCCTTTTTGTGGAATAGAATCAACTTGTGAAATACTAGGGCATGATAGAGAGAAAGAATGTGGTCTAGGAATATCCCATTGTTCCCCATAAGTGAGACAACAACTAACTTCTCGTTGAAAATAAGGAGGCCTTTTAACATCCAAACAACCTTTAGAAGAAAAAAGATAAAATAAATGAATTAGTGGAATATTAGTTAGCATGTATTCTAGTTGTTAACATCAACCCAAGTCATTTACTTGTACAAACAAAAAGAAAACTTTTAGTAAGATCACTACAATCACTAGGACCCAATTGAAGTATACAATTACTTTCTGTTATAAGGATAGAAAATTTCCACTCCTTGCCTTGTGTGTGTGTGGTGTTTGTGGTGGTTGTTGGGGTTGTAGAGGCATCAAGTGATCAATGTTATAAGTTCCTTATTATAACAAAGTATAGTTTTCTAAATTTTGTGGTTGTAGCTTGAGGCTTCCTGTGATGAAGTGAATTTTCCCATATTTAAAATTCAAATTTTAAATATGATCTTGTAGTATCTAATATTGCTCAATTAACCTCACTTTATCACTCTCATGATTATTGAATTATTATGGACTCCCAACTATAATTATGATGCCCAAATGCCATAATTTGTACCTTATGACATTTAATTTTAGCTCAATTTGTGCCTTTACCCAATTGAATTATTTGGTGGAACAAAGATTATATTTTTGACTTGAAACTTTTTTATAGCTAGATGAAACCTTGTTAAATCTCTGGTTATAACTTGCATTTTTCCAATAAAAGAATTCAGAGTTATGAACTATGCAAGAAAATACCTATTAAAAACCTTAAAATACCTATTTATTAATCTATTTGGGCCCAAGCCAGCCGGACCCAGACCCGAATCTGAATCCAATCATGTGTAGTTGGGTCATCTTTCCCACCCGACTTCTATGAGTGAATATTGCTGTGTAGCACCATTTTTTCAAACTTCTATATCTCTCTCCACGTTGAACCTCATCATGTTAAATTTGTTTCTCTAGATCTGAGATATTCTCACCTTTCAAATGAGAACTAACAATCCTTCCCTCGATGTCTATTCAAAAAATTCCCAAATTGGATGTGTGCTTGGCATGAAGAAGAGACACACTCCACACAACCCTACCCTTTGGAACATCTATTTAAGACCTCCATTAGCTCCTCCATTTATCCTTTAACCATAACGGTCCACCAATTTCTCTCCTTTATCTTTCTCTACTCCAACAGACTCCTCCCTCTTGCACCTACACCAGATGTTGTATGTCCTATTCTTGAGATTCACCCTTCAATTTTCAGCTCCCACACCACTAGTGGACCCAGGTCGAGCTCCCATAACTTTCATGATGAGTTGTGATATTCTAGAGATCTCTGTTGGCAAATCCTCCCTTTGCGCCCTCTGTGACAACCCCAACGAGCTTCATAGGCCCCATTCATTGCCTCCACGCTGAGTCTACTACATGACTCAAGTAAATCCTATAGATTCATCGAGATCCCTAGTCACCACTCAGTTGAGGTATATCTCTTTTCCCCCTTCCGAGCATATAATGTTGCTTCGACCATCATGGTTTTTCCATGCTTACGTTCTTCGTTGGCTAGTAGTGGCTCATTCTATTTGTCATGCCAAGGTGAAGCCAACTCCACTGTCTTTTCCTCCCCTCACACAGTCATTTGGGGGAGCTCCAATCCCCTTTGTTTCTCTACTCCTTGGCTTGCTGCTACATTGGTGGGAGCAAGGAACCATGCTTCTGTTTCAATCAAAGATATTGGGTCTTGCTAGTACTAAAATTCCTTGGTCTAGTCACACGTTTGATTAAATGAACATGGGTATTATCATCATCTTTTACCTACTTCTGACCCCTCTTAAGCCAAGCCTGGCGTGTGGGTCAGGAAGGAGGATCTGGTGATTTAGATCCCTCCCCTGATCTGTGAAGCTGGCTGGCCCATCCTTTTTTTCATTTTATTCATCTAGCAATTATTAAATTGGTCAGCTTTGTAAAATATATTCAAAATACCTTGATTTCTAAAAAATGCTAGAAAATACCGATATTCTCAGAAAAATGTCTATTTTAACATGGAACCAATACCTTGCCCTGTTACACTAAATTTTATGATGATAATAATATCTCTTTTGTACATCTTAACTAGGGTTTTCCAATGATATTTCAAACCCTAATCTTACTTAAAGCATGATTTACATGATATATGATCATAGAATGACTCTATTATACTCTAATGTTATATTGATGACTTGATCACATGACTATGAATACTTGATCATCATCCAATCTATTATTGGCATGTTTGTGCACAAAAATTACTAAATCATTTAATCTTTTTAATCCCTGATATTTTGCACATCAGATCATACCTATTTTGAAATTTAAGTTCCTGATCTCAAATATATGATCCTAGATCTATACTCTCAATAATTGTAGGGAAACAAATACAACAATCATAATAATAATACATGAGTTAATGCCCTAGTAGGTCACTTAGATCAATGAATCATATATGTTGATATATCTTTATTCTTATTATGTATCCGGATCAAATACACATTAAACTTGTTAGATTGGATATTGATTATTCTCTGGACTCCAATAGAGGTACGTTTTTATATTTATTTCTCCTTGAACAAACTAGTGGTATTGAATGATACTTGTCTGTATTCTTTTTAAAAATCTTGGCTATGTATTTGTTTGAGATACAACATTTCTTACTGAGTAGCCTTTTGATTTGTATATGTATACTCTTAGAAAACCTTGAGCATAAATGATATTCCTATTATGTTTGCCTAAATGATGATGATGATAATGTTGATATTAGGTACAAGAAACCTCCTCGCCTAGGAGGGTGAAACTTGTACAAAATGGTGACCTCCTCCATTAAATGGGGAGATGAAGCCAGGTGACCTGCTCCATCTTGTTGGGGTGACAGATCCATATATATAAGCATGCTTCTTTATATCAACATAATGGGAACAATCATAATGAAATATAAATTGTTTAAAATAGAAGTTGAATTTTAAACATCACATTGAATATTTTGCCTATAAGTCATGCCAAGTACAATATTTTTCTATAAATGTTTTCAATTATTCAATACTATTCTTTTCAAAGCATATCAATGCATTTGTATTGATTACCTCTTGAGTTACCTAATTTTAGGAATTAAGACTTGAAGACTTGATAAAGATGATCTACTATACTCTTGCCAATATCTTCCAGAATAAAGAAAGTAGTTACATGGGATTATATGTAACGTGATGCACAATTTAGTTTATGGTTTTCTCACCTTGTAATCTATTATTTTCTTATTTCCTTCATGCCCTTGATGTAATAAACTTGTTCCTTTTTCATTAAATGAAATGTTATTTGTTTTTTCATAATATGTGTTTGTGATTTTTGGGCCACTCAGAGTCGGTCGCTCTAATCCCTTTAACACTTCCTACCTTGGCAGTGGGATTGGGATTAGGGTAAGAACAGTTCCGTGACAGTCGGTAGCAGAGCCACCACACACTTATTATGCATTTATGAAGTAATATTTCTAAGTTCTAAACCGAGGAATCCCTAAAGTTCACTATGATGAAATAGAGGTGTCTAGGAAGAACATAAAGGGGGTTATGGCATAATTGCTCCTCTCTATCTTCACGGTGACTGAGGTTCTAGCTACCCCACCTGGCCTTAGTGGATATAGAAATGGACTGAAGGAATTCCCTAAAATCCTGGAGAGTCTTCTAGCATATCATCTTTTCTTTAAGGACTACCCAAGCCACCCAAGTAGCTAATGATTAGGTAGTTTTCTCATCTCCTCCTGGAACCCTTCTCTCCTGACCATTTACCACATGATTTCTTGATTATGGGTAGCTTACTCATGGGAAAATTAAAAATTCATTAAAAATCATGATAATTGATTAGGATGATGATGCCATGATCTGACTGTAATTTGAAAACTAGGTTTTGATCAAGGAAAATTAATCTTGAAATAAAATACTCATGTATAACCCATACTATCATCTAAACTCGATTTTACCAAAACTAGACTACACACTTCATATGTTTGAAGTAAATGATAGTAATCTTGATATGGAGAAAAAAAGAGTATTTATACGTTATGCCTCATGCTTAATGAGGTCCCTATTTGATTAACTCCATGTTGCCCTATTGTTGATTAAACCTCAAACATAGTTAAGTAAACCTTTTATATATTCGATACATATCATGATTATGCCATACATGACTTTGACTTATAAATCTCAAAATTATGATGTAAGACTTTGATGTAAAAGGCACCTTACCAATTGACTATTTATTCCTTTTTGTAATCTCAATTTTGATATGATGAAGATGGAACTAAATCTTGCACTATTATGCTTAGATTCTTTGAATTCCCAATCCAACTACTTGATTTCCAAACTATATCATCACCTTGACCATGAAAAGAAAAAGAATGCAATGATTCACCAAAATATACAATTGCAATTATTTAATATGTTCTTGCAAAATCTCAAGATAGGGTTACACTATTATACTCTTAGATTTTGATCTTATGACCACGCGGAACATGATTTGATCATTGATACTCTCCCTACTTGGATATGCCAAATTAATCATGATTGGTTTAGATTTATGTGCTAGATTAGGGTAAAATGTTGACTTATGACTCCCCTAACCCGAGTCACATATCTATTATGACTACCTCTAAATCTTCACCTCATTGATTATTTAGAGTTTGGAAAGCTAATCCTTTTTCCTGATTTTAATTTCTTGACCATAGTCTAATAGGTTAAATCAATGACCATTTGATACTTGATCTTGAATCTTGATTTAATGTTGATCTTGACATATGACAATGTTGACTATAACTTATGGTTGAATTCCTAGAAAACCTAGGTATAAATCATTCATCAACCTTGATTACCATGATAATGAACTTGTTATTGAAATCCTAAAATGTTACTTGATTAAAACTCGATTGTTGTATATGAATGAATGATCACCCCTACGGTCTGAAGTAGGAATCTAAGCCCCTAGCTTCAAAATTATGGACCTATGACCTTCGAAGTCCAAAAATATCAACTCTTGATATTTATTAATGGAATTTTGACTCAGATTATCAATATCAATAATGATACAAATCCTATGATCACACAATTGGATCTCGAGATCACCCTCGATATATGATTAATGACTTTCATAATCCAAAATTTTGATATGATCACTATGTTTACTATCTCGATTTATAACTTAGGGTTTAACTCTCAATAGGACTAGGGTGGGAACTTCCATAGATTTTGAGTTTGAAATCAGGATATTGAAATTATGACATTTGTCTTGAATTGTTGATTAAGAGATCTCGATCATGGATGTATAACCTCACCTAGGCCAATGTAGAATCTAGGACCCAAAAAAATTATGATTGAAAGTCATATTGTACTCTTGATGCAAGATCTCTATTTAATTGACCTAAAATCTGATCTCTCCAAATTTGTGATCTATAGGATGATCAATCCCAATTAATGACTCGTGTGATGATCTTTCCTAATTTATTAATAGTGTGACTATGCTTTGACCTTAGTGCTCGATTTCTTAATTATGAAATAATGTTGATACCAAGTTGTTTATGATATGTGATATCAAATATCAATCTTGATTGATGGATTATCTGAATTTTGAGGACAAAAATCTTTTTTAAGGATGGAAGGATGTGATGAAGTGGATTTTCCCATATTTATGATCCAAATTTCAAATATGACCTTGTAGTATCTCATATAGCTAATTTGACCTCACTTCATCACTCTCATGATTATTGAATTATTATGCACACCTAACTACAATTATGATGCCAAAATTCCATAATTTGTACCTTATGACATTTAATTTTAGCTCAATTTGTGCCTTTACCCAATTGAATTATTTGATGGAACAAAAATTATATTTTTGAGTTAAATTGTTTTCTATGTCTACATGATACCATGATAAAGCTCTGATTAAAATCTTGCATTTTTTTGATAAAGGAATTAAGAGTTATGAATTATATAAGAAAATATCTATTAAAAACCCTAAAATAACTATTTACTAATCTATTTGGGCATTAGCCACTCGAACCCGGATCTGAATCCAACCACATGCAGCTGGGTCATCTCTCCCACCCAACTTATGTGGGTGAATCACACTTTATAGCAACAATTTTCAAACTTTGATATCTCTCTCCATGCTGAACCTCGCCACGTCAAATCTTTTGCTCTACATTCAATATATTCTCCTCTTTCAAATGAGACCTAACAAACCTTCTCGTGATGTCTAGAAAACAACCAAATTTGTGGCGTGCTTGGCATGAAGGGGAGACACACTCCACGCATCCCTACCCTTTAGAACACCTATTTATGACCTCCATTAGCTCTGCCACATCTACTTTAACCATAATGGTCCACCAATTCCTCTCCTTTAGCTCTCTTTGCTCCAACCGACTCCTCCCTCTTTCACCTGCATCGGAGGTTGTAGCTCCAATTACTAAGCTTCAACATTCAAATCTTGGTGTACACACCACCAGTGGACCTAGGACTAGCTCCCAGAACTTTCACAATGAGTTGCAAAAGTCTGGAGATCTCTGTTGGCAAAGCATCCCTTTGCGCCCTCTATGCCAACCTAGACAAGCTTCACAAGCCCCATTCATCGCCTCCCTATAGACCCGAGTCTACCACATGACTCCAGTGAAGTCTACAGAGTCACAGAGACCCCCAATCACCACTCGATTCAGGTATATCTATTTTCTGCCTTCTGGGTGTATCATGTTGCTTCAACCACCTTGGTTTTATTATGCTTGCATTCTTCGTTGGCTGAGTGTGGCTCGTGCTATTTGTCATTCCAAGGCGAGTCCAGTCCCACTATCTTTTCCTCCCCTCACACGATCATTTGGGGGAGCTCCAATCCCCTATGTTCCTCTGCTCCTTGCCTTTTTGGCTTGCTGTTGCAATGGCGTGAGCAAGGAACCATGCTTCTATTTCAATCGAAGATACATGGTCTTGCTAGTACTAAAATGCCTTGGTTTCATCGCATATTTGATTAAATGAACATGGTATTCGCGTAATATTTCCATTTTCACTGACCTCTCTTGAGTCAAGCCTGGCTCGTAGGTCAGGAAGGAGGATCCACTGATTCATATCCCTCCCCTGATCGATGAAGCTGGCTGGCCAACCCTTTTTTTGTTTTATTCTCTAGAAATTATTTGATTGGTCAGTTTTGTAAAATCCATTAAAAATAGCTTGATTGTCAAAAAATTCCTAGAAAATACCAATGTTCTCAAAAAATGTCTAGTTTAACATGGAACCATTACCTTTCCATGTAGCAGTCAATTTCATGATGTTAATAGTATCTCTTTCATACATTTTAAATAGGGTTTTCCATTAATATTTCAAACCCTAATATTACTAAGAGCCTAATTTACATGATATATGATCACACAATGACTATGTTATACTCTGATGTTATATTGACGACCTTATCAAATGACTATGACTTGATCATCATCCAATCTATTATTGACATGTTTGTACATGAAAATAACTAAATCATTTAATATCTTTAATACCTCATATTTTTCACATCATATCATACCTATTTTGAAATACAAGTTCTTGATCTCAAACACATGATCCTATATCTATACTCTCAATGACCGTAGCAAAACAAATACAACAATTATAATGATAATACTTGACTAAATTTCCTAGTAGGTCATTTAGAGCTATGAACCAGATATGTTGATACATCTTTGTTCTCCTTATGTATCAAGATCAAATACACATTAAATTTGTTGGTTTGGATATTGATTATTCTCTAGACTCCAAATGAGGTGTGCTTTTATATTTATTCCTCCTTGAACAGACTAGTGGTATTGAATGATACTTGTATGTACTCTTTTTGAAAATCTTGGCTATGTATTTGTTAGAGCTACAACGTTCCCTATTGAGTTGTCTTTTGATTTGTATATATATACACACTCTAGGAAATCCTTGAACATAAATGATTTTCCCATTATGACTGCCTGAATTATGATGATGATAATGCTGATATTGGGTACAAGCAACCTCATCACCTCAGAGGGTGGAAATTGTACAAAATGGTGACCTCCTCCTTTGAATGGGGAGATGGAGCCAGGTGACCTCCCCTATCTCATTGGGGCGATGGATCCATATATATATAAGCACTCTTCTTGATATCAACATAGTGGGAAAACTCATTATAAAATTGAATCGTTCAAAGTAAAGTTGAGTTTTAAACATCTATTTAATATTTGGCTGATAAGTCCTGCCAAGTACAATATCTTTTGTTAAATGTTTTCAATTGTTCAATACTGTTCTTTTCAAAGTGTACCAATGCATTTGTATTGGTTGTGTATTGAATTACCTGATTTTAGGAATGAAGACTTGAAGACTTGATAAATACGATCTACTATACTCTTTCCTAAATCTTCCAGAATAAAGAATGCACATTACATGGGATTATATGTAAAGGTATCTAGAATTTAGTTTATGGTTTTCTCACCTTGTAATCTTTTCTTTTCTTGTTTCCTTTGGGCCCCTTATGTAATAAACTTGTTCCTTTTTCAATAAATGAAATGTTATTTCTTTTTGCATGATATGTGCGTAATTTTTGGGCCACTCAGAGACGGGCGCTCTAATCCCCTTAACACTATCTACTCGGGCAGTGGGATTGGGATTAGGGTAAGAACGGTTCCATGACATTTCAATTACTTCAAGTTGATTTCTCATGTCATGTTTCTATTCTTTGTCATGCATACAAAACAAGACTTATACTTTGACAAGCCGTGCAAACACTGAATGTAGATTTTTTTTAAAAGTCAACACATATAATTCATATAATTGATTCTTGGATCCAGAAGGTGATTGTTTGTTTTAATGATAGAAATCTAGTATATAAAAAATGAGAAACACATTTTAGGAACTATTTCAAGACAACTATGAAACTAATGGGTTACCTATATCCTATTTTGCTCATTGTAGGCCTATGCAAGCCTGTGACTAATTGAAACACTTGATATTAATTTAGTAAATTCATACATGTAGTGTTATCTATTCTCCTCTTTTTCTCATACTTTAATTTGAGAAGCTTGAGATCATTGGGGAAATCTATAGTGTAAGAGTCAAACCCAACCTCTAAAAATTTGCATGCTTGGATCAAGTACAGGAGGAATTAATTCAACTTAATTGAACATAAAAAGGCATCATAATAGATAAAAAGAAAGAAGACGTGTAAAAGTATCTACTTTGCAAAGCTAAGAAATACCAGAGCAGTGAGCTATAGCCTCATAGTCATTTAGAACAAACGACAAGATAATTATAATTTTTTCTTTAATTGGGATACGAAAGTCAGAGAAAGAAAGTTGCAATCACGTCGATTGCAATTTCATCTTCAACAATATAATGGAAAAATAGACTCCCACATTTGGAAATAGTTGTACCACTTCAACATGTCTATTAAGTGTTTCCATATGGAGTGCAATATGACCACTATCTTCTTTGTGATTAATTATTCTAGAAAGCACATTGAAATTAGAAAAGAGAAGAATTAATGCAACAAAAAAATGAATATTGCAATGGTGGTGGTTTGGATGGAAGACCTTAAAAGACATGGGAAATAGTATCAAAGCACTTGAAAGTGATGAGTAATAGAGAAAATTAAAATAGGAGGTTGTACCTAACATCAAAGTCCCTCTAACAACACTACTTTTCTCATTTCAGCGAAAAACTAAACAAAAACAAGTCAAGCAACATAAATGTTAGTTATTTAGAGTCAAAATTATTTTGAATCAAAGCTAGACAAAACATGATGCCAAAGAGGTTTCAACATTTTGTTCGAACATATTTCTAATCAATAAGTTTTAGGAATTGTCTAGTAAATGTAGTTGATTTACTATGACATTAGTAGATAAATTGTCCATGCAAAACACAATAATGTTCATCTATACGATTTGTTAGTCCAACCAAAAAGGCATTTTCTAAAACGCCCTGTGCATACTATGCAAGATGAAGAAACATATCACCTTCATGGCATCTGAACAACAAGGCTACAATATTTGTGACTCCAATACTATACAATCTCAATTGAACTAGATCCATAGAGGGTTATCAAATGTTCAGTCGAGCAACCACACAATACATATTAGTTCATATACAAGTTGAAAAATGCATTTTGATTACTAATTACACTACACATTGTGGGATCAATGGGATCTCAAGGGGGGTGAATAAAGCTAAAATACTTAAACCAAATTCAGTAGACCTTCAAATTACTATAATATGTAACATTGCAAATATGGAATTTGATTGCAACTAAATATAAATAGCAAGGATAAAAGAGATTGAATAAGATAAAGAATAAGCTATGTATAGTGGTTTCAAACTCTAAACTAGGAGAGTGTACATCCACTACAGTTATAACCTAATTTTTCACATGTATTTATCTAATTGAATGTAATTATTTGAATAAAAAGGGTACATAAGAAATTCGGTGTGTTTTGTTTTGAAAGTATGGTTTTCCCTTGCAAATTTCCCTTTGTGGTTAATTTCGTGATTTCTACTATTTTTGTTAAATCCAATAATGGATATAAGGGAAAAGGAAGAGAAGAAAATCCAATAATGAGAAAAAGGTAAAAGAATAATAGGTAATAAGTGATATCCTTATGGGAAATATGTGGAATTCCACAGAAAGTGGTATGGATGGTCATTAATGGTTGAATTTTGGTTTTACATAGATTCTAATAATAAAATTAATCAAAATCAACAAAATAATAAAAGATATAAGATAAAATAATAGCATTAATATCTAAAATGTGCTTTTTAAGAAGAAGACTTGGATATTAAGAAAAGCATATTTTCTTTTTGTGATTTGGTCTCAAACTTTTCCCACGGATAGATAATGCCATTATGGACATTCCCTTAAAATTTGGAATTAAAAAGATAAACAAAGAGATATATGATTTTTACTAGTTTTCCTAAAGTGAAGGGGATTGTGGGAAATATATTAACTATAATGAGTTAATTGATTTATAGGAAATCTATTTTTGACCCTTTTGATAGTTTGGATGGCTTGACAGCTGTCATATCTCAAAACTGACAAGGATTAACTCATCATCTACCTTAAAAAAAAAGAGGAAACCCAGACAATAATGTCTATGATCTACCAAGGACCAATTATCTCGCTCTTGGCCTCCTTTTCTATAAACCCTCCCAACCGATTCAGAAGGAAGTTTTGAATCTAGGTAACCTCGATTTTGATTGCTTTGAAAAGCAGTAATATCTTTCCCTATTTTTCAAACTCAGTCAAAGGTAGTTCCTGAGATCGTATATAAGGGATAACCAACCCTTGCGATAAGAGAGGGCCTTATGTGAGACTCTATGATACTTGAGGCTGCTACCTCAATGCTCAATTTGATCACCACCCCTACCTTTCCTTATAGTTTCTTTAGGCAACATCGAGGTCTATCCTCTCTCATTTCTCCCTGTCCAAGCCTTCCCCGACCAATCAGAGACCACGACCGAGTCCGACAGGGTGAGGCGAAGAGAATCACACCCTTACTCACCGCACAAAAGCATTGGCACCTAGATTCAACCTTCGATTGACTCGGCCAAGAAAGACCTATTTTGTCACAAGGTTGAAGATAAGGAAAGCGAGAAGTACCATCTTTCCCCTGGTCTTGCAAGACTTTATCTCTAGGTCTTAAGGGAAAAAGCATCCTTCCGCCTCATCTTGATGTCGTGCTCACGTGAAGTGATCCACAGAGGTGGCTGAACACCATTAGTGGAGCCCTGATCAGTGTGGAAAAGAAAAAGGGACCAAAATAAAGATGTGGCACTATGGTATTGGTCTACATGTAATTAAATTTAATAAATCATAACTAATTACTGGTAGCTCAGATTAATATAAATTATATATGAAAATTGATCAGGAGAATGAAAAGATTTCAATAAAAATATAATTAGGACCTAGATCTATCTTTAGTTCAAAGACTACCCAAAGATTCCATCTTTAATGTGTTTAATGCATTAGAACCCTAATTTCTAAGTTTTGATGATCCTAATGTGTTCAATTGACTTTAGTAATCAAAGATTGACCCTTTTTGATAAAATAATAACTTGGATCTAGTTTGAGATTATTAACTCATTTATTATGAATTAAGGTTTCCTTGAGATGAAAAGTACACACAATGATAAGATTAGGGTTTGTAAACTAAAACATCATGAAAAGTGATAATTAGGGTTTGAAAAGCCCAAGACATAATGAAACCCTAAGTTAAACCCAAAACCCTAACTTGAGACCCAAGTTAGTTTTAATGATGGAATTTGAATAAAATAATGATACATGGGTGTAATGCTTTAGATTTTAAGATAGTTGCTTAGTTGATTGCTCTAATTGCTGTTTCTTCTTATACATCAAATACTTTTGATCAAAGTATGTGGTTACACCTAGGACTAACCTCTTTAGTTTGTTGATGTTTCTTGATGTTTTCTAGATTGCTTGCAAATAAATGATTTCTTGTTTATTTATATCCTGCAATCTATAAAGTCACTATGGATATCATATTATATGCTTGTAACTTGCTCAAACCTATCATACTAACTTTGGAAGTTTGGGAATAGAAGGAATGAAAGAGTCATTGCGACTATTAAGACCAGGCCCTAGATTGGAAAGCTCAGCTAGGCCCCAGATTGGGAAGGATAGATGAGGTCAGGCCCTAGATTGGGAAGACAAACATGGCACCTAAGCTCCAGATTGAGAAGGTGGCCTTTTGATCTACTACATGTACAAGACCCTGAAAGGGTATCCCAAAGGTTGACTTAAAATGGGTTGAGAAGTTATAATGAAAATGTTAATTTTGACTCTATAAAAATAATTGTTGTGGATATGTTGTTACATTTAGATGTATACTTTTTGTTTCTCCCACATGCCAGTATAACTGGTTACACTGACTATGTCTTCTTTCAAAATGTTTTAGGATAATCTACTATTACTTTGCAAGTATGATGAAAATGGACACTGAGAGAAGAAGGCATCTAATAAAGAAATGTAATGTAATTCCCAGAGGATAGTTAGATAGTTGTACTTCATATAGTAAACTTTAGAAATCCATATTTTGTAAACCATGTTGGAGAATTTACTTTTTGTCTTGTATCAAACTATTAATTCAATATAGTGGAAATTTATTAATTATTTTTGGTTATTTGATAAACCTCAATCTTGTATTTATGGTAATGGCCATTGCCCTCTTAGTCCACCTGAATAGGGGATAACTGGGGGAGAGAGGTTGTTACATTTGGTATTAGAGCTGGTTTACCATTCAACCTCTAATAATTATTAAATTTTAAGACATCTGTAGAGCCCAAAGGTAATTATTAGAGTGTTTTCCAAAGCTAATGGTGTCTATAAATGACCACGATCTGGGGGCTATCAAGACTTTCCTTCGCACTGCTAGTCAGCTTACGAGGACTCCCAGACCTGTGCATCTAGCTTGGACAAAGTCAGAGGATTTCACTCAAAATAGAATACCTCTAGGATTTCTCATATACTTTCATCACTCCTCTACCCCTTCATTCAATAGACCCTAGGTACCTGAAATTGTTCTCTTTATCTTCCTTTGGGTACTAGGGTTATAGATATTAGGGAACAAGGCATGCCCTGCCAAATAATAAAATGCATGTAAACAAGATGTTATGACATAATTTTGGAGTGTTTAGAAAAACTCTAAAGGTGTTGAGAAGAGAAAATACAAGGAGTACATCCAATCATGTAGGTACATTGAGTAAGGCATGCCGGATATAGATATGGGTTGAAGGCACATACAAAGAATAGGAAATAAGTGAGTACATAATGAGGAAAAATGTGAAACTCGTTAGTGCAACTTTTAGGATTGGTATCCCGACCTAAGGTGGGTCAACCCAAGAGTGGAAAAAATATGTACGAGGGACTTAAACCCTAACATCATGTTATGACCAAACAATTCCTTCTGATAGGAACCCTAATAGGAAGTGGTTCCCCACATAGATACAAGTAGGAGGTAGACATGCATCTTCATGAAAGCAAGCGACATCAAGGCCGAGGAGGGATTAGTTCTAAGCCTTAGGGTTAATGTCTGATGGAATGGACGAGGAGCTTATTAATGAGGTTTACAGTGACCACCGTTGGATTTGAGAATTGACTTTAGTTTTAGAAAACAAGATTGATAATACAAGTGTTTGTTCTTCTCAAGATAATATAAACTAGATGATGATAAGATGTGAATCTACAACAACCTCAACCTCATATAGAAAGGGGGACATCTAATGCTAGGAGAAGTTATCAGGTTAACCCCTGAGAGAGTGGGACCCAGAAGGAGAAGGTTGGGAACCTAGACTTCAAGACATGAGAAATTATGAGAAATATTTGTATGACATGCCCTAAACTAGACTTCCCCTGAGTAAATGAATTGAGTTACTGTATGTATGATCCCTAGATGCTTGTTGTACCCTAGGTGTCCTTGGAAGGACCAAACCCTAGATTAAGAGAAGGAGGCTTCTTATACAGATGTGTAGATGATATGAGTACCTACCATCTATGTTCGGGAAAGAGAGTTCTAAGATCCTGGAGAGGCACGAAATGGTAATATGTCGTGAAGCCTTGTACTTATATTGGTAGTTCCTTGTGTAGGACTCTAAGGGGTTTTTAAGTGAAAGAGAAATTTGGGAAGAGAATGTCATATCATGTTTTGGGTTGGTATGTGCTTGACTAGCTAAGTCATTCAATTTAGATGACCAATGCTAAGGAGGTAAACCCGAGGTTCTAGAACTAAGAGGGAAAGTGGTGGCACCTAGTGCATATAATGCTTACAAGGTTGAGTGAGATCATAGAGATTAAGCATTGCACCCCTCAAGTTTTGAGTTAAAGGAAACCCCACTTGGAATGTGATATATGTTTGATGAGCCACTCACACAAGTAGGTCTAGCACTACTGTGCTATCATATGTATGTATGAAATTAGATCAGCCTTGAGATATGATGAATGGATATGACATAATTGAAAACTTAAAATGGTCTATTAAGTTCTCTACTTGCTATTGGTTAGACACATGCACGAAATATGATAAAGGAAAGTGACTAGCTAACTTTAGGATGAACAATTGATAATGAACACACCTATTATGAGAAAGTGAAAATAGGGTAATGACCGCAAAATTACTGAACATGGTTGTAGTTGATGAGAAGGATACATGGTGAATAAATTTGCCTTCTTTCGAGTACATTTTATCTATTTTGTCTTACTAAATGTTATGGATTACATAAGGTACTTGGCATATGACATTAGATGGTGTTCCTAAAGACCTAAACACAAGAGATATAATACATCATCCTCATTATATCCAAATGCCTCAATTCATTGTAGTAAAGTACCAGTAGTGATCCAACTCTTGAGTGGTAGATCATGGGATATAATGATATAACTCCTAGGTAGAAAATACATGAATGGAATAATAGGAGGTGTGCCTAAGGGACGTGTCTTCTTATAATAAGAAAACTTTGGATTTGAGTATGTTTTTTTAATGATCTTTGGTACTGATAAGTATTAGTTTCATCTTGTCCTAGGATAGGGCCCTTCATAAAGGAGAGAGTTCATATATTATTTTAAGGATTGAGATAACATTAAATGTCACTTAAAAAGAACTGTAGAGATTAGGAGTATGAAACAGAGAAGCACATATATTGAGTATGATTTTTTGCACCCATGTGAACCAAAATATGAAGCACACACCAATAACTTATGAATTATAGCAAATCAAAGAGATAAAGGTACAAAGAATAAGACTACAATACAAGATATGTCCTCTCAATATGAAAACTACAAAACAACAAAGAATACCGACATAATATGAAAATAGTACTCCTTAGATACAGTTCCTAATGTTCAATACATAAAAGAATAAAAAAAGATAGATGTATGAGCACTCTAGAAACCTTGGAACTAAACATCAAGCACATCTATGTCACCAGTCTCATCATATTCAGGATGGTAGTCTTCATCATAATTTGAGGGTGCAATACTGGCAGCAAGTGTATCCTCACCACCATCTTCAACATCATTAGAGCCATCATCACTGTCCTCATCATCATCCTCATCCTCATTACCATCACCATCACCATCACCCATCACCATCAACATCATGCTCAACATCCTCATCTGCCATCTCCCCATCCTCAGGAGGTATAAAGGAGTGAGTTGTAGGCCACTTATGATGTTGCTTTGGTCAAGACATATGGCATGCGTGTAGTGCATTTTCTTGCTCAAAGTTGGGTGTATAGACCCCATAAAAACTAGCAAGAAGGGTGGAGGCAAGGCTAGGAGGAAGAGAAGTAGATGAGAGGAACTTGGGTGAGAAGAGGCAGGTCTACCATCAGAAGTAGGGGGTACAACAAAAGAAGGTGGTTGGTTAGTCAGGTGGAACTAACTGCGTGTATAGGATGTATAGTCAGTAGCTGGCTAGGCCTAGTAGGTGGGATAGGGATAGGTGTAGGACAAGTTCATAGTAGTCATTATCTGAACAAGGTCCTGGTGTAGGTGATCCTAAACCTGCATGTTATAAGCATGTAGGTGCAACCTTTAGTCCATGAGGGTTTCATTAGACACCAAAAAGGAGGCACATTTTGGTCTAGGAGGAGGATGGGGATAGATTGTAGCACTAGGGGTGGAGGAGGTGGGGTGAAAGGATTTCTTGATTGTGGTGTCAGTAATGTAAACTCCTTTCCTACTGGCTTTGTAGCCAAGATCCTTGAAAAGGTATTGGTAGTGTGATTTAGATAGACATCACAAATCAACTTGGGGTAGGGTGGGTGGGAGTCTCTAGTGGTCTTATCTATGTCAAAGAAAGTCATGTGATGTAGAATGTATCTTGCCCATTTGACATGGATATTTTGAAGAAGACAATGCATGATCACTGTCAACTTTTTTGCAATATCTGTTTGATTGTTCTTTGGACAGATGTTGTAGTTAACTAGGAGAGAAACCAAACAAGTCTTAATATCTAGAGAAGAATACGGTAAGATGGATTTCTTCCTATATGGGACCTCTAGCTTCTTCAATGTTTTGTTAACACTAGAGAGGGTCAAAACTCAGGGTCAAAACTCTTATAGAAGGCTTCAAGCTCAAGGAGGTCAAGGTAGGTAGGATAGGAATACATAAAATTCGACAAGGAACAAGATAAGTAAGTATTCAATGAATGCTTCAAGATTTGAAATCTTATCCCGCTAATCATGGATGTCAAAACCACTTGGGTATTGGGAGGAGGCACTAAGGTGGTGTAGTTCCAGGTAAGATTTGCATAGAAATCATGCACCACCTTCTTGCTCAATAGGAAGTTGTTATAGGTCATGCATTCATAGAAAAGAGCATTGAGCTATTGGTTTTTTAAGATCTTCTTAACCTCTTTTAGAAGCTCATTGCTAGGAGAAAGAAAGGGTCTAAAGGGGTAAGGGTTCCTCAGCAACAAATCCTTATATCGATTGACCACTTGATTTGAGATAAAAGAGGTACCATCATAGGAGATGAGCCTAGAGGTTGTGGAGGAGGATAAGACTCCAACTGGACCTATTCTTTTCCACTTATTAGATGCCATGGAGATGAGGGTTGATGAATATGACGCCAATCAAGGAAGAAAATACCAGTAGAAGGATGCCTAAGGATAGGGTAGGGGTTGGGGAAGGTCAATTGGGGAAACCTAGGGCCAGGAAAGGGTTTTGGGTGACCTAGGGTTCAAGGACGAATAGAGAGGGTGACTAATCAGTCAAGTTTTCTCTAGTTGAGAGGGATAAAATAGGCCAATAATCTATATATATTTTCACACAACAATGTTGTCGGACGAGTTTGAGATTTGGGAAACTTGGACAACACTGATGCGTGTTTATTCCTGGGGTATGTTGTCGGTCGAGTTTCCCTAGAGCAAACCCAGCCGACAAAGAAGCCTATAAAAAAGATATAAAATTTAATTTTAGACCACTCAAGTGCTATGCAAATTTATTTTTTTAGCCTCTCATGAATTTTAAACATATTAAGGCACGTTCCACTCATCATTGGATACTATTTTGTGATAAAACAAACATTTGCAAAAAATAGCCAAAATAAGAAAAATAAGTTATTAAAACTAGGCATATGTAGCAAAAATAAGGATAAAATGAGAAATTTATGATCAAGAACATACATGTAGGATAATATCTAGATAGAAGGCTTCCCATTATCATAAACAACAATAATAAGAAATTTTGATCTAATGAAAGTAAATTGCTCTTTACCTAGTGGTTTAGTGAAAATGTCTACAAATTGGTTTTCTGTGTCAGCATGAGTGATATATATATCTTTCTTGGTAATGTGGTCACAAAGGATATGATGGCAAACCTCTATATGTTAGCTCTACTAAGCAATATTGGATTATAAGAGAGATTGATTGTGCTAGTATTATCACAAAAGATAGGAGAAGCATCATAATGAACATTAAACTCTTGGAGCATTTTCTTCATCCATAAAACCTAGGCACAACACTTGCTAGCTGCAATGTACTCAACCTCGGTAGTTGAAAGAGCCACTGTGCTTTGTTTCCTAGAGAACCAAGAAACCAAGCATGATACTAGGAGGAAGCAAGTGCCACTTGTGCATTTTCTATCAATTAAGCACTCGACATAATCCACATAACTAATAGTTGTAAGAGTAAAGTCCCTTGACTTTGGATACCACAGTCCAAAATTTTGGGTTTTGGCTAGGTACACCTTAGAATCCTCTTGACAACTATAAGATGGGATTTTCTAAGGATTGATTGAAATCTAGCACACAAGCCAACACTAAACATAATATCCAGTCTAGAGGCATTTAAATCTAACAAGTTACCAATCATACCTCTATATAGCTTCTCATCTACCATCTCACCTTCTTCATCTCTATCGAGTTTGACAATGTTGGACATGGGAATATCAATTGGTTTCATGTTCTCCATCCCAAAGCACTTCAAGAGTTCACTTGTGTACTTGCCTTGGTTGATGAAGTTTCCTTCCTTTGTTTGCTTGATTATACTCATCTCAAATTCACTCTGCATGAGAGAACTAAACTCCTTGCAAAGATCAAGATATGTTCCACCAAAAATGATGTCATCAACATATATTTGGATAATTAAAAAATTACTAGAAGTGTGTTTAAGAAATAGTGTAGAAACAACTTTGCCCATTACATAACCATTGTCTAACAAAACGTTCTTCAATTTCTCATACTAAGCCCTAGGGGCTTGTTTCAGACCATAAAGAGATTTTTGTAAGAAATAAACATGCTTAGAAAGATTGTCATGTTTAAATCTAGAGGGTTGAGCCACATAGACTTCCTCCTCTATTCTACCATTTAAAAACAAACTTTTAACATCCATTTGATATAGCAAGAAATTTTTATAACCAGCAGAAACAAATAGCATTCTAATAGATTCAAATTTAGTAACAGGAGCATAAGATTCATCAAAATCAATACCTTCGTGTTGGTTATACCCTTGATCTACTAACCTTAATTTGTTTCCTACCACTTTCCCATTTTCATCTAGCTTGTTGTGATCGACCCACTTTGTGCCAATGATCATTATATCATTTGGTACTAGCACTAAGGTCCACATTTTGTTCTTCTCAAACTTCTCTAGCTACTCTTGCATATCTAAGATCCATTCATCATCTTTAAGAGTTTCTTTGACATTCTTAGGCTCACTTTGTGAAATGAAGGTGTTGTCGTATTATTCTTTGTTGAATGCAGTC
Source organism: Alisma plantago-aquatica (assembly GCA_963693085.1). Classification (NCBI taxonomy): domain Eukaryota; kingdom Viridiplantae; phylum Streptophyta; class Magnoliopsida; order Alismatales; family Alismataceae; genus Alisma; species Alisma plantago-aquatica. The sequence continues at coordinate 400,489,721 of OY856414.1, read as the reverse complement.
CTCATCTTCACCCTTTCAAAAGGATTACCTATCATGAGCTCTTTAGGATGATCTTTAGCAAACAATAGAGTTGCATCCTTCTTTTCTTCTTCTTTTGATTCTTCATCTAATACCACCTATTTTCCTTTGTCATTGATTTTGAGTTATTGTAATTTAGGAATCACCTCATCTACAAAATCATCATTCACAATATCTTTGGAAATATAGGGGTTAGTTTAAAAAAATTTAACATTGATAGATTCTTCTACTTTAGATAAATCAATGTTAAATACTCTATATGCTCTACTAGTTTTGCTATATCCAAGAAAGAAATCCGTATAGGATTTTGCATAAAACTTGTTGAGAGAAACTTTAGTTCTTAAAACAAAACAAGGACAACCAAAGACAGGAAAGAAACTAATAGATGGATTTCTAACACACAATTACTCATACATGGTTTTCTTTAAGGAAGGATGAGTGAAAACCTGATCTTGCACAAAACATGAGGTTCTAATGACTTTGTCCCAAAACTTCTTAGGAGTATCATACTCTAAAATTATGGTCCTAGCCATTTCCTGTAAAGACCTATTATTTGTCTCTATAAACCCATTTTGTTGAGGTGTACGAGGGGAAGAAAAGTTGTGCATATAACCAGATACCTCACAAAACTTATAAAACAAATCACTCTCAAGTTCTTCCCCATGGTCACTACGATACAGACGATTCTGCAAGAAGCTTTGTTTCAACACGTTTGCAAAAATTAGAGAAAACATTGAGAGTGCCACTTTTTGAAATGAAGAAGAAGGTCCAAGTAAAATGAGAGAAATCATCAACAATCATGAGGAAATACTTGCTACCACAAAGGAATTGAGTTCTCATTGGTCCAAATAGATCAATGTGCATAAGTTCAAGAGCTCTCTTGGTACTAAGGACTTCTTTGGATTTAAAAGAGGATTTGATTTTATTTCCTTGTGTACAAGATTGACATTCCTCATCATTCTCAAAGTCCAATTTAGTAAGTCCTTTGACCAATTCCTTTTTTCAAAACTTCTTCAATTGGTGCATATTTATGTGACCAAGACTACGGTGCCACAAAGATATATCACTTTTATCAATAAAAAGGATTTTATCAAGAATAGGCTTAAGATAATCAAGAATAATAACACACAGATTTCCATTTCTAGTTCCCTTATATATGACATTGTAGGAAAGGGAATCTAGAAGCAAGCATTCAAGAGAAGTAAATAGAACAAGATATTCATTATCACATAATTAACTAACACTAATAAAATTGTGATGTAGGCCATCCAAAATAAGAACATTCTTGATTCATAGTGAATCACCCTCACCTATAAATTTACCTTTCATGTTATCTTCAAAAGTCACTGATCCTCCTTTTTTCCTGTGAAATTGTGAAATAGCTCATCTCACTTGTCACGTGCTTGGAGTAACCACTATTAACAATCCATTTTCCTTTTACCTACAAGAAAGGAAGACGTCGATGCCCAATTTAAACCTTGGAATCCAAAGTTGTCTTGAGAACCCATTTCATCTTTGGGTTGGTCCCCTTCTCTTTGTAAGGACAATTAGTAGAATAATGATCATCACTCTTACCATGGGGTTCTTAGAGCCGAATGACTCTCCATGGAGAATAGAGTTTCCTTGTCTTTTTTCTTTCCCTTTCCCTTGCTTTTAGGATCTCCCTCATATCCCAAACCATTCTACCATGAGAGAAATGTGAAAGTCACCTTAATTGGAGCTGGAATCACTTGAGAAGACTCCTCCCGTATGGCATGAGTTTCATCTTTGGTTCTTCTTTCCTTCTTGTACTTCCTCTTGAACCTTGTAGTCTTCTACTTGGAGCTGATCTTGTGGTAGGACTTCTTTGCCTTTGGGAAATGATTCTTGTAGTGTCCGTTTTGAAACACTCATAGCACCTTGGAGTAGTGGAGGAGGAGGGCTTTCCTTTGAAGTGCTTCACCTTGGAGTAATTATCTTCATGATCACTAGGTGCTTCATCTTTACTTGAGGAAGGAGTGGGCTGGCAAGAAAGTTGTTATTTAAGAATAATGGCCTCCACTTGAGGTTTGAAGGCATTTTCCTTCATCTTCTTGGATTCCTTCTCTTCTAGATTTTCCTCTTCTTCTTACTTGTCAAGTCTAGGCTCATAGGCTTGGAGATTCCCAATGAGTTGTTTGGTAGCAACTTCACCATTGATTCTTGTTTCTTTAATGGAGGTCACCTTGTATTGCCACCTCTTAGGAAGAAACCTAAGGATCTTGGAGTTGATACTGCCTTGATCCATAGGTTGGCCCAAAGAAGCAAGTCTATTGACAATTGTGTTGATCCTACAGTACATATCTGCTACTCTGTCTTTCTTACCCATCTTGAAGTTCTCAAGGAGACCTTTGAGCATGTAGACCTTGAACTCCTAGACTTTATTGGTACCTTCATAAGTAATGCATAATTTGTTCCATATCTCATACGTAGTGTCTTAAGAAGAGATCCGGTTGAATTCAAAAGGATTGAAGGCTGCATAGATGATGTTGATCGCCTATGCATTCAGATGGGCTTTCTTCAAGGTAGCTTCATCCAAAGTAGACACATCTCCTCCTAACTCCTTATAAGGAAGGATGACCACTTTCCACATGCCATAGCTCATCCCTTGCAAGTAGAACTACATTCTCTACTTCCAATACAGGAAGTTTGTGCCATTGAAGATTAGAGATCTCATGGAGAAACCACCCTCCAAGTTGAGAGAACCTAGAAGGTTGTCTCCCATCTTCTCATCTCATGGGAGATCTAGTCGGAGAAGACTGTGGCTCTGACGCCACTTGTTGGATCAATGGGCTCTAGATGGGGGTTGAATCGAGCTAAAACACTTAAACCAAATTCGTTAGACCTTCAAATTATTTCAAGATGTAAAATCGAAAATATGGAATTCGATTGCAACTAAACATACATAGAAAGGATGAGAGAGATAGAATAAGATCAAGAGAAATCTATGTATATTGGTTTCAAACTTCAAACTATGAGAATGTACATCCATTATCTAGAGAGGTAAACCTCTAGGATTTTGCAACCCTTGCATCTTCCTTATATTCCATTATAAGAGATACAATCAGACCTTCCTTTTGCAGGGCAAAGATACCTAGCCTTCCTTTTTAAGGATCAAAAGGTAAACCTAACAAGATCTTACCTATCCTTAGAGTAAGAATCTTCAACCTCTACAAGGGCTTACCCACTTTTGCAACGAGCTGGACACCTTCACCAAGGATCTCCCCTCTTGCAACAAATCTTCCACCTTGAAGGAATTACCTACTCTCCTCTTAGATCTTCAACCTTCAACTTCACCTCACCAAGGAGAAGATTTCACCATCACAACTTGAGAGAAGGGATCGGGAAAGGGAAGATTGAGAGATTCACAAGGAGTACAATGGAGTATCTCTCGCATAAATAATCTATCTCACTCTAATTGATGATAATATATAGTAAGCAAGAGAGAGAAATGGGCTCTTAGTAGGAAAAACCACTAAACTATATCTAGGAGCATAAGAAGCAAACTTGGGATGAAACCAAGGGTCCCTATTTATAGTTGGGGGTCTCTACTAGACAGTAGAGGCACTTGGGAATGTATTCTATTTGTTTGGGGTGTTGCAACATATCTATTATTGAGTTTTGCAACACTTCACTGACTAGAAACACTTTTCTACACATTCTGTATAGTTCATTCGGTCGAGTTTCAATAAAGTTAACTTGACCGATAGCACTACGCGACAAAGCTAATTGAATTGTCGGTCGATTTTATCCTGAATGAAACTCAATTGACGACTTAAATTTATTTTGCTTGTGTAGAGATGTCAGTCGAGTTTGTTCTGGGGAAACTTGACCAACCCTAGAATTTCCCAGAATCCATCAAGTGTGTCTCTCGAGTTTATCAAGGATGAAACTTGAACGACAAAAGTCCTTATAATGAAATTTGCAAAATGTCTTTCGAGTACTTAAATATCTACTTTAAGTGCTCCTAATTTTTTCTAAGCTTAATTACAAGTCATAACATCAATACAAATGATTATAAAAGTTATCTAAAGGGCCTTAGGGCATATTCCATAAAAGTGCATTTGCTTTGACTTTGTCTTGTATTCAGTCAAGCTAGGGCTTGATTGAATTGATCCTTTTCATGTACCTAATACCAGAAATCAATCCCAAATAGACATATTAGATACATATGAATGGAATGGCTAAGTCATCATCAAAATATGGACAATGTATAACTATTAGATCAACACATATCTATGCATAACAATTAAGAACTTGATAGCATAGACCCATCGGTCCTCCATCTGCAATGTGTTGAATCATATCAATTGTACCTACCCTACTACTTCCCAACTTATCAAGTGACTTTATAAGCTCTATTAAAACTAAAATGCTTCATAGAATCATCCCTTTAAGTTTAATTCTTCATTGGTTTCAAAACTCAGACTCAAATAGAGAGAACCAAATTAACATGGTTCTAAAACTTGGACTCAAATAGAGACAACCAGAAGACCAAAGTAAGTGGTGCATGCTATATATTATATATAAATCAGCTTCTCAACAAAGTATTGTTATCAAAGGATTTAAAAAAAGTATACTCCCAACAAGAACATTTAATTGTGAATACCAAACCAAAAACTAAACAAGAAAGAATCAATTGATCATAGAGAGAACTCACTGAAAAACCCACTCTAATCATTTTTGAGGTCATTAGGCTATCCCAATTGAAGGTATGTTTTCCTATTTATACTTATACATGTATCACAAGAAAACCAAACTCCATGAAAAATAGAAGATGATGTTATCTTTAGAGATTATATAGTCACAACTGGATCAAGATCCCTAAACAAAACTCAATATCATGACATCAAGCCACGGATTAGACAACCTGTAAGCATCAAAAAACTTGTTACTCCACCAAACTATCCCAAATAACTATAATAATGAATTATGTCTACAAATTTATAAGAAATCCCCATCTAAGTTCAAAATCTCTAACAAAATTCCAACAAAAACACATCTAGTCTGACTCATTTAGGTGAAGAGTGTGGTAACTAATATTTAAGCCATATATGTTGACAAGACTCATCCCCACATTTAGATAGAGATGTTAGAGTTAGGTTTTTTCTAGTTATTTTGGAAGAATTACATTCATGCACTACATTATAAATTTAATGGATATACAACTAGTTTATTTGAGGTATAGAAGATAGACTACATATTGAGCATGTTATAAGTTCTCCATGGAATTTTATTGGATGCAAAAAATGAGATTACAGGTCATGGTTGTTAATTTCTACAATGAAGGGAGTGTACTCCATATATCACTAACTTCGATCGCAGGAGGGCATGCATGCATATACATCTAACAAATCTATGTGTTAACATTATTGCACTCCATAAGGAGTCACTATCATCATATAATCTACTCAATATCTAAAAATCAACTCTTTTTGTGACTGTCCAATTATTTTTTTTTAAAGATGCATGTAGTATTTGGACCTAAAGAGTAATAGAAAAATAGTGTATCTCTTGCAATTAGAGTTAGGTTAAGGTAAAAAAAAATTAGATTGTACAAAAGGGGGAAACCTAGGTGGTAAGAGGGATGTGGTGGCAGTAAGCATTGTGGTGAGATCCACATGGAATACATGGAAGAACCAACCATGGAAACAATGAAAAAAACATGTGGTGGGTTTTTCTATTCTAGAAGTTGGTCTGGAATTCAATTTTTTGGGGATGAAAGATGGATAAGAAGATGTTGACTCGCTAGAATGACATCGATCTCAACATGTAGCGACTAAGAAAGAACAATCCAAGGAGACAATAACGGCTTTGACCTAGAGTGTAACACTATAGGAAGAAAACCCTAACATATGTATTCATGTCTATCCAGGGAAGATGACCTGGGAAATACTAGTATATTTTATTAGGGAGGTTTCCGGTGCCACAAGGCACAAGAAATTTGGAGACAATTTATCTATAAAGGTTGTAACTCTGAGTGAGATAGAAGGAGTTTTGGCCCTGTCAATCTTCTTAGAAGCAGAGGATGCACTTATGAAACCATGGAAGTAATTAGTGGTAGTCAAACTACTGGGATCTGAAATAAAGTATATGTTATTGCAAGACAGACTAAAACTACTATGGAAGATAAGATGGTACTTCAACATGTATGAACTCGAAATGGGACACTTTGTTGTGCAACTATCATGCCAAAAAGATTACGAGATAGCACTTATAGGAGAACCCTATAAGTTGTTTGGGATCAATCTTGTTGTATGGGCTTGGTATCCTAAATTCAAATTAAAAGAGGAGTTTCCAAAACTTGCCATATCATGGGTACACATCCTAAATATTCCCCTTCACATGTATGTACTAACAATGTTTGAGTATATAGGCCTGGCTCTGGTCAGGCTCATATAGGTAGATACCCATATAGTTAATTGACTATGAAGCAAGTTTGCAAGATCAACCTTGGAGTTGGACACAACTAGAATGTTTATACCATTAATCTTAATCAACTGAGTCGAATACAGAGTGGTCTATGAAGGCTTTCCATGGGCATGTGCGATATGTGGCATGGAAGGGCATATAACAAAAGATAGAACAAGCCAACGAGAGGTTGTGGCAAGAAAGTTGTTTTAGATAAGGAACACATTGGATAATAGGACCATGTGACAACCGATCAAAACAATACTTGGCAAACTCAAAGACAAAAAGGAAATAGAAGAAGACATAACAAATAAGCTGATTGAATAATAGACTCTCAAACTTAGATAATGGGGAGGACAATGAAACACAAGGCCAGGAAGACTTTGGCCAACATAATACTGGAGCAGGGCAAACCTCATCTAGACAAACTGAGAAGGTTTGAAATAATAAGAAAATCACAAACCAGATAGAAAAGAATAAAGGCACCATAAAAGTGTTGCTTGAAATATCAAACATGCAAGGACACAAGAATGGGAATGATGCATAGCTAAAGGAAGCAAACATACCAGTCAACCCAAGTCAAGACAAAGTAGTTAATGTGATAAATGCAGACAATAAAGAAGATTTGGCTGAAAAAAAATTAAACTTTGTGAAAGAAGTTGAGGAAGCTCTACCTGGGAACATAAAAGAGATCAATGAAGCCATTGTGGCACTAGCCACCTTTAAAGGGTGGAAGTGTAAAGGCAATCGAACAAAAATGAAGCATGAAGGAAAAGTCTACAACTTACCTTCGACGAAACCGAGATGAAGAAGTCCAAGGAACATCTCAAAAGAGATTGAAACCATCATGCATGAGATGAATGGTGGTACTAAAACCTATGCAGTACATGCTAGTGTGGATGAGGAGAATAAGTAAAATCAAGATTATTTATCTAGTGCTTGAATTTTGTCCAGTTGGCAACACCAAGTATCCCAATGTAGGACATCTTGTGCTAGAACATAAGAGGAATAGGGAAGTGCAGAACATGCTAAGTTCTCAAATAATTTATTAACCAGTTTAAATCTAAAGTGGTTGCCATTATGGATCCCTATATTAGTGGCATGAAAGTAGAGGAAACCATCAAAAACTTAGGTTTTAGTAAGTCCTTATGACTGGGGCAAGTCTATTTTTAGGAGGTATCTAGGTCTGTTGGAACATGAACAAATGTTAAGTTAAAATTATCAACTACCACAGACAAATTTGTTACTTGTTGTCTAAGAAACAATACCATGATCACTATTGTCTATGCAAGTCCACACATCACTATCAGGAGGCCGTTCTAGAAGCATATAATAAGGATGGGGGCATGTTTCATAAAGTCATGGATTGCCTTAGGAAATTTTAATGCTACAACTCAGCCTGAGGAAAGGAGTGGAATAGCACACCACAACCACGTTGAAGCTTGGCTCTTCCAAGAGACATTGTTGTAGGCTAGCCTATTTGATATGGGCTTCTCAGGTCCTAAGTTCATTTAAAAAGAGTCAAGCTCCAACAAAGACTAGACCATAGTGTTTCCAATGACAACTTCATCAAAACTTACCCACATTTCATTATGGAACAAGTACCACAGTTACAGTTCGATCACTTCCCACTTTTAGTTAAATCTACACATAGGAGAGAAGTCTAGTAGAGATTCCTATCCAAAGTCTCCTGGTCTCATGATGGAAAATTCAAAATGTTGATGGATAGGCACTGGGATCACAACGTAAGTTTCAACAAGGAACTCGATAACAATAAAGGTGCTATGACCAAATGGGATAGGAATAATTCAAAACAAAGAAGGAGAAATAACCATTATACTTTACCGATTATGATTTAGCCTAGGTCCTCTCCTCTCTTGTGTTTCCTAGTAGGTCTCTATCCTTCCTCATATACACTGGTTTGTGATATCATGTACTAGTTGATGGGAAGAGATCAAGGTTTTGGGGATAAGAGGGTGAAACTGAGAGAGGTTAATTAGATCCAGGGAAGGAAGAGGATGAGAGGGAGAGAGCACGATGGGTGGGTGAACAATCAAGGTTGCATGGTGGTGGAGGAAAAGTTTGTCATGGTGGATGTGAGGTAGGGTGGATAGATTAGTTCAAACACAACGAGGAGTCATTGCTAATTGGGGAAGGAGGGAATACAAACTACGACAATAGGTGGGGAGAGAAATGTGAGGAAAAAAACTGGGCATGTTGGTTTTTCTGAATAGGGAGTGAAGAGAGAGGGAGAGGGGTTAAGAGTAAAAAAATGTATTCATTTGGGATATGTGGATAATTTTATAGTTATTAGAATTAATTACATTTTTAGTTATGTTATTTGAATTTGTAAAATAAAATAAATTTTAATTATAAATATAATATATATAGTTAGAATAATTATAACTAGATCATCTATTTTTTGTAGTGTGCCTTTAGTTAAATTTCTTTTTCATCAAACAATATATCATCAATCCTATTGGATCCTTCTTGAAAATTAACTTTTGGATGGATCCTTGGTACCCCTGGGGATTATTTGGTGACCTTTCACCCAACTTGCAAATTTCTAAGGAGTTCCTCTCCTTAGATGTCTTAAAGGGATGTTGTCAGATCAACATGTGAGGCTTAGTGGTGTAACTAGGCATCACTAAAGAACTACTAGAAGTGGAGAATATGCCAGGTTCTTTGATTGCTGAGCAAAAGCAAGAGATGGATGAGAAAGCTCTAATTGCCATCCAGTTGTCAATTTTATGGACAACTCTTGTTGAAGCCGCTAAAGAGAAGACCACTGCAAACTTGTGGCGGAAACTTGAATCTATCTAAACATAAAGACTCTCCAAACAAAATTGTATCATAATCATCGTCTATATCTATTGTGCATGGCTGAATATACATCTATTCATGATCATATTGATATGTTCAACTCCATCATTATGGATTTGAAAAATGTTGTCATCAAAGTGGAAGATGAAGATAAAGCCTTAATTCTTATATTCTCTCTTCCCTCTTCTTATAAGAAATTCCTTGAGACCATTGTCTATGGCAAAGAATCCATTAAGCTAGAAGAATTAATGTCTTCTCTCATATCTAAATCCTTGATGGACAACAAATTGGTTTCTTCTTCTGATGGAAGCCAAGAAGATGCTCTCAATGTAAGGGGTCTACCAAGGGAAAAATGAAATAATGAAAAATACAACCGGTATATGTCCAAATCTAATAACAACATGTCATGAAAATAATGCAAAAAGAAGGGTCATCCAATTGAAGAATGCTTCAAGTTGTAGAATAAGCAAAAGAGAGAAAACAAAGATCTTCAAGAACAACCTAGTGGTGCCAATGACGTACAAGAAGATGATGATTTTGTTCTCATGGCACCATCTACTTCAAGATACCAATGTTCATGGATTCTTGACTTAGGTTGTTCATTTCACATGTGTCCTAGAAGGGATTGCTTCTCCACTTATAGTACAATTGAATGTAGAGTTGGTATTACGGTGGATGATTCTACCTGCAAGACTATTGGAATTGGATCTATCTGCATAAAATGTTTGATGGTGCTAAGAGAACCATCTCCAATGTCCATCCTATTCAAGGTGTTTCTACAAATATTCTCTCTCTAGGCAAACTTGAAGAAAAAGATATTCTACATGCTGCAAAATATGGAATCATGTTCATGTATAAAGATGAAACCGTTATTATCAGGGGTCAAAGACAAATTGGAAATATATACTCACTTATTGGTGAAACTATCATTGGGACAATTGTTGTTTCTTCTTCTTCATCCACTTCTAATATTGACACCATCAAGCTCTAGCATATGAGACTTGGAAAGATGAGTAAGAAGGTAGTTCTATCCTAAGTAAGAGAGGACTCTTAGACGACAATATTACTAGGAAGTCAGATTTTTATGAAAATTGTTTAATGGGAAAGTAAAAGGAAGTTACATTTTGTGTAGTAGTTCATAACACAAAGGGTATTGTTGACTACATTCATTCTAATATTTTAGGTCGCTCTCAATGTCTGTCCAAGGGTCATGCTAGATACATGATCTCTTTTATTGATGACTTTTCAAGGAAAGTTTGGGTCTTCTTCTTGAAGAATAAGTTTGAAGATTTTAAGAAATTCAAGAAGTGGAAGAGTTTGACAAAAAAGAAAACTAAAAAGTACATTAAGACATTGAGGACTGATAACGATTTAGAGTATTTCTCATATGAATTGTCAATTTTTTGCCAATCTGAAAGCATTACCAGACATCGTACTGTTAAATATACACTAAAATAGAATGGTGTTCCAGAGCTTTTGAAAAGAAGACTCTTGGAGCGAGTGAGATGAATGTTGATTCATGCTATACTTGAGAGAAATTTTTAAGCTGAAGCTATTTCTACAACCTCCTACATTTTTACCGCTTCCCATCTACTCCTCTTGATTTTAAAACTCCTAAAGAAGTTTGGTCTAGTCATTCTACGAACTACTCTAATCTCCACATTTTTGGCTATCCTTCTTATGTTGACTCCAAAGATGGAAAGCTTGACCCTAGATTCAAGAAATGAAATTTTCTCAGTTATGATGAAGGTGTAAAAGGGTATAGATTTTGGTGTCCTCACCCTAAGTCTCCAAAATTCTTAATTAAAAGGAAGTTATCTTTGACGATTTTGTTATGTTCTCAAAGAAAAAGGATTATGTTACTACTTTCGATACATGCCCTTCTCCAAGTGTCACCAAATAGGCGCAGCTAGAGGTTGATGATGTGTCATCATCACTACATGACAATTTGACACTTCCTATTGCAATTAGTCAAGATACCTCAAATAATGTTGAAGATGAGGTATATGATGCACAACCCTATAGTGTTTCTCATGTAAAAGAAAGAAGACAAATTAGGCCACCATCAAGACATTCATATTAGATTGTTTCTTATGCTTTAGCTACTATCGAGGAGACCGGTGATGTTGGTGAGTCATCTACTCACATGGAAGCTGTGGCTTCTCTAAATTCAACTATGTGGGTTGATGCTTTAAATGAAGAGTTAGATTCTCTTCATGAGAATTAGATCTGGGAGCTTGTCAAGACTTAAAGAAGATCATATGCAATGAGAATCCTACTGATATGATGACAAAGCCATTACAAGTTTCCAAGTTCAGGACCTACATGTACTTGGTTGGCCTTTGTAGCTGATAGTGATGCTTTTAGGGGATGGAGGAGAAGAAGTTTGCGATTTTTTCTTGCAAGGTAGAATTTTTTTATGCCTCAAAGACTCTTAGTCCTAATCTTAATCCTACATGGTGTGACAGTCCTAATTTGGGTGTGACCTTGGTTTGAGTCCAACCCATGTTTCTACTTGAATTTGGATTAGTATTCCGACATCGAATTGTATATAGTTCTATCTATGCAAATTGGAATCCTATTGTATTTAAATTCCTATTAGGATTGTGTATTCCTAGTTGAAGTCTTATGTCATGAAGCCTATAAATAGTGCCCTTGGGCATTGAGTTTTCTTATACTGAAAAGTACCAATGTACATAATTGTATCAAAGAGTTTTCCTCTTCTTTTGGTGTAACCTTCTCAAGGTTTTTGGGTTCTCTCTCTTATGAGAGTATGTCTCATTTGTAATATTCTTGCAATAGTGAAATTCTCTTCTCCTCTGTGGAGTAGGTCGTCTAGACTAAACCACGTAAATCTTAAGTTCATTATTTGTGTGGATTGTTATTCTTCTTGTTGTTTCTTAGGTGTTTCTCATTGTTCTTTATGTTGCGTCAACTCAACAGATTTATCTGATTCAAACACTTGAGCCTCATTGTATGCAAGATACATGCATATATCGACATCCTTCCACTCATTCCAAGTCTTCACTTGGGTGTGATTGTAGTAGTAATCGCCCTTCACCTTGAAGTAAAAGATCATGGACTCGGTCTCGGTGGCAGATGAAAGAAGATGGTGGTCGAGGAGGCGGATTGGTTTTGCTATATGAAAAGGACTACTTAGGAAGCTTGTTGTTTGTCTTCCTTCCATCTCTTTGTAAATATTTGTACTAGTGGAATTTTGTTTATTATATTGTTATCGTTTACCCTAATTTTAAATGCTTCTCCTTTATGTGACCATAGACAAAATTGGATCTAAGTTAGTATGGGTTTGACTAGTATTTGGCTAATACTAAGGTAGTCCTACCTAGACCAAACTATACTATTTGTGATATGAAAATATTTGAAATCATGACAAGACCAAGTTCTATTATGAGTAATTCATTATCAAACCCTAACTATATAACTTTTTTACCATTCTTACAATTATTATTAACTAATAATTAACTTGTTGCAACCTTTGTTATATCTTTTTCTAATTAAAATGTATTAATTAAAATTATTTTCTATTATGTATTCACCCTTACCCTTATTAGAAACCAATGTAATATGAATGCCACAACTTGTGTTTTCTATTCAAACTTGAAATAAAAAATTCTTTTTCCAAATTTCAAAGTTGAACCCAATTGTGGTGTTAGTCTATATTGTAATGATTAGTTTGATGCAACTGTGATAGGTCAAATATTTAGCCATGTCAATGTTTAGCTGTTCCTCTATTCAAATTCGACCTTGTTTTTCTCATCCACTTGACCCATAGCAATCATGTCAATGGAATATAAGAAAGAAATCACTTATCTACAAAGTTGATACGAGTCTAGGGTTGTCAATCCCCAATCAGAAAACATGAACCTAGGAGTTACTTTACGTATCTTTGGTGCTATAAAGCCTAAGAAATATACTTGAACTCAGAATCGTACCAACTCAAATTGCCAGCACAAAAGTGAAAAATAGTAAATTCAGGTCCAATTCCTAGTTAAACATTTCTATATGCGAGGAAAGAAAAGGCATAACTTATGATAGAAACATCTTAGGATCAACGAAGCGTCTCAGTTTTCGAATGAGTGTTTCGTTGGTTCCAATATCATGCTTTTAGATTGGAGGTTGACAATCCTAAATTTAGCTTAGATTCATGGATCGATGGATTTTTTTTAAGATTCAAAAATATTGAATGGTTAATTACATGTCAAGTAGATGAAGACATCATATCATAATTGAGTTGAAATAAATTGACATAGTGAGATATTAGTCCATTCATAGCTGCGTCTGAACCCTTGAGCACAACCAGGTCTCACTTGACCCAACTTCGAATATGTCATCAGCTGAATTCCAGTCAAATTTCAAACCATGCCAAAGAGAATGAAGCAAAGCCGCGAAAAGGTTCTAACGGTTCAATAAGGGTCCATTTGTTGCTGCACATGGATATAGAATTTGAGTTATTGACTACTTGCACTTTTTTTTCGTAACCATACAAGCACCCAAGGCACATTAAATCCGAGGAATGGCAACCAAAATCTTAAACTGAATCAGCATGAGTCCATCTAAATAAGAGCAGCAGCTACAAAAAATTATCAATTGAAAACTTCAAATTTTCACATTCCTGACAAATTACGTATTCAGACTGCAGTCATTCAGGAATCTAATAGAAAAACCCAAGAGCTTTGCCACCAACATTCTTCCTCCTGGCGCCTTTGTACGTCCATGATGTAGTCAGAAAAAGGATAACCAAACTGCCGGTAAGGCAGCAGTCTTGCAGTCCAAGGTTCAATGTCCTGAACACCGACATCAAAACGAAGACTTTGATCCGTGGCTTGTTGTCGCATCACTTTGCTTGGTAGTAAATGTCTTCTATATGGAGGCCGGCGTAAACGTTATCCTTGATTAGAAACGACCGAATACGAAAACTAGTTAGCCATCTGCGGACGAATTGAAATTCCTATCCTATGCATTGAAACGACAAAATCAATTTAAGTACCTGCGTTTCCGAAGTTCTTTACGTAAAATGCTCTCACTGAGGTACTGCATCGAGGAATCAGAATCTATCTTTTTTGCACCGTACAAGTAATCAAAGATCGTGAGTCCCCCCCATGCATCAAGCATAATGGGATAATCAGCAAGCAACTGCAGTAGGGGTCGTAGTTTACTATAATCAGTGAAAACGAGAAAAGGCGCCAAAGCAAACGAGAAGAATGAAACGGATGATTTTTAAACATGGTGGCGAATAATCAGTCTGATTCAACAGCACCTGAGCCTCATTGTACGCACGGTACATGTGCATATCGGCATCCTTCAACTCGTTCCCGGTCTTCACTGACGTGAGATCGCGGTAGTAATCGCCCTTCATCTTGAAGTAAAAGATCCTGGACTCGGTCTCGGTGGCAGAAGGAAGGAGGTGGTGGTCGAGGAGGCGGATTACCCTGTAGCAGATGTCGGTGAGCTCAGCCTCGATCTTGGCGCGGAAGCTCTTAAGAAGTGCAGCTCGACGGTGTGTGTCTGCCGTCATGGACTCCGTGTAGCCCAACGTGTCGAGTAGGACGTAGCTTATGTTGTCGTATGCGGTATGGAACAGGACGCGCTCCTCCGCCGTGAGTTCCTCACCTGGGGCAAGAGCTTCAACGGCATTGTCCATGAAGGACGCCATGTCTTCGAACCTACCCGCCACCTCGGCCAGTTTCGCCTTGAACACGTTCTCCTCCCGAGTCCCTGTCATAGCCCAGAAGATTGAAGCAGAATGGTGCGCAGTAATGAAGTGGGGAGTAGGGACTAGAGAGGAGCAATGGTGTGAGGCGGAGCTGTCGGATTTTGATCCAGAATGTTGGAATGAGGCTGTGTGCAAAGTCGGAGGTTGTCCACTTTTATAGATGGTGATAACGATTGAGAAGTTGTCCGTTTCTGTACAAAATGATTTTTTCGTACATGCTTTAATTTAATATATGGTGGCAAGAAAAGAGGCTGTGTGGCCGCAGCATTTTTCTTGTCCTTTCCGTTTATCGGCAACACGCAGAGGCACTCAAGTATATATGACTCATAAGTGTGCCTATTTCCTTATCAGTTCTTACTACTATGTTATAACCAGCTTCATATGGTTCAGAGGGCAAACGAAGCTCGTCTGTTGGTTTTACCCTAAAAACTAAAATGTTTATACATTAACTAGTATGGGATGAGGCATAATAAAGAAGCTCCATAGAAAGAATATCAACTTGAACGCTATAAAGGAGACTGTAGTCAATTGAGGAAGGTGGAAAATGGATGGAAGAAGCCACCTACTCTCGCTTGTCTAGGCTGCTAGCTGTTATTCAAAAGGCAACTCATCCTGGCAAAGAACATGGTGCCAACCTTTCCTGAGAGTTAGCCAATGCTTTGTCCTTGGTAATATCGACGTGCGCTACAGGAGGAAAGGAAAACGCTAGAAGCAATGTCATCTATGGAAACTGCAGAAGAAAACAAAATGCGTTGCAATACGATAGCTTCAAATTCATCAGACGCTTTCAATTACCCTTAACAGTTTCCCATCATAGTTTCACTACAGTTCATCTTTATTTCATTTCGGACACACCCTAGGTAGTGTGCAGTCGTAGCTCATCGTCATGAAGTCCCGAGCTTTTCTTTTTCTGCTCATGCTTCTATGAACCCTGATTCCCTCTCTTATATATTAGAAATTAGTGCGAAGGTTGGTCCGAAGACCGTAGTGATTCACTGCAATTAATCGTAGTTGTAGCTCTTTAATTCATGATGGTGTTTGTGATTTTGTAGAAGAAGTTGTTCGTACAAGTGACAGTGTCCCAGCGGGAATCAACATAGTCCTAATGCCTTTTCGGAATCTTCAAGCAAACTAATGACAATGTGTTCAGAAAGATATATTTTGTTAATAAGGCATAGGGGAAGACAACATGCCATTTGTAGAACTTGCCTTTTTCAAGAAACAAGCAAATTTCCATTAAAAACACGCACCAATTGTAGTGGGATCCACAATATTAGATGTGGAATGTAAAAAGAAGCACATAAGGATAACTGGAGATAGTAAACTTTTACGTTGTTTAGAGAAACAGCTATCCCACTTAATTTTTCAAGTTCAGCATAATCATAAATGATTCTTAGAGAACCAAAATAATGTCATTTAGGTCAGGTTCTAAATCTTGAACGAACATATAAGAAACGATTATTGCAATACTTATTCATTTTCAAATAAATATGGTTATCCTGAAGTTCTCTACACTTCATAAAAATTTCATAGGGTTTAGATAATAATTAAATTATAAATGATTTGACAATCTTATTAACAAGTTTAATGTGAAATCATGCACTTTAACTCACTACTCACATCTATTGATTGTTTAGCCAAACTGTTGGGAATGCAGCAACTACGGATAAACAGAATAGGTTATGTCATTGTCGCATGTACACTGTACACATATGGGAGTGAGTAGCCCCTTGATTTTGTGATATATTAGAATCAAACTTACACTATTTCTGTATGCGTGTGTTTTTGATGTAGTTCAACCATATTCCATAAATGATTGATGTTAGATTGGTTTGTTCCTCGACGCATGGGTATGAACTAAAATCATTCAATAACAAATGCTGATTGGCACTCTCTTTAATATTTTATCACATTAGACAATGTGGCATTTTGTAGGAAATATAGTAAATGCCACATATTATAGGAAAGTTGCTATGATTTTGAACCTCAATAGTAAAGTATAGACCATTCTTCTCGCAATACTTTTGGTATCTACAAAGTAAAGTACATCAATGCCACGAAAACTTCAAAAGGGCTTTTTTTAGATGTTTGTTAGAAAGTCTTGCTCAGCCAGAAAAAATTATGATGGAAAACAATCAAGATTAACAATATGCTCAATGAAGTCACAATATCTCTTCCTATAGTGTTGGGTGTGTCTTCAAAAACTTTTTCAAGGATCTTTCACTTCAAACCCAACTTTAGCATTATGATTAAGCTTAGTGATGTTGTTTCTCATCTTTCCAACTTGAACAACATAATACAAGTACCTAATGTTAACTTTGCCAAACTTAAACCAATTAAAATGAGCCTTTTCCATTCACTCTTTCTTACAATATAAAAGTTCTTCTATTCTACTTGAAAACTGACACCAAAATCAAAATTATGGTTATCTAAGACATGGTCATACAATAAAAAGAATGCTTGTTTCAATTTTAAATAATAAATTATTGCAACTTGATCTTTTCTTGTGTTAATGAACTTATTTTTCCCAAATAGTTTCCTTGGCCATCAAGTAATGTTGCATATAAAACTAAGAAACTAATCATTAGTACCGATGAAGCAAATAATGGAGACCAAACATATCTTGAAGCTTTTTTGGGTAGCACTTGATTTCTTTTCTTCATCTTATTATTGCCCTTAACAAGATGCATAATATATGTAAAGGTAGTGTAATGCATATACTACAATGTACTAAATATTTCCCCCAATGTATTTTTATCATGACCAAGTGCAGACACTCCTAAACAATGTGTCTCATGAACAACGCTAGTTAGATGTAGGCCTAAGATTGTCTATTTTGGCTACATCAAGAAAACAACAAAGATGGAAATATTTTTAGTATCAAAATCATTGACTTTTATACCTTATTTTATTTAGAAGTGAGACTAAATATTCAACCATCATCAAAATTTCCTCAACATATCATATACCATTCATTATTTATTAATACAATAATGTATCAACATTGATTTTTTTATTAGCATAGACAAATATAGCCAAAAAGGAAAGTGTTGTCCCTAAAACCTACAAATTAGTGATGGTTGAACATAATTTTCACTTCACAAATATTATTTCCACAAAATTCTTATACTACCCGAGTAGCCCATGGCTTCTACTTTACAAGAATTGGTAAAACCCCACCTCTTGATGCTTTTAGTAGCTCTCTACTAATTAGGCTCAAGTATCACAAAAGTGACAAGCTAATTTTCTAGCAAGTTCTTTTATAACATGTTGTACATCATCTCGACACCAACTTGAATATTCTTTATGGATGTATGACATCAAAGAAAAGTGACTTAAGTTACCATTTAGTCCAATTCACACCTCATGCATTACACTTGTTAGTTGGTTTGATACCCAACTAGAGCACTAGGGAAGGGGTTGGAAGCAAAAATTAACATGCATGCATAAAGGAATTGAATACACCCCATTGATGATACATAAAAAAAACTTCATGCATTTCTACCATCCATCTTTGTTTGACAATCAGATATGTCTCTCAATATTATCCCTAGGTGATCTTCAGTAACTTTACTTGTAAAATTTTCATTTAAAATTTAAGAACTAATTTAAGATTGAAGTTTAAATCAGGCAGTGGAAAAAACTCTACACATATTGTTCCCGAGGATCTTAAACTAGAGACTTACAACCAATTTAGACTGATGTCCTTGAGTAAACTTAGAATAAATTCCATTTCCAATGTATATATGTAGACATTATAACAAAACTAATCATGGGTAAAAGTGAATCCCTTAGTTTTACCTACAAAACATAATTGACTACATGTTTGACATGGCCTAATTTGTACCCATTGTAACTGAGAAATGGCTTGGTGAATAAAAAAGTTGATCATGACCAATCCTTTACTATTAAATTTAAGCTCCTAATATACAACTTTAAATAGTTAGGTATATGTCCCATGTAAAAGATTATTTCTATATGGGAGATCCTCTTGTAGCAATGGCAACGTCGCTTTGAGGGTCAAGTTTCACTCCATTTTTCATTGGCAATAGCCATGGATGCGCAAAGCTCCTGGAAGTGTCTAAACTACAAGTGGTGGTCGTCAAGGAATCCTTCACTTGATGGGTCTCTATGCTCTTGGGGGGACAGGATTGACCTAGGGAATGGGTCGACCGTCTTTCCCATTTTATTTTTTTGGACTTGCATAATTGTGAATGACATGCATGAGCACAAATACATACCTTCTATAATGTACTTTACTTGATGATGTTCCTCAAACTTGCACACAATGTCTGAATGCTGGTTATTTTGGTTTTTGATCCCTCATCATGCATCAAGTGTTAGTAGTCATGCATGCCATGCACATTCTTAGTTGGAAATGATTTGTCAATGATTTTTGCAGAATGTGTTGTTTGATGGGTACATTATGCATTGAAGCAGCAAAATTTTGTCTTCTCATTCTAAGCATGTGCAAGATGTGCATGTTGTCTAGGATGACATGTACTATATCATTTATTCACTTTGATTTTCATGTCACCTGCATCGATTGTTTGCACTAAAACTCAAATAGAAATTATCATGCAAACTAGAGAGAGATTACTAATACATACATGCATGGGAAGGGATGATCTTAAACTAAAACAAATTAAAGAAATCTATATGAAATGTAAAAGATGGTTACCTCCCATGAGCGCCTCGATTTAATGTTCCTTAGTTGGACAATGTCTTGCGTCTTCTTCAGTTGGGCTCCAACGACTTATCTTATTCAATGATGCCTACACAGATGTCACCTTATTCTCCTCCCACTTCCATCTCAAGTGTTGGACCACTCTTCACACTTCCATATAATGTATTTGACTACATGATTCCAAGGCTTCAAAGAGAAGATGATTTCCTTCTCACAAATCTACATCTTGTGTTCACCTTGATCAGTGTCAATTAATGCCTTGATACTCTCTAGGAAAGGACTTCCAAGAATCATGTCTCCTAGAGTTCCACCTTTATCTTCCATGATCACATAATTAACTAGAACATAGAACCATTCAATCATGATTACTACATTCTACACTACAACCATTGAAATTACCTTAGAGTGATCTTCCATCTAAAATTTACTTTCATTTGCTTGGGATCATCTAAACCTAGCTAAGATGAAATGGTTAGTGGAATAACATTGAAGATAACACTTGACTGACATGACATAGTAGGAAAATGCATTCTACCGATGTCACTATAGATATACAAAGGTTTTGGATCATGTATCTTTAAAGTAAGATTGGTTAAACATTGATTCTTGGATCAGATGCAAAGACCATAGCTTTTAAGTTCATCATACTCTCTTTCAGACTCATTTCAATAGGAATTAATAGAGTAAGCTCCTCTTCCATATCTTCGTCATATGTGGTGACCGGAGTAGGTGGTGCATTGGGCTGGACCACTTACTTCTTAGGTGAGGTGGCACATAGTGGGCTATATATTCTCCAGTAGCTCATATGTGTAGGATGTCCTCTTGTAGTTTTCAAGTGGTAGTCCAATGTGCCCTAAGAACTTATCAAACACCTTAACTACGTTCATTTTTATGGATTTCTCTACCGGTTCACCCATCTTATCATCTTGATGAATGTAGATTGAATTCATGTGATCCCTAGGGTTCACCTCACTATTTCCTTAAATACCACCTCTGATTCTTGTATGTTCCTAAATAGTTGAAGCTAGCTTCCCTTGTTGGTTTTCAAGTTCATAAATTGAGGCTTCTTGGTTTTGTATAAGAGTATTAGCCTCATTCATGAACTTGGAGAAAATTCCCCTTGAGGCATTCAATATTCTCAGGTTTTCATTTGTGGTCTTGAAATTCTTTATACGATTCATTTTCTTCTCTCCAACTAAAATTTTGGTTCTTTCTCCACCCTCAGTTTCATGAATTTGAGAGGGATTGTTCCATGAGTGTTTCCACATGAAATTTATGTAGTCCTCAAAAATCCCATAGTAAAGTCATTGTCGACTATATTTTGTTGTGGACCATTAAAAAAGTCACACTGTCACATGTTAAACTCATTCAAATCTGATGGAATTTGATTGCTTTGTAAGGTTGCCTCAATTTGCATTGAACGCTAAAATTTTGTCAGCAACACTAATGTAGCATATACTATCTATTCCCCTTAATGTTGTTCGTGGGCATGATCTCAAATGGCATCCTACCTTCAAAATAATTTTTTATCCATAAGCTTTCAGTAGTGGTCATCAATCATGGATGTAGAAAACTACGATCATCGAATCTCATGAACAATTAACAATATCTTGAGAATCAAGAGATACAACTCTATACATTGGAGGAGTTTGTTCATCACCTAAATTACATGTTCCATTTAGGAACAATACACAAGAGACATTACTACATATGAATATGTGATACCTCAGAGAAAGTTTACACCACAAATTCAATAGTGTGCATGGAGTAAATAGAATAAAATGAAATGAAATTTGGGAAGAATTGAGGAACAGCAACTGTAGAGTATCTATCCTATAAAATAATGCTTCTCTTGAATTCCTAAATGGATAGAGAGAGAAATCAGCCTCCAAGTACCTTCTTTCTTCTTCCTTTCAACTTCTTCTCCTCTAAATTCACCTTCTTGCTCCCCCCAAGTTAGACCCAAAACAAATGAGATATCTCCCTTAATAATTGACTTTTCGTTCCTAATATTTTTCAACTTATGTTGTGATATACTTCAATAACCATACAATGTGTGTTGGGAACCTCATAAGTATCAACATTTATCTAAAAAAACATGAGACATGTTGCTTAGTTGAAGGTTCACGACATCTAGCAGCATCTTGGGGAGCGATTAGTGGTGACATTGCAGGTCATGTTGTTGGTTGAGAACATCCATTATATAGCCACCATCTATTTCAACCACATGTTGTTCTATCACTATCAAAGATCCCAAGATCATTCCAAAAGTTGTGTGTTTATATCTTATCTGGTAGTATTTCAAGATATAAAATGAAATAAATTTTCTGACTAGGTTGCCACAAAATGTTCAACTTTATGAATTGAACCAAAATAGTTTTTCTTATTGCCATGCTCTAGCATTATGGAATCTAAAGTCATAGAACTTTAGCTTCCTATCCTTTCTTTCATCCAAATTATTCTTAAGAGGTTTCCTTACCCTTAGTTTAACTATAACTATTTAATGGATTCCTTTGATTTCTCTTTTTAGACAAACCCTTAACAAACTACAAGTATCCCATCACACTGTCCTTCAATAACCCTAAGATTTCATTCCCTTGGTAGTGTAATGTCATTAGTCTTATCACAATTCTAAGGCCTAGAATTTAGAAATAGTGGATTAAGGGTCAATTAGGAGGTGGCCTAAGCAATTATTATTTCTTCTTATAGGGTATAAGAAGCTTCTATAAAATTTAAAATGCATACACTAGTGGATTAAGGGTCATTTAGGAGATGGTCTAAGAATTTTTTATTTCTCATTCTAGGTTATAAGAAGCTTCGGAAAAAGTGGAAATGCATACACCTAGTCTTACATGTATCCATCTCTTGGCTAGAATCACAAATTGTATCTTCTTCCTTTCTTAGAGAAATAGGTATGTATATTAAAGTTAGTATGACCTTGAGTCCATCTAGGGTAGGATTTATAGGGAAGTTTTGGCAACATAATTATCTTGTCACCATAACCTAACAATTCCTTGTAGCATAAAGGTGACACTATTTAATTCATAATGGGTATGCCAAGGATCATAAGGGCATCGTCTATACATATTACCCCATTCCACAGGAGGTATTATTCTAGGGTTTAAAAAACACATGGATTGGGGTCTCTTTAATGGCTTGGGGTGGTACATTCCAGGTACTTCCTATGTTATCCTTCGTGTTTAGACATTATTATGGTTTTTATCATGGGTTTAGGATTAACTTCTTTCTCATTAGTTTTTCTCTTACCTCTATCATATTCAGGTTATTAATAGATTGAGTAGGTTATCTCATCTTACCCCTAGTTTCCTCAATGTTTCTAGGGTTTCTTATCTTGAGAGAAACATATATTTGAGAAAACATGATTCATATTTTTAGATCTTTATTTGGAATTACATTTAATTGGTGAAGGATGTTTTAAGATGAAGTTTAGATGGGAAGAGTTGAAAGGTATGTTATTTTAGGAAATCCTAAAACTTCATAAAGGTTGGGTTCACAATGGTCCAACAATCCACATAAACAAACTAGTGGAGTGGAGAAACTTTTTCCAATCCTTGGGTGCAAACCCATCCTGGACACCATCACCATTAGGAGATACCCTAATAATTTCCTAGTGAATATCATATGAGGAAACAATGATTTATAGTTTCCAAGATCAATCTATAAATGAAATAAACAAAAAAAACTATCATTTTAGTAATTTTCTTGGGCATAGAAACCATATGAAATCTCCTCAACATAGTTACTACATGATTCTGCAATATGGAAAACTAAGGTTTTTCGAAAAGAAATGGAACGAAAACAAGAAGTGTATATAATACTTCTTGTTTGTCTTCAAATTAAGACAGAGAAATTGTTTTCCATTAATCACATTTACTTGTCAGTTAATTAGCTCACATAAAAAATAAAAAACATAAAGGGTCAACATATGTTTATGTTGGTATGTGGGGAGCACAAAGAATCACAACTTCAACAATAAAATGTATAAGATATCATGGTAATTTTGTAATTAAGGAAAGACATATAAGAATTTACATTTAACCATTAGTACATTTCCTACTTGGTGGTCTGACATAATTTTTAAGCTGGCTATGCTAAATTTTGTCTGTTAATAATTTCTTTATTCTAGAGTACCTTATCTCTTATAGTAGTGTATTTTTATGTGTATGCCAATTATTCTCCCAAACTTTGTTTTTAACTTTTCCCAGGGTCCTGAGTGGATTTCTCAATATGAGCATGAGTGGATTTCTCCTGGAACAACATCATAGGAATGACTAGGGTTCTCAATAATTTAAGTTCATATGATACTCATTGCATCTTTATGATTGAATCAGAATTAAAAACATACAATGAAAACTTAAGGAAATCTAGATTGAAAATTCAAACATTGGTTAATGCGGTACATGTAATTTGTCGAAAATCCTAGAATGAAGAAAAGTTATCTACTGAGTAGTAGTCATTTACATTGTTACTAAAATAGTCACAAACCTTAGTCAATGTTTTAGGGTTTAGCAAGGTCATAAGGTCACTAATTTAGAATGATTAGGTTTAAGACTAATATATAGGATTTGTATTACTTGATTCCCTATCTATGGAGGAAACCCCTAAAAGTTATCATATAATCCCAATTGCTTCATTCAACTTTAAACATTACTTTGTGTTTACATTAATTAGAGGGATCACAAGTATCATCAAAGATAACCTTTTTAGACCTAGTTTTGACATTATTGTTAAAGGCAATGTTCATGGACTATTTTAGTCACCTGAAGTTATCATATCTAGGGTTTATCACATAAGGATTGATTTAAAGAATACCCTAAGGTACATTTGAACTAGAGATGGAATTAGGATATACAACATTATAATTGGATTCTAATTTATCCTTGATTAATTGGGTATACATATAAGACATATTTGGATTGGCCTAGAGATTTATTAGATATTTGGAATATTAATCTAATAATAAGGATTTTAGAGGAAATTACCATAGTTTTTGGTGATGTGGAAGCCTCTGGTTGGACCATGTCACTCGGGGACCATGACTATTCTCATTAATTGGAGCACAATCAATTGGCTGGGCTAGACCAAGTCAGACGACTCTAAGATGGTCTGAGTAGAGAATCCTCCCCTCATGAATGTGGGTTAGATGAAAAATAGTGTGCAAGGCTTAGCTTCTTCCCATACTATTGTGTACAATATTTGTCCACTAAGCTTGTGTGGGGCTCCCAGGCCACGATGCCACAATCTAAGGCTTTCATTGGCATAGTGACTTTAGTGAGTCATCAGATGGCCATGTCCAGGATCAAATGGGGCTCTCAGTCTCCCTTTACGTTATCCTCTAAAGATGGTCAACAAAGATGACTGTGGGAAAGGGGAAAGAAGATTTGATGGGTATATCTCATGTCTAAAGGGTGTTGGGCTAATTTTAGGCCTTTACAAACTTACAATAACTCTTATATTTCCTTAGTATTTGTTCCTCTAGGGAAACTAGTCTCTATAAGCTCCACCAAGAAAGTAGGTTCAGAGGTCATGGAAGGTGTTATCATGGGGTAGGCAAAAAGCTCCCCCTTCAGCCTTGCCATGTCATGAGGTGATTTTTGACCACTAATATGTCAAGAATTTTCAAGGAAATACCAAAATCCTCTAATAATTTATTTGTAATAACCAAGTATAAGGAGAGAGGATCATTTCTCAAATTCTCTCATTTTTTAGCCATTTGTAGATATTTTTGGGCCACATGAAATCATTTTTATTTGTAATACATTCCCCAATGTTGATCTTGAATGATGTTTGTGAGGGAACCAAGGATTGATGTTTCTAATCTAAGTTCTCTTTCCTTTCCTTATATGGCCATCGGTAGAAGATGATTCATAGGAACCATGACAAGAATCTAAGGGATCCCATGTACCGGAATATTAAGTGACACTCCCTATGGCCAACTTGGGGGTCTAGTATCATTAATGTCTCATTGATTGGTGAATCAATAAATAAGATATGAAATCAATAAATTTGACTTACATCTAAATTTAATAACTCTGTGTAACTCCAGATAATACCAAATTTTAGCAGTTACTTTTTTTTATCAAATAGCTCACTCTTTGAAAAAAGTTCAATGAAAAAGGTAATTTTTTATTGGCAAGTCAAAATACTAGTACAACATATATTTAAAATCCATTTTTGACATAATGAAAACCCATTCTAGTCAATGAACTTCTATCTTACTATTGTTATTAACAAATTCATTAAGGCATGTTCTCTTATCAAAAAGATATTCCATTATCCACTCAAAATTGAGCATATCACCAAACCTCAAATGTACATAACAAATTTGGTTTTAGTTAACATTATTTTAAATCACTAATGATTTTTCAGGATATAAACATATTCAAATTTTCCTGAAAAATGAGTATACTTCTCATAAAGGCAAAGACACAAAAAATAAACTTGATATCATTCATTATTTATGCTAATGATTTACTAAAATTTTCAACTTGCCTTTTAGAACAATATTCTAATACAAAACGTAAGTATTTTAAATCTTTGTTTCATTTCAAAAATATAAAAATGTATTAAAAAATCACAAAATTATATATTACTTTAAAATTAGGAAATATGTATATTCTCACAGTACCACTATTGTAGTATTCCATCAAATGATGTATTTATTCTTCTAAAAAGTAGATCCCATGACACTTTCCCCTAGCATAGTTTTACTTTGTTTTTTACAATATGTCCAGTGTAGGGACAATTTGTTCCTATATATTATAGTTCTCTAGTAATTATATTCATTTAAAAAAAACAACGCAATATATTTTGTTTTACAAAATTCTTGTTTTTGTTTATATCTTAGTTCCTTTTTACCATGTTATAATATCTACTTGTTTTTGTATTAAATTTTAATAGATTATGATTTCCAGTATGTCATAACTATTATTTTATGTTATCATTCTATAGCTAGTGTAATATAACTTATTCTATCATAATATAAAGTTTCTCTATTTACTACAAAATTTAAACCCTTCTTATTTGTTCCTACATATTAAGAAATTAGTATATATATATATATATATATATATATTTTCCTTTATGAAAGGTGCAATATAGCATCCTCTCAAAATTATATATTTTTGTATGTTACAAAATTTCTATCCTAGTTACATTTTTCTCTTTCATATCATAATTTTTCTTTGTAGGAATTTTGGAGTGTTTACATTCATAATAGTGGACCTTCTCATGCTTGTATCGTTGAATATAATGAGGTCTTAGTTCTTGGGAGTAAGTGCCCTTTCATCATGTTTTTATTTCATATAAAATTTGAGTCCAAAGGGTAAAAGTCCAGTTTATATGTTATTGGTTATTATTAAAAACTTTTTTGCACTTGCGATCCATATATTTCCTTCTTTTCAAACTCGTAGTAAAAAAATTCTATTGACTTATCATCATATTACTTTTTCGTTTCCATACAATTTGATTTCCTCTTACATCAATAACTTGACCTTTGATAAACATCTAGCGGAGATGGCATATTTTGATGATCATACAAATGAAAGTCTTGAAGTAAAAGAGTTGGAGCCTTAGGTGATGAAGGATGTTGCTCTTACCCACTAGACATGTTGATGGATACCGACATATGGACAAATGAAAGTGTAGATGACACTATGCGAGGTGATAAAAGGGGTTAGCATGGAAATAACACCGACAATGCTCATTTATGATGAAAGGTGGCATCATTGGGATTGATGGGGATGACCAAGGGATTACACATTTGTATCTCCCTTGTGATTATGTCAGCAGAGTTCCAAGAGAGGGGGGAACTGCAACGTCTATGGATGAAGGAACCAAAAATGGTTGGCGTTCCACAAAACCAATAGATCCACCATGAACGTGATTGTTCTCCCTATGACAAAAGTGTTTCAAAGTGTTTCATGGGGAGAAGAACGTGGAAATTTGATATGCCTAGCCGGTGAAAGACAATGTTGATGAGGATCTATGATTTGAGATGGAAACAATGACTACATACTAGAGGTTGTCTAAGGTGACATATCAGTCAGATAGTCATTGGAGAAGAAAGTTAGGGACATGGTTTCCCAATGAGGAGAAGGGAGGTTCCATCCATGTCGTAGACCATGAAAGGGGAGGAAGAGGTTTTCTAGGTGATGCAGATATTTGACTAAAAATTTTCTTTTTTTTACCATAGAAGAATTAGGTTTGAATTTCACTTTATATGGTATGCGGGGTGATGATCCTGGAACTTCCACACCAGGGCCTTTCTTTGAAAAGGAAGATTGAGAAAGGCCTATAGTCCAGATCTGATGAAGATAAGTTCCACAACATTTAGAGACGGATATGGCAATGACTGAAAACAATAACTATAGTATTGCATATGAAGGGATTTTGACAGTCACTCCTCAAACAGTCGGTTATAGAAACGTCATCACATGGCCATGCTTTACTAATGATTTGGGTTTCCTCAATGATGATGTTGTATGCAACATTGATCCAGATGACATTACATTATAAATGAAAAAGGTTTTAATGAATTTTTCATTGCTCTGGAGGCATATACTCTCCTGCATTCTCCTTTCTGTTGTACAATTGTTGTCAAATTGATTGAAAAATCAATTGGATATATTACTCTACGCGAGTAAGATCCATGTGGCATACTATAGAAAGATGGAACATATTCAAAGGCATCTGTTACAAATTCATAGGAGTATTTACTCCAATTTAGAGGTACTTTCGTACAAATTAAGGACATAGCCACACCAATTCAGAGACACCTCAGTGTCATTCAAATGTGTGTAGTGGCAATTCTGTACTTCAGTACCAATTCAGGGCGTAGATATGAAAATTCAAGAGGTCTTATTGTATAATAGTATATTCTTAGTTCAGCATAATTTATATCTTTGGTTCCACATAATTTATATCTTAGTTCAGCTTCCAGTTATAGTATATTCATATTTATCTTATGAGAAATGTCAATGCCACTTACTCTAACCTAGGTTTTCCTTTATGCGTCGTTGGGTACGAGATGTGCACATGTACAAAACTTCTGGAGATAGTCATGTGATGCAACTACAACTTTAGTAGGTTTGCTTGGTGGGGTGCCATCTACACAATCCAAGATATTAATATTAGTACCCATTTTAGCATCATGTATATATGATTTTTATACAATTTGATATAACTATGTTATTTTTCTTGAGAGCTTATGAAAAATTATTTCATTAATAGTATGTAATGATTCTTATCTATCATTATTGTAATGCATATCATGTTAGTAACACTCCCAAGTTAGAATTTTTTTTTTGCTTCTACTCATTTGATAAGAAAATCAGGGTGCTACAACATGGTATCAGAGTAATCATGTAGATGGCCACTAGGAAAATTCTCATATTCTTAGTTAACATTGCCCCATTAGAAGACAAGTGAGACCAGATAGATTTAGAAAGATAGTTAATAGACTTGGTTATAAAAGAAGTGAGAGAAACATAATAGGATCCAGGTTAGAGGTTTAATCAGACAATAGAAGTTGAGATATGTATTAGGACTAGTGTCTAGCTACTTTAGACTTTTTATGTTAGCTTTGGATTTGTGCATATTATGCCCTCTCATTTTCCTACATGTTTGTGACATGGGACACAAGCTTATAAGGTTTTATAGAGGGGATTTTAT
The DNA here is from genome assembly GCA_963693085.1 of Alisma plantago-aquatica. Lineage (NCBI taxonomy): Eukaryota > Viridiplantae > Streptophyta > Magnoliopsida > Alismatales > Alismataceae > Alisma > Alisma plantago-aquatica. The sequence goes on along the minus strand of OY856414.1, from coordinate 400,460,337 downwards.
ATGCATAAATATAAACATATTATGCTTGTCTCATTCTTTTAGCACATATGGTATGGGACATGTGTACTATCAGATGAGATAAATATGATAAAACATGATAGTTTCAAATGTATGACCGACCGACATACATCAGGGAGTGGGAAAAAAGTTTACACAAAAATTTTGAGGTAGGTGGTCACCTAAACCTAATTGCATAGCTATTTGAACCCTAGAATACATACCAAAGTAGATATAATATATGAGTGACTGGTTCGAGAATTAGAGAACTCTTTATTTCCTTAGGACATTTATCTCAAGTAGAAATTGCAGTCACAAGTCAAATCATGATGGTTGTTAAGAAAAATAATTAAGGATAATAGAATTGATGTTATGAATAGAGTTTAAGCTTAAGGCATGATGATTTCCAGAGGTAGCTAAAAGTTTTTAAGGTTCTATATGAGTATTTTTTAAGCATATGGCCATGCAAGATACATGATAGTAGGGATTGATGATGAAGGATCACCGTGATATTGAGTTTTAGATGATTTTCACACGATAAATAAATCTAGAGAGGTTGCTTGACTTAAGGTTTGATTTAGTGTACCTTGGGATAAGCATTGTTTCATGAGAGAGTAGTCACTATTAGTACTTGAGGTTCACCCTACCTAGAGCACTATGATAAGATGAATAAATTCATTAATAAATTATTAATATAAGAAATAAAAGTAATATTTTCTTACTTTAATGGCTATATCGTGCCTAAGATCTCAAGTACAGACAAGTTAACAAGATTTCTTAGAATGATTAAGATCTAAGAACTAAATACATGATAAGATTATAGGATTGAATGCATTAAATCATGATTATGTTTCTAAGATAAGATCCATGTACTAAGACATAAAATCATGGTAAAACCATGAGGTCTGAATGCATTAAGATCCATATAAGATCATATAAAAATGACATGAAATGATATTATAGAGTTAAAAATAGGCTCTAGTGTTGGTCAAGTCAAGAGACATGACCCAGACACCTAACTATAGGCCATGAGACCCAGGTACCATAGTGCAGGTTTCTAGAGAAAGATACATAAAAAGAAAGAATTAAGAGTAAAAAACGAATAGATGTTTATGCTAAAGATTTTCCTATAGATTTTCATGTTATTTGTACATGGTAGTTTGATAAAGTTGTTAGACATTATTTGTTATCTATGACAAGGTCATACTTTGAAGATACCTACAAGACTTTATAACAATTTCAAGAGTTAGTGTATGTAAAGTATGTGAAACTCTAAGGTGGGTAGCCGCCTATTATTTATCCAAATTTTGAGGATAAAATTACCAAAATGGTGCATAGCATTGTAACCTCCCAGATTCTAAGTAATCTAATGTATATAATTTTATCCTTATGTGGCCCACAACCAAATGAACAACATATATGCTACATTGATCTAATAATCTATATCACATTTTCAGCCCATTAATGGTCTATAATCACAATAGCGTAAAATGGTATTTTGGCTATTGACATGTGTTACTTAATTTTTCTGAAAATATATATATATATACATCATCGATACTAGGAGAAATACATGCTGACCAAGTCTTTGATTTTAACAATGTTCATGTAAAAATATGCATATTATTTACACAAAAAGGGATTATGAGTGATTAAAAATATTAAATGATTTTATTTTAAAAGTCTAAGATCTTATTTGTATTCCTTATATAAAGACACAATATTGGTCAAAGTTTTATGATTATTTATTAACGTTAGATAAGGAATTAAATTTAAGAAAGATAAGGCTAGATGTGGTTCATTTCAAATAAATAAAATAATATGAGAGATGATAAATGATTTGTTTATCGATATTTTAAAATGTTAATGAAACAAATATCAAACTATTAGTCAAAAATCATGATATTGAAGTTCTACCATTTTTTAATAATTTCTTTTGAGAAAGATTTTATGGTTGTTTTGAGAGTAATTAATGATAGGAACAACTTTAAATTGATTTCAAGTTAGAAAGTGGTTAGGTGCCAAATCCTTCGAGGCAATAAAAGTATGAGACATTTTCTATAGTATTTATTAAGAACTTTACATGTCATTTTGGATTGGAAATAAATATTAAGAAATTAGTCAGATTTATTTTAAAATTGTTGTTTTAGAAAAAATTTATTTAAGAGGAAAAGATGCAGTCTAGAGGGTCTTTAACAGAAATAGATAATTTATAGATTTAATATTAAATAGCTATGAATTAGAGGTATATGTTTGTAATTAATATATTATGTAACTAAAAATATTTGGTAATTTTTAGGAATATATAATTTGAGTTTCGAGGATAGTACATCAAATATTATTTGTAAATTTGAGAAATTTTAGTATCTTGTTGGAAATAATTAAGCTAGACAATCTTCGGGACGTATTTCAGTTGGATGATAATTTAAAAAAAAAAGGAAAAAATCCAAAAATTGTATGACTCATTTCATGGATAAAAGAATCAATGGAAGTTGAGAATGTAATTATTTTGTTGGGGATATAGTATGATTCACATCTTAACTATTAAATCAGATATGATAGATAGGATTGTCACCTACTTTTTCTTGGAAAATGAAGCGCAAAGGAAGTTAGTGGAGCCCTAGTAGACTTTGACAGGTAAAAATATTTGTTGATTGACGATTCTTTTAAGGAAATGTTGATATGTATATATACAAAAAAAATGCTTGGAAGGACAACTTCTTCTCCTCCCCACAAAGTAGATAAGACTTTGTTTATTGGGTTCTACAATTGAGGTTGTAGCTTTTTCGTAGAACTTTTAGGAAATAATTAATGGATTTTATGAGAATAATATCATTTAATGATTGGAGAAACTTGATGTGATTTTTATTTATTTTGAAAAGATGTTATGTGTAAGTTCTTTGAAACAAAGTAAATAATACATGAGATGTCTATGAAAATATTTTCTATGACTTTTACATGCCTTTTGAGACGGTAAATAAATGGATAATTGATCAATATTCATTTTATGAATTTATATTTTTTGAAAGGTTGAATGATTTTAATTATATAATGTCTAATCCACACTGATTAGGCGTGGGAGGGGGGTGACCGGACCACACCCTCTCATGCCTTGAGAGTTTACCATGTCAGGCTTGCCCGGAGTGGGTTCTCTCGATTACTAAAAAAAGGTATGATTATTTTTCTTGTTATCATTTAAAGATTTGAATAATTGACTGCTATTCTATCAATTTTAGAAGGATAATACATTAGTTGAAGATTACAAAAAGAAGTGTTTGTATTGAGTCGTCACCTTCTAAATACAACTGGGAAGCACGGTATGAAAATAGAAATTCAATCATAAATGATGAGAGATGATTTAAATTAGAATAAGAAATTATTTATTCAATGTGTAATAAAATATGATTTATAGTCTCATAGCCTATCGAAAGTCCTTGAGTCACCATGCTAAAATCTATTATATATTGTTCTAGTCAAAGGAAAAGTAATTAGATGTTTGTTAAATATGAGATATCAATAATGCGCTAGTCTTGTGAGTACATATATAAGGTAATATTTATCTAACATAGAAATTCAAAATAACTAAGATATTATTTTCCTTTATCTTGAACAGTTATTTGTATCCACTTGGGTTTTTATATTAGACACTAGCATCAATTGGTTGGAAAGATGCATGTAGTGATATGAGGATCTATTATGACAACAAGTACACTTATATTAATAATTACTTTTTGGTAGAAACCTTTATCTATTATCTAGTAACCTTTTTGACTGTAAAGATAATAAATAAGATTGTTTCTGAATCTTGTGGATCCCTTATAATCAACCTACTCATCTCTACAAAAAGATAATAAAATGATATTTCTACGCCGCCATATAGCACTGGCAACCAATTTGACTTATCCAAGTCTCTCATTTTCCTCCTCTACTATTCATTGTGCACCTCTTCTCCTAATGACAGATGTCTACAAGCATGTTTCTTAAGTCATTCTTGAGTCCATTTTTATCATAGAGCTCTTACACAAAAATGGATCTACAAATAGTTGTCCGCGCATAACGGAAGAATGATCTAAGATAGTGAATGATGAGGGATTGAGGTGTATGGATAGACACATGTGTGTTCCATGATGATGGTGGTCGATCTATAGCTCCTTTCCATTATTCAGTATAGACTTTTGTTAGTCATAATGTTTTGCATAACAGTGCATAAGACAGTAATGTGGTGGTTTTAGGATGTTTAGAAGTTTATTCATGAGACCGACAAAAGTATTACATTATTGGATGTTTATAGTTATGTTTGTCTTTTTTCATTGGTAGGAGCGTAACACGTGTTGGTGCATTATACCTGAAGGCTTGGGGAAGGTCATATCTTGTAGTCCTTGAGGATTCATTCGATTTGAATTTCGCACAAGACTTGTTAAGGATACAGATAGGACATGTATGCCAGAGACGCCATGGATGTCCAGGGGATGCGTAATAATGAATTTTGTGTGGTACTTGTAGATTCAAGAATAAATATTAGGCTACTCCAATGGAGGTAAGTAGGTCATGTCCATTGAGTGTCTATATCATTATTATTCAACCTACACCTTCCTACAAATTAACTTAGAGATTAAGTTGCTTTTAGACTTTAATATTTTATATCCTATCATACTTTGAGAAATCATATTTTGCTTAGGTGGATTTGTGTTACATGTATTCTCTGATTTTAGATATTTAAGATTTATATACACTACTACAGAAACAGCCTTTGGCGTCGGTTGTTTAACCCCCTTTGGCGTCGGTTTCTGAGCGACGCCTATGTGGGCGCCGCTAAAGGTCGAATACTTCGGCGTCAGTTTTTTAACCGACGCCTATTTAACATATAGGCGTCGGTCTTTTAGTAGATAACCGACGCCAAAAGGGTTCACGCCACAGAAAACGGCGTCATCTAGGACACATTCTGCGCCGGTTATCTACTAAAAGACCGACGCCTATATGGACTATAGCGTCGGTGTTTACTTGGTAACCGACGCAGAAAGTATCCTAGATGACGCCATTTTCTATGGCGCGAACCCTTTTGGCGTCGGTTATCTACTAAAAGACCGACGTCTATATGTTAAATAGGCGTCGGTTTGACACGAACAGCCGACGCCATTTCCAGTACGGTTGTTGCCACATTAGGCGTCGGTTTTGGTCAGAAACCCGACGCTGTAGGTCTTTGCTGACGGTTTTCTGTAAATAACCGACGCCTATATCTATTTTTTTTTCATATCAGTTTGCAGGCCTGCTGTGGCTGGTCAGCAGGATGAGAACCTGCAGTTCAGTTTTCTGAACTGCCGGTTTACGACATCCATTGATATCAGCCTACAAACAGGCCACAAACCTGCAAAAGTCCCAAGGAAAATTTCACACAAGTAGATACATTCAGACATCAATTCAATTCTCACATTCACACATATAAAAACATTCAAATACATGTATTAACATTTAGAAATACTCATTTACAAAATATCATTCATTATCGCTATCAACATCCCAATTATATCTTACAGTTGCCACTGCTTGTATGGGTTTTGCCCATTCTTCTCTTATTTCATTTAATGCTTCCATCGTATATGGAGCATGTATATTTTTTAAGCGTTTACCTATAGTGTTGTCAGTTTTAAACACCTGCAAAGAGAATGATGTATATATATAAGTAATAATATAAAAATAAGATTGATATATTTCATACTAACTAATGAGACTATATATAATACCTCATGTATGGTATCGATGTCCAATGCGGCATGTTTGATAATCATCTGCATAAATCGCATCTCATAGTATGCGCATGCCCAACCATTGTCTTATGTAGCGCACTATAAATTGAAACATACAAAATAATACAACTAAGCACAATTCACATCAATAATATATACATTGGAGTCGGGAACTTACTTGTACGTTCTGCCAATTTATTGGCTGGTTCTTTTTCCTTGGGACCATTCCTCCAGCCTTTTTGAATGTATCTAAACCCCTACATGTTAATATAACACAGTAAATTACATAAGTAAATAGTAATGTAATAACATATGTTAACAGATACAAAAATGAAATATTTCTCACCAGAATAATGGCATTCTCATTACGTGTCCAATTTTAGTGTTTAATGTACTTCCCGCAAGATCTAGATAATAAACAGTGAACGTCCCGAGGACAATAACTAGTAACTCCCAATGTCTACCGCTAGAGGTAAAAAGTTAACAATTAATAACTCAAAATGCACAATAAAAATGGAATTTTCTTAAGTCCAAATTATAAATAAAGTAAACTTACTTGACATTGAATGGAGCTATTATTATCGTCTTCTTTTACTGACCAAAAATTGTAAAAGCATCTATACAGTATTGTTGAAAATTATCAAGGTCTTTAGCTACCATACTAATCAATGATGGAATCAAAAATCCCACATGATCAAATGCAAATTGTTTGCAATGATCTTCGACTAAGTAGCTGCAAAACATGTATTACGTATGCATTAATATATAAGAAACTAGATCACCGGATCTTACACAAGGTATATGGATGTATAAACAAGATCTCACCTTATCCATGTCTCTATCATTGATGTATTCAGCCAATCATACATAAACAGCTCAATAATATCTTGTATAAATAAAGAGCTATCGTATGATTGACCTGCGTAATCTGCATCTAAAGAAACAATTATCGGGCAATGTATATTATGTGCCTGTAGCCAACATGCCATTCCCCTACAAGCAGGACCTAACGGGTATGTTAGGTCAGTTGGAACCCAAGTTGGTAATGCGGGAAGTGGAGGTGGAGGCCTAGGTGCTCCTGGTGTCTTCTTTTTAACCTGTATATATAATTTCAGATCAGTTGACATCATATATACACATTAACAGTCTAAATCAATGTAAATTTATCTTACAATTTCAGTAGTGTAGACGACATCTGCTTTGGGCCACAATATGACCCCGCCTTCTGCCTCAGCAAGTGTATCAATATCCGGGTGGGGATATGGCAATGTATCTTCCCTCCAATCGGGTAACACACGTAATGGACCCACACGAACGTAGCCCTGTGGCATTGGAGTCCCGTGAAACCTTTCCCCAGGAAGGGATGGGTAAGCTTGCGCCTCTGCAACAACATAGTCGTGTATTCTTAAGCGGCATGGCTTCAATGCCTACAAATTTACGTAAAGAATGTTATACATATATACATATCATCTTGAAAACATATCATCTTGAAAAGACTAGCTACAATGTCATAAACAATACTTACAGCAGACGTGTTAGGCGATGGGTCTCTAGGATTACTCACAGTCTGTGCATCAGGAGAAGAGTGGGTCGCCATAGGCTGATTGGAAGCCTGAGATGCCTGCCACCGCAGCAATTCTTCCTTGACCTTCTCAGCAACTACATCGTTGACCTTCTTAGCAACTATATCCTCAACTCTCTTATTCTCCTATACATGGATAAAACAAACATTAGCTTCTTATTATTGAATTTCCTTTTGCAGTAACATTCTAAAAAAAGAATAGGTTACCTCTTCTTGAGAAAGTCCCGCTCTGGGTTTGCGCTGGGATGGCCCAAAGAATGCTTTGATGCCCACACCAGCACCTGCACCCCTAACATGTCCAGGATGCTCTGGGTTACCCAGAGCAACTGTCAATTCATCCCTTGTGCCCTGAGGGATGAACGTGCCTTGTTTCCTCTGCTCGTTCAGCTCCCGCTAATCACCATCAACAGAAATTGTTAAGTTAACACCACAAATAATCAATATTCAAACGATTGCTCTAAGAGTTGTATTTTACCATTTTCACAGCCGCCTCAGCAGTTACGGGCTTCTTTATTTCACCCTTCTGGTTTTGCCTCCCAGCTATCCAGATATCATGGCGAGGCATGGGTGTGGCAGACTCCTGAGTAGGAGCAGACTCCTGAGTAGCCGCAGACTCTGCATGTAGTCTTTGGCGAACGCTTGCATAGCCTTTTGGACCCATAGTGTGGTCATGCACATTCAGTGCACGCCTTGCTTTTTGTGCATCACTGAGGGCCTAGTTAGTATGCACATTAATGATTTGGTTAGTATCACTAAATGTTAATCTTGAATAGGTGAATACAATGTATATTAATTAAATTGGGAGTGACACCTAATACCTTGAATTCTTCAGATTTTCTTGAAGCAACAAAATTGTCCCAATCTTCTTTGTCCAAGAAGTTCCATTGTTCAAGGGCTGACTTCTTTTTCTTATCACCCTCTTTTATGTATTCTCTATTTAGATTTGTCCTATAATTCCTAAGCATCTTTCCAGTGCGTTGCATCACACTTTTACGATGCAACTTCTCATCTAATGCAAACAGATTCTGTAAAATAGAAATGTTATTAACTAGTATCCAAAATAGAATTGCAAATAATAGAATTTGTAATCTATAAAATAGAATTGCAAATAATAATAACTCACGCATAAATCCTTCCATATCAAGTCTTTTTTCCCCTGAGGAACTTTATGCCAATTATCATACTTAACACCACAATGGCTCCGAGTGGTACACCTAAGATAGTTTACAAAATTATTGCGGTTCACTCCAATTGCATTTCCTCCATTATCAAACTCCACAACCAATTTGGATCCACTGCCACTAAGCGCTATTAACTTCTTCAACAGAGTGATGCCCCTTTTCTTATTAAGTGTTTGGTGTTGCGCATCAAGTTGCTCCAGTGCTTCAGTGGGTACATGTGCATCATCAACCTAAAATTTGAAAAAAATAAACACACTGAATTAGCCCAATATAGAAATATAAGATATATGACATAACTAGAAGATAATGAATTTTATAGAAATACAGGATATGTTTTTAGAACTTACATTGGTATCCTCGCCATGCTCGTCATGGACAGCATGCTCATCATGGACTTCATGCTCATCATGGTCAGCCATCTGAAAATGTCATTAAAAAGGCAAACATTTAGCATTTGTATTAACTAGAAAAAGGCAAACATTTAGCATTTGTATTAACTAGAAAAAGGCAAACATTTAGCATTTGTATAAACATACATGTATCTAAAATTGTGATCTTTTATCAATTAACAATCCTTCATTGTGATCTCCGCGCACATATAAGTCATCATTAGCTTCAATATTTTGTGGAGTTGGAATCCCAACTGAGAATGGACTGGAGTCATCATACTTATCATAGTACTCTTCTTCATCTATAGGATCTTCAATGAACTGTCTTTTACCATGAAGAACAACCGACCATTTATCATTTGCAGGATCATCGATATAGAATATTTGTTTCGCCTGTGATGCCAATATGAATGGTTCACCCTTCTCGCCAATCTTTTCAAAGTTCACCAAAGTGAAACCCAATTCATCCACTATAACTCCTTTGGTGTTATCAACCCAATTACATTTAAAGAGCGGAATTTTGAAATCTATGTAGTCAAACTCCCAAATGTCTTCAATGACACCGTAATATGACATTTTAGCTTCACGTGGACTCTTATCCTTTGCACTTACAAAATACATAGTCGACGCTTGAAGAGTGACCCCACTATTTTGGACGACACTCTTATCATCTTGGCGCTTTGTGTAATATGTGAATCCATTAATGTCAAACCCTTCATAAGACATAACATTCGGTTTTGGTTTAAAGGCGAGGCATTTGATAGTTTCTATAATATCATTTGGTGTTTGAGATAGTTGATGTAAGATAGGAGGTGGATCGGTGTGCTCTACCCTACAACTATCCAGCATCGCATCAACGATGTCTTCTGGAACTGGTTCGTTCACATTTACGTCATCGGAGGCAATTTCTTCTTCCACCCAAGCACTGCTATCGACATCTACTGGTTTCGGTTTTGAAATCTCTCCATGCCAGTGCCATTCTGTATAGCCTTGTACAATCCCGTTGCACATGACATGACTTTTGATTTCCTCACCAGTGTTGACTTTCAAGTTGTTACCGCAATGCCTACATGGACAGTAGAACCTATCTGTAGGTTTTTTCCTATGTTCCTTGGCAAATCTAATAAACTGATCAAGACCAGATATAAACTCTGGGGTGCAACGATTACGAATGGACATCCATGATCTATCCATTCTATGATCAGAGAAAACAAGTATATATTAGGAAACAAGTATATATTAGGAAAAGATTAGGGTATACACTTACATCCTACCTAAGTGTATAATGTGATGTCATTCTTATATATAATAAATGTGTACCACCTATCCCATCCTTGAACACCTAATCTCACTAGTAAGTGTATAATGTGTATTGGGTTTTCGAGAAAATTTCGGCAACATTTCCCTGATGTTCTCTAAGTACATATATACTTAGAGAACAAATGGGGAAATGCTACCGAAATTTTCTCAAAAACCCAATACACATTATACACTTACATCCTAAGTGAGATTAGGTGTTCAAGAACAGTCCCAAACCGGGGACTATCCGAGATTTACTCCTAATGAGTCAATCTTGGACGGGTTTCTAGGCCAACAAACACATTTGATGTCATTCTTATATATAATAAATGTGTACCACCTATCCCATCCTTGAACACCTAATCTCACTAGTAAGTGTATAATGTGTATTGGGTTTTCAAGAAAATTTCGGCAGCATTTCCCCGCTGTTCTCTAAGTACATATATACTTAGAGAACAAACGGGGAAATGCTACCGAAATTTTCTCGAAAACCCAATACACATTATACACTTACATCCTAAGTGAGATTAGGTGTTCAAGAACAGTCCCAAACCGGGACTATCCAAGATTTACTCCTAATGAGTAAATCTTGGACGGGTTTCTAGGCCAACAAATACATGTGTTGTCATTCTTATATATAATAAATGTCTATAAACTACAGACAACATGGTTAATCCTAATCAACAGAGCATTATTAAATAATAAATCAAGAAATCAATAGTTTCAAACAAAAGGTCTAGGAATCTTTACTAGACATTATATGTATCCCTAATCATCATATTTAACATACTACATTATTATGAACATCCAGATTAGATTAAGATCATACTATGTTATAACCATTGGTTTAATAACCCTATTTCCGCATGTACATGTTTATCAACTTTAAAACCCTATAATTCATGAAATCATTCTAATTCAATTTAATATGTTGGGATCACATAATTATATAATGACATCAGAATATATAGAAGAATCATAATTAACATTATTAACAACATGCTCATCAAACTAGGGTTTTCGAGAAAATTTTATTCACAATCTATGCATTTTTTTGATCAAAACCATATACAATATGTCTATAATTGGAGCTAGCATTTATTTCCTATATTATTGGCAATATTAATGTGTGAATCTGACCTGGAGAGGAGCTGTGGTCGAACCTGGAAGGTAGGGCTAGGGCTAGATGAGTTACGGCCGATCTGGAGAGGAGCTGTGGTCGAACCAGACGGCAGCGCAGAGTGGGCGACGACGATGGCACGTGGCGGCAGTGCGCGACGATCGATGAGCAGGAAGAGAAGATGGTTGCGGCGGCGCGACGGCGGTGGAGAAGCAGCTAGCTGTCGGCCTGGCGGCGGTGGCGTGGAGGCACTGACGGCGGCGTGGAGGCACCGGAGGAGAAGGCGGCGTTCACAAATCAGCACTTGCAGCGGAGAAGGCGGCTTTAAGGTGGTGGATAACAAAGACTTGGAAGAACAATTTGATGAAAACGCTTTATTTTCATGATTGTAATCAAATGTAAAAGCTTGTACAAGTATATAATGTACAAGTAATTAGATACCATGTAAATCAAGCGTTTAGATCTTCCCTATCCACTCACAACACTTAGATAGGTCATTCCCCAAGATAGTATCACAATTGCACATTGATACACACACTTAGTAAATGAATACATTAAGTCAGTAATATTCTCGGTCGACAAATTGTCGATCGAGAAAATATCGTTCGACAAAAACTTCGACCGAGAAACTCTCGGTCGACAAAATCTTCGATCGAGAATAGACCCTACTAGCCGTTAGACCCAGCAGACAAGGTGGTTGGGAGTTGGAAATGAACGTTGTAAACACTTGCTCCAGGAAGTCCCTTGGTCGAAAAATCTTCGACCGAGAAGAGTTCTGTCTGCACTTTTTAGGGTCAATTAACTAGCCGTTGCAAATACAATTAGTGGACACATAACGGCTAGTTGAGCACTAAGAACCCCCTAGAAAGTGTCTAGAACGGCCTTAAGCACTTGTAGGTCATTTCTATAAATAGGACATGCCTTAGGACACCTAAACTCACTAATCTACACTTGTGATACACTTGAGCTTAAACTTGCAATTGTCAATCTGTTTTGAGAAATTGAGCAACACTTGCATTGGCTATTCTTCTCGTTGCTCTAATTTCGTGTCCTATAGGCTAGTATCTCCTATCCACAACGATCACACTTCCATATACATTGGTTAGGAGATCTATACGCTTGATATAGGCAAATCAAGCCTTGTGCTTCAAAGGTTAAGTGTAATTTCCTTTTTCCTTCTTGTTCCTTTTATTCTTTGTATTCTCCTTGCTACTCCTAGAGTTGGAGGCTGCGGATTGGAGAAGGTTCTTCTCGGTGGAGAAGGTGGACTTCAAGCTACTTCAAGAAGGCTATTGCAACGGGAAGCTACTTTAGGAGGAAGGCTACTTCAAGGGAGAGCTTGAAGTTACTTCAAGAAGGCTGCTTCAAAGTTGGTGCAATTACTTCAAGGTGAATGCTGCTTGAAGGGTTTAGGGAAAGAATTGTAATTTTATGTAAAGTCCTTGCGAGGTAATAAAATTAAATTCTTTTAAAATCCCGGTTGGGTAAGCAATCGGGTAGTGGACTGACTACCTTAGTATTTGCTAAGGTAGGAACCACTCTAAATCCTTGTCCCCTTGTCCAATATTCTTGTGATTGGTTGTTTGAGTTAAATAATTGTTAAATTAACTTTAAAATCCTATTCACCCCCCCTCTAGTGGTTTTTCAATTGGTATCAGAGCAGGCTTCAAGGAGCTCTAATCGAGTCTTGAAGAATGAAGGGAGGTGATGCCTACAACTGCAAGCAAAGGAGCAGCTTGGACCAACCTTCAACAAGTTGTAATTGGTGCTTAGGAACAAGCCACAAAACAATTGGTTGCCCATGGAGAAAAAAGAAGGAAGAGGTACACAAAAATTGCCTTATTGCTACAACAAGTGAAGAAGAAGAAGAGGTAAGCCTTTTTTATTTACCTAAAGAAGATTTAATTGCTAGTCTTCAAGAAACGCATGACAAATATATTGAGTGCAAGAAGAAATTAAAGAAATCAAATAAAGAAAATAATGAGTTGTATGCTAAACTTCTTGCTCTTACATCTGAAAATGAAGATCTTAAAAAGGTCATTGAAGATCATAATATTAAGCTAAAATCAATAGAAGCAGATTGCAATCTTCTTTCTCTAGAAAAGATAAACTTGCAAACTCAAGTAAATGATCTTCAAAAACAACCCGTCTTGTGTACACATCTAGATTATGATACTATCATGAAAGAAAGAGATTTGTTATCATATAATCTAGAACAAGCAAAACTAGATATAAAGAAGAGAATGGATGAAATTGCTAAGTTACAACAAGAAGTTAGTAGTCTAAGTAATAATGGCATTCTTGATAAAATCTTAAATGATTCTTACCATCAAATTGGAAGAAGAGGACTAGGTTACAAGTCTAAAGGAAAATCTTATCAAAAACCTAGTTGGGGAAGAACACAAGTGTCAAAGAGTCAATCTATGTATGTACCTAAAGGCACAAATACATATGTACCCAAGAACAACCTAGAACAAAATCATAAAAAGAGATATGAGATTGATTCTATATGTTGTCATTACTGTTTGCACCTTGGACACTATTCTTTTTCATGTCCTTACAAGAAAAAGGATGTCGAGTTAGTATGGGTTCCAAAACCCCCAAACTAAAAGAACAAAATTAAGTTGAGATATGACCAAGGACTCTAGTTGCATATTTTTATGTCTATCTCAACTTAACTTAATGAGATAACAAATTAATTCAAGTATCTAAAACTTCTAAACTTGAAAATATACAATTATTTTAAATCTGCAAAGACAGATCTTTGAAATTTTTCCTTAATTAGAGTTCTCAAAGAATAAAGACTTAAAATATAATTAGTTGAGATTTGATCTAAATATTACTTTGATATTCATATGCTCTATCTCAACCAAGCTAAATTTTCAAATTGCATGATTGAATTGAAAATGAACTTTGTTTTTACTTGGAAGCAATTACTGAAAACAGTTCTGAAACAGTACAAAACTTTTCTCGGTCGAGACACTGTCGACCGAGAAGAACTGTCGGTCGAGAAATGGTCGACCGAGCAGGTTTCTGTTGTCAAGTCTGAAATAAATCTGCTGAACTTGTTTTCAATTAACCTAGCTTGCTATTAATTTGTTATTAATGACTGATTTTACATGCAAAACAAGAATAAATTTGAAGACCATCTTTGAAAACTTATAAACCTAAATGAGATTATTTTGGTTTATCCTTTAAATGGTTTAAAACTGAAAATCATGATTAGTTTAATCAAAATAAATTATTGTTTTATTATTGTTCACATGGTCTTTCCTAAAGTATTTCTTGGTGTATCTATATAGGAACCATGTGTATTGATAATTAGTCTAAATGATCATAATCATTGTATTTCATGAAATTATCATTATAATGAATGCTTCTATTGTTCTATCAAAATCATTGTGCCATACTCATTATGTTTCATTGGCTTGTTTAAAATAATCTTTAATTCCTATATACAAACCATGGATGGATAATATTCTTGATCATCGTCATTTAGCTTATATGAAGATTCTATTTTGCATAAATAAGTAAAATTTCATGGCAAAAATGCATCTTGACATAATAGATAATGATTGTTGTGTGAATGGATTGAAATAAATTAATAATGATGCTATGACAAGCCAAACAGTGTCTCTTAGAACAAAAATATTAATTTTTTATCTATTTGTTTGTTCTAAGAAATCACAAGCAAAATCTTGACTTTAAGATATTAATCTTGCTTCCAAGGATATATGTTTCTAAAGAATCCTATGATTCATCTGAAAATGAGGGTACAAGAAGAAATGGAATTAATATATATGTACCTATAGCAAAGCTTAGGAGACATCATTCAAAATGAATACAGTCTAGGAAAATCAAGGATAAAGACTTCATTGAGATGTCTATATTCAGGTTTTAATTGATAAAAATTCTTCATAATAGGTACAACTCAAAGTGCTTCAACTTGATATTTATTTAATAAAGTTACATGAAGATATTATACTTCACATATGAGTGTTCAAATTGGAAATCTGCAGAAATTGCCTCTTAGTTGAAATCAAGTTTGACCAAGGGGCGCTATGGTCGTAGTCAAGGTCGACCTAAAATAAGCTTGACAAAATGTTTATTTGTACATCATTTTACTGCACTTATTCTTAGTATATTGATTCAAAAGATATTCATCATATTTGAAAACATTATTGTGACCTTAGAATTCTTAAAATATCTTGACTATAAGATTAAGGGGGAGCTTACACAAACTATCTTGATTATAAGATTAAGGAGCTTACAAAACTTTGTAAACATTATTTGAAGTTTGTTATGACCTTAGTATTTTTAATATTAGTTATGAAAATAAAGGAATCTACAAATTTCATGAATGTGATATATATTTAATGGACTTCTGTAAACAAATTTGGGCTTAACATCCCATGTATTTGGTTAGAGATACATACATGTATTCTACTATAAGATTAAGAATTCTCATGTCATTTTTAGGGCTTAACATCCCTTGTAAAATGGGTGAGAAATTAATACACAAATGCCATGAACTTAAAAGGAACTCATATCATTTCAAGGCTTAACATCCTTTGCAAATGATTGAGAAATAAATTGTGGCTAAATTTAACATTAATTGGATTGCATTAATCCCTTGATTTTAAATTGAATATCTCTTTAAGGAGGAGCATAGCATACAATTAAGGGGGAGAAATAAAAAGTCATACTAAATGATTATCTTGGATACCTTTTTGAAATGACAATGGGGGAGAAATAATATAAAATCAAAAAACATAAAATAAAATGAGTTTCATAATATCTTGGCCAACATCCACTTGCAAAAACAAGAAAGGCTACAAAAGGTAAACTTTAGGTATGAAACTCATATGATTTATATTTCCTTATTTTATATTTAGGAAATGTTTGTCATCTTCAAAAAGGGGGAGATTGTTGGCTAAATTGGACATTATTATAATCTCCTTGTTTTGATGATGACAAACATTTCATTCCTGTGGTTTTAACGTGCTATTTGAGTATTTCAGGAACAAGCATATAAGGTGGTGGATAACAAAGACTTGGAAGAACAATTTGATGAAAACGCTTTATTTTCATGATTGTAAAAATGTAAAAGCTTGTACAAGTATATAATGTATAAGTAATTAGATACCATGTAAATCAAGCGTTTAGATCTTCCCTATCCACTCACAACACTTAGATAGGTCATTCCCCAAGATAGTATCACAATTGCACATTGATATACACACTTAGTAAATGAATACATTGAGTCAGTAATATTCTCGGTCGACAAATTGTCGATCGAGAAAATATCGGTCGACAAAAACTTCGACCGAGAAACTCTCGGTCGACAAAATCTTCGATCGAGAATAGACCCTACTAGCCGTTAGACCCAGCAGACAAGGCGGTTGGGAGTTGGAAATGAACGTTGTAAAGACTTGCTCCAGGAAGTCCCTCGGTCGACAAATCTTCGACTGAGAAGGACTCTCGGTCGACAAATCTTCGACCGAGAAGAGTTTTGTCTGCACTTTTTAGGGTCAATTAACTAGCCGTTGCAAATGCAATTAGTGGACACATAACGGCTAGTTGAGCACTAAGAACCCCCTAGAAAGTATCTAGAACGTCCTTAAGCACTTGTAGGTCATTTCTATAAATAGGACATGCCTTAGGACACCTAAAATCACTAATCTACACTTGTGATACACTTGAGCTTAAACTTGCAATTGTCAATCTATTTTGAGAAATTGAGCAACAGTTGCATTGGCTATTCTTCTCGTTTCTCTAATTTCGTGTCCTATAGGCTAGTATCTCCTATCCACAGCGATCACACTTCCATATACATTGGTTAGGAGATCTATACGCTTGATATAGGCAAATCAAGCCTTGTGCTTCAAAGGTTAAGTGTAATTTCCTTTTTCCTTCTTGTTCCTTTTATTCTTTGTATTCTCCTTGCTACTCCTAGAGTTGGAGGCTGCGGATTGGAGAAGGTTCTTCTCGGTGGAGAAGGTGGACTTCGAGCTACTTCAAGAAGGCTATTGCAACGGGAAGCTACTTTAGGAGGAAGGCTACTTCAAGGGGGAGCTTGAAGTTACTTCAAGAAGGCTGCTTCAAAGTTGGTGAAATTACTTCAAGGTGAAGGCTGCTTGAAGGGTTTAGGGAAAGAATTGTAATTTTATGTAAAGTCCTTGCGAGGTAATAAAATTAAATTCTTTCAAAATCCCGCTTGGGTAAGCAACCGGGTAGTGGACTGACTACCTTAGTATTTGCTAAGGTAGGAACCACTCTAAATCCTTGTCCCCTTGTCCAATATTCTTGTGATTGGTTGTTTGAGTTAAATAATTGTTAAATTAACTTTAAAACCCTATTCACCCCCCTCTAATGGTTTTTCAGCCCTTAGGCTCAGATATAAGTTTTTGTATTCCTTTTAAATTTAGGAGGATTTATCCAAATAATGAGTACATCAGAATCCAGATCCAGTTTATGTTCTCATTCTTTAGACACATATATCATATATCAAAATTTAACTAAGTGATCTATTAAATAAAATTTTTAGAATAAAACTTATTTAGACAACAAGAATTTAGATTTTAGATTTTAGATTTATATTACTCATGGTGAGTAATCATAAATTAGATCGACATACCTAATAAGAGTCTCACATCCAATCTCAATCATCTAGTAATCAAGATATATATTTAGATTTGGATTTAGAGTTTAAATCTAGATTTAATTCTAAATTTAAAAGAAGAGACAATTTCTAATAGAATAATATTAATGCATTAGTTAAATAAGACAAACTTTCTAAAGACTAGATTCAGATTCAAAATTTAGTACATGTTTAGTTTTCATTATTTAGTTTCAGTATAAGATAAGTTTAGATTCAGAATTCAATAAGTTTAGATTTAAGATAATTAAGTCACAGCCTTCACATAAAACATTGTATGATAAGTCATCATTCAGTTAGTCCCGGTATGATTTAGAGGTATCTATTGCCAATTCAGATGATTGTTTACTCCATTTAGCAGTACTTTGGTATCAATTCAGGATGTAGACACACCAATTTAGAGGCACCTCAATGTCATTTAGAGGCATGTAGTACCAATTTAGAGGTATTTTGATATCATTTTAGGTTGTAGATGCATTAATTCAGGAGGACTTATCATATAATGGTAGCCACACAAAAATAAAGATATATCAATTCGGTATAAGTTTACGGATTTCAGATCTTAGTTTAGCTTTTCAGTCATAGTATATTCATAAGGACGGGCGGGCCATTCCATGCATCGCCTCCCATGGAGGAGTCCTTCTGCCTTTTCCCACAGCTTTAGCTCAAGAGAGCATATCGCCGCTAATTCAATGTCGTTTACTCTAACCTAGATTTTCCTTTGTGCATGGATAGGGAAGAGATGTCTGTAGATACAAAACTTCAAGAGATAGTCATGACAAGAGGATACAGTTGTAACTTTGAGAAGTTTGATTAGTAGGGCGCCATCTACACAATCTGAGATATTAAGACAGAGTACAAGTTTTAGCATCATGTATTTAGGCTTTTTATACAATTTGATGTAACTACATTTCTTTTGCTGAGAACTTATGAGAAATTATATCATACATAGAATATAATGGTTCTTATATATCATTATTGTAATACATATCATGTTAGTAACACTCCCCAGTTTAAAAAAAAATTGCTTCCGCTTATGTGATAAGAAAACCAGGGTGTTACATAACTATGATGAGATAGAAAGATGATCAAAGGTTGAAAATTGACTTGCCATGTGTCAACTGCCAAAATCTACTTTTCCATGCACTATCGGAACTTCCATCGATTTGTCTCCAAGGATTTCCATCAATTTGTGCACTTGTGATATCATCAACTTGAATTTCCAAGAAAAACCATCGTTTTACATGATATACTTCACCATTTTACAAACTCTGATCCACCATCAGATTGTGTACTCTATAAGGAGAACCATCAATTCTCGAGCCACAAGAGAAAACCATTGGTTCCTCAACTATAAGGATAAACCACGAGACCCTCAACCCACATGGTGAAACCATCGGATCCTCAACATACATGGTGAAAGCATCGGTTCAAGCCCATAAGTGATAAACTATTGGTTCTCAACCTTGAAGGGAAAAAGTAAACATTTGATGGTGCATCCATGTATCTAAAGGTGAAACAATATCAAACATATTAAGAATACTTATGAGGAAGAACATGCATGTGTTAAAATTAGAAATAGATCCCTAGGAAAGAAAAAATTACATAAAGGTCCACAGAAGCATATGAATTATAAAACTTAAGCAAACAAAGTCCAAACTGGACCAAAATTGAATTATAACTTTGTTACCTGATATAAAAAAACATAACTTTAATTAAGAAACTAAGAACCCGATGGCATGTTTAAGCATAAAATTAGGTCAGAGTCTTACAAATATTTTGAATGTGGATAATCATAAAGGTAATAGGTAAAAGCAATATAAAAGAAAAAAATAAAAGTTGGAAGAGGAGAACATAATATTAAACACTCAAATTTTCCAAAATAGTGTATCAAAACAAATAGATTAGCCAAAGCATGCCAACTAAGGTCAGAGTGAATGCATCTGTAGAAAGAAGACCATGTCAAATCATATGGAAAAATCAATTTGTCATATATGAAAGACACCTACAAGATATCTGGTTAGATTAATTAAGGTGAATATGTAGATGGTCAATTTAATTTTCATTAGATGTTGCGGATGTTTGCCCTTTCGTTGATCTAAAACATTTGATGATGTTGTGGAATCTATATCTGAGCAAAAACTTAAGATGTGAGCTATAAGATCTTCAGAAGCAACTTCCAAAGAATTTGGTTGAGAGGTAGATATTATATCATATGAATGAGAAGCATCTAGTTCTAAACAAGTGTTAATTGGAAAAAGGTTTGGAGAAATTTACAGTGACCATTCATTCTTGTCTTACCTTCTTTGGGAAAACTAAATCATTGAGGAGTGAAGGAAAAGGAAAGGGACTTGGAAGTTGATAGTGGAGTGCAACATGTGTTCTTCGATGGTCAGCTAAATGTTGAGCCAATGAGTGATTGGGGATGCTATACTTGGTGGTGTTATCTTCTAGATGATTTTGGGAATGGCACAATTGGTTTATTATGTATCTTTGTCTGAATAGTGTTTCTACAACTATGGAGGTGATAAGGCATTTTCCTTGACTAAATTTGAAGGTCAGAAGGATATATTTTCAGCTACAGAGTTGATGAGATCTTCATCTACTTAGTTGAATTTTAATTCTCTAATTTAGGTGTCTTTGTAAAAATTTCAAACTAGGGTTATGATTTTCAATTCTTCTTCTTCTTCAATGTGTTCATTTTGGGGTTATGGTTTGTAGTATAGATGAAAGACCAAGAATTTTGACAAGGAGGGTTGTAGCAGAAAAAGATTGTGGATGCGAGAAGGCCATTACTATCAGAAACATTAGCGGGGTAAGACTAGTTGCAAATAGTGAAACTAAAACATGGACTAAGAAAACACTTTAGGTCCAAGGACGGAAGGTTTGGCCTTTCAGTAGTCAACTCGATCAATGTAATCTGTTGGCACATCAACTAAAATGGATTCACATGAGTTGGTAATCTTTGGGAAAGTTTCCTAGGTCCATAGATGGGCAAGAAGGTCACATAAGTAGAACTCGTCATATAGGCTGTCTTATACTAAAGACGAGTGAAAGGTACGACCACACCCATAAATTAAGGCCTCAAAACAGTGAAGGTCACTATCTATAGGGATAGATTTGCCTACCACCTTGTTGACGAGGTCATGGTAGAACATACGAGTCCGGAGTCACACAAATGTTTAGGTTAGGAATGTCAACACCATGAAGCATGATGTTGAGTTGTTTAGTGATTACGAGGATTGTCAAAGTTTTTGGCAGGGGTGGGAATCGGATCCGGGTTGAGAGGGTCCTATTTCGGGTCAGATGAAATACACTCAACCCGAACCCGACCCGAAAATAATTTCAGGTCATACTTCCTCGACCCGAACCCAAAATTACTATTTACGGGTTTGACCCGATGGACCCGGTGGACCCGAAAATACCATGTTATATCCAAACCCAAAAAATCTAAAAATACAAACTCGGAAAATCTGAAAATACAAACCCCAAAAACCTGAAAATAAAAACTCGTTAGACCCAAAATTGCTGCAGAATTTGTTAGTTGATTAGTATTTTACAAGCAAAGACTTGTATAAACTATATTATTTTTATGTTTGAATGTGTTTAAATTTTATATGGCTAAAATATGAAATATATATACATAATTTTGGGTCGATTGGGTTTTGCGGGTCGAGAATTGCAAACCCTGACCCAACCCGTAAATAATTTTGGGTTTTTCGGGTTCAGGTCATTTTGGATCGGGTCGAAAAAATCAAGATCCGAACCCGCTTTAGTCGGGTCGGGTCGAGTTTTGCCAGCCCTAATTTTTGGCTAGAGAGAGAAAGGTCAATTTAATGATCTTGGCACAATATCAATAAAACCCAGTACCAAATCTGGAGAAACCATGATTTTTCATTCAATACTACTTAATAAGTAAATGTAGTTTCCAATGTAATTTATTAGATGGCGATCAACAAACTTTTCATGGTAGCTTCATCATTCTGCCATTCTAGTCACCAGTTGAATTCAGTTGCAAATTAAGGGACAAGAAAAGAAACGAATATAACACACTATACCTAGATTAGCAACAATTATACCCCCTGAACTTTTACAATTCCAAAAGTAACATATTGGAGGTGATTGCACCATCCCTTTGGGCGCAATTAGTTGTACACTTAGTCAAAAACACTTTTAAGGTAATGCTCCCATCTTCTTTAGTGGAATCAAACTAGGCTAGGCTAGTTAGTCTAAATTGGTTTGAGTTGTACCAAACAGAATGGTATGCCTCAAACACGACGTACATGGTGTCACTCTAGTTTTATAATTTTTTTGTGCAACCAACCCAAAATCCCAACACTAATCCAGATTAATAAAATTCAGGGTTTGACCGTGTCTAGTTCAAATGTAATTTGAAATTCTAAATTTTCGTGAATATATAAATCTCTGCAAAAACAAACGAGATGTGATTGGCATAAATTAACTTGTTATTGCTCTAATATGCTTCTATTTTATTTTTGATAGGATTAGATGCACAGTGAAGAAAGATCCTTGTAGCGTAAGAAATTTTCAACTGATTGCAGAACTATATATCAACCAACAGATTCTGTATATAACAACGAAGTAAACTTGAGTGTGTACACCTTGCTCAAGTAATAATGGAAATGTATGTATAAGATATAGCGTAAACCAGGAATCACTTAATTGTGTATGATCTCTGCACGGCAAAGAAAGTCAATATGCGAACAAGAGGGATCACTTTAACCTACGCGCTTATCACGAACGGCGTCCCAGGTGCAGTTGCAATTGCTGCAGTAATGTTTCCGGTCGTTTTCTTTCATGGGCGACGCGCAGAGGTAACAGAAGCAGTGCCTGCACCTGAAACAAAACACAAAGTATACATAGCCATTTTCATCCAACAAGGTAATCCAGTAATGTTGCTATATTATTAGTGTTCAAGCCATGCTTCGTGACCGGAAAAAAAAGTATCCAATTCTTGCATATAACAATATGTTTCGTCTGCATTGAATCATTGCTATAACTGTAAACTGTGAGTGATGTCTAAGGTGTCACCAGAAAAAAAGCACTCCATTGCCTGAAATTGAATGCAGATAGCTGCAAGAGGTGGGAACTGAGCCCGGCTGTAACCAATTGAGGAAGGTGGAAAGCGGAAGAGAACATCTGGTGTAGGCTGCCAGCTGTTTTGTAAAAATATAACCTTCTCGGCTGAAAACCAAGAGACGCACAGCTTTCCTGACTAGTCTATGCCTAGATTAGTAAGGTATACTGCGTTCTTGGCAACATCTACCTAAAGTGTGCAGTGGAAGAAAAGTGGAAAAAGTAGAAACAGCTTCAACGTTCAGGACGAAATTAAAATGCTGCAAGAACAAAAGCTTCAAACCTATGCGAACCTTTTGCCTTTACGCGTTATCGAACAATCCATCTTAAATAATATAATATCGTCATAGCCATTCGTGTATATCATACGAATTGCGTTACTAAGTAACCAAAATTTTAGTAGCTGTTCGTGATTCGTGTTGTTGGGATGTATAAAATTTACGCGTATTGCATAAATTAGAATTACATTAAAAAAAATTGCGGTGCGAATCGGTGACCATGGAAAACGTCAACGGAAATCTCGTGAGACGGGTTTTGGGGAAGAGAAATGATGGACTGCATAGTAACTGAACCTGCAACGGATGAAGACGCATCCGTCGACCCGCTCGACGTAGAACCCGCATTTAGGGCACCGCTGCCACTGCTTATTCGCCGCCAACTTCCTCAGCCCCACGAGCGCCGCCGCCTCGTTGGAGTCCCGGCCGCACTCCTCGAACTCCGCGCAAGTGAGCGCTTTATGCCAAGGCGACCGGCACTGAACGCAGAGGACGCGTCTGCAATGCGGGCACTGTGCCTCCGTGACGAGCTCGGCCGGTCCATGTGCTGCCGCAGGGAGCACCAGTGCAGAGCAGTCGCTGTAGGGGCAGTATATGCCGCCCTCACCGGCCACGGAGGACTCGCACAGCGCCGCGCCCCACTTGTCGAAGACTTCCTGGGTTAGGATTGGACGGCAGTCGTCCGGAAGCAGGTACCCGGCCGTGGAGCACGATGGCTCAGGGCAAGGGATGCGGAACACAGCGCTTTCCTCGACCCTCGCGGCGATGTACTGGGCGATGCAATCCTGGCAGAACACGTGCGCGCACCCGCGGGTGTCGAGGAATCCCTCCGATGCTGGCTTATTCTCCATGCATATCCCGCAGTAGATTTCGGCGGAAGACCACGGCGACGAGGAGGATGGACCGGAATTCGGCCAGACGTCTGTTTGTCTGTCCGATTCTAGCCTCTCCGCTTCGTGTGCGCTGAGGAGTCGGAAAGAACCTGAAGGACAGTAGGGCACGGGGCAAAGGACGGCCGCTGATCCGTAGCCGTCAATAGTTAGGGCGCACATACTGAAGCAATCGAGGCACAGGGAGTGCTCGCAACCCTGAGCCGGCACGGGGTAGAACTGGGACGGGGACTTGGCCTCGCAGCAGAAATCGCATAGCGGCCCCATCGTTTTACCAAAGTCGGCCCCAATCACATATTCTTCTTCATGAACTTGGGCGCTAGCAGCCGGCCTCTTCCCTCTATGATCGCCGCCGACTCCCGGCACTGACGAGGTCCAAGCGGCTAGGTCGATTGAGATGTTGTCCTTCTTGGAAACGAGGGAAGACGCCTGTTCTAAGTCTTTTTCAACCGTGATTCCGTTGCCTATGGCCCCACCGGAATACTCTCCGGTCGTCCGCTTCCCCTCGCGTTGCTGCGGATACCAGTAGAATCTATCAACGGGCACCTGCTGGTCACCGCAGCCGTCAACATCGGTAGGAGGCTTCTCGTCACGCCTCGGTATCGGCAAATGCCACTGCTGGTGGGCGTTATTTGCCTCATTGGCCACCACCTGCCCGACACCGCCGAGGTTACCGGCCGGGGGGTCCTCTCCACGCTTGCCAAAGCAGAAAAAACGCAGCGCCTTGGACATCGGCACCCAAGAATGACAACGACGCGTGAACAACCAGGGGTCAAGGCCTAGGGTTTTTAAGACGGGACAAAAACAGAAACAATCTAGTTTTTATCAAGATAATTAGCGATGACTTAGTTTAGAATTTGTTGTCAGAATGACATAATTTGAATTTGAGAGGGTGGAAAAGAATGGAGGGCGACCAGGCCCCACGTGACTTCCTCTACTTGAAGACGCCACTGCTACGTGTTGCCGGCGTTGTGATGAAGTTTTCTATAATTTGATACCATGTACATTTGAATTGTCTTATTATAACTATTTGAATTTAGATATCACATATCTAAGCATAGAATAACACAATAATATTTATAGCATATTGTATCTAATATAGAATACATGTTTATATTTCTATATTTACTATAGACGGGTACAAATTTCGAATTCATATTTATGTATGAATCATGATAGTATATAACATTAGATCTGGAGTTGTTGGATCCAACATTATTATCTGAATATGATATGTCAAATTTTCTAAATTATAATATAAAATAGTAATAAATATTATACTATATACTATGTGCTATACTAATGAAAATTTATATGTTTCAACTAATAATATGTGTATCATATAAACTTTATACAAAAACATTCCACATTTTTTCATTTTTTTTCTTCTTAAAAAATCTAATGTATATATGTGCAAATGTTATCTAAATATTTAGTTTTATTTAAAATATGATACTATCAGATTTATATTGAATAATGGATACAAAAATATAAAATATTAGAAACCGATGCATTCTATTTTTAAAAAAATGGATGATATTTACATTTAAATATAATAAAAATGTATTCGTCATATAGATAAATATATAATTATAAAATTGATAACACTTAGCATATATACTAAATATAACCATATAGTATGTTTATACTCATTTAATTTATAAAACAAGAACAAAAATCACATTCACTAAGGGCACGTTTGATTAGTTGTATATGGACGTATTGGATTGTATTTTTATATCCTAAATAAAAAATCTACTTTGGTTTGTTATAGCCATAAAAATAACAAAGTCTCTGTACTCTAACGTAGTACCTAACTGCCGTAACGGTCGGGCGCCGTGTCGGTTTTCTCACGCCCCCATGTAACAAACTCTACCGTCCCATATTCTTATCATTTACAACCAAACCTATTATTTAATTTTGCAGAATCCTTGGAATGGGTCATTTTCATTTTTCTGCATTCTGTGAATACATGATTGACGATAATCCTGCTGATTCCTGCTATCCAAACATCCCCTAAATGTTGTTAATTTTATTTTTGCATGTGTATTATATTTATTTAAATATACACATATTTATTATTACAAAGCTTTAAATATTTATAGTAAAGATTAAAAAATATATAATTATATTCATATATTGCTAAATATGTCATTAGTTATTATATCCAATTCACAAATAGATAAAACAAGATAATTGTATTCATATCTTGCTCAATATAATAATTTTGCACAATTATAAAATATGATAATATATTATATTTCACAAACTAATTATACATCAAATAAATAATATAATATGAACATTATTGTTTTCCATTAAGTTCCATTAATTATCTAAAATAATTATTATTTAAATTCAGATAGAATGAGAATCGATTCTACATGGTAACAAAGTATATAATAGATAAATAAAACATTTTTTACAAAGCCAGAGACACATGCAAGCTTATCCTTAAACATACCACATGAAATGGCATTTTAAGGAGAGGCCACCACGTGCCTTACATTCTCCCCCCACCTACTCAAACTAGCTAATTATGGGAATAAGTTCCAAACTAGGCGTATTGGTAATTATTTTACTCAAATTAGGATTTTTTTTAAAGATTCGGGCATCAACATAATCAAAATTTAGAAACGTTTGTAGGTTGATTTTATATGTTACACTAAATGAATTTGACTTACATTTTTTCATAAATTTGTAATTTAAATTTATTTCTGATATCTTTCTTGCGAGCCTTGTATCACAGTTTGTCAGTTTCTTCATATAATTCTCTATGTAATTGTATTAAGAGATAATCAACAATTACAGAAATCAAAATCTAGTATAAAAAAGAAAAAAATGAAATAACAAGTAAAGAGTCACTAGTTTGACTTGCATCGATTTCCTTTTGAATAAAATTTTAAACTAAAGACCCATTTTGTCAAGATAGTTTTTCATGTGTATTTCAATGGAGAATATGGATAGATCAAAACAATGAATGTTCCAATGCTTGTTGTATTGATTACTTGTGAAAATAACTGACTTTATCATTTTACCAACATATGATGACAATTTCCTTTTGATATATTTTCCTTGACTTGCATTTGAGAGACCATTTATGTCATTTTGTGTACCAAATACGTTAGGGGAAAATCCACTTCCTTCACCCGTAAAGTGTTCTCCGTGATAAAAGTTTGTGTAAGAATCACTCTATATTTTTTATGATTTTAAGAAGAGTCCATGTTGGAGAACCAAATATATTTTAAAATATATTTTAAAAAATCTCTAAGGTAACCTTACACCCTCTATCCAATTAATGACATGTGTCACTACAATTAATCCAAACTAACAAATTTAATTGCCTCTACACATGTAGAAAGATAATTAAAAGGCGTAGTGTTCTCTTTTTCCAACCATGAGTAGTGAATGTAAACTTAAGAGAATCTAACTAGGAATCATTGGATGCTACAAAATAGTCATCATCTGAATAACTCACATATTTTAGATATATATTGAACTCAGAGAAAACATCCAAAATCTAAATAAAGCCCAAACGGGGGGTGAAAAACCCTACAAATCATAAAGCCTCATGCATGCCTAACTAAGGGGAGATTATATCTAGTATTTACTCGGTTTGAGGCACATTTGTCTATTAAAAATATTGACTATTTTCCCACTGTCTTAAGAACAAGACAAGGACACAATCTATACTACAAGTTTGAGGGGATTGACCTTTCTTAGTGTTCCTTGGCCGCTTGAATCTATTAGAAATAGGGGTGTCAAAACATCAAATTTGTGTTGGTTTTGAGTCAAAAAATCTTATCCGGTTTGTTTGACTGTCAAACCCAAACCCAGACCCAGACCCATATTTTACTCATATCTAAACCCAAAACCAAATCCAAACCTGAATTTGAAGGTGATTTTTTCAGAATAAAAATTCCTGATAGAAGTACCTACATAATTATAAATAATTTCATTATCACAAATAAACTACCAAAGAGTCAATAATTATACAATATTAATCAATTATAATATACTTTTTTAATTTTATTAGAGAAAACAATACCAACAATAGAACATTAATTCACCTAAACACAAGAAAATCTCATCACAAGTGCAACATCACATATATCATACTAAAACAACACATGTATCACATCAAAATTATTGCAACACCACCTAAATCATACTAAAATAACACATATTCAAATCAAAGTATAGCCCATCAAACCAATTGAGATGACTATTATCAACAAAAATAATATTTGTACCACATCATAAAAACATCTAAAAAAAGAATCATCTATGTTATCTAACACATAAATAAATTATAACACAACATGAATATCATAATACGATTAATTTTCACATCAAATAACTATAATTTGTTGCAATATCACATATATTATATCAAAGCAGCACATATATCACTTCAAAATGCAGCATCCATCCCATAAGTATATGTATATAAGTAACTATTTAGAACCCAGTTTTGTCCACTTTTCAAACCAGGAACCGACCCGATTTAGATTCGGACACATAATCCTAAACCCAAAACCGACCCAAAATGTCACAATTGACACCCGTACCTAATTTTTTCTGGGTCAGACACAGCTGGATTCACGGGTTTGAACAAATTTTGACAGCCCTAATTAGAAATACAATGAGTGTGCCATTTAGATACTTTATAATTTCTGAAATGAAGCAACAACGTTAATTTTATAATCTACTCATTGAAATCAAGACACCTGGAGTACTCAAGTGCCTGATCATGTAGCATCTCAATTGCAACATTGTTCTCCTTTGTTAACCCTTCTTTAAGTTTTACACTTAGTTTGATTGAGGATGTTATGCTTAGACATTGGTGTTCATCGAGGATATTAGATATTGACATTAAGTAAGAGGACATGACAAATATAAGGGTGTTTATTTAGTGAGAAGTAAACATTAAGGATTCTGGTGTTTTACATATAACCATGTTGTAAAATGGTATGCAATGTCTTTTATACAACAAAATGAAAACCTTGATAGTATTATCTAGTCCTATGTAATATAGAAATGATCGAGCATTGTATTTATGTTGCAATTAGGCGGTGGACACACGATTAATGAAGATTTAAATCTTCCTAAATTCATTGGTCGCCAAGAGTTATTTGATTTTATTAAATCCTTATTATTGATGTACATTAAAAAAAATCCCCATTCAATCTCTTAGTATGCACTCATTCATGCGAACTCTAATAGATGATGTAATCACTCAATCCTTGATATTTTTAATTATTGGTGTTGAATTTATAATATATATTTATTCGCATCCTGTGTACCATTGCAAGGATACACTAAGGTCATGTTTGGTTTGCAGGAAAGGATTAACATGGGATGAAGAATGGAAAGGATAACAAGGTTTATGGATGGTATGGGATATTTGTTCTCCTATTCCATGTTTGGATGCAACCAAGCATAGGATAAGCATTGGATTCTAATATCATATTCATATATCACTACCACATTTTTAGCCAATAACGTCGCTGCTTGTAGGGTCAGTTTTTCTAAATAACCGACCTTATATGTCTACAAAAAATGCGGGCACCACTTAAGACCTCTTGGGCCAGTTTTCTTAAAAAAATCGATCTTGTAGTGTAACTCTATAGGGTCGGTTTTCCAAATAACCGACCTTATATGTCTATAAAAAATACAAGCACCACTTAAGGCCATTTGGGTCAGTTTTCTTAAAATAACCGACCTTGTAGTGTATCTCTATAGGGTCGATTTTCATAAAATAAGCGACCTTATGGGCAATGGGATTAGAAAGCCCATTACAGTTTCCTGCGGAAAAAATTTGCTCGATTTTGGCTTCACACCTCGATCTATAGGGTCAATTTTTCCAAATAACTAACCTTATATGTCTTCAAAAAATGCGGGCACCATTTAAGACCTCTTGGGTTGGTTTTCTTAAAAAATTGACTTTACAAGACCTCTGATAGTATTTTCTCGATCTATAGGGCCGATTTTTTCCTTATAACTGACCTTGTAGGGATTCTCGATCGAAAAAATTCTCGACCGAGTTGAATTTTAAATCCATTTTCTTTTCGTGCATGTATAAGTACCTCTAGGGTCGGTTTTTTTCCTTTTAACCAACCTTGTAGGTCTCCTCAATCGAAAAAATTGTCGACCAAGTTGATTTTTGGATCTCATTTTTCCTTCGTGTGTGTATAATTACCTCTAGGGTCAGTTGTTTCCTTTTAACCGACCTTATAGGTCCCCTCGATCGACAAAATTGTCAACCGAATTGAATTTTAGATCCAGTTTTCCTTCGCGCATGTATAAGCACCTCCAGGGTCGGTTTTTTTTCCTTTTAACTGACCCTAGAGGTCCCCTCGGTCGACGAATTTCTCGATCAAAGTTCGCTCGATCGACAAAATTCTCAACCGAGTTTGAGTTTGGGTGTTTAGGGTTTTGGATCCAGATTTCCTTCGTGCGTGTATAAGTACCTCTAGGCACTACTACAGAACCGACCTTTGGTGTCGGTTATTTAAGGCCTTTGGTGTTGGTTAAAAAGTGACACCTATGTAGGCGACACTAAAAGCTGAACCCTTAGGTGTCGGTTTTATCGGTTTTAAAACCGCCGCCAAAACCCTTTGCGCCACCCAAAACGTGCCAGCAGGGGCACTATAGGTGTCAGTTATTAGTGGGAAAACCGATTACAGAACCCTTCGCGACACAAAAAGGGCAGCAACAGGGGCACTATAGGCGTCGGTTATTAGTGGGAAAACTCACGTCAGAACCCTTCGCGTCACAAAAAGGGCGCCAGTAGGGGCACTATAGGCGTCGGTTATTAGTAGGGCAATCGACGCCCAAACCCTTCGCAACACAAAAGGGCGCCATCTAGGACACCATCGACGTCGGTTTCTTAGTAATAACCGACGCCATATCACCTGCCGCCACGGCCATGCTGGCCAGCGTGGTCGTGTTGTCTAGCCACATTAGACGTCGGTTTTTTGCTATTAACCGACGCTGTAAGCCTTTGTTGTCGATTTTCAACTAATAACCAAAGCCTATGTTTTGATTTTTTTTCTTATCAGTTTGTAGGTCTGCTGTGGCTGGCCGCAGGATAAAGAAACCTATAGTTTAGTGGAACTGAACTGTAGGTTTACGACATCCATTGATATTAGCCAACAACAGGCCACAAACCTGCAAATTTAACAAGATTCACACACATGTATAAATAGGCCACAAACCTGCAGTTCCTTTCATTTTCACATTCACACATGTAGAAACATTCAAACACATATAGAAAATTCATGTAGCAACCTGCAGTTCCTTTCATTTTCACATTCACACATGCACATGCAGAAACATTCATGTAGCGACCTACAGTTCCTTTTATTTTCACATTCACACATGTATAAATATTCAGACACATGTAGAAACATTCACACATATGACAATTCAGAAAAAATCATTTACAAAATATCATTGTTTAGTCATTATTGCTATCAACATCCCAATTATATTTTAAAACCCCCACTACTTGTATGGATTTTGCCCATTCTTCTCTTATATCATTTAATTCTTCCGTCGTATAGGAAGCATGTACATCTGATAAGGCCTTACCTATAATGTGGTCAGTTTTAAACACCTGCAAAGAGAATGATGTATAAGAGAATGATGTATATATAATTAATAATATATAAATAAGATTGATATATTTCATATTATCTAATGAGACTATATAATACCTCAGGTATGGTATCGATGTCCACTGTGGAATATTTGATAATCATGTGCATAAATCACATCACATAGTATGCACATGCCCAACTGTTGTCTTGTGTAGCACTCTATAAATTGAAACATACAAAATATTAAAAAATACAACTAAGCACAATTCACATAAATAATATATACATTGGAGTCGGGAACTTACTTTCACATTCTCCCAAATTATTGGCTGGTTTTTTTTTTCGGGGACCTTTCCTCCAGCCTTTTTGAACTCATGTAAACCCCTACATGTTAATGTAACACAGTAAATTACATAATTAAATAGTAATGTAATAACATATGTCAACATATATAAAATGAAATATTTCTCACCGGAATAATGCCATTTTCATTACATGTCCATATTTTGGATTTAATTTAGTCCCCTTAGGATCTAGATAATAGACAGTGAATGTCCCAGGGACAATAACTAGTAACTCCCAATGCATACCCCTAGAAGTAAAAAAGTTAAAAATTAATAACTCGAAATCCATAATAAAAATGTAATTTTCTTAAGTCCAAATTATAAGCAAAGTAAACTTACTCCACATTGAATGGAGCTATTATCACCGTCTTCTTATTTTGACCAAAATTTATAAAAGCATCACAACAGTATTGTTGAACTGACGTAGGGTCTTTAGCTACTAGACTAATGAAAGATGGAATAAAAAATCTTACATGTTCAAATGAAAAATCTGCAAATATATTGTCTAAGTAGTTGCAAAACATGTATTACGTATACATTAATATATAAGAAATCAGATCACCGGATCCTACATAAGGCATATGGATGTATAAACAAGATCTTACCTTATCTATAGCTCTATCATAGATGTATTCAGCCAATCATAGAGAAACAACTCCAAAATATCTTATATAAATAGTTTGGTTTCGTATGATTGACCTGCAGCATCCACATCTATAGAAACATTTATAGGGCAATTTATATCATGTTTTCCTAACCATACTGCCATACCCCTACAATTAGGACCTAACGGGGTAGGCAGGTCCTATGGAACCCAACTTGGTAATGTAGGAGGTGGAGGGGGAGGCCTAGATGCGCTGGGTGTC
This sequence comes from Alisma plantago-aquatica, assembly GCA_963693085.1. NCBI lineage: Eukaryota > Viridiplantae > Streptophyta > Magnoliopsida > Alismatales > Alismataceae > Alisma > Alisma plantago-aquatica. Next base: position 400,427,291 of record OY856414.1, on the reverse strand, counting down.
TTCGTTTTAACCTGTATATATAATTTCAGATCAATTGACCTCATATATACACACTAACAATTTAACGTAATGTAAATTTACCATACAATTTATGTATAGATGACATCCGCTTTGGGCCACAATATCACTCCACCTTCTGCCTCACCAAGCATTTCACAATTTGGGTGGGCATATGGCAATTGAAGATCTATCCAATTGGGGAATATACGTAGCAGGCTCACACGAACCCAACAATTCGGTAATGGAGACCCATGAAACATTTCCCCTGGAAGGGATGGGTAAGTCGAGGCCTCTGCAATGACATATTCGTTACTTTTTAGACGGCATGGCTTCAACCCCTATACATTTACATAAAGAATGTTATATACATATATACATATCATCTTGAAAAGACTAGCTATTATTCCATAAAAATACTTAAAATGGATGTGCTATGTGGTGAGTCTATAGGATTACTCCCAACCTTTGTTGTAGGAGTAGAGCGGGACACCATAGGTACTATCTGAGTGGCAGTATAAGATGCCTGCCACTTCACCATTGCTTCTTGAATTCTCCTTTCAATTAACACATCTACCTATACATGGATAAATGAAATGTTAGCTTCTAATTATTAAATTCCCTTTAACAGTAACATTCTAAAAAAAGAATAGGTTACCTCTTCTTGTGAAATTCCCACTTTTGGGACATGTTTGCCCTGGGATGGCCCAAAGAACACTTTGATGCCCACACCAGCGCCTACACCCCTAACACGTCCAGGATGCTCTGGGTTACCCAAAGCAACTGTCAATTCATCCATTGTGCCCTCAGGGATGAACTTGCCTTGTTTCCTCAGCTCGTGCAGCTCCCGCAAATTGCCATCAATAGAAATTAGTAAGTAAGTAACACCACAAATAATCAATATTCGAACGATTTCTCTAAGAGTTATATTTTACCATTTTTATAGCCGCCTCAGAAGTTGCGGGCTTCTTTATTTCTCCCTTCTTGTTTTGCCTCCCAGCTATCCCGACATCATGGTGGGGCAGAGGTGTGGTACCTATAGTAGAGGACTCCTGAGTAGCAGCAGACTGAGCAGTACACTCAGCCTGTAGTCTTTGGCGAATGCCTGCATAGCCCTTTGGACCCATTGTGTGGTCATGCACATTCAGTGCATGCCTTGCTCTTTGCACCTCACTGATAGCCTAGTTAGTATGACATTGATTTGGTTAGTAACACTAAAGGTTAATCTCAACGTATATTAATTAAATAGGTAGTAACACCTAATACCTTGAATTCATCAGTGTTTCTTAGAGCAACAAACACATCCCATTCTTCTTGGTCCAGGAAATTCCATTGTTCAGTGGATGACTTCTTCCTCTTCTCACCATCTTTTATGTATTCTCAAGTGAGATTTGTCCTATAGTTCCTTAGGACCCTCCCATAGAGTTGCATCACACATTTACGATGCAACTTTTCATCCAACACAAATATACACTACAAAATAGAATTGATATTAACTAGTATCCAAAAAATTAGTAATCTATAAAATAGAATTGCAAATAATAATAACTCATGCATAAATCCTTCCATATTAAGTCTTTCTTCCCCTTAGGAGCTTTATTCCAAGAATCTATCTTACAACCACAATGTCCACGAGTAACATACCCAATATATGAAACAAATGAATTGTTGTTCACTCCAATTGCATTTCCTGCATTATCAAAATCCACAACCAATTTGGATCCATTGCCCCTTAGCACTATTAACTTCTTCATCATAGTGATGCCCCTTCTCTTGTCAACCTTTTGGTACTACTCATCAAGTGCCTCAAGTGCTTCATAGGGTACATGTGCATCATCAACCTAAAATTTGACAAAATAAACACTTGACAAAATAAACACACTTACAGGATATAACTATAAATGGACATATAGATAGAAATATATGATGTATTTTTAAAACTTACATTGTGAGGCGGAGCATTGGTATCCTCACCATGCTCATTATGGACATCATGGTCATCATGCCCATGCTCAGCCATCTGAAAATTTCATTAAAAATCAAACATTTAGCATTTGACATAACTAGAAGATAATGAAATATTGAAAAATGAAATAGTGTATGGTTCACATATACAAATGAAACATTGAAAAATGAAACATATAAAAAAATATAAACATGCATGCCTCTAATATTGCGATCGTTTATCAATTAACAATCCTTCATTGTGATCTCCACGCACATACAAGACATCATTAGCTTCAATATTTTGTGGTGTTGGCAACCCAACTAAAAATGGACTGGAGTCATCATACATATCATAGTACTCTTCTTCATCTATAGGATCTTCAATGAACTATCTTTTACCATGAACAACAACTGACCATTTATCATTTGTAGGATCATCAATATAAAATACTTGTTTCACTTATGACGCCAATATGAATGGTTCACCCTTCTCGCCAATCTTTTCAAGGTTCACTAAAGTGAAACCCAATTCATCCACTATAACTCCTTTGGTGTTATCAACCCAATTACATTTGAAGAGCGGAATTCTAAAATCTATGTAGTCAAACTCCCATATGTATTTAATGACACCGTAATATGACGTTTTAGCTTCACGTGGATTCTTATCCTTTGCACTTGCAAAAAACATAGTCGACGCTTGAAGGGTGACCCCAATGTTTTGGATGACACTCTTATCATCTTGGCGCTTTGTGTAATATGTGAATCCATTAATGCCATACCCTTCATAAGACATAACATTCAATTTTAGTTTAAAAGGCGAGGCATTTATAGTTTCAGTAATATCATCTGGTGTTTGAGATAGTTGATGTAAGACTTTATCTTCAAACCACTTAATAAATGTCTTGTTATGCAATCTAGCAAGCCACATTGAATTGGCTCGAGGATATTGTCTCTTGATTAAATTGGTATGTTCCTCAATATAAACACTCACTTCATCCATGTTGTGTAAAATATACAAGTGACCTTGTTCCAACTGCTCATGGCTGATTACTTTCACCCGTGATCCCAAAATTCCTTTTCCAAATTGCTCCTCAATATTCTTGTCATTACCAGGAGTGTCATTACCACTTAGAAATTCATTGCAAAAATCCATAACCTCTCTCGCCACATAACCCTCAATAATACTCCCTTCAGGATGATAACGGTTTCGAACATCACTTTTAAAAACGCTCATGTATCGTTTAAAGGGATACATCCAATGCAAGAAAATTGGTCCCAACATTTTCACTGCCCTAGTCAAGTGGACAACAAGATTTACCATGATATCAAAGAACGAAGGAAAGAAATACATCTCAAGATGACATAAGGTAACAACCACTTCTCTTTGCAAAGTATCGAGAGTATCAGAGTCAATAACTTTACTGCACAGACTGTTGAAAAAGAAACAAAGTCTGGTGATTACAAATCTTACATGCTTCGGAAATATAGATCGAATTCCCACAGACAATATTTGTTGCATTAGAGTGTGACAATCATGAGATTTAAGACCTATCAACTTCAGATCTTTCATTGATACCAATCTACGAATGTTGGATGAGTAACCCTATGGCACCTTAACATTTACCAAGCATTCACAAAAAGCTTTCTTCTCCTTTCTAGACAACGTGTAACAAGCGAGAGATAAGTATGTTCTCTGATTTCCCATTTCACATAATTCTATTAATTCCGACCTTATTCCCATTTCACATAGGTCCAGTATGGATTTTATCCCATCTTTAGTCTTACTCGGTATATTCAACAGAGTACCAATGATGCTATCACAAACATTTTTCTCAACGTGCATGACATCGGTACAATGCCTGACTGTCAAAGAACTCCAATAAGGAAGATCCTAAAATATTGACTTCTTGAATAAAGATTTGTCACTCTGTGTGGCCATAGTACATTGTGATCTCTTACCAAATTCATTGACAAAGTCTTTTACTCTTTCATAAATAACCTCCCCCGGTATAGGTTTAGGTGCACTCCGTTCCTCATTCCATCCATTGAATGCTTTGCGCTTCTTACGATACAGATGGAATTTTGGAAGAAACCTTTGATGACCAAGATATAAAGTCTTGCCGCCATGTTTTAGTCTTGTTGAATCAGTGTTCTCTTCACATATAGGACACACTTTATCTCCTTTGACACTATATCCAAACAAATTCCCATATGCTGGAAAGTCATTAATAGTGCAAAACAACATAGCGTGCAAACAAAATGTCTCTCTTCGTGAAGCATCATAGGTCATCACACCTTCACCCCAGAGTTTTTTAAGTCATCAATCAGAGGTTCAAGATAAACATCGATATCATTTCCAGGTTGTTTAGGGCCCGATATCAACAACGACAACATAACATACTTATTTTTCATACATAGCCAGGGAGGAAGATTGTATATAACAAGCATGACTGGCCAAGTACTATGTTGGTTGCTCAATGTCCCGTACAGATTCATCCCATCTGTACAAAGCCCAAGTCTTATATTCCTGACTTCTTCACTAAATTTAGGGTACAATAGATCAATTTTCTTCCATTGTGGGGATTCAGATGCATGTCGTAGAATCCCATCATTATTTTTCTTAACATCTGCATGCCACCTCAAATTCTTTGCATCTATCAAATTGGAAAACACACATTGAACCGTGATTTTATAGGTAGATACCACATCACCTTGGCAGGAGAACCAGTTTTGGACTCCCCCAAAGTCGTCAATTTATACCGTGACGCACCACATTTTGGACAATCTTTCAAATCCACATAGTTCTTTTGAAATAATACACAATCATTTGGGCATGCATGTATCTTCTTGGCCTCCATTCCCATTGGGCACAACAATTCCTTTACTTGGTATGTTGAGATTGGCATGTCGTTTCCTTCAGGAAGCATTTCTTTCAACAAAGACAACAATGACATGAAGCTTTTATCGCTCCATCTAGTATTAGCTTTCATCTTATACAATCTCAGCACGGCGCTAAGCTTCATAAACTTAGTACAACCTATGTATAACATTATCTCAGCATTGTGCACAATGTTTCTAAACATGGGAGGTGGATCGGTTTTGGTGTGCTACCCCACAACTATCCAGCATCGCATCAACGATGTTTATTGGAACTGGTTCGTTCACATCTACGTCATCCGAGGCAATTTCTTCTTCCACACAAGCACTGCTATCGACATCCACTGGTTTCAGGTTTGAAATCTCTCCATATCAGTGCCATTCTGTATAGCCTTGTACAATCCCGTTGCACATGACATGACTTTTGATTTCATCACTAGTGATGACTTTCAAGTTGTTACCGCAATGCCTACATAGACAGTAGAACCTATCTCCAGGTTGTTTCCTATGTTCCTCGACATATCTAATAAATTGATCAAGACCAGAAATAAACTCTAGGGTGTAGTAATTGCAAATGGACATCCATGATCTATCCATTCTATGATCAAAGAGAAAATAAGTATATATTACAACAAGATTAGGGTCTAGGGTTAACAGATTAGAGTTGAAGCATGGTTAAAACTTTAGGGTTTAAGGTCTTATATGTAATTAAGATTGACTCCTATTGAGTAAATCTTGGATGGATTTCTAGGCCAACAAATACATGTGCTGTCATTGTTATATATAATAAATTTGTACCACCTATCCCATTCTTGAACACCTAATCTCACTAGTAAGTGTATAATGTATATTGGGTTTTCAAGAAAATTTCGGCAACATTTCCCGCTGTTCTACAAGTACATATATACTTAGAGAACAAATGGGGAAATGCTATCGAAATTTTCTTGAAAACCCAATACATATTATACACTTACATCCTAAGTGAGAATAGGTGTTCAAGAACAGTCCCAAACCGGGGACTATCCAAGATTTACTCCTATTGGGTAAATCTTGGATGGGTTTCTAGGCCAACAAATACATGTGTTGTCATTCTTATATATAATAAATGTGTACCACCTATCCCATTATTGAACACCTAATCTCACTAGTAAGTGTATAATGTGTATTAGGTTTTTAAGAAAATTTCGACAGCATTTCCCCATTGTTCTCCAAGTACATATGTACTTAGAGAACAAATAGAGAAATGCTACTGAATTTTTTTTGAAAACCCAATACACATTATACACTTACATCCTAAGTGAGATTAGGTGTTCAAGAACAGTCCCAAATTGGGGACTATCCAAGATTTACTCATAATGAGTAAATCTTGGTCGGGTTTCTAGGCCAACAAATACATGTATGTTGTCATTCTTATACCTACAATCTTAGTTTCATCATTCATATCCTAAGTTTTGTGTAACATCATTTAATCATGCTTGTCAGTAAATACTAAATAGTAAATAAACCATGATTCCATATATCAAAGATTTGAATCAGGGGGTGATGTAGCCCTATTTTAGGGCTCCATCCTGTGCCATTTTGTACTTAAATCACATCTAAACATGTTAGATTACAAGATTTTTCCCCTAATGTGTTTATCATTGCCAAATGCACTTATGATGTTCTTTGCACTATTTTCAGGTACTTGGACCATGCCTTATATGGAAGAGAGAGAAAGAAGGAGTTCTAGGGCTCTTCCACTCATGGGGAGGTCCAAAGGAGGCCCAAAAATCTCCCTCAACCTACCTCCAATGGCCAAGAGTCGTCACCAAGCAAAGATATCCAAGAATGATGAAGTTTAAAGGATAATCAAGTGGTGCAAGCCTCACCACGGCCATGGGAACTTCCCACGGTCGTGCGAATTTATGACAAAGAACCAACATTTCAACAGGGTTTTTCGCCAAGTCGCCACGACCATGGCCATCTTCCACGACCATGGCCAATGAAGAACAAAATGACTGTGATGCTGCTCCATGGCTGTGGAGCAACATCACGGTCATTTTGTTCTTCATTGGCCACGGTCGTGGCGACTTGGGGAAAAACCCTGTTGAAATGTTGGTTCTTGGTCATAAATTCACACGAATGTGGGAAGTGCCCACGACCACATCCCCCTCCTCCAAAACAGCTGTGTGACCCAACACGATCGTGTTGCCACTCACCCACCACGAATGTGGCACTTCGCCACTGCCGTGGCCACCAACATAGCTTACCACCAACCCCATACCACGACCGTATTCTTACCCCACGATAGTCCTATACTACCCTCACCAGAGTCATGGAACACCAACACAACCATGGTGACCAACCTACCCTACCATTTCCACCACATATCCACCTCAAATCCACTCCATTTCAGCATTATCATTAGAGCTTCATATATCAACATACATACTAGGTCATATTTCAAGTCAAGATTTAGGCATTTAATCACCTTAGGGCGCATACATGATTCACAAGGTATTTGGGTGCACAAAGAATAATATAAGTTACTGATTTAGGAGTTCACATTATCATTTTAGAAATAGAAGACCCACATGTGAGTTAAGTTTGAGATTTAACATCAATGTATCTTTAACACGCATGTTTCAAGGTTCAAAGCACATATTCAAATCAAATTAGGATGCTAGAATGGACAAGTTGAATCTTATTCCAACATGCATCAAAATTTACTGAATTAGGTCAAGCATGAGGATTAGAAGCAAAAATATATGCAAGTACAAGATTTGATTCAAAATGAAGCCTAATGTCACATTGGGAGAGTGAGATTATACCTGACTTGAATGCTGAAGAACAAATATATGCAAGTCAACAACGCAAATGGATGACACATCAACTCAATTTAGTTCAAGAGCACAAGTGCAATCAACACAATTATGTTATAATGAATTAATTAGGTGTCAATAAGCATAAATTTTAGTGAGAAACTCTTAGTCCATGCTACTACAAATGGGAAATCAGAAAATATGCTGCATCTGTAACTTTAATTGCAAAAATACAATCTAAGTCCACTAATGACAAAAATTACCCTAATGACAAAAGGGCCAGCCAATGGTGGTCAAGCAGGAGTAGGGTACCTTGAGGGCAGAGGAAGAAGAGGAGGAAGAAGGCCTTCGTGGCAGCGCCGGCAACAAATAGGTGTGCAAGAGCTATGGTCGGAGTAGCGACCTGGAGAGTAGGGAGCAGAGCAGGGAGTAGCAGAGCCGCAGTCTGGAGAGCAGTGGTCGCAGCACCAGCAAGCGGCGACAGTAGAGGAAAACGGTGAGTGGCGGCAGTGATGGTGACCAGAGCACCAACAAATGACAGTAGGAGAGTTGTGACCTGGAGAGCAGCGGCCGGAGCACCAGCAAGCGGCGGCTGTAGAGGCGAGCGGTGAGCGGCGGCGACGATGGTGACCAGAGCACCAACAAATGGTGACGGAGGAAGAGGCGGAGAGCACAGGAGCAGCGGGCGGTAGTGAGCATAGGAATCGCCGGACCCAACCCTCAATCGAGAATGAATGAAACAGAGAAAGGGGAAGAGTCTAGCTCACGCGGGTGTTGTTAAGTTAACAATAGGCGTTGGTTATTAGAACTAACCGATGCCTAAAACTATAGGCGTCAGTTACCAACAAGAAATCGACACTGTTGTTAGTTGATAGTCGTCAGTTCCAACTAGAAAAACTGACGTCTATCTATATATGCCGACAAAAATAAATGTTCTCGAATTATGACTATAGTCGTCGGTTTCCGTATAAAAACTAACGCTAAAGGGAGGTGAAAATTTTTGCGGTTAAGCACGCGACAACACATCGACATCGGTAATTATAAGATAACTGACGATAAAAATTGGTCAAATTTCTATCTTGTGGAAAACCTTTCGTCGTCAGTTTCTTTGTCAAAAATTGACACTGTATGTTAAATTTTAGAGGTAATTATTTTCACTGGAAAATTTGGATTTGGCAGTAAATTTTCGGCGTCGATTGCTTATTAAGAAACCGATTCTAAATAAAAATGATACCCACGTCTGGTCACCCTTCACAGATACATGTCGGTTATTTTACTTAACTGACGTTGTATGGATTAGGCATCAATTTTTGTATACAACCAACGCCTGTAAATGTGACATTTTAAGTCATTTCTGTAGTAGTGTGGGTCGGTTTTTTCCATTTAACCGACCCTAGAGGTCCCCTCGGTCATCGAAATTCTCAGCTGAGGTTCCCTCGGTCGATGAAATTCTCGACCGAGTTGGAGTTTGAGTGTTTTTAATTAATCCGACATAGGCACCGCTTATCTCTTGGGTCGCTTTTTTTTTTAACCGACCCTATAGGTCGGGCGTGGGGATATACTAGATCATTTTCACTACCGAGACCTACTATTTCACTCTCTCCCGCGCCCCCAATGCTCCACTGCCGCTGAGACCTTGTTGCCACACCGTCGAGACGTCGTTGTCGCACCACCGAGACCTCATTTCCGCACCGCTGAGACCTCTTTGCCGCACCGCCGAGACCTCATTGCTGCACCGCCGATACCTTGTTGTCACACCACACCGCACCACATCTGGTCGTCACCTCTTCCACACTTCCAGAAAGGTCACCGCCTCTTCCACGAAGGTCGTCGCCGCTTCCAAGTAAGACTTTCTAGAGCTAAGACTGTTTATATAGGTCTATCTATGCCCGCTGTGGTACCACCACCATGACCAAGGTAGCGTCCATGTCCACTCTCGGTCGATAATTCGTCGACCGAGAGTCCACCTACGCAACTTTAACTGGAGAGTTATGTTTTTTTCTATTTTATATGATTGGTAACCCAACCAATAATAAAAACATATATTTTTTATATATAATTATTATATAAATTCTAGAAATTAATATGAGATTAGACATGTGTACTCCCAGATTGACACTTTAGGGTTTATAGATGAGATCATCAATGCATGATATTTAACATAATATATAAATATGACAATAATACATTTATACATGTATCAACTTAGAAACCCCTTCAAAATTTACTCATTAGGAGGAAATTTTGGATAGTCCCTGGTCTGGGACTGTCTTTGGATATTTAATATCACTTAGGATGTAACTGTATAATGTATGTTTAGTTTAAAAAAAAATTAATAGTATTTCCTCATTTGTTCTCTGGATACATATGTGGGTGGTTATTTGCCATTTACATCGATGTAGTTGGAGAACTTAGGGGAAATACTGTTGAAATTTTCTTCAAAACTAAACATACATTATACAGTTACTAGTGAGATTAAATATTCAAAAATGGGATAGGTGGTACACTTTAGTATAAAATTAATTAACTTTCTATCAATAAAAACTTACAGCTTATAGTATCAATATTAAACGCTTAGTTTTATAATTAATTTTAATGTGATATAGAAAATGGATCGAAGTTGGATGTCTATCAAGAATCATTGCAGTCCAGAGTTTGCCAAAGGTCTTGATGAATTTATCAGATTTACTGAGGAACATAGGAAACTACCTATAGATAGGTTATATTGTCCATGTAGAAATTGTGGTAACAATAAAGTTGATACTGCTGAGGAAATTAAGAATCACGTCAAATGCAATGGGATCATACAAGGTTATAATGAATGGTATTGGAATGGAGAGAAATTTAATTATGGATCAGAAAATGTCGATACTAATAGTTGTGGCATAGAAGATATAGATAATAATGATAATGTCAATGATGAATTGATTCAGGATGACCCCATTCAGGATGATATGGTTGATGAGATGTTATGTAGTTGTCAGGACAATGTCATTGATCCACCTTCTTTATTTGCAAACATTGTCCCTGATGCTAAAAAATCATTATATAAGGGTTGTACTAAGTTCACGAGGTTGAGTGTTGTGATGCGATTATATACTCTTAAAGCTCGAAACTGATGGAGCGATAAGAGTTTCACTTCACTGTTGTCTTTGTTAAAGGAAATGCTTCCTGCAGGCAATGAGCTTCCGATTTCAACATATCAAACAAAGAAAATAATGTGCCCAATGGGAATGGAGGCTAAGAAGATTCATGAATGTCCAAATTATTATGTGTTATTTTAGAAGGACTATAGTAATTTGATAAATTTTCCAAAATGTGGTGCGTCAAGGTATAAGACCACAAATTCAACTAAGGCTAAAAATGTCTCTCCTGCCAAGGTGATGTGGTATCTACCAATAATACCACGATTTCAATGCTTATTTGTTAATACAGAAGATGCAAAAAAGTTGTCTTGGCACGGGGAGTTAAAGGGCAATGATGATGACATCCTACAACATGCATCTGATTCACCACAATGGAAGAAAATTGATTTATTATACCCTCAATTTGGTAAAGAACCAAGAAACTTAAGAATTGGACTTTGTACAGATGGAATGAATCCCTATGGTACATTAAGAAACCAACATAGCACGTGGCTTGTTATGATTGTTATATACAATCTTCCTCCTTGGTTGTTTATGAAAAATAAGTATGTCATGTTGTCAATATTGATATCAGGGCCCAAGCAACCTAGAAATTGTAACGACCCCGCCTCCCGGTAACCCCCAATTAATGGATACCGAAGGGTCAGAGCCGTTATCCAATAACCCGGATCAAAGGTTCGACAATTAACCAAGAACAATTATTAAAATTTAACAGACTAAACTGGAAAGCTGTAAGAAAATAAACTTTTGCATACCTTTTGAAAACTTAGATATCTAAACTTCTATCCACATATGAATTCTACTCTAACTAATCCTCCTTGTATTTTAATTCATGTATTTCACAATATGACGATTTACTGTTTTTCCTTTTAGCTTTGTACCTAAAATGCCGAAAAACAAAACATCGGTCAGCATAAAGCTGGTATGTGGGGGAACCAATAATCATGCAATTATTCATAACAATGTATTGCAGCCAATTACCATTTAACAAACAATTTTTCGGTTTAAATATAACTGCATGATCCACACATTCCCTATCCTCTGTGTTGTCCCTGCAGTGGACCTGGATGCTACTTTCCTTATAGTAGATCCCCATTAAACCTCTCATGGCCCCACCTATAGGTGAACCAGTTTCTAGGGTTGAGTCACATGGCACTACCCGTAAGTAGCCCACTCCTTAACTCATGGCATGCTAAAGGGTCTCATGACACTACACTTGGTAGCCCAATTTCTAACCCACGATAACCTAGTCCTTACTCTAGGTTACCCCATTTTAGCCTTTACAAGCCACAGAGGTGGATTCAGATCTAAGCTAGTTATATATATATATATATATATAGATATCTGTGGTGATAATCATAGTCACTTTATAGTTACGTGAAATAAAATGCATCCAACAACTATTTTCAAGCAACTGATAAACACATTCAGAAATCGCCGTGAAACTAAAGCGATTATTCATAACCGTAACCACATACCCATTCAATAGATTTCTCAAGCTAATATCAATTCCAACCAAGAAAGCAATCCAAGGAAGTAATTCAACCACATAATCAAGAATCCTGAAAAACACATGTACTCTATTTACTACACACTTTATCAAGATTCTTTCTATTCAACTTGAAATCGCTTCCTAAGGTTTCCGTATCCATATTAGGGTTTCATTTTGCATTTAGGGTTTCACTTCATTTACTATTTTAAACCCTATTTCTATTCATTACTTACAAACCCTAATTTCGAATTAAAGGGACACTTAAACATTAATTAAGCCCATTATGCCTATTTTATGTTAAAGCTACCATTTTTATCCTTTTAATCCATGGCAAGATCATTATACTCATTTATCATCAATTTGTAGTTCATTATGGCCTAATTCACAAATGAACTCTATATATCATTAAATCCACCTTTTATTCATTAGAAAACCCTAATTACTATATTAATGGTATTTACCCATAATTAGGAATCATTGTACTCGAAATAGATTGTACCATCATATCTCAGATTTGTACATGAATTTGACCAATTAAAATCATTAAGGATCATAATTACCACAGTTAGGGTTCAAGGTTCATTAAATCATATGGAACCATAAATTAATAAAATTATGCATGAAGATCATCCTTTTAGATCTAATATGATTTTTTATTAACAACGGGCTAATATCTGTTTTAAACACTCACATAACCCCTTTCTAATTCATTAATCATCAAAGGTTAGGGTTTTTCATTGATTAAACTATTAAAGATAGCATCTTGATATATTTCTTGTATCAACAACGGAATTAGGCTTCAACAATAATTTCTTTGTTTTCCTCTCATTCTGCGGATCAATTTTCATATATTACTTGTCCTAATCGGAGTTACCAATATTTAATTGTGAATTTAGCAAGATTTCACTTACTTGGGCCAATAGGGAGGCGCCACATAGCTCCTTGCATGCAGCGTTGCCCATCGTTTTGGAAAACATGACGAAATGTCTGTTCTGCCATTCCTTAAGTCGATCAACGCTGTATCCCATGGAGGGTAGTTTCGTCCTAGGCCACCCTTCTTCAACCTCGCAGCTTCGAGGTCCTGCCGCCCTAGCCGTGGCTGGGGTGGCTTCTCCTTCCTTCCCTGACCCCTGACGACCCTTAGGGAGGGTGTCTTTGCCTCCGCCGCTCCCTACCAAGTCTGGTGAAGACTCAAGGTGGGGCCAAGGTGGCTGGGATGTGTTGCACAGACCTGCACTTGCAGCCGCCAAGTGCAGCCATGCGGCTACTACAGAGTGCCATTTGGGGCACGACAACGCTGGCTAGGTCATGCTTTGTCATCGGTGCATATCCAGTTTCCAACACAACCCCTCCTGGGATCCTCTCTGTGCCAGGGTCACATTGCTTCCCGCTGCTATGGTTTGTGGATGGAAACAATGACGAAGAGAGAAAGATATCTACGTGGGATCTCTCTGGTCTTCGTCAATGGGTTCGACCCTTTATATAGGGAGGACATACATGCCCTAACGTACTTTCCCATGAGAAAAACAAGGCTTCTCCTCATTAGGAAACCATCTTTCCACAGTTGAGAATAAATTCTCTCTCTTTATATTAATTCTTTGTTTCCCTTTGATCCTTAGTCATTAAGAATTCAAAATTATTTTCTCCTATTCCCTTTACGTTTGCTTTTTAATCCATAAGCATGAATTTCTATTTTCTTTTAGTAGAAACTATTTCCCTTTTTAACAATATCACAAAATTCATTAATAATGTATCACATTATCCCTTTTATTTTGCAATTTTGGTATTTTCTCTATCTTTCTTATTTATTGGGACTCCTTGGATCCCAAGACACTCTATTATTCCGAAATTCCTTTTTCAAGGATACTTATTATCCTTCTAGATGCATCTATATGCATTATTTCACATTATCTTGTTTATTTCTCATTAAAATATCTCTTTTTGAGGATTTCTCTTTATTTCTCTTTTATTTTCCTCATTGGTATTCCTTTTAATATTAGGAATCCTTGGGATATGAAATTCCACAAAGAATAACTCTATTATAAATCTTTTCACTTGTTTTCCACATTTTACCATTGTTTTTAATTTCTTTCTTAATAAAGAAATACTTAATTAATCTTTTCTTTTCTTATTGACTTTTCTTTGCAACTTTGGACTCCTTGGAACCCAAGGAACCCAAGAGGCACGAAATCCCTCTTTGGATTTTCCTTCTGGAGGTTTCCATCTCATTCTTTTCTCAAAAACTCAATCATTCATTTACTAATTGAATTTTCTTGTTATTTGGGCCCAATAGCCAATAAAGCCCACAACACGATCATCAAGGCTATTGTAAATGAAATCAATTTATTCAAAACAAATTATATTAATATTTGTTCAATTATATTTAATATGAGAAATTGCATTTCTCACCAATTGAACCCAAAAATTGGGGTTGTAACATCCTTCCCCTCTTATAGGAATTTTGTCCTCAAAATTCTTATCAAGAAAATAAACAATTCAGGATAAGACTTTTCCATGGCCATCATTGTACCCTATGTGGATTTACCATACTCATGGAGCTACCAAACCACCTTTATCATCACATATTATTTTCTCTGAGTTCTTTCATCTTGGCGTCTATAAACTACACAGGTGACTCAGGCCATTTCTGCCTCCCTTGGGGCTCACTAGGTTCATTGTTTAACACATAGTCTGGGTACCTCACATAGTGCCCTAAATTTGACACATGAAACTCATCACACATCACATTATCTTGAGGGGTAAGGGAAAACTTAACCTTCTTCATCAAACCATGTCAAAAGAACCCGTGCATCGGGGACTCAACTCTCTTAGCTATAACTTAGAGGGGTCAAATTTTTATGTCAGTCTACTTTGCATTAGCTTACAACTCATGTCATCTCTGGGATCCTTTCGGCCATTGCACGATCAAAGTGACTTCATCTGCACACACTATGGTCCTTTCTTGACCTTCGCGAGGTCCCTTCACCACATCATCTTAATGAAGTGGAGACCGACACAACCTCCCTTGCAGAGCTTCTTTACAACCCGATACCGGCTATGGTGGTTATCATCACATCTTACAAGGGACCAGAACTGTCTCTATGTATCACCCTGAATGAGCACACATGCTCTCATCAGACCCTCTAGTCTAGATCATACTAACCATTTGTTAAGGGTGATAAACCGTACTAACATTGAGTTCTTCATGTACCTACTCCCACCTTTTGGAAGGGAACCTTTAGGTCAAACTCAAGAACCTTTGAACTCGCATCATGGTGTAGTTGAACCATCTCTCTCATGGGTAGTTCAACCAGATTTGTCCTTGACAAAACTCTTCCTTTCTCATGTCATCTAGGTAAGGCGATCCACCATAACCCATATTGCATCCTGACCTTCCTTGGTCTAGGGGAGACTTACCACAACATCCATAGTGATGAACTCCCATTCCCTCTCAGGGACTCTTTTATTCTCTATATCAATACACTGGGTTACTGGTGTTCATCCTTCACCTCCTGTCGTGCATGGCAACATACCACACGCAACTTCATCTTAGGCATCCAAAATACTATTGTTACTTATTATCTTGGTGGTACGGTGTATGGTGATCTTAAAATCACGATCTCCTATATGTTATGATTCCTCAAGATTGATTCCTCAAAAACCCTAAACCATTCTAATAAGGGTTTCATCACCTTCCTTTTCAAAGAAGTGCATCTGAGGTTCTACCACCATCCTTTCATTACATCAAGGAGTAAGTTGGCTAACCAAACAACCATTAACTTTATCAACCGTATTGTTACATCTCAGTGTTAGCCAAACTTATCTCTTTTCCAACTGAAGGTTAACCTAACAACCTCTTTTAGTCTCCATTCAAACTAGACAGTTGTGATGACAACCGCTATCATTAAGATAACAAATGCCATCAACAATAAAACATGCGGAAGCAAACATCATTAACAGTGGATTACTGAAAATTACTAAAAATTAAAACCACTTGCAAAGAGATACATTCTCTGGAAAACTCTTTTAACAAGAACCATTGTATTTCAATTACATCCTAGTTCATAATGTACATGTTGTGTACCATCTCTTCTCGAGGATTACATACAAAAACTGCTCTATTAAATTTGTACATAGGCAACTTAAAACCTCGAGGCATCAAGCCAAAACCTCATATCGATTATAAAATCACAAAATACTGACTCCTAGGACCTGAGAGTACAAAGACGACACATAGGACTCTTGAATACAAGACTCGATAGACAATATCTCCACCTGAGATATTACAGATGTCCCTGATGCTGCTGTTGTTCTTTCTCTGCTATGGGATTTCTGACTCTTCGTCCACATCCACCTAAAAATGTTGGTTCCCACAGGGGTGAGACAATTGTAAATTGCCCCAGTGAGAGATATAACTCTCTGCCAAAAACATCATTATTGTATTTTATTAAATTAAAACTGAGCAGAGGAATCTTATATATTTAACAGCAGATAAATCATTGTATGAACATAATCAAGTAATCTCCTTTCCTAAGGAGAATAATGCATCCACTCATGATAGAGTTGTAAATCATCTATCTACCTTGCAAGGAATGTAAAGAGACATAATTCACATCTATCAACTAAAGATGCATAAAAGAAATGTAATATCAGCCAATGAATTTCCGTATTCAATCCCTAAGTAAACATGCTATACGGATGATTATATTTTACAATCACACTTATGCCTTGAGGAGATGAGGTATACCACTCATACTCCAACCAACCACTACGAAGTTGAAATCGGTACCATACATAGGTCAATGGAAGATCCGGATTCCCATGACCTCCCACATCCCGATCAGTGTGGGACCATAAGTAGGACTTATGTCAACTGCTCAATATAGCTTTCCAGGGTATACTGGCAACTTCTCTATAGAGTTACAACGTCAACTGCACTCTCATTGACAATTGAGAGATTTAATGTTTATCTCCATCGACCCGACATTAAGTATTATTGGGAGATGTGTACGACATCTATCCCAATCATCAGGAGATTTTTGATACATCCATCCCGACATATACACTGAAGGATTGAGAGGTTTAATGTTTACCTTCCATCAATCTCCTTATCCAGACGTAAGGATATGTTCCCCCATTAACCCCCACCTATTCAAAAATATGCATTCCAGGTTTTTCCGCGGAGCAACCCGTTTCACCATCACCTATTACTGACGATGATGGATCTATGGCCAGGGCTCTACATGATATGATTTCACTTGATTAATTAGGTACATTATCATATTCTTTTAGCATCAGTCAAGTTCTCAAACATAACTTATTATGACAAATGCTACAAAGAACCATGTACTGTTTCAGCAATCACATCTCAGTCTTTATAAGACATTGGGATCTCAGTCCCTCATTTAAATACTGGGAATTCTCATCCCTCCACCACATTATTACCATGCTTATCAAATTTGGGTATTTAAACCCTAGGTTCGTCACTGAACATGAATTGTTACCACTTATTAGGTAACTATTATCTCTAGGTCCTCAGACCAAGGTATACATGATACTTGTTGCACAAGCATTACACATGGCTCATAAGGCCCATTATTTGTCTTGTCACCTTTTACTAGGCAACAACTTGATCACATGGCTTACAATGCCACTGCACATTTTGTTACTTCTCATAAGCAAAATATAATATAATGGCACACCAGGACAATGCATATTTTGTTACTTCTCAGTAAGCAACAAAAGCATATCACAACATACAATACAATAGTAACACTACTATTTCCTTACCAGGATTAGGGTTTAACATAAAATAGGGTTTTTCATCCTATTACCCAAAATTAGGGTTAGGATTTCCCATTACACATTAATTAGGGCTTATGTTCATTTTATGAATCCAACACTAATTAATTGCTCCACTCCTCTAAGAGCCTCTTTTAATATCACAAGCATTCACACATGCTTATTGCTCTCATCACATATCATTAAATATTATTAATGTAAGGTATGAGTTTATTTCTCATCCTTGCCAGGGTATAATTACATCATACTCATTAGTTGGCTTAACCCCTTTCTCAAGTTATGTTAGCCTATACTTATCAAAATGTATCAAACTCCTTACATGTCATTGTATCAGTTTATATAACACATTTCATGTGTTTCTTATCCAACTAAATTGGATTTAAAGTGTATCAAGGTGTATCAATCCTGAAGTGATGAATGTGATATCTATCATGTCTTGATGTATCACTTTTCTTATCACTTCAAACTCACTTGAATTTACCAACTTATCTTGTATTAAGGTATTTCCCTCTTAATACTTTTAACCACTCACCTATCACCTTTATCATATAGTGCATAGGTCACACACTAGATTTGTCCAGCTATCTTTAATGATATGGACTTGTCTAATGGTTAGGCATCATTGGTATCATTATCAACCACTTTAGGTATCTCAACTCTCAAAATACTATCCACACCATTATTTAATGTTGCATACATCACTCCTAAGAGTGTCATGTCCTCATCTTTGTAAGGTGTATAGGGTTGATACATGTATGTCAAGTTAATCACATGTATATAGTTGGATGTATAATGATCTAGGCATCACCTTGTCCCTTATACCCTTACATATGAATATTACCATTCATATGGTTTATCAATTTCACCTTTCATGGTGTAACATTCTCATCTTACTTGATTATGTCAGCCACACTCTACTTTAGTGTATTGGCCATTATACCCTCATTAGGGTTTCATATTTCATTACATGGCATCACCCCATATTTAAATTTCACATCACATCATTACATCAGGGTTCCAAACAACATTATTCTAATTCAGAGTTTCTCATGGCATTACCCTAGATTAGGATTTCCCATGGCATCACCCTCAACTAAGGTTTCACATGACATCATCCTCATTTAGGGTTTCACATGGAATCACCCTTAATTAGGGTTTCATTTGGAATCATCCTCAATTAGGATTTCCACTTTAATTACCCACAATTAGGGTTTACTATTCATCCCAATTAGGATTCCTATTCAAGTATCCATAATTAGGGTTTACTATTCATCCCAATTTAGGGTTTTACATCACATTACCCTAAATTAGGTTTACACATATCATCACCCTGGATTAGGGTTAAATCCTTACCCTAAATTAGGGTTTCACTCAAAATTGCCCTGAATTAGGGTTAGAGTTCAATACCCTTGTCAATTAGGATTTTATGCTCACGATTAGGGTTTCATGATCTCTTTGCTAAGGATCATACCCTTAATCACCACATAAATCATACTCAAGTATAAATTCCCTTCTATAATTCTCTCCACTTGATTTGGTTACATCAATCATACGATCAAGTATTTACAACTATGATTAACATAGTATACTGAGTTATTACTATTATAAGCAATTAGGGTTTATCCCTTTAAAGGTACTAATCATCTAGGTACTTTAGGGATTCAACCTTTATACCTATCATTTATTATCATTGCTATCAATCATTGGATCAATGGAACAATCATCACCTTCCATTTCTAAATGATTGAATCACATTTGACCTCCATTCGGTTTTGGGGTTTCATCACCAAACGGTTTTGAAACCATTTGACTCCAAACAGTTTTGAAACCATTTAACCCCAAATGGTTTCAAGACCGTTTGGACTCAAATGGTCTCAAGACCATTTGGGCCAAATCAGTCTCAAAACTGCAAGGGTTCATTAGGTTCATTCATCAATCAAATTGAATGTAATTTGCACCATTGAACTGACCATTGATTAGGCAATTGAAGGATTCATCAATCAACTCCATTAAATCTTTATCCAATAATCAAGGATCAACCATTAACACTCCAAACGGTTTTGAAAATGTTTGGTCCCAAATGGTTTCAAGACCATTTGGGCTCAAACGGCTTCAAAACCGTTAGACCGAAATTATCTTGAAATCGTTAGGATCAATCATGGATTCTTCAATCAACTCGATTAGGGTTTCCAATTGAAGGATTGTACATACACTGAATCAATAAATTGGATCCATTAGATCATCATCCAACATGTAATTGGGTTCAGACCTCAAATGGTCAACCTAATCAAACGATCAACCATCTCTTACGGTTTGGAGTCCAAGTCATCAAACGGTTTGCAAACCGTTTGGTCTCCAAACGGTTTGGTGAAATCGTGTGAACCAAAAGTCCAAAACCGTTTGCAACTCAAATTTGTTGAGATGTGTGCTTGTGATGATGTCATCACCATCAACCTTCATCCCCACAAAATCTACTTCCATACCCATGGAAGTTGCATCAATTAATCAAAGGTATTGCAAGAAGAACAATTGAATCAATTGAATTGAGAAATTGAGTTCAATAACAATGATTAAGGGTTCAAGTTATATAACCCACCTCCAAATGAGCTTAAAATCTTGTAGATTCACGTCAAAAATGGTGGATGAAGCTTTTGCAACTCCCCCTAGGCCTGTCCTCAAGCTTTTGGGTGAAAAGATTGGCTAGGGTTGAAGATGGAGTGAAGAAAAGAAGAAAATCAATGATTTATTTTCGATTTCCACCATGAAATCATGGTTGAAAGTGATGAAGGAGCTTACCAACAGGTTGGTTTCGTCCTACTATTGCTCCAAGCTCCCTTGGTCGTTTTTTTCAAGCAAGGAATGAAAGTGGATTCGAAATTACCCATCCAAGCTATGGATAAGGGAGCATATATGCATTTTATTAAAAATTCATTTAAGAGAGAGAAAGTAGGAATTATCTCCTCCATATCCTTGCCATTTTCCCCCTTCCCTTCCTTGGTTACGAGGCTATCTTCCTTGAATCTTATTCCTCTCAATTATCCAAGAAATAAAGAAAAGCAAATTAAGCACCTTAACCCTTATAATAATATCCTAAAGTGAGTGGATATTTCTTTTTCTTATAATAATGTGAGTGAGTTATCCACTTACTTTGGATATATTCGTGCCTTTGCAAGGCACAAGGACGTCCATATGTATGGATTTCAACCAAAATTTTTTTGGTTGAAGAGCACTTCAATTAATATATATTTATTTTTGCATTAAATTGAGGTAAGGTTCCAATTATGCTTAAATCTTGATTATTTTAATATCAAGATTCTCTCTCCTCCAAAGTGATTCAAATGAGACGCCCCTATCATTTTCTTTTCTCTACATGATGCCAAGAAAAATTAGGGACTATTTTTAAGTGGTTATTTGCATATTGAACCCTGGGTTTTGGGTAAATTGCATAATATACCAAAACTAGGTTTTAATGCACAAACATTGCTTTATCAGCTCTTTCTTGGTACTCAGGCTTTTCCCAAGCCATAAATCTTCATAAAAATCATTCTCATGATGCTTAAACACATGAGGAACATTTAATCATGTAACATTTGCAAGTTAACCCCTCACTTGGGTAATTTGCACTTTAGTCCAAAATAAGCAAACATTGCTTCAACATTATCAAAATAGGACCAAAATTGAAACATAAGTTCCTCTTTGGCCTTAATTACTTTTCAAAATATAAAATTAAGGATCTAATTATCTTGCTTAAGAAAAAATTCTAGGGTGAAGGCATAACCCAGGTCAGGGATGTTACAAATTATAAACCCCTAACAAAGATTTCGTCCCTGAAATCCCAAATAAAAGGGAGACAAATATTATTCATGCATCATATCATCATGTCTCCACATAACATCTCATTATTATGGAGACACCATAGAGCTTTGATCAACACAAAGTTCTTCCACACAAGATTCTCATAGAATCTTTTACACAGGACACATACTCCACTGTCTTTCTCATTATTGACTGTGGAGTTAATTTTGTGCCAGGTAACATCTTTCTTATTCAAAGAAACATCATGCATTCTTTATTAATATAATGTTTATGCAAAGCATAAACCCCTAACATATGATGATCATACTATTTTATAGTCAAACTGATTTCTTGGTTGACCATTCCAGGTAGCCAACATAAGTCATCTATTATTTCTTTAGATATCAGGATCTCTTACCTTGGTATTTGTCACATCTTTTGAAAACACATAACATATTTATCTTCCTTTCATCTTGGAACATTACTTGTTACATATATCTTCACCTTGGAACCAAAGTCCAAGATAAACTGATACTTTTCTAAGTATCCATCACATTGACATTTTTATCTTATGCACATCAAGTATCCTAAGACCCACTTGATTGCCATGTCTCTAAAAGGAAAGAAGACAAGGAATCATATTCCTCTTATTATTTCATGACTTTTCAGCTATTCAAGAATCATTTACTCTTTGCCTCATCCTAGTTTCCTTGCCTTCAGCATAGGAATTAATAAGGATGTTTACATAACATCATTCCTTCCTTTGTTATTATCTAACATGTTCATGAGCATCTTATGATATTATCATATTTCCCATTTCCACATTATGGGAAAAGATCTTTATTATACAAAAACTTTTTTTTGAACATGGATCACCTCCCTTGTTCTCATTCTTATCTTATGAGGAGTATACTTTTTACTTCCTCATACACACATACTCATATGATATTATCTTAGATTTTTCTTTCTTGTAATTAGGATATGATACATTTATCCATACCATATTTCAAATTTCATGATACTCATTAGATTTTCTCAGAATGACTACTTGATCAGAGCAATAAAAAAGATAACAATCTAAGAGTTTCCATACTTACTTTATCATCAATAGTTGTATACCTGGCCAGGGTATATAAATACTGAGATTAAGTAGTATGCACTTTGTATACTATCATATTCCTTTCTTTTCTTATCATCATGACCATAAGATTCATCATTCTTGGATTTTATCCAGGCATCTTTTCTATACCTCATCTTCTCTCATAGAGGTAAGAGCAATAAATATAAAACATCCATAATGTTTACTATGCAAAATGTAAGTCCTTATAGGACTAATCAAAGAAAGCTCTATCAATTACTTTCTCTATTAAGCTCAGGGAATCATACAATGACATATTATAATGACATTATTTTGTCTAACCTGTCATGATTCGTGGATGGTTCACTGCCTCAGGCTAATTTTGCCTCAGAGGTTGATTCACCATAACATTTCTGGCTGAGCAAACCCTTTCCATATGTCCTACCTGTCTACATTGGTAGCAAGTTCTGAGCTTTAGATGTGGTCTAAAAGGTTCTTTACCCTTTCCGGGTAGCCATTGCCTTGGTGTATTAGACATTGGATATACTAGTGGTGCCAAGAACTTTCCCTTTTTGGGACTACTAGGCCTCTGTTCCTGAGTTTGGATAGGCCTTTTCTCAATTCTTCTTTTATTTTTCCTATCTGGATAGTGTTTAATAATATGTCCAGGCTGTCTACACCCATAGAAAACCCTAGTTTCAGGTTGTAACTTATTCTTTTTACCATTATTCATTGCTCCAACATGTTGTTGTTGAGCAAGAATCCTATTGGAGTTCAAAACTTCATCATTGGAGACTGGTAGTCTAGGTTGCATTGCCAATGCACGATCTACTATATGCATCATAGTTGTACTAAACTGCTCAAGCAGAGCAGGGAAAGCTGGGCTCTCTATCATGGCTAGGTAAAACTGGGGATGTGCATGTATATGTTCTTCTCTACTCCGATCCCCTATACCTCTTCCTGGTGCAGTAGTGCTGCTCTCAACATCATGTTCTCCGTGTGATCCTGACATCTTCTAGTTCTTCTTCTCCTATATGAGTAGAAGACACTATCAGATACACTGGAAGACACTAGAACAGACTCAACGACCTTAATCCTATGTCTCCATAGACTCAACGAACCTAGAGCTCTGATACCACTTAACTTGTGATGACAACCACTATCATTAAGATAACAAATGCCATCAACAATAAAACATGCAGAAGCAAACATCATTAACAACGGATTACTGAAAATCACTAAAAATTAAAACCATTTGCAAAGAGATCCATTCTCAGGAAAACTCTTTTAACAAGAACCATTGTATTTCAATTACATCCTAGTTCATAATGTATATGTCATGTACCATCTCTTCTCGAGGGTTACATACAACAACTGCTCTATTAAATTTGTACATAGGAAACTTAAAACCTTGAGGCATCAAGACAAAACCTCAGATCGATTATAAAATCACAAACTACTGACTCCTAGGACCTGAGAGTACAAAGACGACACATAGGACTCTTGACTGCAAGACTCGACAGACAGTATCTCCACCTGAGATATTATTGTTGTCCCTGATGCTGTTGTTGTTCTTTATCTGCTATGGGATTTCTGACTCTTCGTCCGCGTCCACCTAAAAATGTTGGTTCCCACAGGGGTGAGACAATTGTAAATTGCCCCAACGAGAGATATAACTCTCTGCCAAAAACATCATTATTGCAGTTTATTAAATTAAAATTGAGCAGAGGAATCTTATATATTTAACAACAGATAAACCGTTGTATGAACAAAATCAAGTAATCTCCTTTCCTAAGGAGAATATTGCATCTACTCATGGTAGAGTTGTAAATCTTCTATCCACCTTGCAAGGAATGTAAAGAGACATACTTCACATCTATCAACTAAAGATGCATAAAAGAAATGTAATATCAGCCAATGAATTACCGTATTCAATCCCTAAGCAAACATGCTATACGGATGATTATATTTTACAATCATACTTATGCCCTGAGGAGATGAGGTATACCGCTCATACTCCAACCGACCACTATATAGTTGAAATTGGTACCATACATAGGTCAATGGAAGACCCGGATTCCCATGACCTCCCACATCCCGGTCAGTGCGGGACCACAAGCAGGACTTATGTCAACTGCTCAACATAGATTTCCAGGATATACTGGCAACTTTGCTATAGAGTTATAGCATCAACTGCACTCTCATCGGCAATCGAGAGATTTAATGTTTATCTCCATCGACCTGACATTAAGTATTATCGGGAGATGTGTACGACATCTATCCCAATCATCAGGAGATTTGTGATACATCCATCCCGACACATACAATGAAGGATTAAGAGGTTTAGTGTTTACCTTCCATCAATCTCCTCATTAGGACGTAAGGATATGTTCGCCAATTAACCCCCACATATTCAAAAATATGCATTCCAGGTTTTTTCCACGGAGCAACCCATTTCACCATCACCTATTACTGATGACGATGGATCTATCGCCAGGGCTCTACATAATATGATTTCACTTGATTAATTAGGTACATTATCATATTCTTTTAGCATCAGTCAAGTTCTCAAACATAACTTATTATGACAAATGCTACAAAGAACCATGTACTATTTCATCAATCATTTCTCAGTCTTTATAAGACATTGGGATCTCAATCCCTCATTTAAATATTGGGATTTCTCATCCCTCCACCACATTATTACCATGCTTATCAAATTTGGGTATTTAAACCCTAGGTTCATCACTGAACCTGCATTGTTACCACTTAATAGGTAACTATTACCTCTAGGTCCTCAGACCAAGGTATACATGATACTTGTTGCACAAGCATTACACATGGCTCATAAAGCCCATTATTTGTCTTGTCACCTTTTACTAGGCAACAACTTGATCACATGGCTTACAATGCCACTTCACATTTTATTACTTCTCATAAGAAAATTATAATATAATGGCACACCAGGCCAATGCATATTTTGTTACTTCTCAATAAGCAATAAAAGCATATCACAACATACAATACAATAGTAACACCACTATTTCCTTATCAGGATTAGGGTATACCATCAAATAGGGTTTTTCATCCTATTACCCAAAATTAGGGTTAGGATTTCCCATTACACATTAATTAGGGCTTATGTTAATTTTATGAATCCAACCCTAATTAATTTCTCCACTCCTCTAAGAGCCTCTTTTAATATCACAAGCATTCACAGATGCTTATTTCTCTCATCACATATCATTAAATATTATTAATGTAAGGTATGAGTTTATTTCTCATCCTTGCCAGGGTATAATTACATCATACTCATTAGTTTGGATTAACCCCTTTCTCAAGGTATGTTAGCCTATACTTATGAAAATGTATCAAACTCCTTACATTTCATTGTATCAATTTATATAACACATTTCATGTGTTTCTTATCCAACTAAATTGGATTTAAAGTGTATCAAGGTGTATCAATCCTGAAGTGTTGAATGTGATATCTATCATGTCTTGATGTATCACTTTTATTATCACTTCAAAATCACTTGAATTTACCAACTTATCTTGTATTAAGGTATTTCCCTCTTAATACTTTTAACCACTCACCTATTACCTTTATCATATAGTGCATAGGTCACACACTAGATTTGTCCAGCTATCTTTAATGATATGGACTTGTCTAATGGTTAGGCATCGTTGATATCATTATCAACCACTTTAGGTATATCAACTCTCAAAATAATATCCACACCATTATTTAATGTTGCATACATCACTCCTAAGATTGTCCTGTCCTCATCTTTGTAAGGTGTATAGGGTTGATACATGTATGTCAAGTTAATCACATGTATAGAGTTGGATGTATAATGATCTAGGAATCACCTTGTCCATTATAACCTTACATATTAAAGTATCAATATTACCATTCATATGGTTTATCAATTTCACCTTTCATGGTGTAACATTCTCATCTTACTTGTTTATGTCAGCCACACTCTACTTTAGTGTATTGCACATTATACCCTCATTAGGGTTTCATATCTCATTACATGGCATCACCCCAGATTTAAATTTCACATCACATCATTACATCAGGGTTCCACACAACATTATTCTAATTCAGAGTTTCCCATGGCATTACCCTAGATTAGTATTTCCCATGGAATCACCCTCAAATAGGGTTTCACATGGCATCATCTTCATTTAGGGTTTCACATGGAATCACCCTTAATTAGGGTTTCATATGGAATCATCCTCGATTAGGATTTCCACTTTAATTACCCACAATTAGGGTTTACTATTCATCCCAATTAGGATTCCTATTCAAGTATCCATAATCAAGGTTTACTATTCATACCAATTTAGGGTTTTACATCACATTACCGTAAATTAGGTTTACACATATCATCACCCTAGATTAGGGTTACATCCTTACCCTAAATTAGGGTTTCACTCAAAATTGCCCTGAATTAGGGTTAGAGTTCAATAACCTTGTCAATTAGGGTTTTATGCTCATGATTAGGCTTTCATGATCTCTTTTCTAAGGATAATACCCTTAATCACCACATGAATCATACTCAAGTATGAATTCCCTTCTATCATTCTCTCCACTTGATTTGGTTACATCAATCATACGATCAAGTATATACAACTATGATTAACATAGTGTATTGAGTTATTGCTATTATAAGCAATTAGGGTTTATCCCTTTAAAGGTACTAATCATCTATGTACTTTAGGGATTCAAACTTTATACCTATAATTGATTATCATTGCTATCAATCATTGGATCAATGGAACAATCATCACCTTCAATTTCCAAATGATTGAATCACATTTGACCTCCATTCGGTTTTGGGGTTTCATCACCAAACGGTTTTGAAACCGTTTGACCCCAAATGGTCTCAAGACCGTTTGGACTCAAACAGTCTCAAGACTGTTTGGGACAAATCAGTCTCAAAACCGCAAGGTTCATTAGGTTCATTCATTAATCAAATTGAATGTAATTTGCACCATTGAACTGACCATTGATTAGGCAATTGAAGGATTAATCAATAAACACCATTAGATCTTTATCCAATAATCAAGGATCAACCATTAACCCTCCAAATGGTTTTGAAATCATTTGGCCCCAAATGGTTTCAAGACCGTTTGGGCTCAAACAGTTTCAAAACCGTTTGACCCAAATTATCTTGAAATTGTTAGGATCAATCATGGATTCTTCAATCAAATCGATTAGGGTTTCCAATTGAAGGATTGTACATAAATTGAATCAATCAATTGGATCCATTGGATCATCATCCAACATGTACTTGGGTTCAGACCTCAAACGGTCAATCCTCTCTTGCGGTTTGGAGTCCAAGTCATTAAACGGTTTGCAAACCGTTTGGACCAAAAGTCCAAAACCGTTTCCAACTCAAATTTGTTGAGATGTGTTCTTGCGATGATGTCATCACCATCAAACTTCATCCCCATGAAATCTACTTCCATACCCATGGAAGTTGCATCAATTAATTAAAGGTATTGCAAGAAGAACAATTGACTCAATTAAATTGAGAAATTGAGTTCAATAACAATGATTAAGGGTTCAAGTTATATAACCCGCCTCCAAATGAGCTTCAAATCTTGGATATTCACGTAAAAATGGTGTATGAAGCTTTTGCAACTCCCCCTAGGCTAGTCCGCAAGAGTTTAGGTGAAAATATTGGCTAGGGTTGAAGATGGAGTGAAGAAAAGAAGAAATCAATGATTTATTTTTTATTTCCACCATGAAATCATGGTTGAAAGTGATAAAGGAGCTTACCAAAAGTTTGGGGTCGTCCTCCTATTGCTCCAAGCTCCCTTGGTCGTTTTTTGCAAGCAAAGAATGAAAGTGGATTCGAAATTACCCATCCAATCTATGGATAAGGGAGCATATATGCATTTTATTAAAAATTCATTTAAGAGAGAGAAAGTAGGAATTATCTCCTCCATATCCTTGGTATTTGACCCCTTTCCTTCCTTGGTTACGAGGATATCTTACTTGCCTCTTATTCCACTCAATTATCCAAGAAACAAAGAAAAGCAAATTAAGCACCTTAACCCTTATAATAATAATATCCTAAAGTGAGTGGATATTTCTTTTTCTTATAATAATGTGAGTGAGTTATCCACTTCCTTTGGATATTTTCGTACCTTTGCAAGGAACAAGTACGTACATATGTATGGATTTAAACCAAAAATAATTTGGTTGAAGAGCACTTCAATTAATATATATTTATTTTTGCATTAAATTGAGGTAAGGTTCCAATTATGCTTAAATCTTGATTATTTTAATATCAAGATTTTCTCTCCTCCAAAGTGATTCAAATGAGATGCCCCTCTCATTTTCTTTGCTATAAATGATTCCAAGAAACATTAGGGACTATTTTGAAGTGGTTATTTGCATATTGAACCCTGGGTTTTGGGTAAATTGCATAATATACCAAAACTAGGTTTAAATGCACAGACATTGCTTTATCAACTCTTTCTTGGTACTCAGGCTTTTCCCAAGCCATACCTCTGTATCATCTTCATTATCATGATTCTTCAACACATGAGGAACATTTAATCATGTAACATTTGCAAGTTAACCCCTCAACTTGGGTAATTTTCACTTTAGTCCAAAATAAGCAAACATTGCTTCAACATTATCAAAACAGGACCAAAATTGAAACATAAGTTCCTCTTTGGACTTAATTACTTTTCAGAAGATAAAATTAAGGATCTAATTATCTTACTTAAGCAAAACTTATAGGGCTAAGGCATAACCCAGGTCAGGGATGTTACAACAGATGCATCTCAACCAGAGCATCCTTTACCACTTCTCATCCTTAGGTGTTAGGTAATGTTGAAGACTTAGACCTCTGTGTATTCCACTTATTATCTCATCTCAGCTCTAGGTCCATCTTCGTCAAGAAAACTCTGAGCTTATCCTCTTGGTTTTTCAAACTCAACCTTGTATGACTCATATCTCATGATGAAACATCCTCATAGGATGTAAACTATCCATTTATCATTCACTTTACCAGGGTATGTTATCTTCTCTGTCCCCATATCTCATGGCAATGTTCCAACCCAAATCATCTTTATCCTTGATGTATGGCATGCATACTATCTTATCTCTCACTCCCATAACAAGAGGAAATAAGCATTTGGCTGCAGTCCAAATATAGAGTTCTTCCTATTCCCAGAGTAGAGATGGTACATCCCACCTTGCCAGTACACCTTTAAATCTAAGTTGAAACGTGTTGTTTATGCCTCTATATTACAATCATCTTTCTATCAAAGTTACCTCCATGGAAAACCGGTTTCGAACCTACTTGGGTCACCACACAATCCTTGGTCATTTCATCTAGGTCTATAGGGTACCGACACTTTTAGGGTCATCCCTCTTCCCTTATGCATCTAGAGAGTGCCCTACTCATCTGCCCTTTGGGACCCATGAGTTCATGAAGGTGATCAATCTCCTAACCCATGGCCCTCAAACAATGATAGTTATTACCTCCCGACCCCATGGTCATGTGCAACTAGGGAATTAGGAAGCTCCTACTTCCATCGGTCTTATCCCTACCTGACCCTAGGATAGACTTAGGATTCTCTTATAGTACATGTTCAACTTATAACCTTACCCAAGCCGTCATCATCTCTCTCTCTACATTCAAGGGCTATCTTTCATCCTTTCATAGGGGTCATCGAGACCTACCTACCTTGGCCAGGCCCCTATATTGATTACCGTCATGGTAACACATCCACATGCACTTAGAGATGGTTATCTATGGGTCTATAGGTTCATTCTCATACCATGTACCTTTCACTTAGCTTCTCAAGATCCTATGAGACCTCTTTAGGTTAACTTGAACCAAAAAATAGGTATACACCCTACCAAAGGGTCCCTCTCCTAGGATGGGAGGAAAACTTCACCTCAATAACAAAGGCCACAAATGTCCTTGGGTCTAGCATGCTTAACCCTAGCAAGCTATGCAAGGCACAAGTACACCACCTACTAAACCATGTTAGGTCATACTTGTTCTCATCCTCCATATTGGATCAATATCATACCTTCCCATGTCATCACTTATCTATGAGGGGTTCATCAAACATACCTTTAATCTTAAGGGGTTTCCCTTTTCCTCTATACATGAGGAGTACCATGATCGAAACTATAGCAACTTAATTCTCATCATGAGCATTAGGTACACCACTTCCCCTCTTAGGCATAGGAACCCTAGGTTCACTTTTTGATGAGAAACTACATGCTCAATCTATTAACCATGAATCAAGCATGTATAAGGCATGACATACACTTCCTATCATCCTTCTATTCGAGCAACAATTTAGAGTCGAGTCCTCCTTAAGGACAACCAACAAGGCATAAGGCCCCACTAAACCTCTCCAGGGTATACAGAACTTCTTCCTTTCTCAGAAGGTAAAAACTTATACCATAGGCACATAGGTGCCAAAAGCCTCATCCTCCCTCTCAGGTTTGTTCCCTCTAAAGACAACCAAGATATCATCATCATCCAGGGATCAAGCATGAGGCCACCACTTTCATCCACTTAGGCCGCATCATTCTCAACTCCCCACATTTCCTCATATCTCGGAGTCTAGGTTTACAACCTTCTTGCTTGGGGTCCTGCTCTTTCTCTCTAGAGATAACCCTACGAACAACCTTACTATGTGAGGTTCTCTCTCCATGAAGATGGGTCAAGCTTACAAGCATTCCCCTTAAGATTATGTCTGCTCAAGGTTATCCATAACCCTCTATGATTGTCTCATAAGCTATCCATCCTACTTCCTTGGCTAGGGTTTTAACCTTCTGCTCGTACTACTAATGTACTCTGGCTGCCTACTATGCCATGCTCATATAAGCTCATGGGGTTTCCATAGGTTCTTCTCTAACCTCATCAATGAAGGATCTATCCTTCACTCTCCACTGCTCGACCCTTCCCAGGGTTGGGTCTCCAAAGGTATTCGGTCATCCAACCTCTCATGGATCATACGTCATCCAAGGCATGTCCATCCAACCACCTGGTCTACCATGAAATCTATTTCATCATGTTGTCTCTCTCTCTCTAGCCTTCACTTAGGGTTAGGGTTAACATCATCCTCAGAGGATGTGCCAGGTCTCTATTTGTAATGGAGATCTCTATCTCCAAGACTAACTCTCTTTATTTATCCTCCTGACAAGAAGGTCTAGCCTCAGGTCTCTTCTGAGGGCATGACAAATTATGTCATACGACCTAAGCATGTATCTATCCTTTAGTTTACGCTTAATCTATTAAGCTTATGTCCATGACATCTTATTTACATGCTTTTCATTAATTTGGTGGAGGATTCCTTAAACCTTATCAGCCTTACCCATACCTCAAGAGGGTGAGGAGAAGAGAGAAAACCCTAATCCTTAAGGTCCTTAATAGAATTTGAGTTGAGAAGGGATGAACAAGATGAGAGAGTCCTAAAGGTATCTTATTTCAAATCATACCCTAAGACTTTGAATAGGCAGTCACACAGATCCAGGAGTCCTCATATTCTGACTAGCGGTGCGGAGGAAAATATTGCCAGCTCCCAGTCGTGATCCTTTTATAGACACCTCCATCTTTCGGATAATCCTCTAATAACTCCCTTGGGTTCTATGGAGTTTGTAAAATTTAATAATTATTAACGGCTAAGTGAGGAACCTATGCTTTGATACCAAATGTAACGACCCCGCCTCCCGGTAACCCCCAATTAAGGGAGACTGAAGGTTCAGAGCCGTTATCCAATAACCCGGATCAAAGGTTCAACAATTAACCAAGAACAATTATTAAATTTTAATAGACTAAACTGGAAAGCTGTAAGAAAATAAACTTTTGCATACCTTTTGAGAACTTGGATCTCTAAACTTCTATCCACATATGAATTCTACTCTAAGTAATCCTCCTTGTATTTTAATTCATGTATTTCACAATATGACGATTTACTATTTGTCCTTTTGGCTTTGTACCTAAAATGCTAAAAAACAAAACATCAGTCAGCATAAAGATGGTATGTGGGGGAACCAATAATCGTGCAATTATTCATAACAATGTATTGCATCCAATTACCATTTAACAAACAATTTTATAGTTTAAATATAACTGCGTGATCCATGCATTCCCTATCCTCTGCGTTGTCCCTGCAGTGGACCTGGATGCTACTTTCCTTATAGTCGATCCCCATTAAACCTCTCATGGCCCCACCTATAGGTGAACCAATTTCTAGGGTTGAGTCACATGGCACTACCCGTAAGTAGCCCACTCCTTAACTCATGGCATGCTAAAGGGTCTCATGGCACTACACTTGGTAGCCCAATTTCTAACCCATGATAACCTAGACCTTACTTTAGGTTACCCCTTTTTAGTCTTTACAAGCCACAGAGGTGGATTCAGATCTAAGCCAGTTATATATATATATATATATATATATATATATTCATGGTGATAATCATAGTCACTTTATAGTTGCGTGAAATAAAAGGCATCCAACAACTATTTTCAAGCAACCGATAAACACGTTTGAAAATCACCGTGAAACTAAAGTGATTATTCATAAACGTAACCACATACATGTTCAGTAGATTTCTCAAGCTAATATCAATTCCAACCAAGAAAGCAATCCAAGCAAGTAATTCAACCACATAATCAAGAATCCTAAAAAACACATGTACTCTATTTACTACACACTTTATCAAGATTCTTTCTATTCAACTTGAAATCGCTTCCTAAGGTTTCCGTATCCATATTAGGGTTTCATTTTGCATTTAGGGTTTCACTTCATTTACTATTTTAAACCCTATTTCTATTCAATTACTTACAAACACTAATTTCAGATTAAAGGTACACTTAAACATTAATTAATCCCATTATTCCTCTTTTATGTTAAAACTGCCATTTTTATCCTTTTAATCCATGGCAAGATCATTATACTCATTTATCATCAATTTGTAGTTCATTATGGCCTAATTCACAAATGAACTCTATATATCATTAAATCCACCTTTTATTCATTAGAAAACCCTAATTACTATATTAAGGGTATTTACCCATAATTAGGAATCTTTGTACTCAAAATAGATTAAAACCATCATATCTTAGCTTTGTACATGAATTTGACCAATTAAAATCATTAAGGATCATAATTACCACAGTTAGGGTTCAAGGTTCATTAAATCATATGGAACCCTAAATTAATAAAATTATGCATGAAGAACATCCTTTTAGATCTAATATGCCTTTTGTATTAACAACAGGTTAATATCTATTTTAAACACTCACATAACCCCTTTCTAATTCATTAACCATCAAAGGTTAGGGTTTTTCATTGATTAAACTATTAAAGATAGCATCCTGATATATTTCTTGAATCAACAGCAGAATTAGGCTTCAACAATAATTTCTTTGTGTTCATCTCGTTCTGAGGATCAATTTTCAAATATTACTTGTCCTAATCGGAGTTACCAATATTTATTTACGAATTTAGCAAGATTTCACTTACTTGGGCCAATAGGGAGGCGCCACGTATCTCCTTGCATGCAGCGTTGCCCATCATTTTGGAAAACATGATGAAATGTCTATTCTTCCCTTCCTTAAGTCGATCAACGCTATAGCCCGTGGAGGGCAGTTTCATCCAAGGCCACCCGACCTTCTTCAACCTCGCAGCTCCTAGTTCCTACCGCCCTAGCCACGGCTGGGGTGGCTTCTCCTTCCTTCCCTGACCCCCGACGACCCCTAGGGAGGGTGTCTTTGCCTCCGCCACTCCCTGTCGAGTCTAGAGAAGACTCAAGGTGGGGCCAAGGTGGATGGGATGGGTTGCACGGACCTACACTTGCAGCCGCCAAGTGCAGCCATGCGGCTGCTACGGAGTGCCGTTTGGGGCACGACAACGCTGGCTACGTTATGCTCTGTCATCGACGCTTATCCAGTTTCCAACGCAACCCCTCCTGGGCTCCTCTCTGCACCAGGGTCACATTGCTTCCCGCTGCTAGGGTTTGTGAATGGAAACGATGAAGAAGGTGAAGAAGAGAGAAAGATATCTGCATGGGATCTCTCTGGTCTTCGTCAATGGGTTCGACCCTTCATATAGGGAGGACATCCATGCCCTAACGTACTTGCCCATGAGAAAAGTAAGGCTTCTCCTCATTAGGAAACCATCTTTCCACAGTTGAGAATAAATTCACTCTATTTAAATTAATTCTTTGTTTCCCCTTGATCCTTAGTCATTAAGAATTCGAAATTCTTTTCTCCTATTCCCTTTACGTTTGCTTTTTAATCCATAAGCATGAATTTCTATTTTCTTTTAGTAGAAACTATTTCCCTTTTTAACAATATCACAAAATTCATTAATAATGTATCACATTATCCCTTTTATTTTGCAATTTTGGTATTTTCTCTATCTTTCTTCTTTATTGGGACTCCTTGGATCCTAAGACCCTCTATTATTTCGAAATTCCTTTTCCAATGATACTTATTATCCTACGATCCATCTATATGCATTATTTCACATTATCTTTTTTATTTCTCATTAAAATATCTCTTTTTGAGGATTTCTCATTATTTCTCTTTTATTTTCGTCATTGGTATTCCTTTTAATATTAGGAATCCTTGGGATACGAAATTCCACCAAGAATAACTCTATTATACCTCTTTTCACTTGTTTTCCACATTTTACCATTGTTTTCAATTTCTTTCTTAATAAAGAAATACTTAATTAATATTTTCTTTTCTTATTGCTTTTTCTTTGCAAATTGGGACTCCTTGGAACCCAAGGAACCCAAGAGGCACGAAATCCCTCTTTGGATTTGGCTTCTGGAGGTTTCCATCTCATTCTTTTCTCAAAAACTCAATTATTCATTTACTAATTGAATTTTCTTGTTATTCGGGCCCAATAGACAATAAAGCCCAAAACACAATCATCAAGGCTATTGGAAATGAAATCCATTTATTCAAAACAAATTATATTATTATTTTTTCAATTATCTTTAATATGAGAAATTACATTTCTCACCAATTTAACTTAGTTGTTAAATGGGATATTGATGTTTACTTTCAACCTCTAATTGATGACCTAATGAAACTATGGGAAGAAGGTGTTATGACATATGATGCTTCATGTAAAGTGATCTTTAGTTTGTGTGCTATGTTGTTTTGTACGATTAATGACTTTACAACTTATGGAAATTTGTCTGGATATAGCATAAAAGGATACAAAGCATTTCCTATTTGTGAGGAAAATACTGATTCAACTCGATTGAAATATGGTGGTAAAATCATATATATTTGTCATCAGAGATCTCTCCCACCAATGCATCCTTATCGAAGGCAACACAAAACCTTTAATGGGTCAACTGAGGAACAAAGTGCTCCTAAACCTATACCAGGAAATGTTGTATATGATCGGGTAAAATATATTGTTAATGAATTTGGAAAGAGTTCAAGTAGTTGTACTCTCGCATGTGACAAATCTTTATACAAGAAGAGGTCAATATTCTAGAATCTTCCTTATTGGAGATCTTTGGCAATTAGACACTGCATTGAAGTCATGCATGTTGAAAAAAATGTTTGTGATAGCATCATTGGTACGCTATTGAACATACTGGGAAAGACTAAAACATCATCAAATCTAGAAAAGATTTAGAATTAATGGGTATAAGAAAAGAATTATCAGTGGAGATCAGGGGTCACTGCACATATTTACCACTGGCTTGTTACACTTTGTCAAAGTAGGAGAAAAAGACTTTCTGTGAGTGCTTATATAATATTAAGGTTCCACAAAGATACTCTTCTAATATTCATAGATTGGTATCAAAGAAGGATCTGAAGTTGATAGGTCTTAAATCTCACAATTGTCCCACCTTAATGCAACAAATTTTACCTGTGGCTATTCGATCTATATTTTCGAAGCATGCAAGGTTTGCAATCACAAAACTCTGTTTCTTCTTCAATGAAATATGCAACAAAGTGATACATCCTGATACTCTCGATAAATTACAGAAAGATGTAATTGTTAACATGTGTCAGCTTGAAATGTACTTTCCTCCTTCATTTTTTTATATCATGGTTCATCTTGTAGTACATATTACAAGGGAGGTGAAGATGTTGGGTCCAATTTTCTTACACTGGATGTATCCATTTGAACGCTACATGAGTGTTTTTAAAGGTGATGTTTGGAATCGTTATCATCCTGAAGGGATTATTATTGAGGGTTATGTGGCTAGGGAGGTGATGGACTTTTGCAATGATTTATTGAATTGCAATGAAACTTCTAGCGTAAAAAATTCCCATCACACTGATACTTATTGTGGCAAAGGAACTCTGAGAGGACAAGTAAAAGGAATCGGTCATGAGTTGTGGGAACAAGCACATTTGTATATTTTACACAACATCGATGAAGTTAGTAGCTACATCACATAACACAATGATCTTATCAAGAGAAATCGTTCGTGATCCAGTTCAATGTGGCTTGCAAGAGAGTATAATCGAACATTTATTAGGTAATTTGAAGAGAAAGTTTGTAGTCAACTATCTGAATCACCGAATAATGTTGCTGAGAACATAAAATGGCTCGCCTTTAAGCCAAAAATGGATGTCATTTCATATGAAGGTTATGACATAAATGGATTTTCATACTACACAAAGCGTCAAGATGAAAGTAGTGTAGTTCAAGATAGTGGGGTCACTGTTCAAGATTGTTCATTGTATTTTTCTAGTGCCAAAGATAAAAGACCACACAAAGCTGAGATGTCATATTACGGCATCATTGAGGACATATGGGAATTGGACTATACAAATTTCATAGTTCCTATCTTTAGGTGTAATTGGGTTGACAACAACGAAGGAGTTTTAGTGGATGAGTTGGGTTTCAAATTGGTTAATTTTGAAAAGATTGGTGAGAAAGATGAGCCATTCATCATGGGAGACCAAGCAAAACAAGTATTCTACATTGATGACCTGGCAAATAAAAATTGGTCTATCGTTCTTCATGGAAAAAGACAGTTTACTGTAGATCCTATAAATGAAGAAGAATACTATGAAAAGTATGATGATTCCAGCCCATTCTCAGTTGGTTTGCGAAGTGTAAATGTTGAAGATAACACCGATGAATACTACACGTCAAGACCATGCTGAAGGAATTTTACTTGACTAACAACTCAACCAATACTAGAGGCATGTATTATTTGAATTATTTATTTTATTATCATTCAAGCATGTACTCTTTTAAATATGCATCATATATCATTCAACCACTTGTGCTTTTATTGTCACTTATGTTTCTTTTATCATTTATACTTGCAGGTTCTAAAATGGCAAGTGAAGATGAACATTCTGAGCATGAGTACCATGAGGATGGTAGTGGTGATGCTAAGAAAAGTAGAGGTCCCACACTGATGCATAGGATGCAGGAGCTTAGGGCCAAAGGGGAGAAATTGGCAGTCCAGTTTGATGTCACAGGAGCACCTATTGGGGAACATGCTAGTGCTTTCAAGCATTACGTAGGGGCGATCGCGCGTAGTAAGGTGCCAATAGATATAGAAAATTGGCATGATGTTTCTAATGCCTTAAAAGACCTCATATGGAAAGGTATATATGTGAGTAGAAGTGAAATTATTTTAATATGTTTTTGTTTATTGATTCTAATTTAGTTTTCTTGGAAAGACATATCCTTTTTAAGAAAACATTATTGCTTCTTTTGCATGTATAGGGTGTTTTTCATTTAAATGAGAAAGATCACAAGAAAAAAGTGCTACAACATTGTGGTGTACGATGGAGGGCTTTTAAGACATATCTCAAAAGGGAATTTATAGATAATCCTAAGAAAAAGAATAAAGCAACAAATATGTATATTTGTATAGATCCTGAGGTGTGGGAAAGATTTGTTGCATCTAGGAACACGGAAGAGTTTCAGGTAATAAGGATTGTGATGTATTGTATGAATCTTTAATTGTATACAATTAAGGAATTGAATATTTTTATATTTGTTTTCCAAGTCTAAATTTCAATACCTCATTTTAAATGATCATGCTATTCACAAGGCCCAAAAGGAAAGACGAGCCAAAAATGTACATGACCATCACTTGGGGCCCGGTGGTTATGCCTTCCGCCACCAACTACAAGAGAAGCAACTCTCTTTTGGAGAAGAGTATAGTACAACTCAAGCTGAGCGTCCACCCTGACACTTGCTGTGGATTGATGCTAGAAAGAATCGAGCAGGTGAAATTGTCAACCCTGAAACTAAGGAGGTGGCACAAAATATGGTAGGTTTATCCCAACTAAGTAAAGAGTAACTCCCACAAACTTAGATTTATTTATATCTAATTGATATTGTGATTTAATATTTTTATTAACTATGAATAAATTGGTCTGCACGAGCAAAGGAAGGAAGGAAAGTTCATCCCAACTGGCCACATAGATGAACTATCAGTTTCTCTTGGTACGAAGGAGCATCTTGGTCGTGTTAGGGGATTAGGAGTTGGCATAGGATTCAAGTCTTATTTTATCCCTTCGCAATCTAAAAGAGGTCGTGCAGGAGGTCTTACATAAGAGGAGGTCGAAACATTAGTATCACAAAAAGTAAAAGAAATAATGTCTTCATTTCAGCCTACTCAACTTCTCAACCTATTCATACTGTGTGTATCTCAAGTGATGAGGTACAAGCCCATGCTCTAGTTGTAGAAGGTTAGGGGAGCACTCCCAATGACCCACCACAACAATCTGTAGTAAGTTTTTGTTCTATATTTTGTGTTATTAGCATGATATATATATATATATATATATATATATATATATATATATATATATATATATATATATATATATATGAAAAAACACTAGAGGGGGGTGAATAGGGTTTTATAAATATTTTAACAATAATTCAACTCAAGAAACCACAATTGAGATAATAAGAAGGAGGCAAGGTGTTTAGAGTGGTTCCACCTTTAGCAACAACTAAAGGAGTCAGTCCACTACCCAATTGTTTCCAATTGGGATTTTGAAAGTATTTAAATTTTATTACCTCGCATGGATGTTACATAAAATTACAAACACTTTCCCCACCCTTTGGAAAGCCTTCTCCTTGAAGTAGTCTCACCAACCTCGAAGCAACCTTCCTTGAAGTAACTTCAAGCAACCCCTTGAAGTAGCCTTCCTCTTGAAGTAGCTTCCCATTGAGACAGCCTTCTTGAAGTAGTCCAAAGTCCTCCTTCTTCACTGAGAAGACCCTTCTCCACCTGAGAAGATAAACCCTCTCCAATCCACAGCCTCCAACCCTAGGAGTAGCAAGGAGAGTACAAGCAATAAGAAAGAACAAGAAGGAAAATGGAAATTACAATTACCATTGTAGCACAAGGCTTGATTTCCTATATCAAGCGTTTTGATCTCCTAACCAATGTATATGAAAGTGTAAGTATTGTGGGTAGGAGATGCTAGCCTATAGGACACAAAATTGGAGCAATGGAAATGAATAGAAAATGTTGGAGTTGCTCAATTGCTCACACAAATGGATTGTCAATTGCAAGTATGTATGCTCAAGTGTTGCACAAGTGTATTTTGGGTGTCCTAAGGCATGTCCTATTTATAGGAATGACCTATGAGTGCTTAAGGACGTTCTAGACACTTTCTAGGGGGTTCTTAGTGCTTAACTAGCCGTTAGGTATCCACTAATTGCTTTAGCAATGGCTAGTTAATTAATTCTAAAAAGTGCAGACAAAGCTCTTCTCAGACGAGGAATTGTCGACCGAGAATCTTGTTGGTCAAAGTCTTTGTCGACCGAGGGACAGTCTGGAGCAAGTGTGTATAACGTTCAATTCCAACTCCCAACTACCATGTCTTCTATGTCTAATGGCTATTTGGGTCATTCTTAGTTGAGGATATTTTCGATCGAGAGTGTCTCAGTCGAGATGTTTGTCGACCGAGAATGACTATGTTTCAATGTTTTAAACTATGTACTAAGTGTGTGTATTAGTGTGCAGTTGTGACACTATTGTAGGGGATGACCTAGATAAGTGTTTTGATTGGCTAGGGAAGATCTAAATTCTTGATTTACATGATGTCTAAGTACTTGTACATTAAATATTTGTACAAGTTTTTACATTTGATTACAATCATGAAATTAAGACATTTTGAGCATATAGATCTTCCAAGGGTTTGTCATCCACCTAGTTCATGCAACACTCAAGTAGCATGTTAGATCCACAAGAATGAAATGTTTATCATCATCAAAACAAAGGGATTATAATAATATCCAATTTAGCCAACAATCTCCCCCATTTTTGAAGATGACAAACATTTCCAAAATATAAAATAAGGAAATGTAAATCATGTGAGTTGCATACCTAAAGTTTACCTTTTGTAGCCATTCTCTTGTTTGGAAGTGTGTGTTGGATGAATGATTATGAAACTCTCATTTATATTTTTGATTTTATATTATTTCTCCCCCTTTGTCATTTCAAAAAGATAACTAAGATAATCATTAAGTATACTTTTACTACTCCCCCTTAATTTGATAATTAGATGCTCCCCCTTAATAAGATATTCAGTTTTAAAAGCAAGGGATGCAAACCACTTTTTGTCAAATTTAGCCACAATTTATTTCTCAATCATTTGCAAGGGATGTTAAGCCTTGAAATGATGTGAGATCTTTTTAGATTCATGGCATATGTGTTTTGATTTCTCATCCATTTTACAAGGGATGTTAAGCCCTAAAAATGACATGAGAATCCTTTAAGCTTATAGTAGAGTACATGAATATATCTCTAACCAAATACACGGGATGTTAATCCCAAATTTGTTTAGAGAATTCCATTAAGAACAAGATATATATCATATTCATGTATATTTTAGGTTCCTTTTCATAGCCAAGATTTCCTTTAAAATACTAAGGTCATAACTAGCCTCAAATTTTCTTTATGATGTTTACAAAGTTTTGTAAGCTCCTTCTTATAGTCAAGATAGTTTTTGTGAGCTCCCCCTTAATCTTATAATCAAGAGAATTAATGATTCTAAGGATGAGTTAACCTTTTATGAGAGTTATGCACTAAAGTCTTGTTTTCAATATACTAAGATTGATTGCAAGAAAATGATTTACAAATAAGCATTTGGTCAAGCTTATTTTAGGTCAACCTTGACTTCGACCTGGGCGCCCCTTGGTCAAACTTGATTTCAACCAAGAGGAAATTTCTACATATTTACAGTTTAAGCACTCTCATTGAGTTACACATTAATATGTAATATGATCAAATGTATATCAATTTGAAACACTTTGAATGATACCTATTTTGAAGAGATTTTATCAATTGAAAACTTGATATAGGCATCACAATGAAGTCTTTGTTCTTGATTTTGATATCCACATAGATTGTTCTTCTACCATACTCAATCATAGTAAGAATGTAGTTTTCAATCATTTATTTATAAGCAAGATTATTTGCATCAATTTAAATTTCCATAAGTCATGTTGTCACCATGATGCAAAATTCTATCCTAAGAGCAATCCTGTGTAGAATGTTAAGTAATGAATTTAGTACCTTGCTCTTGATTTGGTTATAATAGATTGAAATAGCTCTTTATTCTAAACAAGTCTCTTATTTTAAACTTATTTCTAGATTAACTCTTTAGAATCGGTCATCCTTGAGTATAAATTAAAAACAAGTTTTATATCTCAAGTTCTTAAAATCAAGAGTTTTCTTTTGATTACTTAGAACAAACAGCTAGATAAGACATTAATATTCTTGTTCTAAGAAACAAACTATTTAGCTTGCCATAGCATCATCTAGCAAAAATCATTCATTTATTACATGATAAGATACAAGCCATGCACACGATAATCATTATATATTATGTCAAGATGCATTTGTGCCATAGAGTTTTACTGTTATGCAAAATGGCATTTTCATCATCTTTATATGTAATGAGCTGAATCACAATGATCATTTTGAAAAAAATATCCATTCATGGTTTGTATATATAGATCAAATATTATTTTAGGCAAACCAAGTAAAGAATGGAAAATAGTAAAAGAATATCCATAATTTTATGAAATACAATGATGATGATCATTTAAGAGAAAATTTCAAGACACATGGTTTTTATATAGATAGACCAAGGAATACTTAGGACAAACCATGTCGATTGTGATAAAATAGTAATTTCTTTCATTAAACCAATCATGGTTCATATTTTCAATTTTAAGCCA
This sequence comes from Alisma plantago-aquatica, assembly GCA_963693085.1. Lineage (NCBI taxonomy): Eukaryota > Viridiplantae > Streptophyta > Magnoliopsida > Alismatales > Alismataceae > Alisma > Alisma plantago-aquatica. Next base: position 400,384,142 of record OY856414.1, on the reverse strand, counting down.
AACCATGTAGGAGATTATATCAATTAAAAATGAACTTGCAATCTATACTATTTCTGTATTGATCCATTTTGCAAGAAGGCATGTTCAATTTTAGATTGCAAAAAGTATACAAGTTTGATAAAAGTATATTTAATAAGTCATAATGACAGCTTAAAGAATTTGTCTCCAAGATTCATTCTTGATTTGCAAATTAAATCAATCATTAATAGCAAATTGATAGCAAACTAGATCAATTAAACATGTTCAGCAGAACTTGATTCGGTCGAACTATTCTTCGATTGAATTTATCTCGGTCGACATTTTTCTCGACTGAGAATGCTGCTGTTTGTACAGGTTTTATCACATTGTTGCAAGCTTAAAAATAGTAACCTGCTCGGTCGACTAATTCTCGACCGACAGTGTTCTCGGTCGAAGATTTTCTCGACCGAGAATGTTTCTGTATCATTTTTCAGTAATTATTTGCAAGTAAAACATAGATCACTTTCAATTCAATTATGCAATTTAAAACTCAGTTTAGTTGAGATAAAAATATTTAAGTATCAAAGTAACATTTCAGTCAAATCTCAACTAATCATATTCAAATCTCTAGGTTTTAGGAACTAAAACAAGTTATTAAAGATGTGTCTCTGCATGTTTAAATAACAATGTGTATTTTCAAGTTAGAAATTTTAATTACTTGAATCAATTTGTTATCTCATTATGTTAAGTTGAGATAGACATAAAGATATACAATTTAGAGTATTTGGTCATATCTCAACTTAATTTAATCTATTTAGTTTGGGGGTTTTGGAACCCATACCAACTCAACATCCTTTTTCTTGTAAGGACATGAGAAGGAATAATGTCCAAGATACAAACAACAATGGCAACATATAGAATCAATCTCATTTCTTTTTTTTTTATGAGTTTGATCTAGATTGTTCTTGGGTACATATGTATACTTGCCTTTAGGTACATACATAGATTGAGTCTTTGGTACTTGAGTCCTTCCCCCACTAGGTTTTTTATAGGATTTTCCTTTAGGCTTGTAACCTAGTCCTCTCCTGCCAATTTGACCATGAGAATCATTTAAGATCTTATCATGAACATCATTGCTTCTTAAGCTACTAACTTCTTGTTGTAACTTAGCAATCTCATCCATTCTCTTTTTGATATCTAACTTTGCTTGATCTAGATTAGATAATAAAGAATCTCTTTCTTTCACAATAGTATCATAATCTAGATGATTGCATAGGATTGGTTGTTTTTGAAGATCATTAATTTGGGCTTGCAAGTTTATCTTTTCTAGAGAGAGAAGATTGCAATTTGCCTCTATTGATTTCAGCTTAATATCATGGTCTTTAATAGCTAAGTTTAATGTCTCCTTAAGATCTTCATTTTCAGATGTGAGATCAAGAAGATTAGCATGTAGCTCATCATTTTCTTTATTAGATTTCTTTAATTTCTTCTTGCACTCAATATACTTATCATGTGTCTCTTGAAGGCTAGCAATTAAATCTTCTCTAGTTAAATAAAAAAGGTTTACCTCTTCTTCTTCACTTATTGTAGCAATAAGGCATTCTTTGTGCACATCTTCCTTCTTTAACCTCCATGGACAACTAGATGTTGTGTGGCTTGTTCCTAAGCACCAATTACAGCTTGTTGAAGATTGGTCCATGCTTCTCCTTTGCTTGCGGTTGTAGACAGCGCCACCCTTCATTCTTCAAGACTCAATTAGAGCTCCTTGAAGCCTTCTTTGATACCAAATGAAAAAACACTAGAGGGGGGTGAATAGGGTTTTATAAATATTTTAACAATAATTCAACTCAAGCAATCACAATTGAGATAATAAGAAGGAGGCAAGGTGTTTAGAGTGGTTCCACCTTTAGCAACAACTAAAGGAGTCAGTCCACTACCCAATTGTTTCCAATTGGGATTTTGAAAGTATTTAAATTTTATTACCTCGCATGGATGTTACATAAAATTACAAACACTTTCACCACCCTTTGGACAACCTTCTCCTTGAAGTAGTCTCACCAACCTCAATGCAGCCTTCCTTGAAGTAACTTCAAGCTCCCCCTTGAAGTAGCCTTCCTCTTGAAGTAGATTCCCATTGAGATAGCCTTCTTGAAGTAGTCCAAAGTCCTCCTTCTTCATCGAGAAGACCCTTCTCCACCTGAGAAGATAAACCCTCCCCAATCCAAGCCTCCAACCCTAGGAGTAGAAAGGAGAGTACAAGCAATAAGAAAGAACAATAAGGAAAATGGTAATTACAATTACTGTTGTAGCATAAGGCTTGATTTCCTATATCAAGAATTTTGATCTCCTAACCAATGTATATGAAAGTGTAAGTGTTGTGGGTAGGAGATGCTAGTCTATAGGACATGAAATTGGACAAATGGAAAAGAATAGCAAATGTTGGATTTGCTCAATTGCTCACACAAATGGATTGCCAATTGCAAGTATGTATGCTCAAGTGTTTCACAAGTGTATTTTGGGTGTCCTAAGGCATGTCCTATTTATAGGAATGTCCTATGAGTGCTTAAGGATGTTCTAGAAGGGGATTCTTAGTGCATAACTAGCTGTTAGGTATCCACTAATTTCTGTAGTAATGGCTAGTTAATTGATTCTAAAAAGTGCAGACAGAGCTCTTCTCAGTCGAGGAATTGTCGACTGAGAATCATGTCGGTCGAAGTCTGTGTCGACCGAGGGACAGTCTGGAGCAAGTGTGTATAACATTCGATTCCAACTCCCAACTACCTTGTTTGTTGTGTCTAATGGCCATTTAGGTCATTCTCAGTCGAGGAGATTGTCGACCGAGAGTGTCTCGGACGAGATGTTTGTCGACCAAGAGTGACAATGTTTCAATGTTTTAAACTATGTACTAAGTGTGTGTATCAGTGTGCAGTTGTGACACTATTGTAGGGGATGATCTAGCTAAGTGTTGTGATTGGCTAGGGAAGATCTAAATGATTGATTTACATGATGTCTAAGTACTTGTACATTATATATTTGTACAAGTTTTTACATTTGATTACAATTATGAAATTAAGACATTTTGAGCATATTGATCTTCCAAGGGTTTGTCATCCACCTAGTTCCTGCAACACTCAAGTAGCACGTTAGATCCACAAGAATGAAATGTTTTTCATCATCAAAACAAAGGGATTATAATAATGTACAATTTAGCCAACAATATATATATATGTATATATATATATAGTTGTAATAGGTATCTAGTTTACCGCTTTGTATATAACTTATATTATTTCAATTCTAGGTTGGTATGAACTGTAAACTTGTAGTGGAGGTTCCAGAATATAATGGTGTGGCAGCGGGCAAGGTATACAACCTTGGTAGTACGTTGCATTGCCAACAAATTACTGATGACATTTGTCGTGTGTCCAACCATCTTGTGTATGACGGAATGGGGGACAAACCACTACCCATACCTAATCCCGAATATAGTACAGTTGAAGAAGCTAAGGGTGCTATGGTGGGTTTTCCTAGACACTTGGTTATCAATGACAAGGTATACCTTAATTCTACCATATTTTTCATATTTGACTGCATATATAAACTCATGTAATATAAGTATGTAATTTAATGAACATGTTTGCAAACCAAAAAGTAAAAATTCTACTAGTCGTCCTCCTATGCCCAAGCCATATTTTAGTCCAGAATCCACATTCGATGAGTTGGAAAGTAAATGTAAATGTTTGTGTCGATACTTAGCCAACCAAAGCTCTGGATTACAAATGTTGATCAATTTAATAGAAGATGCAACTGTGAGGGACTTTGACAATTATATTTTTCTTGATGATATTATAGAGTTGTTCCGATATGATTGGCTGAATACTTCGATAATAGAAGTATGGATAAGGTAAGGATCTATCAATATAGAAAATTCCAATACACATTTTTAGCTTATTTCTATATATGGAAATAATTACAAATTTTTTACAGCCATTTATATACCGAGACCATAAAATTTGATATAAGAAATGTTGGATTCTTAGTTCCTTCAATCACTAGTCAAGTGGAGACACATATTGAGGATGTGAATGAGTACTTCTCTACTGCATTCAAATATTTTACTAGTGAGGGGAACGAAATTATCCTAATTCCTTTTAACGTCCAATAAGTATTATTATTCAATATAATTTTAATAATGAATAAATTTATTGATTTTAATGTTTGTTTTATTCTTACTCAGAGCTAGACATTGGGAATTAGTGGTGATTGTCCCAAAATTGATGACTCTTTATTATCTTGACCCAATGGGTATAACAACAAGGGGTCACAAACTGAAATTGCCAGCTATGGAGTAAGTATAAATTTAGTCAATGCTTCAACATGATATTTCTATTTAGAATTTCTATTTTACCAACTATCGTTTAATTGATAGGGGTATAAAGGCTTTTCGTGAAGCTGGAGGACAAATACCCACAAAATTAAAGACATTGACTTTGAAAAATGTCAATGTAGCTACTTTAGAAACTGCTTAGTCTTATATGTATTAATTTTCAACTCATATATGTCAACTCTTATAGTCTTATCTCAACTCATGTTTATAGTAGTTTACTAACATTAAGTATAATTCATTATTTGTAGTGTCCTATACAAAATAATGATTGGGCTTGTGGCTACTATGTAATGAAATATATGCAAGCTATTGTCAAACAAGCATCACATGACATTCAGAATATAGATTAGGTAATAAAGAATAACATCATAAATTTACAAGTGAGTGTAGTCATTTTATAAAATATTAGCATGTGTATTTTTTGTTACAGATCTTTACAACTCATCCTTACACACGTGAGGACTTAAATGAATTCTGAGAAGAGTGGTCAGATGCTTTTCTAAATGAAGTTAATATAGCATTGGATTAAATATGTCAGCTCCATTTATGTATGTGGTTTTAGTACTCTTTCATATTTACTTTTGTTCTGACATTTAATATCATCTCAGACTTGCAATCTATCATTTTGTAAATTATGATGTGATTATGTGTAACTCAATTGAATATATGAATTATTTTTGTTATGAATGTGTGGTTTACAATGGTGACAGTTGAGCATCAATGCTCCCCTCTCCCAGAATATATGAATCTTCTTGTTCTTCTGTTCTGTTTCTGTTTTTGCAGATTTTTTTTAAAAAAATTGTAACTTCTAGCGTCAATTTTCTTAAATAACAGACCCTAGAGGTCTGGTTATCAAGCTCAATCCTTCTAGCATCAATTTTATTAAATAACTGACCTAATAGGTCCTCTATAAGGTCGGTTATTTATAAAAAACCGACCCTAAAGATTGAATAACTGACTGTAGACACTTTGTCGACCGAATAAATATGTGATGCTTCAGACAGTACTTTCTTGGTCGACAATTTTCTCGACCGAAATAATCTCAGTCGAAATATTTCTCGATCGAGATAGTTTACATGGTCGGGTTTTTTGGAATAACTGAACTTACATGTTCTTCTTTCTCATTTCAAATAATCTCGGTCGAAATATTTCTCGATCGAGACAATTTATAGGGTTGACTTTTTTGGAATAACCGACCTTACATGCTCTTCTTTCTCACTTGGGTCAAATTTTTTACAACCTCTTGGGTCGGTGTTTACTCTGTAAGGTCGGTTTTCTTTCGTTAAGAAAACTGATGCTATAGAGCAAATTCTATAGCAACAACCACTTAGGGGTCAGTTATAAAGTGACGCTACAGTCTTAAAAAAATCGATGTTATAGACCATTCCTGTACTAGTGTATATTTTGTATTATGTTTAGGTGGTCATTTATAAGCTACATATTAGTAGAATTATTAATTTTGCGATGAATTAAAATATAATAATTTGTAAGTAAAATTACTATTTTACCTTTTATTTATAAATAGCAACAAATAAGTAGAAAATCATTATAAAAAGAGTGTGTTTTAAAATTTGTGTAAAGAATTATTTTAACATCATCTATTAATACCAACAAGCTGTGTAAAAAAATAAGCACTAAACAAAACATGCACTCAAATCAAGCTATAATTGAAATTTTGATCTATGAAAAACTTACAAAATATATATGCACAAATTCTCATCATCTATGAGACTCTACATTAAAATCATATTCTAGCTCTTATATAACAAGTTCTTTAGAAAAAAATTCATGATCATCTTCAGACAATTGAAAGCATGCTCTCAAAGAGAGTCATTTCCAAGTTGTGTGAATAATTAAGAACCAACATGAATTTCACTAAAACCAATCTATATCTAGAATTTTAGCCTACGCAAAAATTTAAAAAAAATATCTCTACAGAAATTCAAAAATTAATTAACTATGAAACTCCAAACATGATCACTATACTAACTCTTATCTAACAAGTTCTTTAAAAAAATCATGATCATCTTCTAGTAGTTGAAAGAATGATCGGCAAAGAGGGTCATTTCCACTGAGTTGAATAATGAAATATATCTTCTCCTCTCTAGTGAGATTATATTGTTTTCCAATTTCTTCACCAATGCATTCTATTTTTTTCTTAAATTTAGCCATCATTGCTCACTCATTTTCTCAGTTTCTGCTCTAATATCTTCCCCCAAAAGCTTCACCACATATGTTAGTACATTTTCAAGGTCACTTTTATTTTCCCTCTTTTGTTTTCGCCCATGACTAGTTCTCTCCTTGTTCGTTTCAACTCTTCTTATTGAAGAAAACCGTTTTCCGTTATCATTTTCATCCAAAATTTCCACATTAGCATTCTCCTCTTATTGTTGTTGGTGTTGGTGGTCCTCCATGTCTCCCATCATGTCTTCAACATGTAAGGCATTACTTCTAATTTCTCTATCCTTCCCAACTATAGACAAAGCTTTTTGAAGTAAGAAAACTTTTTATTTCTCCAACATTCTGCTTTTGGATGACACTATTATTTAAAAATGATCAATTAAAAACATCATATGATAATAAATGAAATGCAATAGAAGTAACACACTTGCCACAAGGTAGTTTTCCCAAACATTTCTTTCAGCTTCTACAGAGTGAGTAATGTCATTATACCCAAAACCACTAGTGATCCCATATACCATGTCATAAATAAATACAAAATTCCCTCTTTAAAACCTTGATCTTGGATTTCTATGTGTGGTTTACCTTTGAATCCACATCTAGGAATCCTTTTCTCAAGGCCTTTTTCTAGTGCGATCAAAAATCCAGGCTTGAAACCATTTTCATCTTTTTATCTCCCAGAGACGACCATCTCAACTAGTGACTCAATCAAATTGCCCTCCTCCTCTGGTGTCCAAGCTCTTTTTTTTTCTCTTAGCTCACCCTCCTTCTACTGTAGAAACATGCCCTATTGTTGTGAAAGTTGTCTCTCATAGCTAACCACAATTTTTTGACTAGCTTTCTCATAGTTATCCATCACTACAATGTGTGAAACATGTTTGACCATTCAGTATACATTTGTTCAGCTATATTATTGTTGACTTAGAGGTTATACATTGTCCATATTTTGATAATGACTTAACCATTCCATTCATATGTATCTAATATGTGTATTCAAGATTGATTTTAGGTGTTAGGTACATGAAAAGGTTCAAATTACTCAAGCCCTAATTTTCTACAGTTCAAGTCAAAATCTATACAAGTATGTAATTTAGGAAATCCATGTAAATGACCTTAGAAGATTTTTGTAATCACTTGTATTGATGATATGACTTGTAACTAAGATGAGAAAATTGATTGGGACACTTTGCACCAAGTTTTAATCACTTTAGATGCACTTTAGAAAATTGATCGTAGGTTGTTGATCGGTCGAGTTACAATCTCGACCAATCCACTAGATCCATTTTCTAGATAGTGCATCAGTTGAGTTGTGCATTCACAGAACTCAACCAATGGGGTTACTGACCAAACACAACTTTCATTGGTCGGTTGAGTTTCCTTAGGACAAACTCGACTGATGGTTTGAAAATTGGGTTTGTCTTTTACCCAATCGGTCAAGTTACCTTTATTGAAAATCGACCAAATGCACTGGACGGAAATTGCATAAAAAGTGATTATGACCATTGGTGACTTATTTGGACGAAAATAGATCTGTTGCCTTGGGAAAAAATGGCTATAATTCGACCCTAAGTGTTCCCCAACTCAAAGGGGCACCGTCAGCTATAAATAGGACCACTTGGAGTTCATTCCAAGGTTTCTCATTCCATATATGCTTGGTTCTTTCTTCGTTGAGAGTGCTACACACCTTTGAGCCCCTTTCTCTCTCTACCTTCAAGTCAAATCTGTGAGTATGAGTGAGATAGGATCTGTTATAAGAGAGCTACCTCTTGTATCCATGTAAAGCTCTCCACCTCCATCTTCCTAACCCCTTTCCTATTGAAGAAAAGGCTGAAGATCTTCTCCGAGTGAAGGAGAAGGAGTTGTTGTTCTTCAAGGTTGAAGAAAGCTTGGTGTTCCAGATCTCCAAGTGAAGGAGATAGGCAAGGTGGATGTTCAAGAAGGATAGGTAATTCCTTGAAGGCCAAAGACTTGAATAAGAAGTGGGTAAGTCCTTGTTGAAGGATGAAAACTCCATGGTTCAAGTGGGTAAGTTCCTTCGGTATGTTGAAGATCCTTGCTTGAGGTGTTAAGTCCTTGGATGAATGTGGTTGTTGTCTTGTAATCTTATGAATGAATAAAAGAGCATCAATATTGCAAATTCCTAGAGCCTAACCACCTCTCGGGTAGTGGACTGACTCACTTGTAGTTTGAAGTGTGGAACCACTCTAAACCACTTTGTCCAAGTGTATGTTCTTCTTTGTTTCTCATCCTTTCTATGCATGTTAGTTAGGACTTCAATTGGCTGTATGTTTAAGTTTCTACACTTAACATAATTTGGTGGTCTAATTCGCCTGATCTATAGTCTAAATGTCATGTAATGCTTCTTTGATAATAGTTTGCATATATTTCATTACACAGTAGCCACAAGCCCAACCATTATTTTATATATGACACTACAAATAATTATACTTAATGTTAGTAAACTACTATAAATAGAGTTGAGATAAGACTATAAGAGTTAACATATAAGAGTTGAAAATTAATACATATAAGACTAAGCAGTTGTCATAGTAGCTACCTTGACATTTTTCGAAGTCAATGTCTTTAATTTTGTGGGTATTTGTCCTCCACCTTCACGAAAAGCCTTTATCTCCCTATCAATTAACCAATAGTTGGTAAAATAGAAATATGATGTTGAAGCATAACAAATGACTAAATTTATGCTTACTCCATAGTTGGCAATGACATTTTGTGGCCCCTTGCTATTTTTCCCATTGAGTCAAGATAATAAAGAGTCATAAATTTTGGGACAACCACCAATAATTCCCAATGTCTAGATCTGAGTAAGAATTAAAAAAATTAAAATAAAGAAATTTATTCATTATTAAAATTATATTTTGAATTGTGAAGCTCTATTCACCCCCCTCTAGAGCCATTGACCCAATAAGTGGTATCAGAGCAAGTCTTCTCCAAGCTACTTCTACAAATAGGAGAAGATGGGCGATTTAGCACTTGGATCTCTCAACTTGGAGGTAAGCTTCTCCATGCGACCTCTGGTCTTTGATGGAACCAACTTCCTCTATTAGAAGAGAAGAATGTAGTTCTATCTCCAAGGAGTAAGCTATGAGATGTGGAAGGTGATGCATCTACAGTATGAAGATCCAACGGGGGAAATCTCCAAATGGATGGAAGCCCAAATGAAGCAAGCTCATCTCAATGACAAAGCCATAAGCATCATCTATACAGTCCTCACTCCATCCGAGTTCAACCGAATCTCCTCTTGGGACACCGCACATGAAATTTGGAACAAGTTATGTGTCACCTATGAAGGAACAAAGCAAGTAAAGGAAGCTAAGATCTACATGCTTGGTGGTCTACTAGAGAACTTCAAGATGGTTAAGAATGAAAGAGTGGAAGACATGTACACAAGGCTTGATGTGATCAAAAATAGTGTGATGGACAAAGGCACAATCAACTCCAAGATCTTGAGATCTCTTCCAAAGAGATGAGAGCCCAAGGTGACATCCATTGAAGAAGTGTGCAAGCTTAGTAAATTGTCAACTGAGGAGCTGGTTGGCAACCTTCAAGCTCATGAGCCAAGGCTTGATAAGAAAGAAGAAGAAGAAAATAGATAAGAAAAGGAGTCCAATAAGATCAAGGACACAACCTTCAAAGCTCAAATTGAAGAGATGGTTCGGCAGAAACAACTTGCTCTCAAGTCCCCTACTCCATCCTCAAGTGAAGATGAAGGCCCAAATGAGCATGAAGCTAACTACTCCAAGGGAAAACACTTCAAGGGGAAGCCTTCTTCATCAACTCCTAGATGCTATGAGTGTGGCCAAAAGGGCCATTACAAGAGTGACTTCCCCAAGGCCAACTAGAGTCACCACAAGAGCATCCACAAGAAGGACAAGGAGTACAAGAAAGAAGGCAAATACAAGAGAAAGGAGAAGAGAGAAAGATGAAGCAAAGATGCATCTCATGAAGCTTGGGAGGAGTTGTTACGACCCCATCTGAGCTTAATTGGTAAACTAGGGTTTACCCAGACAATTGCAAAGATTAATTGGAATAAGCATTATTGAAATCTAATTAATGAAGATAACACAATTAGGATGTTTTAACTATGATAAGAAGTCTATATATCCTTTTGTTTTGAGAATTAGGGTTTGAGAAACATAAACCCTAATCGGCATAAAAATAGGGTTTTAATGATGCATGAATACAGAATTTGATAAGTAGAATGTCTCACTAAATGATTTTTAGTATTTTATGTGTAACTCTGATTTACTTCAAATTTGGATATGATTTAGATATATAAAATTTGAACAACATTGGAAAATATCAGAATTTTTGAAGAATGCTCTGACCTGTTTGTCGGCCGAGTTTCAAACTCGACCGATCACAATTTCAGAATTTTACAGCAGTGTGGTAATTGAATTTTATCTTTTTATTGGTATATCCAATTGATCTCAAATTTTAACTGTGGTTGAAAAACACAGTTTTAGACACTCTGTTAAATTGGCATAATTTTTGGATGAATTTTGAATCCCTACAGTAAGGGTGTCGGTCGAGTTTGTGCAGGACAAACTCGGCCGAATATTCTGCAGACTGCAATATAGCAGTGCACTGTTCTATTTTTAATTATTTATTGGTAACTCCAAATGATCCCAAATTTTAACTGAAGCTTTATAGAACAATTATAAACAACGTTCTAAATTCCCATAATTGTTGAAGAATGTTTGATCTCTGAAATAAACGAATTACAGTAACTTTTGTATAACTGAATATTCAGCCTATATAATTAAAGTTAAGTGTTGGGTCAATATGCAATTGACCCAAGCAGCTCAATTGACTTATATGAACGACCACACACACAAGCAGATCTCATTCTTCGTCATTCATTCCAGAGAAACGAGCTCCTAGAGAGAGAGGGAGAATTAGGGCTTGAGTGGAGAAAGTGGGGGAATTGCTGAATTAGGGTTTTGCGATTCCAGGAAGGGTGAAATCAAGTAAGTACGGATTCCTTGCATAGACTTTTATGGTGAATCTTCTCTCTCATGTCAAGATTCCGTCCTTGCTCTGATTTTATCCAAGATGATGTCTAAATTCCCTCTTTTCTCACCCTTTCTTCATAATCCCTCTTTTTCAAGGTTTCCGAGTTGAATGGAAGAAGAATTGGGAGATTTGCTAGGGATTTGATAGGAATTCGAGATTCCCTGAGTTGAGCTGAAGTTGTGAGGTGTTTTCACACCTTAGGGTGAGTGGGTTCTTCCTTCAAACATTCTAATACACGAATTTGATTATAATATCCAAATCCCTAAATGCTTAGCATGTGAATTCTAAATCCTGAAATGTCTGTTTGATTTAAGTTATTGTAAATTGATATGATACGGATTCCTTCTTTGTTTGAATGACTTTTTGATGGTAGATTCATATCAGATACGTATACAACACTTCTTAGTGAGAATGCTTTTCAGATTTATACCAAATGATGTAATTAGGGTTTAACCTAATTGAGACATCACTACTGTTTCAACCTTATTGAAAAGGACTAGTAACCCTATAAGTGGTTAGGATGTACCTCGTGGGTTATCTTAATTGAATCTTATTCTGGATACATGATATCGCAGTGATGATATGGAAAACCTAAATTTAGTTAAATTTCCATGGTTTCATGTCTATATTGATTGCATACGATTTGTTGGAAACAATCTTTATTTAGTGAATGCTTATATCCTATGAAATCCTTATGAGAGCCATGTGACAAGTGAATGAGGTAAATGAAAAGGTGAATGAGGCAAATGCAACCCTAAGAGTAGGGTGTTGGCATGTGATGAATGAATAAGGCAAATGAAACCCTAAGAATGGGGTGTTCAATGAATCATGCTATGGTAATATGAAAGATCTCGATATGAGATATGGTGATGCTTAATTGTTGAATTGTATGTTTCTAGTGCATTTAGCTTTATATGCTTGTTCTCTCTGAAATGATATCTACATACTGCAGGGCTTCTTATATTCCAATATATATCTCGTAAATTGCAGGTGATGAGATATGACATGCCCTAGAAAGGGATGTTACTGAGATATGATATATGTTGAATACATGAGTTTTGACGTTGCTATGTGATATTTCTGTTAAATTGTTTATTTATTAATCAAGTATAGACCTAAGTGCCCTAACACCGTAGAACCCCTAAGTGGTATCTGCAGCTTTGGGGTGAAACTCGTGTTGCAACATCATCCGTGCTTGTGTCGCGGACAAACGAGGAAAGAGAGAAAAAGGGCAGTGTCTAACAACAATTGTGCTTGTGTCACAATGGCACTGCGACATCACCAGAAAACTTAGTTATCTAACACCATTCGTGCTTGTGTCGCGAAGGTAACCCTGTGACTCTCCGCCGGTGTACTCAGGTTTAAGGAGGAGTCAAGAGCACACGTGGTTGTGCAGCACACGTGGTTGTGCGAGGAGGCCGAGGAGCCTGTGTCCTGTGCAGACCAGGACGAGTAGTCAGACTTAGCACTTCCCAGGTGTGTCGCTAAGTCTTGTACGGTGGGGCCGTAGCATGAATTTTTTGCGGATCTTTATATGCAGAGTACACTGCATATATTTAGGGCATAATCTAAAATATGATCATATAGGTTCACAGAGTTCTTTATAAATGAAAGAGTTAAGGAAGACTAGAAGCATAGTCTTCTTGTAGTTATTCTTTGGATGAAATATTTACATTCTTTGTTATTTCAATTATATTGTTTTAGAACTTCTCAGTGTAGTATTAACTGTTGTTAAATTTCATATCATTTATTCAAATTATATCTGTAATCAGATTAGTGCATTAGTCTGTTTCCATGAAGTACTCATTCACTGAGCGAGTAGGCTCACCCCTCTACTCAAACATTTTAGGGTTAACCGCGTGGACTTGAAGATGATCAGAGCGTCAGAGTAGATCTGCCACATGAGTCAAGTATGAGATTAGTTGAGTCAGTCGGTCCTTGTCACTCTAGGTCCTCAGTAAGAGATAAGAGAGAGAGTTGTAATTATGATGTGTAATATTGTTCCTCTTTGATATGTATGCTAATTAGCAAGTTTCATGTGCATAATGTGTGAAAGACATCGTGAATGCTTACACATGTATCTTTACTATTGAAGTCTGATTAGTAAAAGAAATGTTCAGATTCCATTGTTAATATGTTATGTGGTTCAATGCGGGGAAACAAGAAAAGAAAAGAAAAGAAAAAGTTAAGGGTGTTCTTTGTGTTACATATAAATCCTATCTTACGCCCTAATCTCATGATTTGAGGAAATTGTGAGATCGGGGTGTAACAGGAGTCTTCCTCAAGTTCTTCTAGCTCTGAAGATGGAGAATGCCACCTTGCTCTCATGGCCTCTACAAGTGATGATGTAGGTGAGGTAAGTGAGGTAAGTGAAGTCAATTTCCATGAGTTGTCTAAAGAAACTCTAACTGATATGCTAAATGCTTGCCAGTCATCTTTTACTAAATGCAAATCTAAAAAGAAAAGGTTAGGAAAGATAATAGGTGATCTTTATGCTAAGATTGAGATTCTTGATCAAAATGAAAAGTTGCACCTTGATAGTATTGATACCTTGCAAGGGAAATTTCTTGATCTTGAGCTCCAATACAATGGAGTTGAAGTTGAGAATGGTGTCTACCTTAATACCATTGCTACTCTTAAGGAAGAAAACCAAAAATGCCAAGATGAGATTGATGTTCTTAAAACTGAAAATGTAGAACTTAACCTCATTGATGAATCTAGGAAGCAAGAAACTCATGCTTATCAAAAATAAAATCTTTTGCTTAAATCTAAAAATGCTAAGTTGCTTTCTCAAGTTAATGATCTATCCTCTAGGCCTATTTTGCAAAGTAATGACGTAGCTAGAACTTCTCTAGAACATGATTCGTTTCATACTAAAGCCCTCTATTTAGAAGCTAACCTATTACATGATAGAGATGATCTTGCTAGTTTATCTTCTACCGTCATTAACCTTAGTGATGATAATGCGAAGTTAAGAGCTTCTTTGCAAAATTTTCTTACGGGAAAGAAATCCCTTAATGTTGTCCTAGAACACTCTACCAAACAAATTGGTATTAGTGGTTTAGGATATGATGATATTGCTCCTAAGGGTAAGAATAAGAACAAGAGAAAGGGTAAGAATAAGAGTGTGGAACTTCCTATATTTCATGGAGAGACTTCCGACTCTAAGAACCAAATGGTATGTGTTCATTGTAAATGTGATGATCATTACTCTACTTATTGTCCTTACAAGCCAAAGGGGACCAACCCAAAGATGAAATGGGTCCCCAAGCTGACCCCAGATCCCAAAGTTTGAGTTGGGTGTCGACATCCTTCTTTCATGCAGGTCAAAAGAAGGTGGATTGTTGATAGTGGCTTCTCAAAGCATATGACAGGTGAAATCATCCATTTCAACAAATTCATGAAAAAGAAAGGAGGATTAGTGACCTTCAGGGACAACAAAAAGGGTAAGGTGATAGGTGAGGGTGATGTAGACAATGAGCTAAGTATTAAAAAAAATTTGCTTGTTGATGGCCTACATCACAATTTGATAAGTGTAAGCCAACTTTGTGATAATGGATATCTTATTCTATTTACTTCTTTAGAATGTTTGCTTCTAGATTCCCTCACTTCCAATGTCATATATAAGGGAACTAGAAATCGTAATCTTTATGTTATTGTGCTTGATTATCTAAAGCCCGTACTTGATAGATGCTTGGTTGTGGATAAAAATGATATTTCTCTTTGGCATCGCCGATTGGGTCATGTGAATATGCATCAAATGAAGAAATTAAGCAAAAAGGAATTGGTTCAGGGACTTCCCATATTGGATTTTGAAAAGCATGATGAATGCCAACGTTGTACACAAGGCAAGCAAACCAAGTCCTCCTTCAAATACAAAAAAGTCCTTAGTACCAAAAGAGCTCTTGAGCTTCTTCATATCGATCTATTTGGACCTATGAGAACTCAAACGCTTCGTGGTTCCAAGTATTGTCTTTTGATTGTCGATGATTTCTCTCACTATACTTGAACCTTCTTTCTCATTTCTAAAAGTGATACTCTAGATGCTTTCTCAAGCTTTTGTAAATGAGTTCAAAATGAAGCTTCTTTCCGAATTGTTTCTATTCATAGTGACCATGGGGGAGAGTTTGAAAATGATATTTTTGAGTATTTTTGTGAAAAATATGGTTACTCGCACAATTTCTCCTCTCCTCGTAAACCTAAAAAAAACGGGGTTGTAACACCCCAATTTCACAAACTAAGCAGAAGCATACATCTTATTGGGATGTCACAAACATGATTATCATTGCATAAAATAAAGTTTCATTAAACCCACACATGATACATAATTTGAAAATCCCATGTCTCAAGTTCCCCAACATAAAACTTAAACTTTGAACTAAACTAAACTAGTACATAGTCTCAAAACTAATAAAAAAAACTAAATTAAACTTCATATGATAGTTGGCACCCCACCAGGTCTAACTTCTTAGTTTGTCCTTGAGATGTATTTTCCTCATTTAAGCTCCTCCCTTATCCTTTTCTCCTGTGGACATCAGGTCCCCAGCCATGCATTCAAAATGGAAAACATGTTAGAGTAAGCGACATTGAGTATTGTTATACTAATATAATAACTAGAAATAAGAAAAATCATAAAAGTAACTGAACATCAAATCTTTGATTCATATAATATGCTCTATAGTGGTTAATTATAATGTCCTCTACTCTTAGGCACCAATTGTGCTCATAAGGCATGTAGGCTCAACTAATGTTCCACTTGAACTCATGATTTGCACCAAAGTTCCATACCTATGCTCCACTTGAGCTCATGATTTGCGCCTGAGTGCCATAACGTTCCATTTGAACTCATAAGGCCTGAGGGCTCAACATTAACATAATGAGGACAAATAATACAACCGGTAAATGATTCATCATAAACATAATAATCCTTTACTTTAACTGAATTTCACATGATCATGGCATAAGTATCTAAAATAGAACTTGGCAGCATATGAATCGTATAATAACTTTTGGGGAACATTAATGTAAGATTTTCTAAAAATTGGTTACATATCTATGCATACAATTTAACTTGTTCATGATATAATAATCTTAAAGCAATTGAAAACCATTACTTAAATACTCAAAGTGCATGGACCCACTTACCTTTATTGGAGCAAACCCTAATTCAGTGTCCCTGATTCTAAGTCACTCCTATATTCCTAAAATTGTATGATTTATATTAATCACCATCATTAATACACACTAAACCCTAATTTCAGCCTTTTATGGAAATGAGGTTCGATCTTATGCAACTAGGGTTTGAAAACACTAAAATCAGGTTCCTTGTCTAAAAACCTTTACAATGAATATTTTTGGGTATTTTTCTGATAAGCGGTTGATTTATTGTGAATTTCTAAACAATTGACCAATTAGAAATCATGGAAAATCCACATGGGCCTGGGACCCGTATCTAGCTGGCCCAATTAGGGTCGAATGTGCAAGCATTGGGGCCTCATTGGGACGGACCCGCAGTCAACAAAACAAAACACCAAAACACCCTTGGACCAAAAATCACTCGGTCAATAATGGATGGGCATAATGGTCTTTTTCTGACCAGGCTTCTTCTTCGTTTGATCAAGAAAAGAACAACGACTACGAAGGAGATGACTGCAGAAATTCAAGGATCTAAACACAGGCTCGTGATGCTATCGGGGAAACCCAAGGCTTGTGATGCATCTGTGATACTCTCACGAAGATAGTGAGCCCTTACATGGGCATTTTTGTGGTCTGCCACTCCAGAACCACCGGCCGCCAAGGCAGAGTAGGGGAGGGACCGAGAATAGTCTTTTTAGACATGAGAAAACCAACACATGAGACAAGGGAGGAGTTCTGGGAAAACTAGGCATCACCCAACAACACCAAAAACACTGGAACGAAGCGACACAATAGTTACAAGATCAACATTGGCTACAGGATCAGAAACCAGGTGAAAACAAGGGGATTCCGATGTACCTTCGGACGGGATGAATTGAAGATGGGGAAAGATTCAGGATGTCCTGTGATTCCAGATGATGCGTCGACGTGGGTTCTAGAAGGCTTGCGTCCTCTCGTCAGGCCGCCGCTAAGGTAGAGGGGGGACTGGAGCTCGGAGGTAGGGTTAGGGAGAGACCTAGGGAAAAGCGACAATGGGGATCAGTTTGGGGACACCATGTGATCATTTTTGAAGGAATGTATATAGGTTTTGAGTCATGAGGGAGGTTGGTTTACTTGCGAGGAAAGAAATAGGGGAACCCAGTGAGAGTCCTAGTCGACCCAGGGCTCTAGGTCATGAAATCCTATCCTGCAAGGGGTCAGTGTTGGTATGTATGCCCATAGAGCAAGTCATATGATGATTGTAATGGGATACTTTGTAAATGATTTCAATAATAATAAAAGGAAATTTCATATCTATATGTTTAAACTGTTTCTGAGATGATGGTGTAACATGATAGATGTCTAAAGAATGGTTTTACTCAATGACGTATGCTTTTAGGTTCAGGACTTAAACGATGAGATCATACGGATGTTAAGAGTATACATTCTTGTTTAGTCCCTAGTCGGTTGTTATTGTGGAAATAACCATAGACATCAATAACACTAAAGACTAGATTGTGTGTTGGTTGATGACAAAATCTCATTAGTCATGATATAGTGATATCAAACCAAGCACATATGTACTTGTTAGAGAACAAGGTACCAGACAGACCCACCGTGAGAGTGACACATGGAACCACAGTCAGCTCTCACAGTGATGGTGGTGAGTGTGATTCTTTGACCTAAAATCACTACACTCAACACATGTCGTTGGGTACACTTTGACATCATCAAACGCAGTCCTGAAACATGGGTTGTTATAAAGGTGATGATTGGGTGGCTTTGACACATGGGGCTTTTGAGGGGTGAGTGATAGATATGGGATTTGTCCCTCCTAAGGGAGTTTGATATCCTTGGCCACTTGATGAGTAGGATTGAGAAAGGCATGCACATGCACGTGTGAATCAATATGTGATATTGATGTCACACACATCTCACCCAGTCTGATCTGAGATCAAGGAAATGAATGAACGTTGACAGGATGACTATTCCATGCCTCGAGTTCATTCAGGATATCAGTGACAAAGGAATTATACATTCAGTGAAACACCATTCACGGATTGTAGGATTGAAAGTTGTTCTCCAACTTTCTATTTCACTGGGGTAGCACTGATGTGTGACTAGGCACTGCTCTTTGCTTGTGAAGTCATAAATGTTATGGACTTTCACTGCCAATGTGAAATGGACCTGCAGGCTCACACACATATGATTTAACCTGGAATAGGAGTTTGTCCAGAAACATGTTTAGATTGATTACTAAAGGAGTTTAGTAGTTCAATTAAACACTCAATTAATTGATAGCTCAATATCATAGTGTTCAAGGTGTTGGACTGATTGATTAGAGTATCGAATTAATTGAAACCACAATTGACTGATTCTGCACAATCTATACTCCCAACCGATCGACTCATGTGATGAACCGATCGGCTGAGCTTGGTGAACTGATTGGCTCAAGTGGTGAGTCGATCGGCTCATGGACAGGGTGAATGATTGCTTCAAGTGTTGAAATGATCGGTTCAACTGTTGCAACTGAGCAAGTTGGGAAAGTAGGATTAGTGAGAAATTTCCTTTCGTTTCACTTGCCCAATTTGATTGGAACAAGGATTGGTATCTGATACCAATTAGAAACAAAAGAAGGAAAGTCGATCGGGAACTGATCAGGACCACGAACCGACCAGTTCAGATGTGAACCGACCGGTTCATGGGTCCCAACTGATCGGTTGAGGTGTCAACCGACCGGCTTAGATCCCCAACCGACTGTTTCAGTTGTGAAATGATCAGTTCAGGTTGTGAGTTGGTTGTTTTTGTGGAAAATCTCGAACCCTTCTACTCCTACTTTAGTCCCGCATTGCCCGGTATAGAGAACCCTGTCCCATGACCCTCCTATATATAGGGGTATTGGGGATTCTCAAAGTACAACTCAGTGAAAACCAGTTGCTCTATAAAGTTGTCGTTCTCTCTAGTTTTGGTAACCGAGAGAGCTCGAGCAAGTGCTACCCGATAAGGGAGGCACAGCAAGGGAAGACAACTGTAGAAAGTGACTGGTGGCAGGAGAGTGTGTTGGCAACTAGTACGCCAACAGGAGGGTGCGACTCCTACCGATTCCTTGTGGGACAAGGAGATCGGAGTTCCAAGCAGTCCGTGTGGATGACTGTAGAGGCGGGAGACCTTTGTTGCTCAGAGGACAACTGTCTATCCCGGCAGTCCCGGTGAGACCAGGAGTCTTCAGTCCCGGTGCGACCAGGAGCTACACAGACACCGTCCAAGACCGGAGGTGAAGACCGTGCAAGGCGTGAGGTACTGTCTCCGAGCAAGCCTCGGGACAAGTTATGCATCCACAAACCATATTTCCTATTATATAGACGTTGACGTGATTCCTTTTGTTCTGGGTTTTGGGAGAAAATTTTTGTTTCCGCTGCTTCTCTGCCTCCCCTAAAACCCAACAGTGGTATCAGAGCCACGTCAACTACTCTATATTTTAGGATTATTGATATGATCGATTTTTGTTTTTCGCCTTTATTTATTGCATACGATGTGAATAAAATTGGCTTTATGCATGTCCAATCCACAAATCCCAAATATACATATATGATATGTAATATTAATGCACTCAATACGCGTCGCCCTTAAACGAGTTTTGTGGTGGATGTGTCGATGGTTATGGCCTATAAACCCTATATCTGTGTGTGGTTGTATGTGGTTGCTTACATCTCGGTCTGTGCACCGATTTCCTTCTCCTATTCCTGATGTAACTCGAAATCATTTGAGATTTATTTTCCTACCTTTGCTCCCCCCAAATGTAACTCGGGATTTCACAATTTAATTGTAAATTGGATAGATTTTATTTCTTGTTATGTCAAAGAACGGTGAACGACCTGAGACGATCGGTTCAAGGTGTGAACCGATCGGTTGGTGTTCTAGATGACCCGTTCGAGGATCGAGATGAGCGGGTTGCGACCAGAGGAGATGCACGATGACCGATGAACCGATCGGATGGAGGCACCAGTCATTCGGATGGTGGCACCCGAACAACCAACTTGATGGCGAGCCGATCAATCATGGAGATGAGTTGATCAAACCCAGAAAGGCAGGCACATATTTCATCTTGTACAGGTTGCATGTGATGTAGACCTAGATGATCGTGATTCCTCTTGGCTCAAGGAATCACAATAGGATGGCCATAATCATTGCTTTTATCATTTTGCATGTTTTTCTGTGGGATATAGCATGTATATGATACATACTATATATTATGGTGATTAGATATGTATATGTATATAAAAACCAAATCCCTCATTAAATATTAAGTTTTAGATGCCTTCCAAATGCGACACATGTGAAAAACTTGATCGACCAAGTGTGGGCACGCCCTAGCGTGGTGCACCGTCTATCTCGTGGAAGCGTGAAGGATGAATGTGTGGGTCTGCCCTAGCAGGGTGCATATTCATCGTGTTGGCTTTGGGTCGGACTTAACAAGGTGACCTAGATAGGATCTAGCACCTTGAGGCATGGAGATGATCATGGAAAGGAGTTGCATATGACATCTTTCAAGAGTTGCATATGATGCAATTGGCAAGAGTTGCCTACCTGGGAGATCTGAGTTGTGGGTGACAGCCCTAGCTGGTCCATGACTCAGAGGATTTCAGGATCTTAACCCACTAGAAGATTGTACGTTGCAATCTTTCGAATTGATGGTGAGGGCTGTCAATTTAAGTCAAAATAGTGGGAGTGGTAATTAATTAAAGGCATAATTAACTATCGTCAAATTTATTCAAATCAAATCAAAAGGAGTTTTGACAAAATGCAATTTTCTCTTGTAGAATGGCAAAGGAATCATATTTTAAAATGGGCAAATTAATTGAGAATAAATTCCATAACTGGTTGAGGACTGTGAGAATTGTTCTGCACAATCCAGATATACCAGGAGCCTTTGAATCCACTCTATGTACGCTTAATGCATTGGTGAAGAAGAAAGAAAGTTCATTGATTGAGATCAATGAAACGAAAGGTGAGGGAGAGAAGGGTTCTCTCGCCAAACCAATTTCTTCTACATGGTGAGGATGGAAGGAACGATGGAAGAAGAAGTCAGAGATAGAGATCTCTACTTCTGGTGTATACGTGATAGAGATTAACTTTACTACTTCTTCGTCATGGGTACTTGATACCGGATGCGGATCTCACATTTGTTCAAATGTGAAGGATCTTAAGAGAAGTAGGCCTTTAGGGAAAGGCGAGGTTGAACTATGTGTTGCTAATGGGGCAAGGGTTTTCGCCAGTGCCGTAGGAACCTATGAGTTAACTCTACCAAGTGGGCTAATAATAGAGTTGAAGAACTGCTATTATGTACCTGCCATAAATAGGAATATCATTTCCGTCTCTTGTTTGGACAAAGATGGATTTGAATTTTTATTAAGAATGGAAATGTTCCATTTCTAAAGATGGGATCTTTTATGGCAGTGCCCCAATGTCTTATGGTCTATAGTTGATAGATTTAGAGACAAGTGTATACAACGTAAACACTAAAGGGCAAAAACTCAACGACTCAAACAAAACATATCTTTGGCATTGTCGTCTAGGGCACATAAATGAGAAGCGCATTTCTAGACTCCATAAAGATGGTTATCTAGACTCTTTTGATTATGAATCAATAGAGACATGTGAATCTTTTTTATTGGGCAATCCCTTTTTAGGTAAAGGTGAGAGAGCTAGTGATCTATTAGGACTCATACATACTGATGTATGTGGGCCTTTTAGAACTAATGCCAGATATGGGTGTCAGTACTTCATTACCTTCATCGATGATTTCAGTAGGTATGGCTATGTGTACCTGATGAAGCATAAGTCAGAAACCCTTGAAAGGTTCAAGGATTTCATGAATGAAGTACAGAACCAACTTGGTAAAAGTATTAAGACACTTCAATCTGATCGAGGTGGAGAATACATAAGCCAGGAGTTTGAGGACCTTCTGCGAGCCCGTGGTATTGTATCACAATGGACTCCTCCTGCAACACCACAGCATAACGATGTGTCTGAAAGAAGGAATCACACTTTGTTGGATATGGTGTGATAAATAAAGAGTTTCGCTGATCTTCCGATTTCCTTCTGGGGTCATGCTCTTGAAACCGCCGCGTTTACACTTAACCGTGTACCATCTAAATCAGTTCAAAAGACACACTATGAGATATGGTACGGGAAGCATCCCGATTTGTCTTTTCTGAAGATTTGGGGTTGTGAGGCTTACGTTAGGAAAATGTTTCCTGATAAGCTTGGACCCAAATCTGATAAATGTTATTTTGTTGGATACCCTAAGGAAACAAGGGGATATTATCTATACCACCCTACTGACAACAAAGTGTTTGTTTCCAGGATAGCTGTGTTCCTAGAGAAGGAATTTAGTTCCAAAGGAAGCAGTGAGAGGAAAATAGAGCTTGAAGAGGTTCAAGCCCAACGAGAAAACATAGAACCGGTAGATGTACAAGAGGAAAATGGAGATTCACAAGGTGTTGTGGAATCTCAGTCTCCTCATGTAAAGAAGTGAAACCACCTCCTTACTAAAAATTTGAACAATAGAACCTCCAATCCAAACACACTCAAAAGGTGTGATGGAGTGGGTGTAAAATTTTCAAATCTTTATATAATGGTAATCAAAAGACCAAAGTATAGCAGCGGAATAAAATATGACTATATTCAATTATAAAACAAAGGGTTATAAACTTACATCATAAGGATCCATGTAGAGGAAATCTAAACTACCTCAAGATTGTCTCCAAGATTTATCATCACAAACTAAGTCCGGGTCCACATGTCACGAAAAAAGCAGTACCTCTTGAATGTGGAATTGATGTACACATGGGGTGGTAGGGGAGAATAAACTTTTCAAAGAAGAGGAAGAAAAAAAAATAGCAAGGTGTCCCCTTTTTGTTCTTCATAAACTAAACCATAGTTTTTTTATTAGAAGGTACACACACCGATGACATCTAATGAATCATGACATGTGTGGCATCTCATGAAGGAAATCAATATGCATTTCAAAATTGTTATAAAGGATTGAAGAGTTAGTGCAAATCATTAATCATTGTTTCTATATTGAATCCTTATAATAACCCCTTAAATTTTGACTTGTTGCTTCATTTATGTTTTGCTCCTTTGTCCATTTGGAAGTTGAGTTAGTATAGTTCTATACTATAATTATGGTGGGAGTTGGGTGAAATTTAGTCTTTGACATATATGGACTACCGAGTCATATAGGAAATGTAAAAACATAATATAGAGAAGTAACATCTGCAACAAAATAAGAGAAAGCTTTCCTTTTCATCAAAGGTGAGATTACTCGGGATCACTAAAGGAAAGTTGACAACTTTAGAAGCCACTGTGGTAATCCTTCGGGCTGGGAACTCACGGTTGGGTCTAAAATTGTTAACATGTTCCCGTAAGAAGAATGTCTTATCAAGTGACCTTGCCAACATGAATGAGATTGTCGATAGGAAATGTCGTATCAACCCTCTTGCTGCCATGATTACTGCCCTCACTATGTAACCCAAGAAAAGAGAAATCGACAACATTTTCACTTGTAAGACCACTTTGTGGTGTTGATATATGAACCATCGATGGTGTTTATAGAGTAGTATTACCAGTGTTGGGAGCGCAGATTGACTTGGAAGAAAATTTACTTATTCATGCCGACGTAAAACTATACTGGTGATTTTTGGAAATGTCCATGCATGCCTACAAAAGTACACAACCAAATTTAATGATGAACAAGAAGATCTCTACAGACATGATTAGGAGAATATAGATACCTATAAGGAAATATTATCTTGGTTTGAATGTAATCAATCTCGATAAAGATATGGGGAACGGACAACAAAATAGGACTCCTTGGAGAGAAAGATAATAGTGGTGATGGCCAGGATGGGGAGCGCCAACAAAAAGATTGGACTTTTATGAAACATTCGGAGAGAAGATGACCATGGAGGCTGGGATAATACATGGTGGGTGGACTAGACAAAAAGAGGCGCCAATCACCCACTGGAGAGACTATATTTTTCTTCTTAGGCTAGGTTCATTACTCTGATACTATTTGGAAGATAGCATGGGAGGCTAATCAGATATTTCTTATTGATAGAAGGAAAATTTCTCTCTTATACATAGGAAAGAAGGCAATTACAAGGGAAGAAAACTTAACCCTAATCATCCAAGACAATTAGACCCATCTAACATACTATATTAAATAACAATAATTCTAGCTGTCCTAAAATGGAATTGATGCTATCAAAAAGTTTATATCAAATTCCATACATGATCATTTTTCTAGTTGTGTTAGGGTGTATGTATATGGCACATGATCTTAGCTTCCACCCTTCTCAATGTCGAGCTAAGATACAAGGGGAGAGACATCTTCATTGGCCTACAAGTCTCCTTTAACTTTGTGGAGTCATAGTAGATGTTCGTAATCACTACCTCTCTATCTCCCTATTTGTCTTTCCTCTTTGACCATGTCACCATAGTATCCGATGCAAACACATTGAGGAAGAGGGATAGGTCTTTCTTTTATGGCCACACAAATTTCTCTAGTAAAGTTTGTGCATAGATCTCACTAACTCATAGGAACCCATATTGTTGAGATGATTGTATGGATCACTAGATCAAATTTGTCCAAACAACATCCATACACACTAGTACATAACCGGCCTTTAGTTTCAGTTATTTAAGACCTTTAGCATCGGTTTTAATGTGACTCCTATGTGGGTGCCGCTAAAAGGCCAATCATTAGGCATCGGTTTCCAAACCGACGCCACAACCCTTCGCGCGCCACCGAAAATGCGCCAACATGGGGGTATAGGCATCGGTTATTAGTTTTGAAACTGACACCATAAACCTTCGTGCCACAAAAGGGAGCCATCTGGGCACTATCAACGTCGGTTTATTAGTGATAACTGATGCCATCTCACCCACTGACATGGTCGTGCTGGCCAGCACGGCCGTGTTGTCTGGCTCGCTGCCACTGTCGTGCTGGCCAGCACAGCCGTGGTGTCTGGTCCACTGCCACGACCGTGCTGGCCAGCATGGTCGTGGTGCCTGGCCTCATTAGGGAAATCGACGTCGGTTACTAGTAGGGAAATCGACACCAGAACCATAATTGTTGGTTTATTATTGATAACCGACGCCACATCACATGCCTTAGGCGTCGGTTATAATTATTTATCTGATGTTGTAATCATTTGTCGTCGGTTTTAAACAAATAACCGACGCCTATTTTATGTTTTTTTTCTTATCAGTCTACATGCCTACTGTGTCTGGTCGCAGGATCATAAACCTACAGTTCAGTTATGAACTGCAGGCTTTACGACATCCATTGATATCAGCCAACAACAGGCCACAAACCTGCAAAATTAACAACATTAATTTTCACACATTTAACAACCTACAGTTCCATTCGATTTTCACACATGTAGAAACATTCATGTAGCAATTTGTAGTTCCATTCATTCTCACATTCACACATGTAGAAACATTCATATAGCAACCAGCAGTTTCATTCATTTTCACATTCACACATGTATAAACATTCAGACACATGTAGAAATATTCATACATGTAGAAACATTCACACATATTATAATTCAGAAATTCATTTACAAAATATCATTCTTTAGTCATTATTCGCTATCAACATCTCAATTATATGTTAAAACCCCCACTACTTGTATGGTTGTTGCCCATTTTTCTCTTACATCATTTAATTCTTCCGTCATATAGGGAGCATGTACATCTGGTAAGGCCTTTCCTATAGTGTGGTCAGTTTTAAACACATGCAAAGAGAATGATGGATATATATAATTAATAATATATAAATAAGATTGATATATTTCATATTATCTAATGAGACTATATATAATACCTCAAGAATGGTATCGATGTCCACTGTGGCATTTTTGATAATCATGTGCATAAATCACATCACATAGTATGCACATGCCCATCCGTTGTCTTGTGTAGCACACTATAAATTGAAACATACAAAATATTAAAAAATACAACTAATTAAGCATTGTTCACATAAAGAATATATACATTGCAGTCGGGAACTTACTTCTACGTTCTTCCAAATTATTGGCTGGTTCTTTTTCCTGGGGACCTTTCCTCCAGCCTTTTTGAACTCATATAAACCCCTACATGTTAATGTAACATAATGCATTGCATAATTAAATAGTAATGTAATAACATATGTTAACGAATATGAAAATGAAATATTTCTCACCGGAATAATGCCATTTTCATTGTGTGTCCATATTTTGAATTCAATTTAGTCCCCTTAGGATCTAGATAATAGACAGTGAATGTCTCGGGGACAATAACTAGTAACTCCCAATGCATACCACTAGAGGTAAAAAAAAGTTAAAAATTAATAACTTAAAATCCACAACAAAAATGTAATTTTCTCAAGTCCAAATTATAAGCAAAGTAAACTTACTTCACATTGAATGGAGCTATTATCACCATCTTCTTATTTTGAGCAAAATTTGTAAAAGCATCACAACAATATTGTTGAACTGATGGAGGGTCTTTAGCTACTAGACTAATCAAATATGGAATCAAAAATCCTACATGTTCGAATGAAAAATCTACACATATCTTGTCTAAGTAGCTGCAAAACATGAATTACGTATGCATTAATAAGTAAGAAACCAGATCACCAGATCCTACACAAGGTATATGGATGTATAAAGAAGATCTCACCTTATCCATAGCTCTATCACAGATGTATTCAGCCAATCATATCAAAACAACTCCAAAATATCTTGTATAAATAGTTTGCTTTCGTATGATTGACCTACAGCATCTGTATCTATAGAAACATTTATAGGGCAATTTATATCATGTTTGCCTAACCATATTGCCATACCCCTACAATTAGGACCTAATGGGATAGGTAGGTCCTGTGGAACCCAACTTGATAATGTAGGAGGTGGAGGTGGAGGCCTAGATGCTCTGGGTGTCTTCTTTTTAACCTATATCTATCTATCTATATATATATATATATAATTTCAGATCAATTGACATCATATACACACACTAACAATTTAACTTAATGTAAATTTACCATACAGTTTCAATATAGAGGACATCCACTTTTGGCCACAATATCACTCTACCTTCTGCCTCACCAAGCGTTTCACAATCTGGGTGGGCATATGACAATGGAAGATCCGTCCAATTGGGGAATATATGTACCGGGCTCACACGAACCCAACCAGTTGGTAATGGAGACCCATGAAACATTTCCCCTGGTAGGGATGGGTAAGTCGATGCCTCTGCAATGACAAATTCTTTACTTTTTAGACGGCATGGCTTCAACCCCAACAAATTGTTTTGTGAAGAATGTTATATAGATATATACATATCATCTTGAAAACATATCATCTTGAAAAGACTAGTTACTATGTCATAAAAATACTTACAGTGGATGTGCTAGGTGTTGGGTCTATAGGATTACTCCCAACCTCTACAGTAGGAGTAGAGTGGGACGCCATAGGTACTGTCTGCTGAGTGGCAGTCAGAGATGCCTGCCACTTGCTCATCGCTTCTTCGATTTTCCTATCAACTATCTTATCTACCTATACATGGATAAAATAAATGTTAGCTTCTGATTATTGAATTCTCTTTTACAGTAATTATAAAGAAAGAATAAGTTACCTCTTCTTGTGAAATTCTAGCTTTTAGGACATGTTTGCGCTGGGATGGCCCAAAGAACGCTTTGATGCCCACACCAGTGTCTGCATCCCTAACATGTCCAGGATGCTCTGGGTTACCCAGAGCAACTTTCAATTCATCCCTTGTGCCCTTAGGGATGAACTTGCCTTGTTTCCTCAGCTCGTACAGATCCTGCTAATCGCCAAAACAAAAATTTGTAATTAAGTAGACACTACAAATAATCAATATTCGAACGATTGCTCTAAGAGTTATATTTTACCATTTTTGCAGTCGCCTCAGCAGTTGCGGGCTTCCTTATTTCTCCCTTCTTATTTTGCCTCCCAGCTATCCAGACATCATGGCGAGGTAGAGGTGTGGTACCTATAGTAGAGGACTCCTGAGTAGCAGCAGACTGAGCAGTAGACTCAACCTGTAGTCTTTGGTGAATGCCTGCATACCCCTTTGGACCCATTGTATGGTCATGCACATTCAGTGCATGCCTTGCTCTTTACGCCTCACCGAGGACCTAGTTAGTATGCACATTAATGATTTGGTTAGTAATGCTAAATGTTAATTTTAAATAGGTGAATACAACGTATATTAATTAAATTGGGAGTGAAGCCTAATACCTTGAATTCATCAGTTTTTCTTGAAGCAACAAATGTGTCCCATTCTTCTTGGTCCAGGAAGTTCCACTATCCAGTGGCTGTCTTCTTCCTCTTGTCACCATCTTTTATGTATTCTCAGGTGATATTTGTCCTATAGTTCCTTAGGACTCTCCCACAGCGTTACATCACACATTTACGATGCAACTTTTCATCCAATTCAAATATACTCTGCAAAATAGAATTGCTATTAACTAGTATCCAAAAAATTAGTAATCTACAAAATAGAATTACAAATTAATAATAACTCACGCATAAATCCTTCCATATTACGTCTTTCTTCCCCTTAGGAACTTTATGCCAAGAATCTATCTTACAACCGCAATGTCTACGAGTAACATACCCAAGATATGAAACAAACGAATTGCGATTCACTCCAATTGCATTTCCTGCATTATCAAAATCCACAACAAGTTTGGGTCCATTGCCCCTTTATGCTATTAACTTCTTCATCATAGTGATGCCCCTTCTCTTGTCAACTTTTTGGTGCTGCTCATCAAGTGCCTCAAGTGCTTCAGAGGGTACATGTGCATCATCAACCTAAAATTTGACAAAATAAACACACTTACAGAATATAACTATAAATGGACATGTAGATATAAATATATGATATATTTTTAAAACTTACATTGTGAGGCAGCACATTGATGTCCTCACCCTCACGGTAATCATCAACACGGTCATCAGGAGAATGCTCAGCCATCTGAAAGTTCGCATTCACATTGTAAAGTTCACATTGTAAAGTAATTCACATTGTAAAGCTCACATTGTAAAGTTCACATTCACATTGTAAAGTAATTCACATTGTAAAGTTCACATTTTAAAGTAATTCACATTGTAAAAGTCACATTGTAAAGTTCACATTTACATTGTAAAGTAATTCACATTGTAAAGTTCACATTCAGAAAAATAAAACATATAAAAAAATATAAACATGCCTCTAATATTGTGATTTTTTATCAATTAACAATCCTTCATTGTGATCTCCGTGCACATACAAGTCATCATTAGCTTCAATATTTACTGGTTTTGGCAATCCAACTAAGAAAGGACTGGAGTCATCATACTTATCATAGTACTCTTCTTCATCTATAGTGTAACATCCCTCAACTGGGTTATGCTTTAACCCTAGGTGTTTTGATTAAGAAAGTTGATTATATGCGTGTACTTATCTTGTGAAAGGTAATTAAGGCTCTTGAGGAACTTATATTTCAATTTCAGTCCTTTTTGAATAATGTTGAAGCAATGTTTGCTTATTTTGGACTAAAGTGCAAATTACCCAAGTTGAGGGGTTAACTTGCAAATTGCACATGATAAGATGTTACTCTGATGTTGTGACATCATAAGAATGAATATAATGTAGTGGTATGGTTTTCCCAATACCTGGAATGATAACACAGGATTGGCTAACTCCCAATACCTGGAATGATAACACAGGATTGGCTAACTCCCAATACCTGGAATGATAACACAGGATTGGCTAACTCCCAATACCTGGAATAATAACACAGGATTGGCTAACTCCCAATACCTGGAATGCACAGGATTGGCTAACTCCCAATACCTGGAATAATAACACAGGATTGGCTAACTCCCAATACCTGGAATGCACATGATTGGCTAACTCCCAATACCTGGAATAATAACACAGGATTGGCTAACTCCCAATACCTGGAATGCACAGGATTGGCTAACTCCCAATACCTAGAATAATAACACAGGATTGGCTAACTCCCAATACCTGGAATGCACAGGATTGACATAGATCAATACCTGGAATAATAACACACGATTGGCTAACTCCCAATACCTGGAATGCACAGGATTGGCTAAACCCCAATACCTGGAATAGTTGCACAGGATTGACATAGATCAATACCTGGAATAGTTGCACAGGATTGACACAGATCGATACCTGGAATGGTTGTACAAGATTGACATAGATCAATACCTGGAATGGATACACAAGAATAATATAAATCTAATGCTTGTACTAGTTGCACAGGATTGGTGTAATCCAATGCCTGGAATACTTATATAGGATTGGTATAGACCAATGCCTGAATAAGACATGATGATGTACACTCTCATATCCATTATAACCAAAATCTGTTTAGCAGATTGGCTAAGGCCAATAAGTTGAAATGAGAATGTCTCATGGGTGACATATCAAGATAATGAGTGTCACAAGAGAAGTTTGATATGATGGTATAATATGGAGGATAAATGATTTACATGTTATTCCTATTCCTTATTAAGAGAATGCTTTAAATTGCTTATCATCTGCCTAGTTTTATATCCTTAATTGCAATAATAATGTTTTGGCGGAGAGTTATATCTCTCGCTGGGGCAATTTACAATTGTCTCACCCCCGTGGGAAAACATTTTTAGGTATGCATGGAAGGCAAGGCAGGAAATCCCTAGAACGGAGATGAGCAGAAGCAACAGCAACAACAAGGACAGCAACGAGATCTCAGGTGGAGATATTGTCTGTCAAGTCATATAGATAGTAGTCCTATGTGTCGTCTCTGTACTCTCAGGTCCTCGGAGTTTTAAATGATTCAATCGGAGTTTTGGCTTAATGCCTCAAAGTTTTATACTGCCTGTGTATATGTGTTAACAAGGCAGTCAATGTTGTAATCCTTAAAAAGGAATTGTACAGGCTGTGTACTTGTGATCCAGGATGAAATGGAAACAATTTGGTTCTTGGTTAAAGAGTTTTCCTATGAATGGATATCTTTGCAAATGGTTTTAATTTTTAGTGATTTTCAGTAATTACGCTGCAAATAATTCGCTTCCGCATTAGTTAATCCTGTTTTCGCGAGACGGTCATTACATTTAGTGGTATCAGAGCTCTAGGTTCGTTGAGTCTACAGAGACATAGGACTAAGTTGTTGAGTCTATGTTAGTGTCCTCCAATATATACCCTATAATGATTTTTGCTTGTGCAGAGAAAGGGTAAAGTTTAAAATGACTGGAGAGAACAATGAACACATTGCTTAGGGAAATGTTGTTGCACCAAGAAGAGGTGCAAGGGATCATGCAAGAATAGAATGAGTGCCTGAGAATCCCCATTAAGACCTGATCAGGATAGAGAATCCTATGATCATGCTCTTGTTGGGAAGATTAGGGCAATAGTAATGCATATGAGTGGACTGGATGCTAGGCTTACAACCTAGGTTATCAGTCCTTAATACAGAAAGCTTGAGCTTTAAATGAGTTCCTAAATGACTTAGTCATGTTGGAACAAGGGAAAATATGGAAAAGATTAACTTATAGCAAGAAAGTGGACTCTGTTATGAGTTCAGACAGATAATAAATATGTGATGGTAGTGCCCAAGAAGGGGCAATAAGCTGAGAAGTAGGGAATGGTCTCTATAATTCTAGAGACATTTGCCTAATGGTTTTAAAAAGCCAAGTTTTTGGTACTAATAGTGCAATAAATGCCTAGTGTACCAGGGAAGTAGCCACTAAGTAAGTGCAAAGGTCTTAACCTTTCACCTGTAAGATTATATGGCTAAGTTTTTGCTTCAGTAATAAGACTAGTAAGACCATGATATGAGTACAAGGTATGTTATAAATGTGTACATGTTGAGTACACTAAACCCTTTTTGTTATTATAAAAAAAAAGATTGTTGATATTGTTTTCCCCATTGGTTACTATATAGGGATGAAATGATGAGAACTAGAATTTGAATTTTGTTCAGTATTCTTTTAAATGCTCTATATTGATCTTACCTCCATGAAAGAGGAAGAGGTATAGAAGAGATGCCTGGATAAAATCCAGGGATGTTAAATCTTATGTTATGGTAATATGAAAAGAAAGGAATATGATAGCATGTAAGTGCATACTACTTGATCTCAGTACTTGTAAACCCTGATCAGGTGTACAACTATTGATGATAAAGTGAGTATGGAAACTCTTAGATTGATATCTTTTTGATTGCCCTGATCAAGCAATCATTCTGATACAATCTAATGAGTATCATGAAATTGGAAATATGATATGGATAAATGTATCATATCTTAAGAACAAGAAAGAAGGATCTTATAGGAATTCAGATCAGTATGTGTATATGAGGAAGTAAAAGTATGACCCTCATATGATGAGAAAGAGAACAAGGGAGGTGATCCCTATTCTATAAAGTTGTAAATATGATAAAAGAAAGATGAGAATATGATGTGTATTCAACACATGTGACTGATACCAAGGTAAGAGATTATAGTATCTGAGAATTATCAGATGATTTAGATTGGCTACCTGGAGTGGTCAACTACGAAATCAGTCTGATTATATAAAATGATATGAACATCATATGTTAGGGGTTTATGCTTTGCATAAACATTACAACTAAATATGTCTTTAAGATAAGTTCTCAATTGGCTCTATGAGAATATTGTGGGAAGGAACTTTGTGATAATAAAAGCTCTATGATGTCTTCATAACAATGAGGTGTTATGAAAAGACATGATGATATGAGGAATGAATAATATCTATTCCCTTTATCTGGGATTTTGGGGACGAAATCCTTGTTAGGGGTTTATAATTTGTAACATCCCTGACCTGGGTTATGATTTAACCCTAGGTGTTTTGATTAAGAAAGTTGATTATATGCGTGTACTTATCTTGTGAAAGGTAATTAAGGCTCTTGAGGAACTTATATTTCAATTTCAGTCCTTTTTGAATAATGTTGAAGCAATGTTTGCTTATTTTGGACTAAAGTGCAAATTACCCAAGTTGAGGGGTTAACTTGCAAATTGCACATGATAAGATGTTACTCTGATGTTGTGACATCATAAGAATGAATATAATGTAGTGGTATGGTTTTCCTAATACCTGGAATGATAACACAGGATTGGCTAACTCCCAATACCTGGAATGATAACACAGGATTGGCTAACTCCCAATACCTGGAATAATAACACAGGATTGGCTAACTCCCAATACCTAGAATGCATAGGATTGGCTAACTCCCAATACCTGGAATAATAACACAGGATTGGCTAACTCCCAATACCTGGAATGCACAGGATTGGCTAACTCCCAATACCTGGAATAATAACACAGGATT
This sequence comes from Alisma plantago-aquatica, assembly GCA_963693085.1. Lineage (NCBI taxonomy): Eukaryota > Viridiplantae > Streptophyta > Magnoliopsida > Alismatales > Alismataceae > Alisma > Alisma plantago-aquatica. The sequence continues at coordinate 400,350,036 of OY856414.1, read as the reverse complement.
GGCTAACTCCCAATACCTGGAATGCACAGGATTGGCTAACTCCCAATACCTAGAATAACAACACAGGATTGGATAACTCCCAATACTTGGAATGCACAGGATTGACATAGATCAATACCTGGAATAATAACACAAATTTGGCTAACTCCTAATACCTGGAATGCACAGGATTGGCTAAACCCCAATACCTGGAATAGTTGCATAGGATTGACATAGATCAATACCTGGAATAGTTGCACAGGATTGACACAGATCGATACCGGGAATGGTTGTACAAGATTGACATAGATCAATACCTGGAATGGATACACATGAATAATATAAATCTAATGCTTGTACTAGTTGCACAGGATTGGTGTAATCAAATGCCTGGAATACTTATATAGGATTGGTATAGACCAATGCCTGAATAAGACATGATGATGTACACTCTCATGTCCATTATAACCAAAATCTGTTTAGCAGATTGGCTAAGGCCAATAAGTTGAAACGCGAATGTCTCATGGGTGACATATCAAGATAATGAGTGTCACAAGAGAAGTTTGATATGATGGTATAATATGGAGGATAAATGATTTACATGTTCTTCCTATACCTTATTAAGAGAATGCTTTAAATTTCTTATCATCTGCCTAGTTTTATATCCTTAATTGCAATAATAATGTTTTGGCGGAGAGTTATATCTCTCACTGGGGCAATTTACAATTGTCTCACCCCCGTGGGAAAACATTTTTAGGTATGCATGGAAGGCAAGGCAGGAAATCCCTAGAACAGAGATGAGCAGAAGCAACAGCAACAACAAGGACAGCAATGAGATCTCAGGTGGAGATATTGTCTGTCAAGTCATATAGATAGTAGTCCTATGTGTCGTCTCTGTACTCTCAGGTCCTCGGAGTTTTAAATGATTCAATCGGAGTTTTGGCTTAATGCCTCAAAGTTTTATACTGCCTGTGTATATTTATTAACATGGCAGTCAATGTTGTAATCCTTAAAAAGGAATTATACAGGCTGTGTACTTGTGATCCAGGATGAAATGGAAACACTTTGGTTCTTGGTTAAAGAGTTTTCCTATGAATGGATCTCTTTGCAAATGGTTTTAATTTTTAGTGATTTTCAGTAATTACGCTGCAAATAATTCGCTTCCGCATTAGTTAATCCTATTTTCGCGAGACGGTCGTTACATATAGGATCTTCAATGAACTGTCTTTTACCATGAAGAACAACCAACCATTTATCATTTGCAGGATCATTGACATAAAATACTTGTTTCGCCTGTGATGCCAATATGAATGGTTCACCCTTCTCGCCAATCTTTTCAAAGTTCACTAAAGTGAAACCCAATTCATCCACTATAACTCCTTTGGTATTATCAACCCAATTACATTTGAAGAGCAGAATTCTGAAATCTATGTAGTCAAACTCCCATATTTCTTCAATGACACCGTAATATGACATTTTATCTTCATGTGGACTCTTATCCTTTGCACTTGCAAAAAACATAGTCGACGCTTGAAGGGTGACCCCACTATTTTTGACGACACTCTTATCATCTTGGCGCTTTGTGTAATATGTGAATCAATTAATGTCATACCCTTCATAAGACATAACATTCAATTTTGGTCAAAAGGTGAGGCATTTGATAGTTTCAGTAATATCATCTGGTGTTTGAGATAGTTGATGTAAGACTTTATCTTCAAACCACTTAATAAATGTCTTGTTATGCTCTCTAGCAAGCCACATTGTATTGGCTCAAGGATATTGTCTCTTGATGAAATTGGTATGTTCCTCGATATAAACACTCACTTCATCCATGTTGTGTAAAATATACAAGTGACCTTGTTCCAACTGCTCACGGCTGATTACTTTCACCCGTGATCCCAAATTTCCTTTGCCAAATTGCTCCTCAGTATTCTTTTCATTACCAGGAGTGTCATTACCACTGAGAAAGTCATTCCAAAAATCCATAACCTCTCTCACCACATAACCCTCAATAATACTCCCTTCAGACCGATAACAGTTTCGAACATCACTTTTAAAAACACTCAAGTATCATTCAAAGGGATACATCCAATGCAAGAAAACTGGTCCCAACATTTTCACTTCCCTAGTCAAGTGGACAATAAGATGTACCATGATATCAAAGAATGACAGAGGAAATACATCTCAAGCTTGTTGGGTTTTTAGGGGAGACAGAGAAGGCAGCGGAAACAAAAAAAAATTTCTCCCCAACCCATACCGAGGAAACGCGTCAACGTCTATATAATAGGAAAGGATGGTTTGTGGAATCATACCTTGTCCCGAGGCTTGCTCGGCGACAATACCTCGCGCAATGCGCGGTCTTCAACTCCGGTCTTGGACGGTGTCTGTGCAGCTCCTGGTCGCACCGGGACTGACGACTCCTCCTCCTACCGGACTGTCGGATGACAGTTGTCCTCCTAAGCAGCAGTGTCCTCCCGCCTCTGTAGTAGTCCACACGGACCACCTGGAACTCCACTCTCCTTGTCCCACAAGGAAGTGTAAGGAGTCGCACCCTCCTGTTGAAGTACTAGTCGCCAACACACTCTGCTTCTACCAGTTGCAACTGCAGTTGTCCTTCCCTTGCTGCACCTCCCTTTTGCGGGAAGCACTTGCTCGGGATCTCTCACGGTTACCAAAACCAGAGAGAATGACAACTTCGCAAAGCAACCAGCTTGCATTGAGTTGTACTTTGAGAAGCCCCCAATACCCCTATATATAGGCAGGTCATGGGACAGGGTTCTCTGTGTCCGGCAATATGGGACTAAAGCAGGAGTAGAAGGGTTCGAGAATTTTCCACAAAAAGCAACCGGTTCGCAACTTGAAATGATCGGTTCACAACTGAACCGATCGGTTCGGCCATTTAGCCGATCGGTTGGACCTGAGCCGATCGTTTGGGGCTCTCCAACCAATCGGTTGGTGCCCTGAACCGATCGGTTCATAGTCCTAATCCGGCTCAAAAGGACTTTCCTTGTTTCGTTCCCAATTGGTATCAAATACCAATGTTATTCCCAATCGAATTGGGTAATTTGAAACCAAAGGAAAATTATTGCCGACATGACTTTCCCAACTGGTCGGTTGCACCAGTTGAGCCGATCGGTTCAAATCTTGAACCGGTCGTTTCAACCTGGGCATGATCCGATCGGCCAGGACACTCCATCCGACCGGTTCAGCCACCTCAGCCGACCGGTTCATCATATGAGCCGATCGGTTGGGAGCACAGGTTGGGCAAAATCAGTCAATTGCGATTTCAATCAATCCGATACTCCAATCAATGCGTCCAACACCTTGAACCATATGATATTGAGCTATCGACTGATTGAGTGTTTAATTGAACTACTAAACTCCTTTAGTAATCAATCTAAACATTGCTTTGTGGATAAAACTCCTCTTCCAGGTTAAATCCTATGTGTGTGACCCTGCAGGTCCATTTCACGTTGGCAGTGAAAGTCCATAACACTTATGACTTCACAAGCAAAGAGCGGTGCCTAGTCACACATCAGTGCTACCCAAGTGAAAGTAGAAAGTTGGAGAACAACTTTCATCCTACAATCCGTGAATGGTGTTACAGTGAATGTATAATTCCTTTGTCACTGATATCCCGAATGAACTCGAGGCATGGAACAGTCATTCTGTCAACGTTCATTCACTTTCTTGATCTCAGAGTAGATTGAAGGAGATATGTATGACATCGATATCACATACTGATTCACACATGTGTGCGCACGCCTATCTCAATCCTACTCATCAAGTGGCCTTGGATATCAAACTCCCTCAGGAGGGACAAATCCCATATCTATCACTCACCCCTCAAAAGCCCCATGTGTCAAAGCCACCCAATCATCACCTTTATAACAACCCATGTTTTAGGACTGCGTTTGATGATGTCAAAGTGTGCCCAACGACATGTGTTGTGTGTAGTGATTTCAGGTCTAAGAATCACACTCACCACCATCACTGTGAGTACTGACTGTGACTACCATCTCATGGTTCCATGTGTCAAACTCACGGTGGGTCTGTCCGGTACACTTGTTCTCTAACAAGTACCTATGTGTTTGGTTTGATATCTCTATATCATGACTAATGAGATTCTGTCATCAACCAACACCACAATCTAGTCTTGTGTGTCATTGCTGTCTATCTACCTTCCACAATGACATCCGACTAGGGACATAACAAGAATGTACAAACTCTTAGCATCCATATGATCTCATCGTTCAGGTCATGAACCTGAAGGCATATGTCATTGAGTATTGTCATTCTCTAGACATTCAATCTGTTCTATCACTATCTCATATGACTGAACCAGAAAGAATTGGAAGCTTGCCTTTGATGTTTATCAAATCAATCTTAATGTATCCCACCAATCATCCCATGATTGGCTCTCAGGGCATACATACCAACAGACTCCCACTTGCACTGTGAGCCAATCACCCATGAATCATATTCATAGTGATCTTCAAACATGTCCCACATGTTACTATGCTCTAGTGCCAACTTAGTGAGTAATGGCAACACCTTGCCAATAGTCAGTATAAATTGCATGTCTCACATCTCTTCGTTGTACGTCACACGTATGAGATGGAGTGGTCGTAATATGCAATCTAGTATTCCTTTGCTAACCTTTAGCCACATTGCATGATCAAGGATTCCAGACTTGTCATCAATGACCGGAATATCTATAAGTTCATCTCATGAACTTCTAGATCCATATAGTATCCACTGATGTTCTCTAACACACGGATACTCGGCATTTCCTTTTAAATGGTTTTATTGGAACACTTCCAATTATCAACAAACTTTCACTTTTATACATCCTATGTATATTTTGCGATTAATCTTCTGTCCTTTCAGAAGTTCGCATCAATGTAACTTTTTACATCGAACTCTTCCTTATCTCCATAGAACTAGTACTTCCCAAGCACTTATCAAGTTCTCATGGTATTCCAGTAACCCTTACTGGAAGAAGACAGACATCCACTCGTCATGTCTCACATACGAGTTATCAGGATGAGCATATCATATTGCCATGTCCTACATACAAGATGATGAATGCATTTTATTTTTGTCATGTCATACATGCAAGACAATGGGATGATTACATACATGATAGATCCATATCTATTCTTAGTGTTCCCATTCTTCATAAGAATTGGACACTTGGCCTTGGGATACTAACTCCATGTAGCATGGACAAGTTTTCTCCCACTGAATCTGTGCATACTGAACACTTCAGTATAGATTGCCAATGTATGCTCTCTCTTTTCAGGTCAAGAGGTTTTTCGAGAACTATCTCTATAGATCTATATTCCTATCACATAGGAAACATCTCTATCTTCCTTAAAGATAATTTCCACTTTTGGATTTCCATTCTAGAACATTTCCATTTCACATCAATATGTGGAATGTGAATACGCTCCCACTAAATCACAGATCCCTTCCTTATCTTTGACATATCAGTCAAACCCTTTGACTATATCATCAAAGTAAAGATCCAATTTTGAGTTGCTTGTACTCAATCAATCATATTGATTAGTCCATTGTAACTTATAGACTTCATTTGCATTGGTGGATTCATAAACCTTATAGGTTGTATCACGTACACATCCTTGTTTTATTCCTCATAGGAATGCGGTTTTAGTATCCATATGCCAAATGTCTTAGTCATTAAGTTGCAATCAACAAGCATCATTCTTCTCAAAATGTTATCCATGTGTCTTAACATTTAAGACTCAATTGCACTTATGGATTTCGTCCAATGAGTGCTACCATCAAGGTCATACCTTATGGTTCACATGGAAGTCATTTAGGATGTAATGGTCATATACTATAACTCAAAATCTGGTTCCTCACATTCATATAGATAGTTGACTCATCACATGAACAACTTATCACATAGATAATTGAGGTGTATCTGTCAAGGATTTAAGAACTCACAACCCTTGTGATTCTTAATTTCCTTCATTAGTGTGGAGTATTCTTTTATTAAGAAGAATTCAGTTATTCGATAATCATTCTCTAACTCCTTAGAGTATGATTCCTTCTTGATTTAGACATCACCATGCCTTAATCATGAGTTCACTATGATACACTATCATAATCACTCATAAGGATCTCAAACATTTGGTCCAAGTATTTCATTCATTGATCTCATCAAGAATTAATACTTTACCAAATTTGTAATTCATCTATGACAATCTTGAACACTTCAAGATGTTCATATTGGTATTTCTCTAAACACCATTAGAAGTATTAGCATTCGCTCCAATAGGTATGTAAATACATCACATGTATTATACCTAATAGGACAATCATTCTCCCACTACCATTAGTGAAGATTGATTAATCATGTACAAGAGATTCATGTCTCTGGTTCTCTAACCAAAAGAGTCTAGATTTATCCATCATATGGAAACTAGAAATGAATTTCTCATGATTGATGCTAATTTGATCGTTTGAGTTATCAATAACTTTAGGTATCATTTTATCTTATGCATACCATGTATCACAAGATAAACAAGGCATTGCCACAAAGATCATATCTTTGAGATTGAAACATCAACTTTATTAATTGCCATCATTGTCATACAATATGCAATAATAAAGTGTTTCTATCTATTAGCAATATATGAAATAGCAGTTCTCAACTCTATTTCATGCCCTTTAGGCTGAAATAAACTGAAAGATACTCCTATCTATGGCCGCAACACTTGCTCCAATGATGGGTACTTCTTTCTTGGTCCTTCCACAAAGGCCATCACTTCTTTGCGGATATTGCATATCATATATGACATATCCATATCTTGGTATCATATACCTCAGATAAAGAAGTGGTTCATTTCATGATACCTTAGGTGGAGATCTCCATCCCCTCCTTCATCTTCTTTTGTTCTTCCAGATATAGAGGGCAGTTCCCTCATACACCCTTTCCCCATGTGCCTTGAGGCTGAAGACGGCTTGGATTGCTGGCTAGCATCAGAACACTTCTTAGCTTTGCCCTTGCCCTTGCCCTTAAGACTTACCTTTTCTTTGATCACATCAAAGATTATGGTTTGTCTTTCTTCATCTTTGCCTCTACTATCCTCAACATGTCCAACAACTCTGTCAACGCTTGTCAAAGTTGTTCATGTTGCATCTTATCATGAATTGTATGATTCTCACAACATTTGCAGTATCACACCAATAGCCAACTCTTGGCTCAGATGGAATCCTTCTTAATCAGGTTTTCCACATACCCAATCACATTGAGTGTGTGAATACCTTACTGGATCTCCTTCTGTCATGACATACTAGGACAGTGTCTTGGAGACATCATATGTCTCATGTTGTCTCTGCAACTCACAGTTCAGAGAACACAACATCAAGCACTCTTCATCAATGTCATCCTTGGTATGCTTCCATAAGCATACTTTCAGCCATTGATGTGGTGGGATCGAGTTCATCTGGTTCTGGTATAACTAGGACTTAGAGCTTTCGCTCCTTGATTGAGAACACTTCTCATCGTCCTAACCAGTCGTGGAATTATTCCCATTTAATTTGTTGGTCTCAAAGACCGATCGCAAATAAAGTGATTTGTTGATTAACCATTTATATTAACAAAAAGGAAATATATGCAATTTTAGTCCAAAACTCTTTTGACTTGTTTGATTGATTTGAAAAGTTGACGATAAAATTAGGCCTTTAATTAATTATCGCTCCCACTATTTTACTTCAAATTGACAGCCCTCACCATCAATTCGGAAGATTGCAGCGTACAACCTTCTAGAGGGCAAGATCCTGAAATCCTCTAAGTCATGAGTCAGCTTTAGCTGATCGCCCACAACTTAGATCTCTCAGGTAGGCAACTCTTGCCAATTGCATCATATGAAACTCTTGTTGAATGAACATGCACAACTCCTTGCCATGAACATTCCTTGCCTCTGGGCTTAGACACTCTAAGAATCACCAGTTAAGTCTAACCCAAAAGCCGACACGGTAAACATGCACCCTGCTTTGGCAGAACCTACATGTCTACCCTTCACACTTCCACAAGATAGACGGCGCACCACGCTTTGGCGTAACCTACGCTTGGTCGATCGAGCTTTTCATGTGTGCCTCTAATGGAAGGCATGTAAGACTTAATATTTTAATGAGGGATTTGGTTTTATATACATATACATATCCAATCACCACAATACATAGTATGTATCATATACATGCTATATCCCACAGAAAACATGCACAAACGATAAAAAGCGATGATTATGGCCATCCTAATGTGATTCCTCGAGCCAAGAGGAATCACGGTCATCTAGGTCTACATCACATGCAACCTTTACAAGATGAACTTCTGTGCCTTGCCTTCCGAGTTGATCAACTCATCTCATGAATGATCTGTACTCTCCAGCCGGTCGTCTGGGTGCCACCAGCCGATCGGTTGGCTCCTCCAACCGATCGGTTCGCCTGGTCGTCGTGCATCTTATCATGTCTGCCACCCGGTCATCTCGCTCCTCGAACCGGTCATCAACCGATCGGTTCACTCCTTGAACCGACCGTCTGGAATGTCAACCGATCGGTTCACGCCTTGAACCGATCGTTTCAGCTGTCGTCTTGATGTTCGCCGGTCTTCGACATAATAGGAAATAAAATCTATCCTAATCTATATATTACATTGCTTTAAAAAGGAAAATCCCGAGTTACATTCGGGGGGAGCAAAGGTAGGAAAGAATCTCGAATTATTTCGAGTTACATCAGGAATAAGAGAGGGAAGATCGGTGCGCAGACTGAGATGCAAGCAACCACAAACAACCACACACAGATAGGGGTTTATAGGTCATAATCATGCTACACACATCCACCACAAAACTCGTTTAAGGGCGACGCGTATCAAGTGCATTAATAATACATATCATATATGTAATTAGGGATTTGTGGATTTAGGATTGGACATGCATAAAGCCGATATTATTCGCATCGTATGCAATAAATAAAGGCGACAAACCAAAATCGATCATATCGATATTCCTAAAATATAGAGCAGTTGACGTGGCTCTGATACCACTGTTGGGTTTTTAGGGGAGATAGAGAAGGCAGCGGAAACAAAAAAACATTTCTCCCCAACCCATACCGAGGAAACGCGTCAACGTCTATATAATAGGAAAGGATGGTTTGTGGAATCATACCTTGTCCCGAGGCTTGCTCGGCGACAATACCTCGCACAATGCACGGTCTTCAACTCCGGTCTTGGACGGTGTCTGTGCAGCTCCTGGTCGCACCGAGACTGACGACTCCTCCTCCTACCGGACTGTCGGATGACAGTTGTCCTCCTAAGCGGCAGTGTCCTCCCGCCTCTGTAGTAGTCCACACGGACCACCTGGAACTCCACTCTCCTTGTCCCACAAGGAAGTGGAAGGAGTCGCACCCTCCTGTTGACGTACTAGTCGTCAACACACTCCCCTGCTACCAGTTACAACTGCAGTTGTCCTTCCCTTGCTGCACCTCCCTTTTGCGGGAAGCACTTGCTCGGGATCTCTCAAGGTTACCAAAACCAGAGAGAACGACAACTTCGCAAAGCAACCAGCTTGCATTGAGGTGTACTTTGAGAAGCCCCCAATACCCCTATATATATAGGCAGGTCATGGGACAGGGTTCTCTGTGTCCGGCAATATGGGACTAAAGCAGGAGTAGAAGGGTTAGAGAATTTTCCACAAAAAGCAACCGGTTCGCAACTTGAAATGATCGGTTCACAACTGAACCGATCGGTTCGGCCATTGAGCCGATCGGTTGGACCTGAGCCGATCGTTTGGGGCACTCCAACTGATCGGTTGGTGCCCTGAACCGATCGGTTCATAGTCCTAATCCGGCTCAAAAGGACTTTCCTTGTTTCGTTCCCAATTGGTATCAAATACCAATGTTATTCCCAATCGAATTGGGCAATTTGAAACCAAAGGAAAATTCTTGCCGACATGACTTTCCCAACTGGTCGGTTGCACCAGTTGAGCCGATCGGTTCAACTCTTGAACCGGTCGTTTCAACCTGGGCATGAGCCGATCGGCCTGGACACTCCAGCCGACCGGTTCAGCAACCTCAGCCGACCGGTTCATCATATGAGCCGATCGGTTGGGAGCACAGGTTGGGCAAAATCAGTCAATTGCGATTTCAATCAATCTGATACTCCAATCAATGCGTCCAACACCTTGAACCATATGATATTGAGCTATCGACTGATTGAGTGTTTAATTGAACTACTAAACTCCTTTAGTAATCAATCTAAACATTGCTTTGCGGATAAAACTCCTCTTCCAGGTTAAATCCTATGTGTGTGACCCTGCAGGTCCATTTCACGTTGGCAGTGAAAGTCCATAACACTTATGACTTCACAAGCAAAGAGCGGTGCCTAGTCACACATCAGTGCTACCCAAGTGAAAGTAGAAAGTTGGAGAACAACTTTCATCCTACAATCCATGAATGGTGTTACAGCGAATGTATAATTCCTTTATCACTGATATCCCGAATGAACTCGAGGCATGGAACAGTCATCCTGTCAACGTTCATTCACTTTCTTGATCTCAGAGTAGATTGAAGGAGATATGTATGACATCAATATCACATACTGATTCACACATGCGTTCGCACGCCTATCTCAATCCCACTCATCAAGTGGCCTTGGATATCAAACTCCCTCAGGAGGGACAAATCCCATATCTATCACTCACCCCTCAAAAGCCCCATGTGTCAAAGCCACCCAATCATCACCTTTATAACAACCCATGTTTCAGGACTACGTTTGATGATGTCAAAGTGTGCCCAACGACATGTGTTGAGTGTAGTGATTTCAGGTCTAAGAATCACACTCACCACCATCACTGTGAGTACTGACTGTGACTACCATCTCATGGTTCCATGTGTCAAACTCACGGTGGGTCTGTCTGGTACACTTGTTCTCTAAAAAGTACCTATGTGTTTGGTTTGATATCTCTATATCATGACTAATGAGATTCTGTCATCAACCAACACCACAATCTAGTCTTGTATGTCATTGCTGTCTATCTACCTTCCACAATGACATCCGACTAGGGACATAACAAGAATGTACAAACTCTTAACATCTGTATGATCTCATCGTTCATGTCATGAACCTGAAGGCATACGTCATTGAATACTGTCATTCTCTAGACATTCAATCTGTTCTATCACTATCTCATATGACTGAATCAGAAAGAATTGGAAGCTTGCCTTTGATGTTTATCAAATCAATCTTAATGTATCCCACCAATCATCCCATGATTGGCTCTCAGGGCATACATACCAACAAAGCTGACATAGGGTAACAACCACTTCTCTTTGCAAATTATCGAGAGTATCAGGGTCAATAAATTTGTTGCACAGACTATTGAAAAGGAAATAAAGTATGGTGATTGCAAACCTTACATGCTTTGGCAATATAGATCGAATTGCCACATGCAATATTTGTTGCATTAGAGTGTGACAATCATGAGATTTAAGACCTATCAACTTCAGATCTTTCATTGATACCAATCTACGGATGTTGTATGAGTAACCCTGTGGCACCTTAACATTTACCAAACATTCACAAAAAGCTTTCTTCTCCTTTCTAGACAATGTGTAACAAGCGGGAGGTAAGTATGTTCTCTGATTTCCAATTTCATGTAATTTTGTTAATTCTGACCTTATTCCCATTTCACGTAGGTCTAGTCTGGATTTTAACCCATCTTTAATCTTACCTGGTATATTCAACAAAGTACCAATGACACTATCACAGACATTTTTCTCAACGTGCATGACATCGATACAATGCCTGACTGTCAAAGAACTCCAATAAGGAAGATCCCAAAATATTGACTTCTTCTTGAATAAAGATTTGTCACTTCGTGTGGACATAGTACATTGTGATCTCTTACCAAATTCATTGACAAAGTCTTTTACTCTTTCATAAACAACCTCCCCTGGTATAGGTTTAGGTACACTCTGTTCCTCATTCAATCCATTGAATGCTTTGTGCTTCCTACGATACGGATGGAATTTTGTAAGAAACCTTCGATGACCAAGATATATAGTCTTACCGCCATGTTTTAGTCTTATTGAATCAGTGTTCTCTTCACATATAGGACATGCTTTAGCTCCTTTGACACTATATCCAAACAAATTCCCATATGCTGGAAAGTCATTAATAGTACAAAACAACATAGCATGAAAATGAAATGTCTCTCTTCGTCAAGCATCATAGGTCATCACACCTTCACCCCAGAGTTCCTTTAAGTCATAAATCAGAGGTTCAAGATAAACATCGATATCATTTCCAGGTTGTTTAGGGCCCGATATCAACAATGACAGCATTACGTACTTATTTTTCATACACAGCCAGGGAGGAAGATTGTATATAACAAGCATGACTGGCCAAGTGCTATGTTGGCTGCTCAATGTCCCGTACGAATTCATCCCATCTGTACAAAGCCCAAGTCTTAGAATCCTGACTTTTTCACCAAATTCAGGGTACAATAGATCAATCTTCTTCCACTGTGGGGAATCAAACGCATGTCGTAGGATCCCATCATTATTTTTCTTAACATCTGCATGTCACCTCAAATTCTTCGCATCTATCGGATTGGAAAACAAGCGTTGAAACTGTGATATTATAGGTAGATACCACATCACCTTGGCAGGAGAACCAGTTTTAGACTCCCCCGAAGTCGTCAATTTATACCGTGATGCACCACATTTTGGACAATATTTCAAATCCACATAGTCCTTTTGAAATAATACACAAACATTCGAGCATGCGTGTATCTTCTTGGCATCCATTCCCATTGGGCACAACAATTTCTTTACCTGGTATGTTGAGATTGGCAGCTCGTTTCCTTCAGGAAGCATTTCTTTCAACAAAGACAACAATGACATGAAGCTTTCATCGCTCCATCTATTGTTAGCTTTCAGCTTATACAATCTCAACACAGCGCTAAGCTTCGTAAACTTAGTACAACATGTGTATAATGATATCTCAGCGTCATGCACAATGTTTCTAAAAATGGGAGGTGGATCGGTGTGTTCTACCCCACAACTATCCAGCATTGCATCAACGATGTCTACTGGAACTGGTTCATTCACATCTACGCCATCAGAGGCAATTTCTTCTTCCACACAAGCACTGCTATCGACATTCATTGGTTTCGGGTTTGAAATCTCTCCATGCCAGTGCCATTCTATATAGCCTTGTATAATCTCGTTGCACGTGACATGACTTTTGATTTCGTCACCAGTGCTGACTTTCAAGTTGTTACCGCAATGCCTACATGGACAGTAGAACCTATCTCCAGGTTGTTTCCTATGTTCCTTGGCAAATCTAATAAACTAGTCAAGACCAGATATAACTTTGGGGTGCAACGATTGTGAATGGACATCCATGATCTATCCATTCTATGATCAAAGAGAAAACAAGTATATATTACAATAAGATTAGGGTCTAGGGTTAACAAATACATGTGATGTCATTCTTATATATAATAAATGTACATGTACCACCTATCCCGTCCTTGAACACCTAATCTCACTAGTAAGTGTATAATGTGTATTGGGTTTTCAAGAAAATTTCGACAGCATTTCCCTATTGTTCTCCAAGTACATATGTACTTAGAGAACAAATGGGGAAATGCGACCGAAATTTTCTTGAAAACCCAATACACATTATACAACTTACATCCTAAGTGTGGTTAGGTGTTCAAGAACAGTACCAAACTGGGGACTATCCAAGATTTACTCCTAATGAGTAAATCTTGGACGGGTTGAGAGACCAACAAATACATTTATGTCATCATTCCAATACCTACAATTTTAGTTTCATCACAATTGATGTTAGGGTTTCATCAAAATTTTAGGTATCATATAGAGTATGTAGATGTTAGGGTTTCATCATGCAATAGGGATTCATGTAGATGTTAGGGTTTCATCATGCAATAGGGATTCATGTAGATGTTAGGGTTTCATCATGCAATAGGGATTTCATCATATAATTGATTTCATCACAAATTCATAATTGATTTCGTTTGAATATATACCCTCTTATTCTTCCTTCTCCCTCTTTACCAACAACAACCACAGTCGTGTGGGCTGGCATGGCCATGGCTATGTTGGCCAACCACACGGCCATGGTTGTTGTTGGTAAGGAGGGAGAAGGAAGAAGAAGAGTAGGAGAACCAGTGATGAAGAAGAGGAGGGCCTACTGTTGTTAGCAACATGGAGACAGAGGTGGTAGTGTGAGGAGAAGGGCGTCGAGCACACCAGTGGCAGGAGAAGGGAGTCGAGCAGAGAAGCAGAGGGGCCGGCGGCGAGCTGAGAAGGAGAGGCAGGTGGTGGCGAGCAGCTGCAACAGTAGCAAGCGGTGGCACGGAGGCAGGTGGCAGGTGACACAGCAGCAACAGGCGGTGATGACGCAGCAGGGGTCGGGAACCGGAGCAAAATCGATCGATGAAACAGAAGAAAGGGGAAGAGTCTGTTGTGCGTGGGGGCTATTAAGTTACTAAAAGGCATTGGTTATCCATAACAACCAACACCTTTATTATTAAGCATCAGTTATCCAAAGACAACCGATGTCAATTGGACATTCCTTTACCCTAATTTTTTTGGCGGGGACGACGCGCACACCCTTATCAGTGTCGGTTATTCTAAGAAAACTGACGCCCATATTGGAACTTTTGGTGCAAGTTTTATCTTCATTCAGCCTCAGTTATTATGTAAAACACCGACGTTGTATCTGATACTTTGGCGCAATTTTTTTTGCTCAAAAAAATTGGATTCTGCGGGCTACATTAGGCGTCGGTTTCTTTTCTTCAACTGACACTGAATGAAAAGTGATACCCATGTCTGGATGATCTTCAAATATAGACGTTGGATGTCCTTATTAACCGATGTTGAATGTTAACAGTGTCAGTTTTAGTAAAAAAATGACGCCTCTAAAAGCGATGTTGAACGTTGTTTCTGTAGTAGTGTGTACAGTCAAAACTATTGTTAGATTGAAAGGAATCACAGGTGGAAGATTTCATCTATATTCATGGGCCAAGATAGTCCCCCTTGGATATGACCTATTCCTTTACCCTACATGATATTTTCAATACAACACAACTTAAGATTCCTCCAATTAGCCGCGACATAAAACTATGGTGTAGACATCAGTAAAATTCAGACTTAGGTCTAAAATCAATGTATTTTTAATAATTTGATCAAGTTTCAAATATTAATATATTTTAAATAGCTATAGGATTACTGAGCTACCTCCACTTCAATGCCACATAAAACTATGGTTGTCAGACATTAGGAAAAATCATAATTAGGTCTAAAATCAATGAATCAATAAGCATTTGATCAAACTTCAGACATATATATCTTTAAAATAGCTAATCCAAATTCCATGAAAGTTAATTTAAACTGTATCATCATTAACATGAACTCCAAGTCAAACTTAGATCTAGACCGTAATATATGATTATTTAAAAAGAATCCTCAAGTAGGCTATAATCAAAGCTCAGACTAATCATAAATATCAATAAAATTTCACAAAACGATCTTGAACCACTGATGTCATTTCTGATACTTTATGAATCAATTGTTAAGTGGATCTAGATTATGCAAAATCACTTAGACCAAAGTCCCATTGAACTTCATATACTTGAAGGATTATTCACCTGAAGTTCCAAGATGTCTTGTTTCTGGAATTAATTTGCAAATATCACAGGATACCACATTTAATTAATACTTGAAGAGTCATCAATTAACAAGTACCAAACATAATTGTTTGAGGTATGAATTTTTCATAATTCATTATGTACTCATCCAAGGTCATCTAAGTTTTAAAACCCAAAAAGGTTAGGATAATACATTCACCCCACCATAAGAGGAATTGTCTCATTACAATTTGAGTAAGGACAAACTCAGAGTGTAACATAAAAACTTCCGCATCAATCAGGCTACCACCAAAATCCATAATGTTATATGATTGAGCTTATATATACTACAAACTATAGATGGAGTTAAAAGGATAAGGTTTAGCATACACACTCCACTTAAAAGGGTTCATAATACTCTTCATACATAGGATACACTTTGAGAATTTTTTTAGAAAAACTAGTAGACTATTATCATGATGTGTGTTATGATCCACATCATACTAGGATTGGATGATTAAAGGGGATATATTATAAAATTTTCCTATTAGGGGTTCCCCTCATTATATGAGTTATCACAACACTGGAAGGATTCAGCTTAAGAACTATAATTATGATCATAAAATCTAAGATCTAAAGAATTCATCAATCATAAACTCACAATTTTGAACTCAAGTATTACATGAATAATATAGAGGGAATACCAAATAGGTAAAGCTTATCTGAGTGATAATTCACACAAGAATCAACTTTATAGCTCAATTGAGTCTTCTTACATCATATTCAAGAAACAATTGTGGAACGATTGACATTTATGAGTATCTTATGAATAAGGCATTTTACTCTTGAAACTAGAGTTTCAAGTTTACTTCACTTGTAAGATGGTAATCAAAAGCTTAAGAAACTCAAGCCAGGACTAAACCAAGTACAAGTTTTGACTCTCTCATCATGGATTTTCTAACCATAGAATTATTAATACCTAAAATGAGTAAATTAACCACTAAATTCCTTCATAAGAAAACTCCAACCCAAACTTGAGGCTTTTATGGAGACAAAATATCATGTACGTCCTTTAGGGTATTGGGATTCTACCTAACCCAAATGCAACATATCCATATTCTTATTCACATATAGAAGCAACTTTTCTAACTCTAGAACTTGGTATTCTCTAGGACATCTAGGCCTAGTTTGGCCGCCAACTTTGTGACTCCCAGTAATCAGTGCTGGATTTAACAGCGGCAGAGACATACAACTGTGTTCAGGATGCCGTTACATGCGGAGAAAGAATGAAACCTGATTAAATCCGGGAGGGATGCTGGCACTTGCAACTGCTCAAAATTTCGGCGTGATTGCTGAAGCTCGTAATTTCTGTTATACCACGTACGCTACTGCAGTCGTCAATTCCACGTAATACGGTACGGGATGTAAATTAATACATCAACTTCCGGTATTTAAAATGAGTTCAGCCAAACTAGGCCCTAGGATTTATATCAACTACGGGGATAACACATGATGACTTAACTTATATGATTCATAGCAATCCATCTTAGGACACACCCTTTCACATATATCTCATATATTGGAGGTTAGATCCCTAGACCTTATCCTTATGGTCCAACCCTCCCTGAAGTTCACCCCCTAGATTATCCTAGAACTAGAGAAACTCCTTTGTGAAAGATTTAGGGACTCAAATTGATTCAACCTTTTATTAACTTATCTTCTCTTAAATTATGCATGCCTACATGTTTGCATGTATTCAAAACATGGGAGGTATGGGAGATTACATTTGGTATCATAAATTTTTGGCACAAGTTGATGCGGACAAGCCTTTTCTTAGCTTAAAAGGAATAAAATGTGGAAGGAGTCTCAATGATCTACATTTGTAGGTTGAGAGACACAACCCTAGAGACAATCAATGGCTTTATCCACACAAGATCATTACACCAGGAAGGCTAAGCTATCTCTAAATAGTCACCACTTGCGGTCAAATTTAGTCCTAAACCAAGGCAATGTGATCAGTTAACAAGAATCCTCTAGTAATATCATGTCAAAGATCCTATATATAATAAAAAACCATAAAGTATTATCAAATGACCTTAAAACACTTACGTTGATGCTCACACTTTTAGATTTTACACAAGAAAGGATCTATGTTGTTGAAAATCCTTACTAGGCCAAAGCCTTATTGGACTTTGATATCTTAATGAAATGCCAACATGGCTTGTTTCTTGAATCCATTTGTGAATATCTCAAGTTACAACATTTACTTAATATATGAGAAACCATCCATATAGAAGGACCTCATATCATCATTTATGGTGTGATCTTTTTATAATTCATGATATACACATCTAGGGTCATCTAAATGTAATAAACTAGAAGGCAAGGATATTGTGGCAATGCTAAGAATTTTAGTAAGGGAGGCCATCACATGAATATTTATAAGCATCATGTACAACAAATGACAACATATGTTCTATAAATATTAAGATAGTGCAACTAGGATTGTAAATGATATGTGTGAACTCTTAAATCTAAACTCATCTAACAAAAAAAACAATTTTTTCATTTTTAATAATTTGGCTCGGTTATGATTTTAGAAAAACACACCATAATTTGGGTTCTACTTAGTTCCAAATTTGTCAATTGAGATAACTAGCATGAAATTTAGGTAATGTGGGACTAGATTTTTGACACACCTACTTTATATACTTTAGTTTTGACAAACTTAGTTGAATAGATTGATTAGCTCCTAGTCAGTACCGGGTTATGAAGATTGGCGTTAGGGTTTAGGGTTTAGGGTTTAGTTAGTCCCCAACACCATTTTGACCCTAAACTGAGCCAAACCCTAAATTTAGGTAGCGCAAGTACAATACTTACAAAGTTGGAATCAACCGACTCGAGTAAGAAATTGTTGACAACACATGTCGCAACTTTTTCATAATTTCTATTTTGTGCACCAGAATTATATATATATATATATATATATATATATGTATATATATGGAAGTTTTTTTTTATTGCCCGCGCGGGTACTGTAGTTACGCTACCCGTCTCCTTGACGCGGTGGAAGTATTTGTAATTAATTTCAAATCTCCCGTTTTCTATCTTCCGCCGTCGGACCGTCAAAATCGAAGCCAAAGTTGGGGAACTGGATCACAAGAGAGGAAACCACGGGAAGCTCATTTGCACCGTCATCAGAGTCATCGGCAGCGTAGCAGTCTTCACTTTTGTCACATGGGATAGGGACTGACGATTCAGAGAGCAAGGGATGGGTTCTGTAGAAGAAGAACTTGAAGAACCAAGGTAGCTCGACGGTGACGGCCCTTGGAGGTAATTGCATTCATTACTACACATAAATTCAGTGGAACATCGGGTAGTGTGGTTGTGGTCACATGTGACAAGGTGCTCGAGTTTGTGGATGTATCCAGCAATCGACTAGTAGGCTCCCTCCTGAAATGCCTTATTGGCAGGATAGGGTAAAAGTGCTCGAAGTCAGAAACTGCCTTGCCCCGCCAGCAGCTGACCAGCAACCCACATTGAAGAAGTAGGTGTATTTTTTAATTCTGGTTTACAACTTGATACTAAATTTTGTATTGAGCAGTTGATTATCTGCTAAGTATAATCCCTTCTATTTCCCTTCTTTTCGTGCTATACATTTTTAAATGAAGTTTTTTTGTATTTTTCAATGTATATGTATCTGTCTATTTAGTAGTAACACAGTCGTACTACCTGTTTTATTTTGTAGTTACTTTTATATGAGAATTTGCATGAGAATTTATCTAAGAAGCACAAGCATTCTGTGAAAAGGTGTGGTTGTAAAGCAATGATCCAATTTACACTAGATAAGTCTTTATCTGTATGGTTTGTTACTGCTTTTGTTGATGAACAGAATCATGATCTTGTTGATGATTCTCACTTGTGCTACTTGAAGTGTAATTCATCTCTTGACCAAACTCAAAAAGAGATGCTTTCTTCTATGAGTCAAGCAAATATACCTGTCTCCAGACAACTTGCATTGATAGCAACTGAGTCTGGTGGTTATGAAAACTTGACATTTACAAGTAGACAAGCTCATGGACATCTCAGTAGCAAGAGGAAGGAGTCATATTTATATGATGTGGACATGGTTTTGGATCATTTTGCAAGCTTGAAGGTTTTAGATTCTAAATTCTTTTACTCTTATCAAAATGATTATGATGGTTGCTTGACACATTTGTTTTGGTCTGATCCGGTTTCTGTTGATGATTGTGCATTATTTGGAGATGCTATTGTATTTGACACCACTTACCGTACCAACAAGTATTCCATGGTTTTTGGAAAGTTTGGTGGTGTGGATCACCATCACAAGACGGTGTTGTTTGCTTCAGCTCTGTTGGTTTATGAGAAGTATGACTTTTTTTTGGGTTTTCAAGCAATACTTACTTTGTTTTGGCAAAGAGCCGATTTCCATTATAACCGACCAAGACCCAGCTATGAATGTTGCTATCATTACTGTTTTTCCAAATTGTAAGCATCGTTTCTACAGATGGCACATCCTACAAAAGCTTCCATCTAAGCTTGGCAGTGTTCCAAACAAGGATCGGATTATTAGCTCTTTGAATGATTGTCTATGGAATACAGACGATACATACACATTTGAAGAGAGGTGGAATTTTGTAGTTCAAGAGAATGACCTATTATATATTAGTTGGCTTTCTGATATGTATGCTATGCGGTGGGATTGGGTTCCATGTTTTATGCAAGATTCTTTCTTTGCTGGTATGAGGACAACACAAACAAGTGAGAGCTTGAATGCTTTCATTCGAAGTCATGTCAACAGTAGGAAAATGCTTTTTGAACTTGTATGTTGCTTAGAGACTGCTTACTCTCATGTGCGGGAGATTGAAAATTTCAAAGATTTTGATGATGATTACAACAATCTTCCTTTGTAATCAGTGTGGCCTTTGGAGGAGCAAATCATAGGTATATACACCAAGGCAATTTTTAAGATCTTTCAAGCTGAAGTTCATCAAAGTATGGTGTATAATGTAAAGGAAACTTCTGATGATGTTGTGTTTGAGGTATATCGTCTTGGTGGTTCTTGTTCTCCTTGTATTTTGAAGAAAGACTCATCCACTAGTATGGTATCATGCAATTGTTTCATGTTAGAATTCAAAGGAATTCCATGTAGACACATACTTGCTTATCTAAAGAGTTGTGATTTTTGCATTCTTCCTGAGCCATATATACTGAAGAGGTGGACTAAAGGATATAGAGATCATCCTTTGATTTTTGGAAAATCATCTGTCATGCAGCTATCCATTGGGAAGAGACTGCAGTTGGTATCTGCTTGCAATTCAATTGTTAATATAGCGTGTAGGAACAATGCTATAGATATGTGTCTTGAAAAACCCATTGCTTTGTGAAAGGAGCTGTTAGAATTAGATGTTGTTGATGTTGGTGTAACTGGTTCGAATACAACTTCTTCTTCTACTGTCAAGGTCCATATTCCCAGTGTTTGTAAAACTAAAGGTAGACCTAGATCTATTGATGTGTGGTTTAAATATGGAGTTGAAATTTCTCAATCTAAAATGAGACAGTGTGAGAATTGTTTACAATATGGTGTTAACCATGACAGCAGAAACTGGCCATTAAAGAAATAGGTGTGTGTTTGAATTCAGCTTCTTCTTCTATTTTTTTATTTCACATAGTTATTTTTATATTCTCATGATTACTTTTTATATTTACAGAGTTACTTTTTGTGAATCGTGGTGTTCCTGACTTGATAAGTTTTCTTTTCTTGGTTGATCTGTAATGGTACTGCTGTTACTGTTGCCGTGGTCTGCTGTGGGTTTCATTTTTTATGGCTTACTGAAGTTGCGGATTTGATGCTACTGCTGTTGTGGTCTGCTGTGGTCTTCCTGTTGTGCTTCCTGAAGCTGTGAATTTTCTGCTATTGCTGACAATGTTGTTATTGAAGTTGATTTATTCACTAGTTTCACTATAATGTTATCCAATTGTTTAGTGTGTGTCATGTCAAATTATGATGTAATTGTAATGGCCAAGATGTACTGTGTGACAGTTGTAATTGATATTTTATTATACTTTAGTTTTATTGCTACTATTTTATAGGTAGCTTCAATTGTATCGAATTTAAATCTTTTATAAAGATCATCCAAAATTTGTTTGATGTGTGATATGTTTTTCCATTTTATGTTATATATGTATTTCTTAATTAGTCTCATATTTCCTTTATATTAGCATCATACTTCAGAATTCCTTTTTGATAAAAATTAAGCCTTGCTTAAGATTAGGGTCATTATCCTATACTTAATCACTAACTTACTTGTATTTTCGAAGGTTACTTTTTGCACCTCAGAGTTACTATTTCTATCTAAATCAAACATTTTGTGTGCACCAGTTACTTTTTATCTATTCCTGTTACTTTATAGTCCATATAATTACTTAAAGGTCAACAGAATTACTTTATAAATAGAAATACGAATCTTTATTATCTTCATCCTTGATAATACCACGACCGTACTGAAGAACGTGCATGTCTGGGAGATATGATGCTTTTTACTGAAAAATGGCCGCACTAAAGAATCACTTCCTGTTAAAATGTGTAACGCTACTTTACTTTTCTTGGACCAAAGTTACTTTTTGATCCAGACAGTTACTTTCATGTTGATATAGTTACTTGTTAGTTCATCTAGTTACTTTTCTTGGATCAAAGTTACTGTTTGATGTATAGTAGTTACTTTTTGATCTAGAGAGTTACTTTCATGTTGATATAGTTACTTGTTAGTTCATCTAGTTACTTTTCTTGGATCAAAGTTACTGTTTGATGTGTAGCAGTTACTTTTTGATCCGAAGAGTTACTTTCATGTTGATATAGTTACTTGTTAGTTCATCTAGTTACTTTTCTTGGATCAAAGTTATTGTTTGATGTATAGCAGTTACTTTTTGATCTAGAGAGTTACTTTCATGTTGATATAGTTACTTGTTAGTTCATCTAGTTATTTTCCTTGGATCAAAGTTACTGTTTGATGTATAGAAGTTACTTTTTGATCCAAAGAGTTACTTTCATGCTGATATAGTTACTTGTTAGTTCATCTAGTTACTTTCCTTTTCAATTTTTTGTTTTACATATTTACTTTTCAGTTCGGAAGAGAGTTACTCCACACTTGCAATGAGCACCTACTGATCACAATCATCATCCATTAACAAACAACAGCTAGCTAAAGTTATAAGAACATTCAACTAAGATCAAACTAATAGGTCCAAATGCCAAACACAAAGCAACAAAACATAACTATATACCCATAGAACTGATGAACCCATATGTTCAAATGTCAAACAAAAAGTAACAAACCATAACCATAAACAGCTGATCTGCCCTTTGCGAAGGTTACTTTTTGCACCTCAAAGTTACTATTTCTTTCATGCATTCAGACTTGGCACACCATCCTCTGATTTTTCTTCATTCTGCTTGTCACCTGCTCCTTCTTTGGTCTCTTCTTGATCTCTAGTGCAACGGGTCAGCACCAGCACACCGGTTCCTAGCAGGAACATCCAGTTAAAACCACAAAACACTTAAGAATCAGGATCAAATCAGACAATATATAGCTCTGTGAAGTAAAAATCTCTAGGAGGGGTAGACTGTGTAGGTAGTGATGGGGAAGATTATCGACCAAAAGGCAAGGAGAAAAGGGTGGCGATGCATACCTATTTATGATAGGAAGGTTGGACATAAGAAGAAGCAGTGTCTTCTGCAGATGTTGAGGTGTCAGTTGTTATAGATGAGTCAACCTGTAAAGGATTTACAGCTCATCCCGGCGGTGCTTGGTATTTGTCCCTAACAAATAGTTGATCTGCAGAGTCGTCCGTTCTAGAGAATACTTCTTCACCAGGCATTCTGAAGAGCGGAAGAAGGTCGGTTGGTGTTTCTAAGAAATGATCTGTGATCCATGCTGTGATAGTATGGTGATCAGTTGGCTTGAGGAAGATGATCCAATCTTTGCGAATATTGAGCTGTGCGATCATCCTTTTCCAGCCCTTACCAGTTGAAAGTGATCCATTTTCATTCTGAATAAGGGTGATCTGAAATGTCTGGTTTCTGATATGGAAGGTGATGTTGTCTGGTTTAATGTGAAAATGGAGATATTTGCATTCTATAGGAAGTTGAATGGATTCCATTGTCTTGTCGTCAAGGGTGTAGTTCATGGGCTGGATGAACAGCTCCATGGTAGACTGTGTTGAGGATTGTGAGAAAACTAGTAATGGTAGAAAAAGGTAGGTTGTGAAGAAGGTAGGTTGTGAAGAAGGTAGGCTATGAAGAAGGTAGGTTGTTCGAAAGTGAGTGAAAGGGAGAGATGAGAGCACTGGATGAAAGGGCAAAATGAGAGCTCTGGGTGAAAGGGAAAAATGAGGGTAGCAGTGATCTGTACTTTTGGTGTTGCAAAGATGCACAGTAGATTTTGCAGACATTCTACTATTTTTGATAAGTTACAGATTTTTGAAGGTTACTTTTTGTATCTCAGAGTTACTCTTCCTATCTAAAACAAACATTTCGTGTGTACCAGATACATTTTAGATGTTACTGTTACTTTACAGTTCATATAATTAATTAAAGGTCAACAAAATTACTTTATACATAGAAATACACATCTTTGTTATCTTCATCCTTGATAATACCACGGCCGCACTGAAGAACGGGAATGTCTAGGAGATATGATGCTTTCACCCCAAAAAAACTTAATAAGTACTTTTGATAGTTACGCTGTAATTTACATAGTTACTTTTTCGTTTGTTGTGTTACTTTCCTGATTCAATAAGTTACGTTATACATCATACAAGTTACTTTTTCATTTGTTGTGTTACTTTCCCGATTCAATAAGTTATGTTATACATCACACAAGTTACTTTTTTGTTGGACGAGTTACTTTTCCGATTCAATAAGTTATGTTATACATCACACAAGTTACTTTTTTATTGGACGAGTTACTTTCCCGATTCAATAAGTTATGTTATACATCACACAAGTTACTTTTTTGTTGGACGAGTTACTTTCCCGATTCAATAAGTTACGTTATACATCACACAAGTGACTTTTTGGTTGGACGAGTTACTTTTTGATCCAGAGAGTTACTTTCATGTCGATATAGTTACTTGTTAGTTCATCTAGCTAGTTACTTTTCTTATCACATAGTTACTTTTCATTTTACATATTTACTTTTCAGTTACTTTTTTGTTGGACGAGTTACTTTTGTTACTTGTTATACATCACACAAGTTACATTATACATCACACAAGTTACTTTTTTGCTGGACATACCTGAGATAAGGGAAACAATCACTTCCTATTACACTGTGTAACGTTACTTTACCTTTCTTGGATCAAAGTTACTGTTTGATGTATAACAGTTACTTTTTGATCCAGATAGTTACTTTCATGTCGATATAATTACTTGTTAGTTCATCTAGTTACTTTCCTTCTCACATAGTTACTTTTTAGTTTACATATTTACTTTTCAGTTCGGAAGAGAGTTACTCCACTCATGCAATGAGCACCTGCTGATCACAGTAATTATCCTTAAAAGAACAACGACTAGCTAAAGTTATAAGAACATTCAACTAAGATCAAACTGATAGATCCAAATGCCAAACACAAAGCAACAAAACATAACCATATACCCATAGAACTGATGTACTATAACTTTGCAGAGTTTACTTCAGATTCTGTAACATAAGCCTTGCATTCAGAATTGGAAGCAAACCATAACCATATACACATATAACTGATGAACCCATAGGTTCAAATGTCAAACAAAAAGTAACAAAACATAACCATAACCATATACATATAGTACTGGTTGCAGAGTTTACTTCAGATTCTGTAACATACACTTCTCATTGTGATACTACATTGTTTATCTAAGAGTTCTTTTTAATCTAACATAAGCCAAGCATTCAGACTTGGCATAACATCTTCTAATTTTTCTTTGTTCTACTTGTCACCTGCTCCTTCTTTGGTCTCTTTTTGATCTCTAGTATGTTCTTCAACTGGTTGCAGTCTCCCCTTCTTCATCATTGTTTGGAAGATCTCTGCCCTTATTGCAGGGATGTCTTTGCTCCTGAAGTTCATTTCCTTTCCATTCACTAAGCATTCTAGATGCTTCATAACGTAGACTCCACAATCAACATCATCATCTTCTTGCTGGGGGCAATCAGGGTACTCTATTGCCAGTTGACTTCCACGCTCAGGCACCCCCATGAAGAATTCATGAACGAACCCCACTTGCATGTACAACAAAACATTCATAAGTATAATGTAACCTACACTATTTCATTCAACTATTTTCTAATAGTGTTTCTTTCTTGTTCTTTACCCATCTATTCACTTCTTTCTCAGATTTTAAACTTCCTGACATTGAATTATAAGACCTATGCACCCCATCCCTAAAACTTGCTTCAAGCAAGTGCCATTGATTGTCGTTGTTAAGTATTGTAAATACGGAGTCCATTGTCATGAATTCCTTGTCAGGTACATTGAAGAGTGGTGATAGCATATCGATCTCTTTGAGTGTTATCTCATCCACCATCATGTTTAGCTTTTGTTGTAAAAACAATATTGTGAATTACTTTTCTGCAACCTTTAGAGGCCTTGTTGTGATAAATGTAATCTAGTGTGATAGTCTATTTGTCTTACCAGAACATAAGTGCTCAAGCAATGCCATGAAAACAGTCCCTTCTTCCTCTTTCTGCTTGTTGTCTCTTTCAACATTTGTACACAGCAATCCATTATCTGAAAATGCACAAGCATCAATTAGCAATCTATAATTTCGTAATAAATGTTTAATATTCCATTCCTTACAGATGACTACATCATCTTATCTTCAAACAACAACGCTGATAAGTCCTTTCCCGTGCACCATGCTTCCTTTCCAAAAATCCATTCTCTTCTTGACCTGTGCATTTTTATTTTTTTTTCAAAAGAATTCATACTGAAGATGTGAGACAAAAATTTATGGATTGATCAACTAATTTATAATAAACATGTGACTGATAGAACTTTAAAAAGTATCTACTTACACTTCATCAATGTTGTCAATAAATTCTTTGACATACTCTTTCATTTCCTTTGGTCTAAAGTGCTCGAATCCTATGAATGTCAAATTCTTTTGCTATTTTTGAAGTACAAATTTTGGTTAGTATTGTATGTAAAAGACATATATTATTACAGTTACTCTATTGTTTAGTCCATAATATTGCTTTACATTCCATAATATTACTCTATCATTATCACAGTTACTTTTTATATTAACATAGTTACTTTAGGGATGACATATTTTACTTTTCAGATCAGACAATTGCTTCATTGATGGAACGAGCACCATTACAAAACAAATTTTACATGTGCATGCCATCTTATCTTGATATTTTCCTCTATGCTCCCAATGCCCGTCTGCATCTTCCCCTTCCTCTTTCTCAACATTTTAGTTGTTTTCATCTCAACTTCACCAGAATTTATCTCCTTCTCATTCACTCCAACTTCAATGTCTATATCCATCATTATGCTTTCCATTACATCTTCTGCTGGCTCTTTTTTATCTACTAGTTCTTCTTTTTCTTCTATGTATTTTTCTTCAGGTGGATCTTCTTTAGATGTTTCTTTTTCCATTTCATCTTGTGTTGGTTCTTTGGTTTCTTCAGATCGATCTTCTTCTACTTTCTTTAAATCTTGTGGTACATTTTCTATCATTTTCTCCACTACTTTTCTCCTTATTCGAAGCTTGCTCAATTTTGGTCTTTCTTGTGTAGGTCTATGTTGGTCCATTTCCAACAACTTTTTCTTCAGATCCTGCATCCTCTGTCTTATTACACTTAAATCATCTGAATGCCAACTTTCATTCTCAATGAAATTGGGAGTTGGTGTAGCTGCAGATTGTGAATGCTTGTAATTGTCAGCTTGCATCCTTAGCAATCTATTTTCAGCTTCAACTTCCTCTAGTCTTCTCTTCAATTGCTCGTTTTCTTCTCTTAGAGCAGTAAAAGCTTCTAGGGCAATTCTATTGCATGTTTCCTTCTGCAGTCTCAGCTCGTCCTCAAGAATCAATACTCTATTCTCCAAGCTTCCTGATACTTCTCTACTTGTGTTATTTGATGTAAGTATCTTCTTACTAACTACCCTGCTCTTGGCTTTATTTGTTGCGAGATAATAAGGCAAATCTTTCACTGCCTTTGCAGCTTCCCAATCATCATTGTCATCCTTCTTCAACACTGCAGAAACCTGTACATAAAAGTTATCAATTTATTATAAAGCTCTTATATTAATTGCATATTTATTTTCACTTTACCCACATTGATTCTCACATTGTCATTGTCCAAACTTTTAAAATCCTTCACCATCTTACAGGAGTTGCCCATCTTTTTATTCGTGGTTTTGCCTCAAGGAATGTAGGCTCTGCTATCCCTGTTAACTCATAAGCCCAGACCTGTGTTGACAAGAAAAGTATAAATCAGTTTTTTAAATTTTCATATATGGTTGTTTAATGTAACCAAAGTAATTATGCAATGTGTCACTTACACACAAGAACATTACACATCTAGTTGTGTAGAGTGTTCTTTTGCTGGTTTCCCCTCTTCTCCTCATCCTTATATTCTCACTTAAAACTTTCATTCTCTTGAATATGTTGTCGTGCACTAACTTTTCCCAGTTTAACTACCATGTAGCAGTTACATCATCCAAATAATGTAGAAGGTAAATGGGGGCACAATAGCTAGTGTCCGGTAAAAGGAATGTTGCTAACAAGTGCAACATCCATGCATGACACATATTTTGGTAGTTTTCTTCGGAGTTGTTCTTTGCAAATTCCTGCCAGAGTTTACTCAAGTTCTCCTTGTGTAACACATCCTTCTCTCTTATTTTCTTACTACTTTCACCAACTTTATCTTTTCCTCTTGTTGCATTAGCAAAATCCTCCCATATTTTTCTTACAATCTGTGATTGCTTTCGTGGAACTATATCCATACCTTTACTAGAAAAACCTAGTATCACTCCTACATCGTCTACAGTCATCCTCGCCTCAAAACCTAGTGCTAACATGAACTTGTCGTCTTCAACATATCTCTCTATCAGATCTTCTAAAAGAGTTACATCTACAGTAAGATGAGGCATGGCTATCAGATTTGCAAATGCAGTTGACTTCATCATCCTCATTTGATTTGTGCTAAACAGCGTGTTGTTTTGTATGATGTTGTAACTTTTTATGTAGCATCTATGGAAAAGCTTTCATGTACCTGCATCTATATGAAAAAGTTTGTGTTAATTTGTCTAGTTACTTTTTAGCTTTTAGTGTTACTTTTCAGTTCAACATGCTATTTTCTATCCATCACAATTACTCTTGTTTTCAGGTAGTTACTTTTTAACTTTCAGAGTTACTATTCATTTTTCAGATTTTACTTCGTATTCAGTAAATTTACTTTTCAGTCATCGTTTGTAGATCAGGTGAGTTTGTGGGGTATTAGATTGCTTATGCTAACATAAATATACATAAATAGATCGAGTACAGTATGAACATAAAATGCCCTGAAATGTACATAAATAGATCGAGTACATATAGTTACTTGTTAGTTCATCTAATTACTTTCATTCTCACATAGTACAGTATCATATTTACAAATGTGGTTTACTTTTCTTGGATCAAAGTTACTATTTGATGTATAACAGTTACTTTTTGATCCAGAGAGTTACTTTCATGTCGATATAGTTACTTGTTAGTTCATCTAGTTACTTTTCTTGGATCAAAGTTACTTTCAAGTTACTTTATGTAACATAAATGTACATAAATAGATCGAGTACATACAGTTACTTATTAGTTCATCAAGTTACTTTCCTTCTCACATAGTACAGTAACAGATTTGCAAATGCGGTTTACTTTTCTTGGATCAAAGTTATTGTTTGATGTATAACAATTACTTTTTGATCCAGAGAGTTACTTTCATGTCGATATAGTTACTTGTTAGTTCATCTAGTTACTTTTCTTGGATCAAAGTTACTTTTCACTTACTTTATGTAACATAAATGTACATAAATAGATCGAGTACATATAGTTACTTGTTAGTTCATCTAGTTACTTTCCTTCTCACATAGTACAGTAACATATTTACAAATGTGGTTTACTTTTCTTGGATCAAAGTTACTGTTCGAGGTAGTTACTTTGTAGTTGATTTTTTTACTTTCTATATACTCATAAATACTTTTAGGTTGCTACAAGTTACTCTATTGTTAGCATCGTTACTCTTTAGTCCAGCAAGTTACACTTTCGTATAGAAGTGTAAAAATAATCAATATTACCTTCTTCTGCAATTTTTGCTTTTCCTTTTTGCTTGGTTTTTTGTTCCAAAGTCTTATTCTGGTTTCTTTTGTGATCTTCTGCTTCATCCTGTTCAACTTCTTCAGCATCTTCTATTTCTGGCTCTTCAGTCTCTTCATGCACTACAACCAATCATTTCTCAGTAACGTCATCGGCTAGTTTCTCCCCTGATGCGTTGTCAGTTTCTATTTCTGCAGTCTCTTCATGCACTACAACCAATCGTTTCTCAGTAACGTCATCAGCTGGTTTCTCCCCTGATGCGTTGTCAGTTTCTGACTCTTCAGTCTCTTCATGCACTACAGCCAATTGTTTCTCAGTAACGTCATCGGCTGGTTTCTCCACTGATGCGTTGTCATCTCCAGCAGTCTTCTGGAGAGTGTCAGTTTTCTCAACGATGTATTTCTTCTTCTTAACTTTCTTTTCTTTTCTCGGCATAGCATGTTCGTTGTGCTCTTCAATACTCTTGCCCATTTCATCTCCTTGTAGTATGGTTGCAACTACCTCTTCTACCATGTTGTCCACATCTTCATAGTACTTGCTCAACAAATCTTCACTGTCCGTTATTTTTGTACTTCCCTTTCCTGTCGCCTTCTTTGCTTTTACCTTTGTTTTCCCCATTTTGATCTCAGTGGCAGAGACTGGCAAAAGCAGTTGTGGCAGAAACAACGGTGAATGCTGCAGCGGAGAAGAACGCCACACACATCAGCGCAAGTATAGACCAAATCGCCCAAATTATGGGCAATGTAGACCACAGGCCGAAGAATTCGGCAGTTGGGGTTGGGGAGTGGAGACCAAGGTGGATGAATTCGAGAGTTCTGGAGCAGGAAGAAGGCAGAATTGGAGTTTTCGGGCGGAGAATGATTCGTGAATGTGTTTCTTATGTAAGTACTAGCGCGTCCTTGCTTTTTTGGATTATTTACAATAGATGTCACCGTATTTTCTGAAACGAGCAGCTCCGCTACAGTACCCGCGCGGACAATGAAAACGTAATATATATATATATATATATATATATATAGAGAGAGAGAGAGAGAGAGAGAGAGAGTCAGGCTAGAATACACTCGAGTGTATCCGGAGCGGAATACACTCAAGTAGTTTTTCATGATATAATATTTTTTTTGAAAATCTAATTCGTTGATCTTATTAAACATCTTGTGAACAACTCATACACAAAATTTGAGCACATTTGAATATGTATAGCTCATGTTATGAAGACCGCAAAAATTATGCATTTCAAATTAGTTTCACGCGTCGATT
Source organism: Alisma plantago-aquatica (assembly GCA_963693085.1). Lineage (NCBI taxonomy): Eukaryota > Viridiplantae > Streptophyta > Magnoliopsida > Alismatales > Alismataceae > Alisma > Alisma plantago-aquatica. Next base: position 400,318,752 of record OY856414.1, on the reverse strand, counting down.
TTGTTGCCCTTGGATGAGTGACTTACAATTATCCAAATGGGCTCAAAATTTATATGTAGCCTAGTTATAGTATGACGGTGAAGATCAACGATTTACATTTTGTCAAAAATAGTCTTTATATGCAAACACACTTGAGTGTATTTGTGTAATCCGTACACTCGAGTGTATTCTAGCCCCCCTCTCTCTCTCTCTCTCTCTCTCTCTCTCTCTCTCTCTCTATATATATATATATATATATATATATATATATATATATATATATATATATATATATATATATATAATGGGCGGAACGGACATTGCATATGCCCACCCGTACCCGATTTGACTCCGTCACTGTTAGGATAATATGTATAAGCAAATGATTTCCCGATTACTACATCTTACCTAAAATACACTATTGTTGGCATACTTTTATCCTTGAATAACAAGGATAACGAATAGTCTATATCTCATACATATGATAGATATTTAGACATCTGAGGGTATTCCATCATTAACTCTTGAAATTTGTCAATCTTACATATTAACACACACATATCTTTTAAAATATTCACAATTTTTTTAGAATATAATATTATTATTTCTGTACAGCAGCACTATAAGTTTGTATTTTTTTGGACTAAGATTTGGGGACGCTCACGCTGCTCACGCGCAGCGTCAAGCACGCCCCAAACCACCCTATGCAAACAGCCAAACAGCCACCACGTGGCGGGTGGTCATTGGGTGGATTTTTTGAAATTCTGCAATAGCCAAATAAATTTGTTTCGCTTATAACTTTTGAACCGCAATGAATTTTTTAACGAAACAAAAAACCGTTGGTTTCGTTACAAAAAATGCAATCTAACAAACTTAATATTGACATATTTTTGAGATAAAATAAAATAAAAAAATGATATATATATATATATATATATATATATATATATATGTTAATTGAGAACCAACTACGGTGCACATACCCATAAATGGTTATTAACAAACAAAAATGGTTACTTGACGTCCAAAATACTACATTTACACCCAAAAGCATAAAGATGGTGCCCACATAAACTAATGACACTCATAAATAGCTAATGACACCCAAATATAGTTATTTGATGCCTAAAATAGTTCACTGATACCTAAAATTATAACGACGCCCACAAATGACTAATGACACCCATAAATGACTAATGACACCCAAATATGGTTATTTAAAGCCTAAAATAGTTTACTGACACCTAAAATTATAACGACGCCCACAAATGGCTAATGAGACTCATAAATGGCTAATGACACCCAAATATGGTTATTTGACGCCAAAAATGGTTCACTGACACTTAAAATTATAACGACCCCCACAAATGGCTAATGACACCCATAAATGGCTAATGACACCCAAATATAGTTGTTTGACGCCTAAAATAGTTCACTGACACTTAAAATTATAACGACGCCCACAAATCGCTATTGACACCCATAAATGGCAAATGACACCTAAATATAGTTGTTTGACGTCTAAAATGGTTCACTGACAACTAAATTTATAACGACACCCATAACTGACTAATGACACCCATAAATGGCTAATGACACCTAAATATGATTATTTGACGCCTAAAATGGTTCACTGACACCTAAATTTATAACGACATCCACAAATGGCTAATGACACCCATAAATAGATAATGACACCCAAATATGATTATTTGACGCCTAAAATGGTTCATTGGCATCCAGAATAATATATTCATATCATTTTTTTATTTTTTATCTCAAAAATATGTCAATATTAGGTTTGTTAGATTGTATTTTTCATAAAGAATCTAATGGTCTGTGTTTAATTAAAAAATTCATTATGGTTTTAAAAGATATAAGCAAAACACATTTATTTGCATATTACACAACCCCTTCCAGCCCATCCAATTACAATCGGCCACCTCACCTACTGTCACCTACCAAAATCACGTTCAAAAAGGCAAAACTTCTCAATTTTCCTCAAAACCACCCTCACTTGCGTGTGACTTGCGCTTGGTTTGCGCGCGTGACCAAATCAATTTCTTATTTTTTTTACTAGTATCTTAACATTGTTTAATGTGACAAAGTTTCTTCCGTGACGCGTACGACCGCAGAGAAACCGGAGGGTCCTTTTGGGGTTCTGTTTTCTTTTATCTCACACCTAACAGTAAAGCCCTACCCAACGCTAGAGACGCCTTGCTGTCGCTCCCGTCGACATGTTCAAGTCACTGCGTTGTTTCGGTTTCGGGAGACCTAGGAACAAGCGCCCTGCCGATGTACATGGCGGCGGTGGCCCACTGGTGGCCGGCAATGACAATATAGATCCATTGCTGGGCCAGCCGCAGCAGGAGTCCGCCGGTGCGGCCGCGGACTTGGGAGTAATATCGGAAAATAAAGGAGTAGGATGCGCTTCTACACGCTGTCTTGGGAGCAATGAGATCCCAATCGACCACGCTCCCTCTTCGTCTCTGTCTCGACCGACCAGTGCAGACGATGTGCCAGTACTGGAAGTCGATGCCGGTGGCGACCACAAAGGGAAGACGAAGTCCAGCGCTGCCAAGGACGTCGATGAAGAAGATGCAGTTCAGCCCCACGCCGCTGGCCATGGCGCTGTCTTAGTCGATGTGACGTCCCTCTGCGATTTCTGCGGCGAGGCAAAAGCATCGCACCTTTTCTCTCCCGTCCCGACGCCGCCATGCCAACACTCCATCTGTCTCGACTGCTTCGGTAGCTGCGTCGTCTCCGTGAACAGTGACGGAGCCGTCGTCTTCCAGTGCCCCGTGGCCAACTGCGCGTCAGGTTCGTTCATCCTCCTTGGCCAAGGCGAGGCGGAAAGGCAAGAAGGCACGGTACTCAAAGTCCCGGACGGTCTGAGTTCCCCATCGTCCTCTTCCTCCGCTGAAATTTACTGCGGGATATGCATGGAGAAGAAGCCGGTAACGGAAGGATTCCTGGACACGCACGGCTGCACTCACGTCTTCTGCCGCGACTGCATCGCCCAATACATCGCCGCTAAGGTAGAGGACCGCGCCACGCCACATATCCCCTGTCCTGAGCCGTCGTGTTCTACGGCCGGGTACCTTCTCCCAGACGACTGCCGCCCTATCCTCACCCAGGAAGTGTTCGACCGATGGGATGCGGCCCTGTGCGAGTCCTACATCATAAGCGAAGGCGGGACCTACTGCCCCTATAACGATTGCTCCGTTCTCCTGCTGCTCCCAGCGGCTGCAGCCGCCGGCGCAGGACGGGGAGGGGGTGATGAGCGCGTGACAGAGGCCCAGTGCCCACACTGCCATCGCCGCTTGTGCGTCCAGTGCCGGGCGCCGTGGCACGAGGAGTTCACCTGCCGAGAGTTTCAGGAGAGTGGTCGGAACAGAAATGAGGCTTCCGCACTCAAGGGACTGAAGAAGCTTGCTGCCGAGAATCGATGGCAGCGTTGCCCTTATTGCGGATTCTACGTTGAGCGGATCAACGGCTGCCGGGTAATGAAATGCAGGTGAGTTTGCTCAACCAATGACTTTGATTATCACAGCTATCAGTACCGCATTATTTTCTAACTAAAAAAATTAAGGAGTTCTCGGATATGAGGAAGTTTATAGCACTTGAAGCATATGTAGTTCCTTATGAGTTGACATTGTTCTCTCAACTACCACTGCATCAAGTTTCCAATTGTAAAATCAGTCCTGATTAGGGATTTCGTGGTACAATGAATCAGCTATGATATGTAGGATATGAGTAGGTTGGTCGGCATTAATTGATATGCGGTCTGGTTCTGATATGATGCACTAATCCCAATGAATTTCAACAAAATATTTTATGAGGTTTGTACGTAGTAATTTATTATCATCAGTTAGGCCAAAAGCTCTCATAGTCATGGAAACACAACGTTATGACGAATCCTAATGGCTATCGGGATTAGTCCCGTTGTTCCCCTAATGCTTTTTGTGTCCCGTTGCATCCAACCAAAAAAGCTCTAAACTCTATAAAGTTAAGGCTTTACAACTGGGTTTACCCTTGGTTATACCTAAGTTTCACCTATACGTTCCCACCGACCATTTATGTTGGATATTAGAAAGGATTACTATATAATATCTTTAGAAACATGGCTTGTAGGACTTTACGCATTGCCGTATATCTAAGTGTGGAGTGAAATCTACACGTAGAAATAAACAAATGGTGAAAAATAACAGCCTACCTTGTTGTTCATAAACATTATTTTATTTATCATTACTATCAAAGGCCGGGCTTCAAAGGAATAAGTTATATTATTATTATTTTTGTAAAATCATTTTTATATATTTATAAGCCACCTTTTTACTTTTCCCGTATATATATATTTATATATAGACCTTTTTTCTTCTCCTCGTGTTCCATCTGCGAGCAAACCCGGTCCTTGTTGTTTCTGAAAGATTCAGCCTATGCCACGGCTTACATTACCTTTGTGTTCCCATCGAACACTTACATTAGAAATATAAGAAAGAAATACTCTATAGTGTTTTTAGAACCAGGGCTTGTGTAATTTTCACGCATTATCGTATGTCTAAGAGTAGAGTGAAATGTAACATAGAATTATAAAATGGTAAAAAAAACGTACATTGTCCTTCATTAAGATATATTTAATAAAAATGAAAACATACTTGTCGCAGGTACCCTTTTACTTTTCCCATATATATAGTATATGCATAGACCTCTTTTCTTATCCTCTTATTCCGTTGGCCGGCAAACCCCCATGAAAGCGCTCTGCTCTGACTTCCTTGTTGGGGTCTGTTTCTGCTCAAAAACTAGTAGTAGGCAGCCAGTATCATCGATATTTCACCTTCCTCAAAACCTACGTCAGAAAGTAAAGCCCTCGAGTTGCTATTTTCAGCTGTGTCCATGTAGAAACAACTAAAACGCTTGCTGAAGAAGGAAGCATCACACACCATAACGTCGATATCGTTTAGTGGCTGAACATAACCTGGCGATGACGACACGTACTCTGGTTGAGAACATCAACCTCACGACCGACAAAATTGAATTGCCCCGCACGAGAGTTTCACTAACTACTGCGAGAGTTGAGAAGATATAATGGTAATGGCACCGCACGAGAGTTTCACGAACAACCAACTTTTAAACAGCAAAATCCCACGCAACTAGATTAGCAAAGACGTATTCTGTTAGTATTGCACTCTGTCTTCTCTTTATTTTTATAACTCACATTTCAACCAGTTCTTTCATTTTTTTTTTTGTTTATTTATTTTACTTTCAGGTGCCGTCACTACTTCTGTTACCACTGCGCATCGCCAATGAAGTCCTTGTTTCACACCTGCAAAAACCGCTAATGCATCCGACTCTGACATAATGGAGAGGTTCCAGTTTCAACAATCCAGGCAGGCGATCAGTTAATCAACAAATGGGTATATGGAATCGAGTACACGCGTACCAGTTTTTGAGTTTTCGAGCTCCACAGGATGTCTCGATCATGTCTCGCTATACTTTGTTTGAAGTGTGAGGGCTGTGAGCATTCTGTTTTAGACTTAATGTACAAGATTTTATGGACGTAAAATCTTGGGACAAATACTTACCCAAAAAAAAAAAGATCTTGGGGGCAAATAGGTCAAAAGTGACAAGCATATAATTAACTCATACAATGTATTAATGTAGTGGATTGATCAAGAGGATGGATCTTTAATGGCTAAAAGCTGCAGCAACATAGATCACGTTAGATATATGGCTGTTGTAGCAACCATGTAGATAGCATGGGTTAAGCCCAATGTAGTACAGCAAGTACATGTGAGAAGTAGTTTTGTCTCTAGTACAAATGATAAAGAAGTTTTATCTCATATTACTTACTCCTAGAACTTTTGTGGTCCTCATATGTAGGATCACATAGGGCACTCACTAGAGAAAAACATTGGATCGGCCACTTTCAAACTTATAGCCACTTAAAAATGAGCTACAAGGAAGCTTGTGGCGGATCAAAAGTCTGTAGCAAAATGCCCGTAGCAATTGCTTCGGTAGCCATTCAATTTACGCCACCAAGAACCTTGTAGCGATCTAGAAGCTTGTAGCAAATTCAACCAGACAATATTTAATTGAAAATAAGCATTCCATACGTCCAAATCTGTATCCAAATATCATTTACACACCAAATTTTGATATCACCACCGAGACTTGTCGTTTCAGATCAGCAATCTCTGTAAATCAACCTGTCACATGCGTAATTAAAACATTTACAACAGACCACAGTAAACCATTGGGGCAATCACATTTTGAGACAGAATTTTTGGTTTCACTCAACATAACCTTTAAGAGTACTGTTGTACAAAATCCATTGAGCATTACAAGTTGTTTTATTCAACTTTATATATTTCAAAGTAAAATTCAATGTGAACGTATCACATTTGATCATAACACAAAGTATAGACACACCAGAAAAACTAGTATAGCTGCGTCTGATCAAAAATGAATGATGGATATCCAAAATTGAGGTCTCCCATATAACACTTTACACTTTGATATCCTGCTCCATTTCAATTCTTGGTCTATCACGCCACTTAGACATTCAAATAGGCTGACTGGTATGTCTATTGTCCACCTAAAACAAAATTTACAAATTCATCTTATTAATACTTCAAAACAAGCCATATAACCGACATATCTAATGAGATAAAATAAAATGTATTGAAAGAGCGTTTAGCTAATAAAAAGATGAGATCATGCATACAAGAATGGTATATCAAAGCCAACCAAATGTATGTACAAGAATATATCTGGTACTAATTAAATTTATATTCTCTTTTAACAAGGAGAATGTGGGTGTTGGGTCCTGATTGCATCTCCGAGTACTAGATCATAAAAAAAGTACGATCCAAATTACATGAATATATTTCAAGGACCGGAAGCATCATATTTTAATTATAAAAACAAACCAAGATGCATCTTCATGTTAAGAACATAGGGCAAACTACAACAAATTTGGGAGCAGACATGAGAGCAACAAGGAGAAAAGGGAACCACACTTGAGTTGAAAAAGGAGAGACAACAAAAAGAGGTGGTGGTGATTAAAGAAGACAGTATATAGGAGTAGAGTGGAGATTGAGACTGAATATTTTCCAAATAGTACCAATAGGAGTGGTAGGAGGCACATAGAATTGCATAGCACATGGAAGAAATCATAAAAGAACAAGGAAAAAAAGGGAGAGATGGGAGATAGGAAGAATAAGCAAATAAAAGAGAAAAGAAAGACATCTAAATAATCATATAGTGACATAAATAGAATCAAGGCGAGATAACTTAAATCTAGCATGAGATAGTGGTATTATGATATTTTTACTCAATCATTAGCAATCATGCTGAAAGTTTGGAGTTGTAGCAACAAGTGCATCGTTTGCACGATAGTAGAAACTTACAAGATTTGCATGATTTAAAAATTCAATCATAAAATATACAAGGAATCAGGTGAACAAGTAGATAGTAATCTTAAATAATTAAGTAGTACAAAGAACACAATTAGAATTGTATTAGATGTGAGCATTTAAAGGGAAAATGGTAACTAATGAGGAGGCTTGAAACTTCATGCAGTTTAAGTTGAAATACTAATAGTACGGATTCTAGACATACTTTACTAACCCATGAAAGGACAATTCTTAGCTAGTAGTACGGATGCTAGACATACTTTACTAACCCATGAAAGGACAATTCTTAGCATATCATTTTGAAAATGTAAAAATAAGAACATAATTATGTGTTATGTTGATAACCCACCCACTAGTCTCCTTGTTGTGTCCCGATCGTCTATTTTCAACCACCTAAATACATAAAAGTTTTATTCACCCAATGTACTTAAGAACAACATAACATTACTAATTCATACAATCTAGTCTGCAACATATTCCACAAGAAAAAAATAACAATTAAAGCCATCTTAAAAGAGAATTCTGAAAAAGGCATAACAAGGTGTTTTTAAAGGCGGGGCATAAGCGTCAAGTCAGTTGTGCTTAAGTTGTATAATGAATATCAATATTCTCTAAGCTTAGCCAATATGAGTGCTCCAAAAAAACCTCACATGACCAATGTTAGCCATAGCGTGAATGAAATTAGACCTAAGGAGATTTAAACAGCCCTAATATATTCTAAAGTAGATTCCATTACAACCATAGTGACAAACTTAGTTGAATTTTACAAAAAATCAGTGAAAAGGCATGACTTTTTATGGCCTCAAATGTTACGCCAAGAAATATTTAAGAATCGGCGATTGTTTATGATTTTTCTTATAATGTTTAACTTTTTGTGATTTTTTAACTTTTTCCCAAATTTTCAGGCTAAGTTTACCTGGACTAAGTGGCAATTGAGCCGACTATTACTTCTGGCCCACTGATTCCCCACCAACTTATGAAAGCCCCTCACACCCTACTATTTTGATGCCCTTTTTTAAGGTAAATCATCCCCTTCCTACCTCTTCTTTCTATTAGATATGTTCCCATTTACCTTTTCTTTTCTCCCCCCCCCATCACCCAGAAGCAATCTCTCCCCTTTGTTATTTCATTTCCCCTATTGCGCCCATGATTTATCTCCCTTTCACTGTCTGCGTCATCTTCTAGTAAATCCCTCCCCTAAAGCTCCCTATTCTTCCATTTCCTTTATTCCCCGCCCCCTCGCTATTCTGCCCCTCCCATTATTTGTTGTCAATTTCTCCTCCTCTTTTATTATGTTCCACTATTGTGCGCTCATTAATTGTTTCTTCTCCTTCACATATCTACCTATAATCCCCCCTTCCCATTTCTTTTCCGCCCCTCCTCCCATCACTTTTTGTCAACTTCTCCACCTCTTTTATTATGTTTCCCTTGTCATGGGCCCATTAGTTCTTTCTTCCCCTTCCCATTTTCAACTCTAGTCCCTCTTATCCCTACAAAACTTACTTCTAGTTTCCCAACTGCCCCACTATTTATTATTTCATTTCCCCTATTGCGCCCATTATTTGTCTCCCTTTCACTGTTTGTGTCATCTTCTAGTAAATCCCTCTCCTAAAGCTCCCTATTCTTCCATTTCCTTTATTCCCCGCCCCCTTGCTTTTCTGCCCCTCCCATTACTTGTTGTCAATTTCTCCCCCTCTTTTATTATGTTCCACTATTGTGCGCTCATTAATTGTTTCTTCTCCTTCACATATCTACCTATAATCCCCCCTTCCCATTTCTTTTACGCCCCTCCTCCCATCACTTTTTGTCAACGTCTCCACCTCTTTTATTATGTTTCCCTTGTCGTGGGCCCATTAGTTCTTTCTCCCCTTCCCATTTTCAACTCTAATCCCTCCTATCCCTACAATACTTGCTTCTAGTTTCCCAACTGCCCCACTATTTGTTATTTCATTTCCCCTATTGCGCCCATTATTTATCTCCCTTTCACTGTCTGCGTCATCTTCTAGTAAATCCCTCCCCTAAAGCTCCCTATTCTTCCATTTCCTTTATTCTCCGCCCCCTTGCTTTTCTGCCCCTCCCATTACTTGTTGTCAATTTCTCCCCCTCTTTTATTATGTTCCACTATTGTGCGCTCATTAATTGTTTCTTCTCCTTCACATATCTACCTATAATCCCCCCTTCCCATTTGTTTTCCGCCCCTCCTCCCATCACTTTTTGTCAACTTCTCCACCTCTTTTATTATGTTTCCCTTATCGTGGGCCCATTAGTTCTTTCTCCCCCTTCCCACTTTCAACTCTAATCCCTCCTATCCCTACAAACTTGCTTCTAGTTTCCCAACTGCCCCACTATTTGTTTTGGACCCATTATGTATTTCTCTCACTCTGTTCCAGTTATCCTACTACTGCTCTAACTTCAACAACCTACCAATTCTCTCCCTTCCTCATTTCCTCCCTACTTGTCTAGCCCCTCCCAAAATCTCTTTTCATTTGTTTGTAATAGCTAAAAGTTACTTATGATGGATCTCTACTTAGTCATTTTATGTTTTCATTAACAGAGTTTTGAGCACCTGAACTCTCAAGCTCCTACACCAATCTTCTCCTATATCTTCAAGATGCCCAATACCTTGTGGTTCCTCTCAGGAGCAAAGTAAGAAAGAGCAATGTTGACATTGTCACCTCCATATGTGGGCAACTCCATTGCAATCATTCTTATGTTGTTTTGAACCTTCAATAGGTTATTGATAATGTTGTTGAGGTTGTTATTGGTGGCAGTTGGACAATTTAAGAGATATTGTTCGTTGGGTCAAGTTCAAGAGCTTTGACATATAACAAAAAAATTTCTATACCTACGGGTGCAAGATGGAGAGAGTATTGCTTGTATAGAAGCAAGTAGAGGGTTGACAAATGCATTTGTAGACAATGTGGGGAATGACGGTAATGCTCAACGTTGCCAATTTATGTATTAAAGCTATAGTTGTTATGGTGGCTAGGCGCTAGTGGGATGGAGAGAGTATTGCTTGTATAGAAGCAAGTAGAGGGTTGATAAATGCATTTGTAGCCAATGTGGGGAATGATGGTAATGCTCAACGTAGCCAATTTATGTATTTAAGCTATAGTTGTTAAGATGGCTATGTGCTAGGCATTTCTTAGGGGGCTCCTAGGGCACCTAAGCAAGTGCCTAGGTTTTTATCATATTTTTATTTTTTACATGTCTATAAATGATTTTTATATATTTATTTAGATATATTCATATATAGACTATTATGTAGTATGTACAATTATATCCTTAATCTTTATTTATCAAACCTAATTTTCCCCAACTAATGGGTATATTTCACTTTTTATGAAGGTGTTGACATAAATATTACAAAAGTATCATTTGATGATAGAATATATCGTTTATTCTGAGAAAACATATAAAAGAAAAAGTTGTCATCCATAATTGTATAAGGGGAAATAAAAATTGGTACCAAATCAACCATTTTATAAGATACTGTGTAAAGAGTATTGCATAATAAATAATCATTAAATCTGTGAACTTTTGTAAAAAAACAATGTCATTGACATGAACATAAAGTTTTCAATTACAAAGAGATGGCATGAGCAAGGATAGATTTATGATATGAAACAAAAAGATGGAGAATTTTATAAAGTATATACTCAAATTGTAAAACGTAACAATTGGGTCCAGAGTCATTTTGAAGTTTTAATTTATGAAATAAACAAGATACTCTTATTGGAGGTTGAATATAGTTGGGTCTTTATGAACAAATGTCTTACACTACATAGTAAATATAGACAAAATCATAGGGTTTCACTACACAATACATTTTGTGATGACCTACAATGAAGGGGGCGTTGGGGGAAGTCACACCTAGCAACCGAGTATGAAACAAAATCAAAATCAATTAGTAAATTGTTTAGAAAATCATAGCCAAAAGAGTGAAATAATTAAGATAGAAAAAATAAATCCAAATCTCAATAACCTCAAGCCAAATCCTAAACATGTTCATTTAAAAAATAGCATTCAAGTAAGATATTGTTTTATCGTAATGTTCATCACCAAGCTTATTACTTACACATGTCACTAATATATATATATATATATATATATATATATATATATATATATATATATATATATATATATATATATATCATGGAGCCACAATGTTAAAGACAGAGTTAGCTATCCTTTTACTGTGATATTTGACCACGTGGCCAAATTAGACGTAAATTCAACTCAATCAGACCTAAGTAACCCTTAAATGTCCTACTTTGATCTGAATCTTTCGTAAATGATCAGCATAGGTGTGTTGTAAAATGAATTGGCATCGGAAGATTACATTTTAACCATAATTACGGATGCAACTTACATGAGTCGAAAAGCTAAAGAAAGTTCACATGCACCTCAATCCAAACCCAAAACTTTCTCTATTCTAAAACAATAATCATTAAGTAATATAAGCTTCTCTAGTATTGTCGTTCTTTGTCTTTTCCAATTGCTAGCATGTGGCAATAAGACCAAATATCTACATTATGAAGCCAAAATGCTACATACAAAACTCCACCCTTTTTCCTAGAATATTAAATTAAGTGGCACATATCAAGGACATAATGTATTTTCATTCAAATGATTTTAATATGAGGATGTTAACTTAAGTTGCACATGCAACTTCCCTTATATCAGGCCTAGCCACAAATTTAGTAACAAAATATAACATAAAGATTTAATATAACCCACATGCAACTTTTCATGTTCAATACTTGAGTGAATAATATCCAACATTTAGATGTTAGCTGGAAAATTCACAAGATCAATATTAAAACGTCCATCGGCTAGTGATGATGTGTAACAAATGAAAGCACCACGGATGGGAGAAATATGTCAAACAAATCCAATAAAATGGTTTCAATGCAAATAAAACATAATAGTAATTAAAATCACATAACTAAGTTTACTAGGTTATTGTTTTTTTATTGGAACAAACAACTCTATGAATACTATAGTATTGCTCAAGTAATATGATACACAAATCTCAATATATCTTCAAATTTTCCAGAATAGAGAAATTATAAATAGAAATATGCAAAATTAGATTACCATCTAATAAGTTTATACTCTAGATTATCAATTAATATTGTATCATCCTTCTAATGTACATGGTGGTATTCTACCATGTACCATGTAGACTCATAAGATTAAAAACAATAGCATATTAATGCCTTGTAACTTTCTGTTGGTGATATACTTTAATGGGACAAAACTAGATAGTCATGAAATGCCCCAATTAAGTAACACCAAAGAAAATTTATTACAATGCAAAAGCATTAATGAAACATCACCTAACATGAAGTAAACCCGTTGAAAATGTAACAATTGTTAAGTTACATACCCCACAATCCTAACATAAACGTTCTTGAAAGAAAAATTATTTCAATAGACAGATATAAACTATAATGGCGTGATAGATTGCAAAAACTACAATTATCTTGAATGAAGACAAAATCATGCCATAACATTGAGGATTCAGATGTGTGTATAACCAACCTTCAACTATAGGCATAATAACAAAATTAAACAATCTAGGAAGCAAAAATATGAGTAGAACTGTAGAAGTTGACCTCCATTATCATCACAAGGGCAAACGGCTCTTCAAACATAAACTAGGAGTGTTGTTGACACCAAGCAATAAATAATAATCTTCAGGAGGAAAGACAACTCAAAGGTCAACATTTACATTGAAGATTGAATTAATATATTTTCATAGTAGTGCATGTTGAGGTTTTCTTCTACCTAAAATCACCTGGAAAAAAAAATTCAAACAAAAGTTGTAATTTACAAAAGTTAGTAAGGCTTATGAACTGTAATTGCACAAGTGTTTTGGTACAATTAGTAGACAAGGACAGATCTCGATCACCAATGCCATCAGGAAAAGGAAATTGATCATCAACAATATGGGAAAGAGGAAATCATTTGTCTACCATCAGAGGCAATGATAAGACTAATGTTCAACCACGAATTCATTATTATGGAAGAAAAAGGTGTACCTCATAAAGACAAAGGGATACACCTCGAGATGAGGATATCAATATGATCCAGTATGTGTACTTCATCTCATCCCCACAAATATGGTTCTCATTTTTTTAGAAAGTACATCAAGGTACAAGCATAGAAATGTTTAGAAGTTGTGAGATTCTAAGGAAGAGAGAGAAGGAGAAAGAAGTCTCGTGTTCAAATGTGGATTACACTGACAAACATGGTGATCCATTATTGTCATCGGAAAAGGTTTAAACAAGCTCAAATGTACCATACTAATCGACTGGAGCCATACAACTCGCACAGAGCACACCGCAACAGACACGTCACCTCCGGCCTTGTCAACGGTGACAGCACAGAGGCGTCAAAGAACACAGGTGGCATGCCACTGAGGTACCTAGACATGCTGGAATGGATTTGGGCTGAGGCCAAAATGTTCTCGTTGGACTCGTACCTTGAGGTTGCTGGTGATGAGTATTGTGGAGCAACCATTGCCATCGCCCCCCTTCAACTGTGTCTCCCTCGACGGCGACAGATGTCGTCTTGCTAGAAGTGTCAACGGTGCCGCCAGTGATAGCACTTTCACTGGTCGCACAACCTTCTGCAGTGGCAGCAACCTCACCGGAGGGAAGGGGAACAATAGTCAAAGTAGAGGAGGGTTAGGCATTGGACCATTGATTGTGGGGTCGTAGGACAGAATACGGAGCAGTGGGCTTGTCAGCATGGACATACTGGACTACATTTTCATCCTAGACATCAGACAGGCAAGGTTCGGGTGTTTGGTAAATTACCACCACCTCTGGGGAATTTTTGGTCACCCAGCCCTCGGTCCATCTGACAAGTGGTATACCAATTTATTGGTTTGGATCCGAGTGGTTTAGTATGGGTGATGGATGTGTAGTTCATTTTTGCCATCCTTATAGATTTCCATGTTGCACAGTGCTTAGGGTGGGAAATTAAACGGGGGGATAGGCAAGGAGGTGAAGAGAGGGATTAGGGTTAAGGAAGACATCAAACGAGAGTTAGGTGGGTGAGGGAAACCTTGGACCATCTATCATGTATTTTTTTCAATTAGGGGCTTGCTAATTATTGGCCATGTCCAATTTGTGCTAAAATAAATTTATTCAGCCCAATTTTTGTTTAGATGTTAGGTTTAGTTAGTCATTTTATATACATGTGTTTTTCAAAATTATATATATACACTTAACTTTTTAGGTGTATGCCTCACCCGACTTGTACCTCACCTCACCATGAGAAAATGCTTCACACACTTTAAACATTGATTACATGCTCAACAAAAAAAAATAGAAATAACAAAAGAAAGTCCTATGACTCTCAAATTACAACCCCACATTACTCAGTTGTAAGGTATTGATTCCAATTGAGAAAATATATGCATTTTACAATATAATGTATCCATCCATCCAGAGACAGAGGCAAATGTACACAGATAGATCACTGTTACCATGATCGGATTTTAATTCCTGAAAAAAGATCACAAATTAGTAAGATTTTCCCTTTTAACTACTTAAACTTGTATCTCTGAATTGATTGTCATATTTAGTAACTTCCAGTACAGAATCTACTAACATTAACTTCCAGCAGTACACACCATAAGTGCATTGTCAATGCCATCAAGATGTAGAAGTCCTCACTAATGAAACTTCTTATCTAGTTTGTTAGTAAGCAAAACACACACAGCTACACATATTGGAATGAACGGAGTAAGGGGAATCTTAATCATTATGTGGAGATGTATCAATGTGGTGTTTGAATAATGACTCAGGGGGTCCTTTGCAAGTATAAAAGGCAATAAACAATAAGATGACAAGAAGACTATCTTCATCTTTCACACCACGCGTGTTTCTAGAAATATATAATGCAGGAAACTAAAAAAACAACTCAATAACATTGCATACCTTCACCGTGTGTGCCACCAAAATGGATGATTATTGCCAGAGGACACACATATCTAATCGAAACCATCACCAACCCAAAACATTAAGAAATTGGGCTCTCCTCGGTCTTGACGAAAACCAGTCAAACGCGATGGCCACCCCCTGTTCCAACAAGAGAAGATTGCTCTATTTCTCATAGGTTTGCGCCATTAGCAGGTGTTGCCGAGAAATGAAACTGCCGGTGGTTCGAGACATTACAAGGTAAATGATTAAGAATGTAGCGAGGTGTTGCGTAGGGTGGGGTAATACTTAGTAGGGGGTTATAGGGTATGAATACTCCATTAGTCGAGCCGAGTCAGAATCGTTGCATGCTTCTGGTCATGTCTAGATAAAGGGGTGGGGAGCGAAGCGAGATAGATAAAAAGCGGTTGCACTGTGCTGCTTCTGCTGTTTGAGAGAATAACAGAGGGGAAACGAATAGAGGAAGAAAGATGAAAGGCGGTTGTTGTGTCCTCAGTTTTTATCTTGTTGGGAGTAGCCCTACCTGATTATGAAGGGTGGAGGTAAGGGAAAATTTAAGTTACACACCCGCATATTTCAAGCCCGCCTAAAATATCTCATAGCGAACATCAGCTATTGGGCTGAAACTCCTAGTCTGTAGTGAATTTCTTTTAAGGCCTGTGGCCGTTATCCGGGTTTGTAGCCATATAAGGGCAGTGCTCTAGTGACTAGTGTCCAAGGGATCCTAAGAGGAAGGTATGCTCACCTCTTTAGTAGTTGGAGTTACCACATCACAACGCACGCGTACGTGTCTCGCCTCACTTTGTCGGGCCGGGCACAGGCTCGGGCTTGTGGATTGTGGCTTGTGGAGAACTAAAATACAACTAAGTAATTAATTACTTAGTAATTAATTACTAAAATACAACTAAGTAATTAATTACTCATGTAATTAATTGTTTCTTTCCTATTCAGATTTATTAATCCTTTCCTGATTTGTGGGTTGTGGGAATGAGTCCAAAGTGTATAAATTTGTTAAGTCATTATATGGCTTGAAACAAGCCCCTAAGTAATGGCATGAGAAGTTTGATTTTGTGATATCATCATTTGTCTTTGTTTCTAATGAATTTGATAAGTGTCTCTACTACAAAAATTGTTAATAATGGCTTCATTTTGTTATGCTTATACGTCGATGATATCCTACTTTTTTATTCTGATATGAAAGTAGTAAATGAGACAAAGTCATTCTTATGTAGCAAGTTTGAGATGAAGGATATGGGTGTCACTGATGTAATTTTAGGGCTTAAAATCATTAGGTCTACTGATGGTATAACTCTCTCTCAGTCTCACTATATTGAGAAGATATTGGAGAGGTTTGGGTACACATCACGTAAACTTGTTAAGACTCCATATGATTCATCCAAACCCTTGTTCAAGAATGAGACTGGGGTTCCAGTGTCTCAATTACGATACTCTCATATTATTGGAAGTTTGATGTATCTTATGAACTGCACACGTCCAAACATTGTGTTTTTTGTGAACAAGTTAAGTAGATACAACAGTTGTCCCGACAAGACCCATTAGGAAGCTCTTGACAGAGTTGTGAGGTATATCAAGGGAACATGTTCCCTTTGGCTGCATTATGGTAAACATCCTTCTGTAGTCGAAGGATATAGTCATGCAAGCTGGATTGCCGTGAATTCTGAGACTAATGGTGTCTCAGGATATGTATTCCTGTTGAGAGGAGGAGTTGTTTCCTCAAGGTCTAAGAAATAGACCATATTGTCTCGGTCCACTTTTGAAGCAGAGTTGTGTGCTTTAGATGAAACTGGATTGGAAGTTGAATGGCTACATGGACTGATGTCTAGTTTACCTATGTTAATGAA
Organism: Alisma plantago-aquatica; assembly: GCA_963693085.1. NCBI lineage: Eukaryota > Viridiplantae > Streptophyta > Magnoliopsida > Alismatales > Alismataceae > Alisma > Alisma plantago-aquatica. The sequence continues at coordinate 400,301,535 of OY856414.1, read as the reverse complement.
GTCGCTTCCTACAATTTCAGTTCACTATGATAGCACTATAACTATTGCTAAGATAAAGAGTTCCAAGTACAATAAAAAACAACGTAGACACATCCAAGTCAGATTGAAATCTGTAAGGGAGTGAGTGTCTAATGGGGTCGTGGTTGTGGACTACGTCGGTACCAAAGATAATAAAGTTGATCCTTTCACTAAAGGTCTTACCTTGGCTTTAGTGGAAAATTCCAGGTTGAGGATGGGAATGAAACCCCTATAGATTTGCAGGTAGTAGCAACCCAACCCAAAAGAGTGGAGATCCCACAAATTGGGTTCAACGTGGTAATAACAAGCTGTCGGGTGAATCAGATGATACTATGTATTCTTGTTTGATGCTTCTAGCATATGTGTGTCTATCTCCTAGAAACCTATTAGTGTCATGACTGCAAGTTAGTAAGAGAGTAGTCTCTGAATGGTGTCAAGTCCTAGGACAGGATGTTAGCAGTACATCCTTGGAAACTTTAACTAAGTGATTGATGTTGTGTAGGCCGCAACAGGATAATTGAGTTGTTCTCTGTTATCAATCATGATATTGAATTTTGTATGCAGGGCCTTAATGCATTGTTTTCTCTTCTACCATGTCTTTATTATGTTGTTACCAGCCTATACTCTTGTACCCAAGGTTCAGGTTCAAGACTTTTGTTCACCTAGTTCATGCGAGGGTCATAGTTGGATAACTCAGGTAGATTTAAACTGAAAGGTATCTACTGAAAGAATAGTATGGAGGACTGAATGGTAGAGAACACTAAACATTGGACTTTATGAGGGATTGTTAGATATATGGCTGCTGTAGAAACTATGTAGATAGCATGGGTTAAGCCCAATGTAGTGTAGCAAGTACATGTGAGAAAAGTAGTTTTGTCTCTAGTGCAAATGGCAAAGAAGTTTTATCTCATATTTCTCACTCCTAGAACTTTTGTGGTCCTCATATGTAGGATCACATGGGGCACTAGCGTCTAAGGGGTCCTAGGAGGGAGGTATGCTCACCTCCTTAGTAGGTGGAGTTACCACATCACAACGCACACGTACACGCCACGCCACGCCTCGCCTGGCCGGGAACGGGCTTGTGGCTTGTAGATTGTGGAGAATGTCTTATGTATTCATTTTGTACTAGGATATAACTAAGTAATTAATTACTCGTGTAATTAATTGTTTCTTTCCTATTTGAATTTATTAATCCTAACTGAAAAGTGTTTCTCTTTTGCGGATTTTTCTATAATATGTAAAAGAGCGACCGAGTGTTTGCGTCTTACTGGGAATAGGAATTAGGGATGTGTGTAGCTATATATATGCCTCCGACCTTTAGGGTTAAACACACAGTTTACAAACTTCAGCCGCCGTTTCATGTGTATTTTGAGAGCCCTAATCCAAAGAGCGAGTGCCTTCATTCCATAGACTTTTGTGGAGTTCTTCTCCTATGTGAAGCGCGGCTTCTTCCTTCTTCCTGTCACTGAGATGCAACTATCAGGCGGAGGTTCCTACGATTGCTGTGTTGCCCTGGTGGTGGTGCAACGAGACGATGTCAAGCACGAGCGAGACGTGTTTGTTCCAGGTTCATGCCAGATCGAGTATAGGAGAACGGTGCCTATCCGTGAGGATTGTCGGGCACTGATTTCTTTAAGTATCATGTTCGTTTCTCAATGAACGATCTAGTTTGTGAATTCTGACTCCTTTAATTTATGTTCTCCTACTCTGTTTGATCTTCATTTCTTATTTGGATCTTCCTGAATTTATTAATAAATTTGCACCTACTGTTGTTGCATGTAATGACATTAATAATATTAACAATAGTATTAAAGAAATAATCTTTTCTGTCGTTCATTAACAATGGCCGACCAGGATGGTTCGGGAAATAAAATTGACACCAGCAGTATGCCTGAAAAATTTACAGGTGCCAACTTTGCCCGTTGGCGGAGTCGGATGCAAATTTGTTTGAATATTGCGGGTTTTGATCAGTACTTAGAAGAGACTAAACCTAAATATGATGAAACGTTTCATGATAATACAAATATAATTGCTAATGGGAAGAAGGGTGACAAAACATGCCACGGTTTGATTCTGTTTGGTTTAAATAACAAACTGTATGACTCTTACTCAAAGTCGCCTAGGTTTTGTAGGAATGGTTAATTAAGAATTTTAGTACTGAAAATCAAGGTGTTGAAAAATGTTGTGTCTAAATTTCTTAAGTTTTAGATGGTAGAGGGTAAGTCGGTTTCTAATCAAATACATGATCTACAACTCCTAGTTCATGAACTCTCAGATGCCAAGATGGTATTGCCTGAGAAGTTCGTTGTTATGTATATCATAGAAAAGTTCCCTAAGTCTTGGGAATCGTTTAGTATATCTCTGAAGAATCGCAAAGGGACACATACAATGGAAGAACTAATGATGGATATTAATATACAAGAAGGACACTTAAAGGAGAAAACAGTCAAGGTGCCTACTGATGTAAATTCAACTATTAATTTTACTTCTACTAAAACCACCAAAGATAAGAAATCTAAGAATGCACATAAACCCAAGGCAAAGATCCAGAAGAAACCGAAGAACAAACCTTGTTGGACTTGTGGACAAGTTGGCCACTGGATCAAGGATTGTCCTTCTAAGAAGGCAAAGAAAGTTGCCGCATCTGCAACTGAGGAGGCTGTGGTCAACATGATGACTACTTCCTTGAACCTCAATGATGGGTATGTGTCTATTAAACTTGAAATCCTTTCTATTTTTGAACCACTTTATTGGATAATTGACACTGGGGCTAATGTACATGTGTGTGCTGATAAGTCCCTGTTTGTGTCTTACCAGGCCTCTCGAGGTTGGTCTGTGACTTTAGGCGATTCCAGCTTTGTAGAAGTCAAAGGCGAAGGACAGGTGGACTTGAAGTTTCCTTCGGGGAAGGTGCTGACTCGTCATAGGGTCAGACTTGTTCCAACCATTCGATGCAATATCCTTAGTGGCGTAATTTTAGTTAGGGAAGGTTATAGAGTAGACTGCAAATGTAATAAGGCTATTATTACACACCTTCGTGATTCTTTATTTTTTGGCAAGGGGTACTTATGTGATGTAGAGAACTTATTTAAGATTCATGTTGAACATGTTTCAAATTCCATTTTAAATTTGAATGATTATAGTTCTGTTTGCATGAATCTTGTTTCATCCGATGTTTGGCATTCACATTTGGGACATGTTAATGTTGCCTCAATGAAATGTATGATGAATTAGAATTTAATCCCTAAATTTGAAATTAGCAATAATAAATGTGAAATCTGTGTGCAAGCTAAACTGCCTAGGAAGCCTTTTCATTCTGTGAATAGGAATTCAGAAATTTTGGATTTAGTGTATACAGGTAATCTGTCAATTTAATGGTGTTTCTATGAGGGATCAAAAGCGCTATTTTATAACTTTTATTTACTATGCGAGTAGATACTATTATGTCTTTTTACTTAGAAGTAAAATTGAGGCATTGGATAAATTTAAAATTTATAAGAAAGAAGCCGAAACTCAAACCAATAAAGTACTTAAGAGATTAAGGTCTGATAGGGGAGGAGAGTATACCTCGAACTTGTTTTTGGAATTTCGCCAATTACATGGTATAGTTCATGAGGTCACTGTTCCTTATTCACCACAATCAAATGGGATAGCTGAACATAAAAATCAAACCTTAATAGATATGGTAAATACCTTACTCCAAACATCTGGATTACCCAACTTTATGTGGGGGGAAGCTTTGAATACGGCTTGCCATATTCTGAATAGAGTTCCCCATAAGCATTCAGAGAGTAGTCCATTTGAGTTTTGGAGAGGAAGGAAACTGAGTCTTAAATATCTTCGAGTGTGGGGGTGCCTTGCTAAGGTACTTGTCCTTAAACACAAAAGGAAGAAATTGGGACCGAAAATAGTTGATGCCATATTCTTGGGGTATATGTAGAGACAAGATATGCTTACAGTTCTTGATTGTAAAATTAGATATCTCTGGCATTGAGGTCAATACAATTTTGGAATTATGTGATGCAACATTCTTTGAGGATGTATTTCCTATGAAAATTGGTGTGCCCAATGAAGTATCTCAAGAAGATTCATTTACCACAGGTTCTATTCCCGAGCACGTGGAAAGGATGACAAATGTGGGGGGTGACTCAGAATAAGATATTTCTGAATCTGATGATTCTGAAGAAATAGTTGAACCAAGGAGAAGTAAACGGCCTAGGGCATCCAAGGAATTTGGAAGTGAGTTTCTCACTTACAATGTTGAGGACGATCCTCTCACTTTCAAACAAGCTATGGAATCTCCAGAAGCTAAGTGTTGGAAAGAATTCGTTAATGATGAAATCTAATCAATTCTCTCAAATGGAACTTGGGAATTGGTAGATTTGCCTCTTGGTTGTTCTGCAGTTGGTTGCAAATGGATATTTAAGAAGAAACTAAATGTAGATAGGACAATCAATAAGTATAAGGCTAGGTTAGTTGCTAAGGGTTACACACAAAGGGAAGGAATAGATTATTTTGATACCTATTCACTTGTTTCCCGTATGACCACAATCCGAGTGCTGATAGCATTGACTTCCATTTACAATCTCTATATCCATCAGATGGATGTGAAGACCACATTTTTACATAGTGATCTTCAAAAAGAGATATATATGGAACAACCTAAGGGATTTGTGGGTCGTGGGAATGAGTCCAAAGTGTGTAAACTTGTTAAGTCATTATATGGCTTGAAACAAGCCCCTAAGCAATGGCATGAGAAGTTTGATTCTGTGATATCATCGTTTGGCTTTGTTTCTCATGAATTTGATAAGTGTCTCTACTGCAAAATTGTCAATAATGGATTCATTTTGTTATTCTTATACGTCGATGATATCCTGCTTTTTGGTTCTGATATGAAAGTAGTAAATGAGACAAAGTCATTCTTGTGTAGCAAGTTTGAGATGAAGGATACGGGTGTCGTTGATGTGATTTTAGGGCTTAAAATCTTTAGGTCTACTGATGGTATAACTCTCTCTCAGTCTCGCTATGTTGAGAAGATACTTGAGAAGTTTGAGTACACATCACATAAACCTGTTAAGACTCCATATGATTCATCCAAGCCCTTATTCAAGAATGAGACTGGGGTTCCGGTGTCTCAATTATGATACTCTCAAATTATCGGAAGTTTGATGTATCTTATGAACTTTACATGTCCAGACATTGCATTTGCTGTGAACAAGTTAAGTGGATACTCCAGTTGTCCCGAAAAGACCCATTATGAAGCTCTTGACAGAGTTCTGAGGTATATCAAGGGAATATGTTCCCTTGGGCTGCATTATGGTAAACATCCTTATGTAGTCGAAGGATATAGTGATGCAAGCTGGATTGCCATGAATTCTGGGAGTAATGGTGTCTCAGGATATGTATTCCTTTTGGGAGGAGGAGCTGTTTCCTGGAGGTCTAAGAAACAGACCATATTGTCTCGGTCCACCCTTGTGGTTCGCCACATTTTTTTAGGTAATCGGAAGTGACAAAAACAAACATATGATAGTAAAGAGGAGCTATAGTAATGAATCTTTGATAAGTTGATTAGATGTCTAGTGTGTCCTTGAGTCATCCTTGTACTCTCAGGTTCGGGAAGGAAAAGTTTGTATATGGTGTTTCAAATAAATTAGACTTTTCTTAGCATATTAATGCCTGTTTGTGTGGCATATATGATTATTGTTCTTCTGTATATATATGTTGTGGCTAAGACGATAGAACAATTTGTATGCAATTCTTGGCATAGCATGGATATAAGAAAGATGTTGGTCTCTTACGCAAATGGTTTTGAGTGGGTGTTGATGTTGAAATCGGTTTTAATTTTTCCATATTTTTGGGTATGTTATTAATTAGTGATTGATTTTGTTTTATGTTTTGAGTAATATCGTTTAGTGTAACAGGTTCTCACATCATAGCTCATACCTAGATATGCTCATCATCTCATGATACCTGCATGGTTAGTATTTCATGATAAAAACAATATCAAGTACATATCATCACCATGCAATACAAGAGAAATACAACCTTCCCATTATTAGGGTTAGGGTTTTCCTTTTTATCCGATTAGGGTTTCAAGTTCATATTATCAAGAATCAGAACCCTAATTCATAGCTCCACACATATTAGGAGCATACATTGATATCATAATTATTCAATCATACTTGTTTATTCTCATCATTTATCATTAAATGATTATCACACAAAGTATGAGTTTCTCTCTCATCCTCACTAGTATATTGAGTACATCATACTCTATTAAGTTGGATCAACCCTTTTCTCAAGGTACATTGGCCTACGCTTATCAAAATGCATTGAACTCTTTACATCTTAATGAATCATTTGACATAACACACTACATGTGTTACTCAATCAAGTATATCAGATTTAAGGTACTTACCTCCATATTGGTTTTGAGGTGCTTCCACCATATCGGGCTAGAGGTGTATGCTTACTACCATATCGTCCAAGAGGTGTGTGCTTACCACCATATCGTCCAAGAGGTGTGTGCTTACCACCATATCGTCCAAGAGGTGTGTGCTTATCACCATATTGTCCAAGAGGTGTGTGATTATCACCATATCGTCCAAGAGGTGTGTACATACCACCATATCATCTAAGAGGTGTGTGCTTATCACCATATCGTCCAAGAGGTGTGTACTTACCACCATATTGTCTAAGAGGTGTGTGTGTGTCACTTATATCGGTTTACTCAAGCGTAGGGTTTTACATATTGGGTTAGACCCTTATGCTCATACCTTTTCAAACCTTTAAAGTATCAACCTACTATGTGTCGAGTGATATCCTAGACAACTAGTTAGTCCTTTTTCAACCAACCCAAATGTACAAAATGATAGGGGTGTGGGGTTCCAAGGTATAACAGATTTCATATCACCATATTGGGTTTCATTACCGTATCAGGTTAGAGATGCTTCAACCCGATATCAGTTTGTGCCATGATGATGTCATCATCATCAAGCTCTAGACTTTCATCCCTTATTGTTCTAGTTCATGGACAATAGTCCTATGCAACTATTATAACTCATAGAATCATCAATCATTCAACAAAAATCAAAATTGAAAGTTGATCAATAAGTATAGCAAGATTGAAGGTGAATAATAACATGATTGGGTTCAAGTTATATAACCCACCTCAAGAACAACTTCAAAGCTCCAAGCTCCAAGCTCCAAGCTCCAAAGCTTCACATTCCCAAGGTTGAAGATGAACTTATCAAAGATCCAAGACTTGTTCACAACTCCTTTATATGCAAAGAATCACCATAGATAAGAACTTGGTGAAGAAGAAAAGAAAGGAAGAATCATAACTCGAGATTCATGCTTCAATAAAGGTTGAAGATGACCATGGCTTCACCTTACACTTAAGGCTCGAGATCCTCCTTGCTCCTCAACTACTATGCATGATATCTAAGAGAAAGAGAGTTGTAGGATTCAAAAAGTTTCACTAGTAGGTGAAAGGAATCGTATATGTAATTGAGGCTCATGAGAGAGAGTGTATAAGAGGTGTCATCACCTTATACTACTGGGTGAAACATGTTCATGCATGGGTTGAAACGTGTCCATGCATGCACACATATTTATATTGACATGAAAAACTCTTGGGGATAATCTAGGGATAAGATTTCGGCCATTCGTTATCTTGTTGAACAAGATATTGCAACCCAACATCACTTTATTCACAAACCGATACAACTTTTCCAAGGAAAGTTGTAAACCGATATCCATTACCTTCTTGAGGTACTTAACTCATCATGGCATTTTCCAAGAGTTGACAAAATGATATGGGACCTCCTCTATGGCTTCTTGGCCGATAGGCACTCCCATATAAGATCTACAACTCAATTTGTTTATAAAACCATTACATACTAACTCCCAAGGACCTGAGAGTACAGAGACGACACATAGGACTTCTATCTACAAGACATGACAGACATCACACTCAACCTGAGCTGTTACTGCTGTCCATGTTCCTATTGTCCTCCCTCTGCACTACAGTCTCTACGTCCTCATCCGCGTCCACCTAAAAATGTTGGGACCAACGAGGTGAGACAAAAGTCCCAACGAGAGATATCTCTCTGCCAACAATATTGTTATCACAAGTAAATAGTATAAAACTGACCAGAGGATCCTATATATTAATAATCAAGATTAATCACTATTTATAAGCAGAATAGAGAAATATCATCTTTTAAAGCAATGCAGATATCTATGATAGAGCAATAAAGCATCTATTCACTTTATAAGCAATACAAAGAACACATATAACATCTATCCATTTAAGATGTATAAATGTAGTGTAACATCAACCAATGTTTCTGTATTCAATCCTTAATCAAATACGCTACATGGCTGATTACATATTTATAGTCACACTTATGCCCCGAGGAGATGAGGTATACCGCTCATGCTCCATTTGACCACGACTACATAAAGAATTGGTTCCAAACAAGGTCAAAGGAAGAGCCGTCTTCCAAGACCTCACTTGTCTTGGTCAGTACGAGACCACTGACAGTGACATCATGTGTCAAACTGCAATTAGCTTTCTAGGGTATAGTAGCATCTTCGCTATAGAGTTACAACCGCATCATGTACTCTCTTCAGGGAGATCAAACAACAATCCCCAGTATATTAATATTGAGTCATGGAATATAGCCATACTCTTATGATGATGAGGGAGACTGCACAACACTCCCTATTTGGACATAAGGGTATTTTCACCCATTACCCCCACATATTAAAAAATATGCTCTCTGAGTTAAACTTGTTTCACCATTCAGTAAATTCTAACACTGAATGGATCTATGGCCAAGGCAACTACATGATAAATTTCCACTTGATTAATTAGGTGCATTACAATATCTTTAGCATCAACCAAATTACAAGCATGAATTATAACAGATGCTACAAAGAAAGGCGTAATACATTTATCAAGTACATTCATAATATTTGGAACACATTGAATGCATAACACTCAAGATCTCAGTCCCTTATCACATTACTGACGATTCTCATCCCTTAACATTATCATCATCATGATTGCTAGATCTGGGTATTCAAACCCTTCGTTTATCACTGAACATTGTCACCTCTTATCAGGTAACTTTTACCTCTAGGTCCTCAGACCTAGGTATACGTTATACTTGTTGCACAAGTATTTCACATGGCTCACAAGGCCCATTTACTCTGTATCATATGAAACACCATAGCTCATACATGGCTATGCTCATCATCTCATGATACATGCATGGTTAGTATTTCATGATAAAACAATATCAAGTACATATCATCACCATGCAATACAAGAGAAATACAACCTTTCCATTATTAGGGTTAGGATTTTCCTTTTTAGCCGATTAGGGTTTCAAGTTCATATTATCAAGAATCAAAACCCAAATTCATAGCTCCACACATATTGGGAGCATACATTGATATCATAAGTATTCAATCATACTTGTTTATTATCATCATTTATCATTAAATGATTATCACACAGAGTATGAGTTTCTTTCTCATCCTCACTAGGATATTGATTACATCATACTCTATTAAGTTGGCTCAACCCTTTTCTCAAGGTACATTGTCCTACACTTATCAAAATGCATTAAACTCTTTACATATTAATGTATCATTTGACATAACACACTTCATGTGTTACTCAATCAAGTATAGCGGATTTGAGGTGCTTACCTCCATATTGGTTTTGAGGTGCTTCCACCATATTGAGCTAGAGGTGTATGCTTACTACCATATCATCCAATAAGTGTGATTACCACCATATCATCCAAGAGGTGTGTGCTTATCAACATATTGTCCGAGAGGTATGTGCTTATCACCATATCGTCCAAGAGGTGTGTGCTTATCACCATATCATCCAAGAGGTGTGTACTTACCACCATATCGTCCAAGAGGTGTGTTCCTATCACCATATCATCCAAGAGGTGTGTACTTCCCACCATATCATCCAATAGGTGTATACTTACCACCATATAATCTAAGAGGTGTGTGTGTCACTTATATCAGTTTAGTCAAGTGTAGGGTTTTGCATATCGGGTTAGACCCTTATGCGCATACCTTTTCAAACCTTGAAAGTATCAACCTACCATGTGTTGAGTGACAACCTAGACAACTGGTTAGTCCTTTTTAAACCAACCCAAATGTAAAAAATGATAGGGGTTTGGGGTTCCAAGGTATAACAGATTTCATATCACCATATTGGGTTTCATTACCATATCGGGTTAGAGGTGCTTCAACCCGATATTGGTTTGTCCATGATGATGTAATCATCATCAAGCTCTAGAATTTTTTCCCTTACTATTCTAGTTCATGGAAAACAGTCTTATGCAACTATTAGAACTCATATAATCATCAATAATTCAAGAAAAATCAAAATTGAAAATAGATCAACAAGCAGAGCAAAATTGAAGGTGAATAATAACATGATTGGGTTCAAGTTATATAACCCACCTCAAGAACAACTTCAAAGCTCCAAGATCTAAAACTTCACATTCCCATGGTTGAATATGAACTTATCTAAGATCCAAAACTTGTTCAAAACTCCTCTATATGCAAAGAATCACCATAGATAAGAACTTGGTGAATAAGAAAAGAAAGGAAGAATCACAACCCGAGATTCATGCTTCAACCAAGGTTGAAGATGACCATGGCTTCACCTTAAGCTTAAGGATCGAGCTACTCCTTGCTCCTCAACTACTATGAATGATATCTAAGAGAAAGAGAGTCGTAGGATTTGAAAAGTTTCACGAGTAGGTGAAAGGAGTGGTATATATGATTGAGGTTCATGAGAGAGAGTGTATAAGAGGTGTCATCACCTTATACTACTAGGTGACACATGTCCATGCATGGGTTGACACGTGTTCATGCATGCAAACATATTTATCTTGACATGCAAAACTCTTGGGGATAATATAGGGATAAGATTTCGGCCATTAGTTATCTTGTTGAACAAGATATTTCAACCCAACATCACTTTATTCACAAACTGATACAACTTTTCTAAGGAAAGTTGTAAACCGATATCCATTACCTTCTTGAGGTTCTTAACTCATCATGGCCTTTGCCAAGAGTTGACAAAATGATATGGACCTCCTCTATGGCTTCGTTTCTGATAGGCACTCCCATATACACTCTACAACTCAATACAACTCATTTTAGGGTTTCAACTATACAACTCTTCTTGGTCTTTTCATCACCAAGAATACCATCACTCAAATATGATTCAAACATGGTGCCTCTTTCTTTATCTCTCCTATAGATGATTCTAAGAGAGAGTATGGACACTCTAGAGGTGGCAATTTGCATATCAACCATACATTTTGGGAAATTGCAATTTGCACCAAAATTAGTACACAAGGCACATGCATTATTCAAACAAGCTCCAACTTGGAACTTAGGCTTTCCACAAGCCACCTATTAGTATAATTATCTCTCTTATGATGCTAAAGCACTTGAGGCACGTTCAAAATGTGACATTTTATAATATAACCCCTCATCTTGGGTAAATTGCAATTTATACCCAAATTATCATATAATGCACAAACAGTTTGAAAATAAGCTCAAAATTGAAAATTAAACTCTCCATGAGTCTTAATTATTTTTCAAAAGATTAAAACAAGTTTATAAATAACTTACTTAAGCAAAACTTACAAGGTTATGGCATAACCCAGGTCAGGGATGTTACACTGACCCACCTGGGAAAGCCCTTCATTTTATCCAAATGATTCAGCTGATCAAAAAATGGAAGATACAAGACACACACATGAATGGTTTAATGATGATAATGATCAGGGTATTCAAGAAACCTCACAATAGGAGGGTCAATTTGAAGAACCTAAATCATAAGTTGATCCAGGCTAGAGTGATACCTCTCATATTGAGACTTGTCACTTCACTTTGAGTAGTATGCCAATCATTGTTTGGAACACTTTGTTAGATGAGAACGACGACGAAAATTGTTCAAATTGGAGAAGTGAGTATATTGATGATGGAGAACCGGAGCAGCATGAGCTGACATTTTCCACCAGCCCTTTTTAAGGCTTGGTGGGCATCTATGGATAAGGATGGACAATTCACTACAACATGGTTGTTGAGCATGAAGATAACCCAGACCTCATAAAATGTGACAAGCTTGGGGTGCTAGAACCACAAACAGATTCACTGGGGAGTAGTTCTTGTTTGAAAGATGATTGGATGACTCATACTACACATGAAAATTTATTTGAGAATCGAACCACAAGTTCAAAGGTGAAGAGAGAAGAGAGGAGTCCTCTAGAAAACTTTCATCCTCTCCCTTTCATCTCATCTTGTGTTGACATCCTAGGGCCTTCCTATTTAGATTTATACATTGATGGGTACCTTGAGGATGCTCTTCTGAAGAGTTAATTTTAGTGTAGTTCAAATCAATTCTAGCACAGAGTTGACTTAATCGAGTCACCAAATTCTATTACTATCCTTTAGACTCGGAAGGGCTCATATCTCCACCTATTTTACTCCCACATGGTGGACCCAATGGGCAAGACACATGTGACACTGGTCCCAAAACATAGGATTTAGGATCCCAATGTTGGTATTGTGGGGAAACCACACCCTTTCTCTTACTCCTTTCTTTTTCTTTTTATTAAAATAATTTTTTTTCATGTTCTTATCTTTATGCTCAAATGCACAATTTTCATCTTAAAAAATTGCTTGATCTTTTGCTTGACTTGCTCTTTGACTCTTTTCTTAATTTTGGTCATAAATCTAAGGCTATGCGCCTCTTTCATAGCTTAAAATATTATTCCCTTGATCTATATTGTGGATGGCAAATCTAGGATATAGGACCATTGGAAAGAGATAGAGTTTGATCAGAACTCCAAGTAGTGTTATTTACAAACTTGCCTCTACTCTAAGGATCCTTGAATCATAATTACTACTTTTCACACATGTATCAAGAAGAAAATGATGAGTTTTGAGTATAATCAAGTAGGATTGTTTATCATTGATTGTCTACGCCCCCTCTCACCCTAGATTGAGTCAAAAAGATGAAAAAAAAGATAAAAATTTGCAAAAGAGACTTGTCCGCACACAAAACCCCAAAAATATCAAAATAGTTCTCACCCAGACCTATAAATTAGAAAGCAGAGAAGAAAAGCCTGAGTGTTAATAAATTAGTGTTGTTTTCTCTTTTATGAGAGTTAAAGATGGTGCCAACTGATGTATGACTACAATCATGAATGCGGGTATGTCGTGTCGGGTAGTGCCACCCCAAAGGCTCATTAGAGAGTCACTAGGAACCCCTAGGAGACCTATGACATCATCCCAGTAGTAGGGTTTGTTCGAGTGTAGTATGAGGAGTTCATCTCATTGTGCAGGGTCTACTGGCTCGGACTATAGGGATTGTTGCTCGTTACATGAGCCAACTTGACATAGATTTGGATCCTTAGAAGTCATTAGAGTCTTCTTGCTTTTGTTTCTTCTTAGGACCTAAATAAGTGGGAGGCACGTTGTTCCTAATTGGTCTACATGAATATATGATAATAGCTCATTACTCATTTCCTGTGGGGTCACATATGTGTCAATGATTTAATGTTGTATAATTATGATTCAAACCCTCACTAGTGCGGATAGGTTGTAGTGATTTGATTAATCTTGACTGGATTATCTTTCATCATACTTTAGCATGATTGTGCTTCATTGGTGGGGCTTTGTTATGAAATGACATGGACCAAGAGAGTTGATGTTTTAAACTATTTTTATTAACCTTAGCATTTATCAACATGCTTAATTTGGATGTTATCTTTCTATTTTTTGAGCATAGTATTGCTTGAGAACAAGCAAAGGTTTAATCTTGGGGTAGTTGATAACACCCAAATTTAGGCATTTATGCTAAGCATTTATTCATGGTTTTGTGTCACTACAACCTTAGTATGGCCAAAATAACTATAAATTTGTATCTTTTAGTAATTTATATCTTTTCATACATAGACTTTCTCAACTAGTCAATTTCGGGACTTGCTGACACTGAACTCAAGAAGACATCAATTCTCCAGATTCTACCCCAGGAAACTTTTGATATCTTGGACCCTATTTTCGATGGACAGTCCTTTATTAGAAAGCATCCTCATCATTGAGAAGGTTTATCGACACGGTCCCATCGACCACCAGTAATATCCCCCCAAGGGGGGTTGTCCCTAAGGAGCAAGGGTCGCGACTGCTACACCATATCGACTGCAACACTCCCACAGCTGGGCCAAGGTCAAGGTGTAGTGATCGCTACACTCATCGTGACTGCTATAGGGCTTTGCGACTGCTAACAATCGCACAAAAGACTGTCATGGCCGCGCTACTCGTTTCAACCATAACACGAAGCAACCACTACTGAATCTCCTCCACCATGACCCTACCACCTGGCACAGCCGGGCCGAGGACAAGGTCTAGCAGCTGTCTCGACCACGACAACAGTCATGACTGCGACTACCATCTCGACCACTACAAGTTATGCACCCACGACATTCGTCTTGACAATGACATATCTCGATCGCTACAAGTTATGCACCCACAACATTCATCTCGACAATGACATATCTTGATCACGACAGTCGTCTCAACTACGACAACCATCTTGACTGTGACAACCATCCCTTTCGCTACTAGCTCTACACCCGCAACATCTGTCTTGACAACAACATATTTCAACCACTACACTTGATACGGTCGTGTCGAGCCTGGAACAGTCGGGTCGAGACCTAGGTAGCGACTGAGACAGGTGTCGCAACCACTTATGACACACTCCTGTCACCTATAAATACCCACCCCTCGCTACCTAGAGAGGGGTTCCACAATTGTGAACATTTGGAGGTTCCACATTTTGGTTCCACATATTCTTGGTTCTCAGAGCCCCATGGGAGAGTTCCAAGGTTTGAAATGGCTGAAGTGCTCATCCTACCTCCATCCCTTCAGTTTTCTTCCATCTACCATCATTTCCCACCACCATTCACCTATTTCTCACCATTCCCAGCCATCCTCCACCTCCATACATCCACCAAGTTGTTATTTGGGGTGGAATCGAAGAGAAAGGATGTAACAACCCCGCCTTCCAGTAACCCCCTAATAAGGGAGACCAGGAGGTCAGAGCCATTATCTCAATTTCCCAGATCAAAGGTTTGACAAATAAACATTAATAATTATCAAACTTTACCAGACTATACTGAAAATCTGTAATAAATAAAATTTTGCATACCTTTGAAAAGTTTGGATTTCTAAACTTCTATCCACATATGAATTCTAGTCTAACTAATCCTCCTTGCACTTTAATTCATGTAGTCACAATATGCCAATTAGCTGTTTGTCCTTTTGGGTTTGTACCTAAAACGTCGACAAACAAAATGTCGGTCAGCATAAAGTTGGTATGTGGAGGAGACAAAAATTGTGCAAATAATATCAACATATTGCAATCAATTACAGTTTAACAAACAAATTTACATTTTAAACATGACTGCTCAATCCATACATACCCTAGCCTCTACGTTGTCCCTACAGTGGACCTGGATGCTACCTTCCTATGGTAGATCCCCATTAAACCCTGCATGATCCTACCTAACAGGTAGATCAATATCTAGGGTTGAGTCGCATGGCACTACCCATAGGTAGCCCAATCCTTAACTCATGGTGTGCTAAAGAGTCACATGGTACTACCCATAGGTAGCACAATCTCTAACTCTTGATAACCTGATGGTCTCCCTTATCAAGTCAACCCTTTACCAGATTACCCTTTTCATCATTAGCAAAGCCACAGAGGAGGACCAAGATCTGGGCCAGTCATGTACTCATATTTATGGTGATAATCATAGTCACTTTATAGTTGCATGAAACAAAAGTCATCCAAGCAGTTATTTTCAGGCAATCGATAAAAATGTTCGGGAATCGCCGTGAAACTAAAGCGATTATTCATAAACGTAACCACATACCTGTGATTGTAGATTTTGAGACAGAATCAATCAAATAAAGAAATCTCAACCAAGCAATCAATTATGCATAGAAATCCTGAAATAAATATACAAATTTCCTTTTATCAAAATTTAACCAAACTCATCTTATTTCTCAGGATTTCTATTCCAATTTTAGGATTTCCTTTGATATTAGGGTTTTGCCTCCACTTTTAACATTATGAATCTTAATTTAGCAAAACTACATAAAAAACCTAAATTCCTCATTTTAATACTCCTAACAAACTTCATATCATTATTTAGTTTCTTATTTCCTTAATCCGAAATAAACATGGTTTTTCTCCTTTTTCACCCTAAATTAGGGTTTCTATATGAATTATCCTTCATACAAATATTAAAACCCTAAATTATCCAACTTTGCATTCAAAATAGATGAAAGCTCTATCTTAATAATCAACAAGTTAATACTCTTCAAATTAACCTATTAAACTACTAAGTTTCATCCTTTATACTCAATTAGGGTTTCTAATTACCTTTTTAATACCTTTTTCTATCAAATTAATGTACTTTTGCAAAATGAGATAGAATCAGGTTACCAAATTATTTTTATCATGTTCCTCGTATTTTTCTAAGAAACTTTCATATATAAAGTTTTCTCATCTGAGTTTTCTATCATTAGATATGATTTTTCTAAGAAAATGCATTTTATTGGAATTTCCGCAGCCGTTGGATCGCTCGTCCGCTTGGACTACACCGGATCCGATGATCCTTGTTATACACCTCCACTATCGTTATTGCATGCGCGCCCCCCACTGCCAATCTGTTGGATCCTTCTCAGGTCCATGATGGACCCTAATCCAAGGGTCCATGCTTCTCGTCTTCCTCCTCTTTTCCTCTAGACAATGCGACGACACCACAGTGGTTCTTCGCCGAATAGCTAGCAAGAGAGAGAGAGAGAGAGAGAGAGAGGGTTATGTGGCTCGGGGAGCAGCCGTCTAAGATCGGGATGGTGAGAGGAAGCGAGAGGGGTCCTTTATATAGGACTAGAGGGGGTCCTCTTAGGGTTCCTAATCCCCATTGTTATCTATTCAACAGCCCAATTGGGAGTTTCATGAAGACACGATAAAAGCTCATCAATCTATGGTCGAGAATCTTTGTCTCCTTCTCCCGAACTCATTGGGACACTTTCCAAGCGTGCACATGCGCTGGTTTGATCGAAAATTGAAGGGGAAAGTTCCCTCTATAACCGGCTACAGTTCTTGTCCCACTAGGACTTGACGATGAGTGGTGCCTGTTGGATTAATATCCAATGGCCCACATCCGTTGCTCTCAAACAAAAGGGAAAGGATTTTCCTAATTTTCCAAGATAAATCCTATTTTGAGGATAATTTGAAAAAGCAATAACTCCCAATTTATAACTGCATTTTTTCCAAATACTAAGGGAACCTTGTTTATGATTTTATCTCTTATCATGCAAAAATTGGGATCATTATCTAAATAAAATGAGTTATTTTCTTCAGTTGCAAGTTAACACTTAATTATTCATACTTTCCACATATTTTCTCTTTCCCTAGCCTTTATATTATTATCCTGAGTTCCTTGAACCTCAAGGAACCTTAATATTTCAAAATTCCATCTTAGAAAATATTCCTTACTCTTTTATTCTTCTTTTATCTATTTTCTTTTTTATTCCTTTATCCAATTGGATTCGTTTTCCTTTTCTTTTTATTTTTCTTTCAATTGGGCTCAGTAGCCAATAAGGCCCATCAAGAAAACATACAAGGCCCTTATACACGAAATTCATCCAAATAAAACCATTAAATCAACCATTAATTTCATTTATCTTTTAAAAGGAGATTTACAATCTCATTACATGATTTAGAAAAGTGGGGTTATAACATCCTCCCCTCCTTAAGGGAATTTTGCCCTCAAAATTCAACAATCAAACAAACAAATCAGGATATGATTTTTCCATGTCTGTCTTTAGCTCCCATGTGGCTTCATCCTCTCCATGGTACTTCCAAAGAACCTTTACCATCTCTATATTCTTATTTCTGATCTCTTTTACCTTGGTATCTAGAATCCGCAAAGGTAACTCAAGATAAGTTAGCTTTCCTTGAATCTCAATGGGTTCAATGCTCAACACATGGCTCGGATCTTGTACATATCCTTTCCGATTGGACACGTGAAACACATCATGCATCATACTATATTGAGGGGGTAACGCCAAACGATATGCGGCTTCACCAATCCGTTCTAATACTTCAAACGGACCCACGTATCAGGGACTCAACTTTCCTCTATTCTTAGCTATAGCTCGGAGCGGTCAGATTTTTAGAAAAACATGTTCTCCCACAGTGAAATGCACATCAGTCTGCCTCACATCAGCATATGACTTCTGTCGATCCTGGGCTCTCTTTAGCCTTTTCCTGATCAAAGCGACTTTATCGGCATACACTTGGAGTTCATCTGACCTCAAGAAGGTCCTTTCACCAACATCATCCCAGTGAAGTGGTAACCGACACGGTCTCCCATAAAGAGCTTCATATGGAGGCATCCCAATATTGGCTTGATAACTGTTGTTGTAAGCAAACTCAGCTAATGGTAAGTACTGCTCCCATGATCCACCCCAATCGAGCACACAAGCTCTCAGTAGATCCTCTAGGGTCTATATTGTCCTTTCTGACTGACCATTTGTCTGGGGGTGATAAGCGGTACTGAACTTCAACCTTGTACCAAGTTCCTCTTGAACTTGTTTCCATAGCTTGGAAGTAAACTTTGGGTCTCTATCGGAGATGATGGAACTGGGTACGCCATGTAAATGCATTATCTCTATGATATACAACTCAGCTAAATCTGACACTTTGGCAGTGGTCTTCAGGGCAAGGATGTGTGCTGACTTGGTAAGGCGATCTACCACAACCCATATAACATCATGACCTTTCTTAGTCCGAGGTAGACCTACCACAAAATCCATGGTGATCTGCTCCCATTTCCATTCTGGAATCTCTATAGACGGTAACAGTCCACCGGGTCGTTGGTGTTCAGCCTTCACCATTTAGCATGTAAGACAGCTGGCCACATATGCCGCAATATCTCTCTTCATTCTTGGCCACCAGAAAAACCTCTGCAGGTCCTTAAACCTCTTGGTTGTTCCTGGGTGCACCATGTACTTAGAACCATGAGCCTCTTGTAGGATACGTTCCTTCAACGGTGAGTCTTTAGGTACCCATATGCGATTCTCAAATCTAATCCCTCCGTCTATTCCCAATGAAAGACGGGTCTGAGGCTTCTTCATCAAGCCTTTCATCTTGTTAAGTTCTCCACTGGACAACTGTGTTGCACAATCTCACCCAACAATTCTGACTATATCTGGATGTTGGCCAATCGAACTCGATCATCAAACGGTTGAGGAGACCATTCTACCATCTCTTCTAAACTCTCCCACTGACTGGACAAAACAGCTGCACACCTGAGATGTTTCTGACTCAAAGCATCTGCTACAACATTTGCCTTTCCCGGATGATAAGCGATGGTGAAGTCATAATCCTTCATGTACTCCATCCATCGTCGTTGTCGTAGATTCAAGTCTTTTTGTGTGAGGAGGTATTTCAGGCTCTTATGGTTAGTGAGGATCTTGAAAGTAGCACCATATAGGTAATGCTGCCAAATCTTCAATGCATGGATGATCATAGCTAGTTCTAAGTCATGTGTCGGGTAATTCACCTCGTTGGGCTTGAGTTGTCGAGAGGCATATGCAACCACATGTCGATTCTACTCTAACACACATCCAATTCCCATCTTTGATGCATCGGTGAAAATCATGAAACCCTCATTGCCTGATGGTAGAGTCAAAACTGGTGCAGTGGTTAGCTTCTCCTTCAGCTCCTGAAAATGAGCTTCACACACATCAGACCATACAAACTTCACATCCTTCCGAGTCAACATGGTCAAAGGCAAGACGGTCTTTGAGAAATCCTTGATGAAGCACTGATAGTACCCATCCAACCCCAAGAAACTTCAAATCTCAGAGGGGTTCTTCAGTGCAGGCCAGTCTCGTACTGCCGACACTTTAGCTAGAACTACGATGATCACTCCTCCTGAGATGATGTGTCTGAGAAACATGACCCGATCTATCCAAAACTCACATTTGGACAATTTCCTGTAGAACTTCTTCTTTCTCAAGATATCAAGGACTTTACTTAGGTGGTCTTGGTGTTGATCTAAGTTATCTGAATAAACTAGTATGTCATCAATGAATACTATGACAAATGAGTCAAGGAAGGGTTGAAACACACTATTCATAAGGTTCATGAAAACACTGGGTGCATTGGACAACCCAAAAGGCATAACCACAAACTCATAATGGCCATAACGTGTTCTAAAAGCTATTTTTGGGAGGTCCTCTTTCTTGACTCTCAACTGGTGGTATCCCGATCTCAAGTCGTTCTTGGAAAAGACTCGAGCTAACTTCAACTGGTCAAACAAGTCATCTATCCGGGGTAAAGGATATTTGTTCTTAATGGTAGCGTGGTTGATCATCTGGTAATCTATGCACATTTGGAGAGAACCATCCTCTTTCTTTACAAAAAGAACCAGTGCTCCCCATGGTGATGGGCTAGGGCGGATAAAACCCTTGTCTAGCAATTCCTGCAATTGTTTCTTCAACTCGAGCAACTCCGCAGGGGCCATTCTATAAGGTGCTCATGAAATAGGGCTTGTCCCAGGAGCTAGCTCTATGGAAAAATCTACCTCTCTCTCAGGAGGAATCCCAGGTAGATCATCTGGAAAAACATCTGCATAGCTCCTAACTACCTCTATTTCCTCTAAGGGTTGCACCCTGGGTTTTGGCTCGGTAACTACTGCCAGGAAAGCTCGACAACCTTTACTCATCATCTGCTCTGCTTTCAAGGATGACACATATAGGTTGGTGGTGGCACCCTTCCTACCTCTAATGACAAAAGGTGGGTGACCTGGTTTCTTAATGATCACTTTCTTCTCCCTACAGTCAATGTTCGCCCTATAAGTATAAAGCCAATCCATACCAATGATCACATCAAAGTCATTCATATCAAGAAGGATAAAGTCTGTAGGAAACTCATGATCTCGATATTTCACAGGTATCACCAAAGTTTTCATAAGAGATGTAAAGATCCGACCACTCGGGGTTGTAACGTCTAAGACATACCCTAAATCCTTGATATAAAAACAAAGCATAGTTGCGAGATTTCTTAAAATGAAAGTATTAGTAGATCCAGAGTCAAACAAAGATTTTACATTGTGTCCCATAACTTCAAGCATGCCTACATTGTTTTTCACCATACATTAGGCCATTATATGCTTATCTTAAAACATAAAAGAAAACTCTAAGGGTTATTACCCTCGATCAACCGATTAGCATTTGCTTGAGCTTCCTCATTATCAATGGCAAACACCTGAGCTTGTCTTCTCTCTCCAGCAGGTGGGGCTGCAGCTATAGGTGGAGCTTCCACAGGTGGAGCTGCTACTGGTGGGGCTGCTACCTTTCCTGGTCCTCTTGGATCTGGAAGATGACAAAAAGCTTGGATGTGTCCTTCTTGGTGGCATCGGTAGCATGTCTTCTTCTTGTTGCAGCACTCACCAGTGTGCCACCTCCCGTAGGTGCGGCATCGAGGTCAGTTGTTCTCTTGACGGGGTTTCCCTTTTCCTCCATGTCTTCCATTATCATGATGATGCCCTTGACCTTTCCTGTGGTTGTTTTTCTGGCCTTGGGTTCCTTTAGTGAAACCCAAATATCCCTTGGGTGGATTCTAAACTGGCATCACTGTCCTCTCCATGTCTAAAGCAGTGTTGTAAGCTTTGACGAAGGTTTTAGGTTTACTTGCCATCACATGGGCTTGATGGCAGGGTGAAGATGCTCTATGAAGTGATCCATCCTTCTTTCCTCATCCATCATATGTCCAAAACGTTCCAAGATTCGAAACTTGCGCCCAAAGTCTGCCACGGATGAGTTTCCTTAAGTCATGTTGGTGAACTCCCTTTCCTTTTCCTTCTTAGCTGAAATAGGAATGAATCTGGTCGTGAAGATTGTCTTGAAGTCAGCCCATGCCATTGGTTCCTCAGTCAGATCTCGGCCTAAGATGTCTGTCTCCCACCATATCCTGGCTGCTCCTTCCAGGAGGTGAGCAGCAAAGAGGACCTTCTTGCTCGACTGTACCTCAAGAATGCAGAATCCATTCTCCACTGCAAGCAGCCAAGCTTCCGCCTTGTCGACCACCTCTGACTTATCTTCTCCCCAGAACTTCTCGATGTTCAGCTTGACGAAGTCTAAGATGGTGGCTCCCAGTCGAGGACGAACAGGAAGCGGCTCGCCATTTTCTCCTCTAGCTAAGTCTCAGAGGGCCAAAGCACTAATGGCCTCTATCAGCTTCTTCTGTTGTTCCATCCACAAAGCATCAGGGGAGTGGATTATCATGGTTGGTTCAGGACCACCAACTTGGTCATCCTCCATCTGGGCCACCTCCTCGTACTCATGTTGCTCCTCGTACCCTTGGTCTTCTTCTTGATCAAGGTTGCTGAAGGGTATCGGGTCAGGATTAGGGACCTCATGAGTGGTTTCTTTAGGTCTATTCCTCTTCTTTGAGGAATCTCCACTGTGGTTCCTCTTCCTCTTCTCGGAAGACACATTTCCCTTACATGAAGGTCCACCACCATTTGTGGCATCTGGGACCGCCACTGTCTTCACGTGAGCCATCTGCATAAGCATACACATAGACCCTTTAGTCTATACCTTTAAGCTAATTATACTTATGTCGATGATGTCTTAGTATGTATCTTTTATTAATTTGATGGAGGATTCCTTAATCCTTAACTTACTTATCCATACCACATGAGGGTGAGGAAGAGAGAGAAAAACCCTAACTCTTAACAATTAAGGGAGACCAAGAGATCAGAGCCGTTATCCCTCTTTCTCAGATCAAAGGTTTGACAAATAATCAATAATAATTATAAAATTCTACAAAACTATACTGAAAGCTGGAATAAAATAAAACTTTGCATACCTTTTAAAAACTTTGGGTATCTAACTTCTATCCACATCTTCAATCTATTCTAACTAATCCTCCTTGCACTTTAATACTTATTTTAATGATATGCCACTTTACTGTTTGTCCTTTTAAATATTGTACCTAAAACGCCGAAAAACAAAACGTCGGTCAGCATAAATGAATATGTTGGTATGTGGGGACAACCAAAATTCCACATATATGTCTAACAATCTAAATATCACAATCAAGTTAATTAACAAGCCAATTTATGCTTTCAATGTGAAATTCTCCACCGCTTTTTTCCTAACCCTAGAGTACTCTCCTTAGGGTTTCTCTTTTGCCATTGACTTAAGGCCACCTTCTCCATCCTGAGCTTAGTGTCTGGGGTCATCTCTCATGGTGCCCATTAGTCATGCAATAAAGACCACCTTCTCTATCCTGAGCTTGGTGTCTGGGGTCACCACTCATGGTGCCCATCAGTCTTCCCTCTTGGGCTTGACCTTTTTGCATCATCCATCAGGGTGGCATGTAGGTGCAAGAATACACATTTATATCATAATTGTGATAATCATAGTGACTTTATGATTTGCAAGTATGAACATCCAAACTGATAGGTTGCATCCAATGTAATTAATCATCTGGAAAACCTTCAGAAAACTAATGCAATTAACCATAATTAACCACATACCTGATCCAGAGCAACTTTATGTCCAAGCAAAAATACTCAAGAATAATCAAACAATCAATCAACAATATCCTGAAATTAATGCATAACATCCAAGTGTCATTGTTTTATCCAAAACATTCTCAAGATCAACTTAGATTCTACCTTAGGATTTCTAGGCCACTTTAGGGTTTTATTAGGGTTTTAGCCTCCATAATACCTTTATCACTTTTAATACTATTTTAGTTCACAAACCCTAATTTCAACATCATAAGCCTACTTAAAAGTCAATTAAAATTACCACTTTTATCCTTTTAAGTAATTTCAAGATCGTTAGTCCCAATAATCATCTTAGATTCCTTCCAAATTGACAACTCATATTGTATTATAGTTCAATTCACATATTTGAACCCTATTTATCACTAATCCCACATTTATCCATTAGGAAACCCTAATTACCAAATTAAGGGTATTTATCCACAATTAGGAACTTTTATACTCAAAATATCTTAGAACCATCATATCTCATCTTTATTCATGAATTTGAACAATTAAAGCCATTAAGAGTCATAATTACTAACATTAGGGTTTCATGGGCCATTAAAGCTTATTTATGTACATGGAACCCTAAGTTAATCAAATTACGCATAAAGATCATTCTTTTAGATCTAATGTGTCCCTTTTTTAATCAATAGGTTAAAATCAACTTTAAACATCCATATAACCCTTCTCAATACGTTAATCATCTTAAATAAGGGTTTCTTAATCATTAATGCATTAAAGTTGATAACTTCCACTACTTTTCGAATTTCAAGAGGAATTTTGCGCTAAATCTTTTTTTAATGGATTCCTCATATTTTTCTAAGTAAAATACATATATTATATGTACCAATCCGATTTACCGATAATTAGATATGAATTTTGCAAGAATCCACTTACTTAGACCAATGGGATGTTGACACGTCAGCAATCCCATGCAGCGTAGCTCGGCCGATTGAAAACATAACCAAGTTACCCATTTCCCCTCACATAAGTTGTTGGTTCTTCAATACCCTGAGGGGTATTTTCATCCAATCGGCCCGTCATCCCCTTCCTCACGCACCCTAGCGCTGTCGCCGACTGCAGCTACTCTGTGGAGCCACCCCCTCCTCTTCAGGGATCTAAGGTTGCCCGCGACTGCCACCCTACCTCTGCCGCCCTCTGCCGCACCAAGGGCACCCTCTTTTGGCAGCAAAAGGTGGTCGTTTCAAGCGTGCCAAGAGTGCGATTTTCGGCTCATCGTGCAGGCCTGCTACAGGTGGCTGTGCGAGGTCGAGCGCTCGAGGATGATAGTCGATCGTCCTCAGGTTGTCGGGAAATACCAGGCCTCCATCATGATGACACCATGGCCCCTCAATGCTCCGAGGAGTAGAACTATTCCATTAGATTAGGTTTTGTATGTAAGGAAGAAGGAGGAGAGAGGGATGTGTGGGATCTCCTTGGGCTCGGTCATGGGGTCTACCCCTATATAGGGGATGGTAACGAAGCCCTAGGATGTCAATCCATGAGATAACAAGTCCATTTCCCAAAATGAAACCAAGTTCCTTCATTAAGAAGCAATTTTCTCTCTCTTAAATATCTTCTTATTAACCCATATACCTTAGATATTGGGAATTTGAAAATTATCTCTTTCATCATCTCTATGCTTGATTTTTAATCTATTGGCCATGAAAATATACTTCCTTATAGTAGAAAGTACCTCTTTTTGATAATACCAAAGAGTCATTAACTATATAGCACATTATCCTCATATTTTTGTATTATTTGTAATTTCTCTTTCTTCTTATCAATTGGGACTCCTTGGATCCCAAGAAATCCTAAGATTTCGAAATACCTTTTTAAGGATACTTATTATCCTTCTAGATGCATCTACATCCATTATTTCTCATTATCTTACTTATTTCTTTATTAAGATATCTCTTTTCAAGGATTTCTCTTTATACTTTATTTCCTTTTTCCTCTTTTCCTATTTCTTCCATTTTAAATCATATGTAAACGAAATTCATTCAATTGTGGCCATAAATACCACTTTCTAGAGATTTCTATGTATTTTCATAAATATATTGCTTAATATCCATTATCTTTTATATTTTTCTACTATATGGACTTTTCTTCTTTTCTTCTCTTTTATATCCATTATTGGATTAGTATAATAATAGAAACCATGAAATTCCTATCAAAATAGAGATTTGCAAAGAAGTCCATCTTTTAAAGAAAAGCTTACAACCTTTTAAATTAAGCCCAAATGAGTAAAATCATTATATTTCAATTATGAAAACATATGCAAAATCGAGGTTGTAACATCCTTCCCCTCTTATAGGAATTTTGCCCTCAAAATTCCATCAAACTAGCAGGATAAGACTTTCTCATGTTAATCATGGCTCTTATGTGGCTTCACCCTCTCCATGGTGCTTCGTAAGAACCTTCATCATCTCATATTCTTACATTTGAGCTCTCTCTCACCTTGGTACTCGTACCCTCATAGGTGACTCATGACATTTCAACTTCTCTCAAAGCTAAATAGGTTCATGGCTCAACACATGGCTTGGGTACCTCACATAGTGCTCTAGATCGGACTCGTGGAACACATCATACATTACATTACCTAGAGGGGTAAGGCTAAACATAACCATCTCCACCAATCCATCTCAAATGGACCCATGTATCGGGGCTCAACTTTCTCAGCTATAGCTCAGAGGGGTCAGATTTTCATATCACATTTTCTCCCACAGTGAACTGCATGTCAGTCTACTTTGCATTAGCTCGCAACTCATGTCGCCCCTGGGCTCTCCTCCAGCCTTTGCACAATCAAAGCGACTTCATCTGCACACACTGTGGTCTTTTTCTGACCTTCGTAAGGTCCCTTCACCCACATCATCTTAATGAAGCAGTGACCGACACAACCTCCCTTATAGAGCTTCTTACGTCCTGATACTGGCTATGGTGGCTAACATCACAACTTTCATAAGACAAGAACTGTCTCCATGTATCACCTTGAATGAGCACACATGCTCTCATCAGACCCTCTAGTCTGGATCATACTAACCATCAATTAGGGGTGATAAGTTGTACTAGCATCGAGTTCTTCATATACCTACTTCCACCTCATGGAAGTGAATCTTTAGGTTATATTCAAGAAACTTTGAACTCACATCATGGTGTAGTTGAACCATCTCTCTTTCTTATATGTAGTTCAACTAGATCTGTCCCTTGACAGTACTCTCTCTCTTTCTCTTAGATCATGTCATCTAGGTAAGGTGATCTACCATAACCCACATTGCATTCTGACCTTCCTCGGTCCAAGGAGACTTACCACAACATCTATAGTGATGAACTCCCATTCCCACTCAGGGAATCTTTATCCTCGATATCAACTCATTGGGTTACTAGTGTTCGTCCTTCACCTCCTAGCTTGCTTGCCGACAAGCCACATGCATCTTTGTACACTTTTCTTCTTAAGCATCAAAGTACTACTACCACTTATTATCTTAGTAGTACCATGGTGTATGGTGATCTTAAAATCATGATCTCCTGTATGTCATGATTCCTCAAGATTGATTCCTTGGAAACCCTAAACCACTCTATTCAGGGTTTCATCACCTTCTTTTTCAAAGGAGTGCATCTGAGGTTCTACAACCATCCTTCTATCACAACAAGCCCTAGGCTGGCTAACTAAGCAACCACTAACTCGATCAACATATCTCGTTATATTTGAGTGTTAGCCAAACACATCTCATGAACTTAGGGTTCAACTAACCACCTCTTCCAGCCTTTCCACTAGCTAGACTAGATAGTTGCATCTCAATTAGAGCATCCATTAACACCTTTCATCTTTATGTGTTAGGTAATGTTGAAGACATACACCTCCATGTATTCCACTTATTATCTCATCTCAAACTCTAAGTCTATCTTTATCAAGAAAACTCTGAGCTCATCCTCTTGGTTTTCAAACTCAACCTTGTATAACTCACAAATTCCACATAGCTCGTGATAAAAACATCCTCATAAGATGACTACCTTAGTTCTCTTGATGTTTGTAAACCATCCACATATCATACACTCCACAAGGGTACGTTATTACCTCTATACTCATACCTCATAGCAACATTTCCACTCACATCATCTTTATCCTTGGGGTATGGCATGTGTATTGTCCTATCTCTCACCCCCATAACACGAGGAAATAAACATTTGGCGGCCATACAAACACAAAGTTTTTCCTGTTCCAAGAGTAGAGATGGTACATCCCACATTTCCAGTACACCTTCAAATCTAAGTTGAAACGTGAAACATACGTCTCTACATCATGATCATCTCGATATCAAAGTTACTTCCATGAAAAATGGATCTCGAACCCACTTGGGTCATCATACTGTAACATCCCTGACCTGGGTTATGATTTAACCCTAGATGTTTTGCCTAATAAGGTTAAGTAGATTCTTAATCTTATCTTGGGAAAAGTAATTAGGGCTCATGAGAAACTTATGTTTCAATTTTGGTCCTGTTTGAACAATGTTGAAGTAATGTTTGCTTATTTTGGACTAAAGTGCAAATTACCCAAGTTGAGGGGTTAAATTGCAAATGTTGCATGGTAAGATGTTCCTCTGATTTTGAGACATCATAAGAATGAATATGATATAGTGGTATGTTTTTCACAAGCTTGGGCACCAAGATTAAGCTTGTAAAGCAGTGTTGTGCATTAAAACCTAGTTTTGGTGAAAAGTGCAATTTACCCAAAACCTAGGATTCAATATGCAAATTACCACTTCAATAAGGTCCTTAATGTTTCTTGGAATCATGTAGAGCAAATAAAATGAGATGGGTGCCTCATTTGAATTAAGTTGGAGGAGAGAGAATCTTGATATTAAAATAATCAAGATTAATGCCTAATTGAAACCCTAATTTGATTTAGGGCAAAAATGAATAAAAATAATTGAAGGGCTTTCAACCAAAATGTTTTGGGTTGATTTTGAATAAGGATGAACGTTCCTTTGCCAAGATAAGGAACGAAAATATCCTAAGTAGGTGAAATTCCACTCACCTTATTATAAGAAAAAGAAAACCCACTCACATATGGATATTAATATAATAAGCATTAAGGTGCTTAATTTGATTTTCTTTAAATCAAGGATAATGAAGGAGAATTAAAGGCAAAGGAAGGTGCCTCGTCCTTAAGGGATTTGAGGGGGAAGAGGCGGCCATATTTTTGGAATTTAATGCATTTTAATAATGCATTTTCTCTCTCATCAATTTCCTTATAAAAGTGCCTTTTTCAAGCCAAATGAAAGGCTATTTCGGATTTTCTTCTTTCCCTTGCTTGCAAAACCGACCAAGGAGCTAGGGAGGAGCAGGGAGCACGTCCCCAACCTGTTGGTAAGCTCTGGACCTTCGTTCTCCTTGATTCCATGGTGGAAATCAAAAATAAATTATGGATTCCTTCTTATTTCGATCTCCTCTTCAACCCTAGCCAACTTTTGCAATCAAAATCTTGAGGACGAGCCTAGGGGTAGTTGCTAGAGCTTCATCCACTATTAATGGCGTGAGATTGGAGCTTTGTAGCTCAATTGGAGGCGGGTTTTATAACTCAAACCCTTAAACATTGCTATTGCATCAATTCTCTATGCTTTGTTGATTGATTTCTTCAATTTGATGCACTCTTGTTTCTTGCTGCAATTTCCATCAAGAACGGTTGCTGTTCTTGGTTGTTAGAAGGAATGGGATGATGACATCATCCTAGATGCTTATTCAAAGAAAATTACCAAGCAAAACCGTTTTGATAGCTACTCCAAATCGTTTTAATTTGATTGGCTATGCGGTTTCAGCAAACCGTTTAAGGGCAAACGGTTTGATACCGTTTGGGAGCAAACGGTCTCAAGACCGTTTGAGATGGTTGACCAAGCGTTGACCGTTTGGGAATTTTGTTCCTAATTATGTAGGTTGATAACCCTCCAAATTTGAGGGATTAACTCCAAAGGAATCGAGAGTTTAAGGCCAATCAATTAGGCAATCGAATTGAATTATGTGCTGATTTTCAACCTGATTAACTTGACCTGCTTGGGAAAACGGTCTCAAGACCGTTTGAGTGCGTTGACCAAGCGTTGACCGTATGAGATTTTTGATCCTAATTATGTTGGCTAATGATTCACCAAGTTTTATGGGATAACTCCAAAGGAATCGTGAGTTGAAGCCTAATCAATTAGGGAAACCTAATTGGATTAAGTGCTGATTTTCAACCTGATCAACTTGACCTGCTTGGGCAAACGGTCTCAAGACCGTTTGAGTGCGTTGACCAAGCGTTGACCGTATGAGATTTTTTTTCATAATGATGTTGGTTAATGACCCTCCAAATTTGAGAGGTTAATTCCAAAGGGATCATGAGTTGAAGACTAATCAATTGGGCTAACCCTAATTGAAATCAGTGCTGAAATCACAATGAGCTAATTTGAGATTTTGGGTTGATTAGCCCAAACGGTCTCAAGACCGTTTGGGGGATCATCCAAACGGTCTCAAGACCGTTTGGGGTCACCTCAAGACCGTTTGGAGGTCTGGGGTCAAGTATAGTTGACCAATTGAAGGTCCAAAGGTACCAAATCATACTGCAACTAAATGCTGATTGTTGATCAACTCGATAGACCAATCCATGATGATTTTTCACTAAAATCCAAAGGTTGGATGGGCAAACGGTCTCAAGACCGTTTGGAGCTCATCCAAACGGTCTCAAGACCGTTTGGTGGTCACCCAAGACCGTTTGGAGGTCTAGGGTTGAGTATAGTTCAGTGGTTGAAGGTCTAAAGATATCAAGTTGATCTGCAATAGATTGCTGATTTGGTGAGCACTTCAATGAACCAAACCCTAATTAGATTGCTTGGATTGGAGTGATATGATGGGAAAACGGTCTCAAGACCGTTTGGAGCTCATCCAAACGGTCTCAAGACCGTTTGGTGGTCACCCAAGACCGTTTGGAGGTCTAGGGTTGAGTATGGTTAGGTGTTTGAAGGTCTAAAGGTACCAAGCTGTTATACAATGCAATGCTGATTTGGTGATCAATCCAATGATCCAAAACTTAATTGGATGGCTTGGATTTGAGTGATATGATGGGAAAACGGTCTCAAGATCGTTTGGAGGTCATCCAAACGACCTAAAGACCGTTTGGAGTCAGATCATACCCAACTTGGATGATGGTTTAATGGTTTCAAAGCAACTAGTCTTACATTGATTAGTGTTGTTGAATCATCGATTCCAAACCCTAATTCAATTGAATCAAACCCTAATTGATGACCAATTGAGGGTTAATTAAGGGTCAAATAAGTTGAAGGTTGACCTATTTAAACTCAATTGAAGTACGGGTATAGGTCCAATTGATGATTGGTTCCATGAATCCAATGATTGAAGGAATCAACATTGGAAACCCTAATTCAATTGGATACCTTATGTCATTAAAGGTCCAATGGATCAAACCTTTTTAAAAACCTAATGTGATTAGGTGGGAGATACCTTTAATGGTACTAGTCATTAATGCATAACAAATGCATGGATCCAATACATGATGTAAACCCTAATTGAGGCCGATTTCATATATAACCCTATTAAGAGGTTGCCTACATGTGAAATCACTAATTAGGATGAATAGTAAACCCTAATTCCTTTGGATACCTTATGTAATGGAGGTCCAATGTGATGATGAATGTACTATTGATCCAATGATGGTTAGTAATGTTAACCAATGAAGGAACAAAGGTTAAAACCCTAATAGTACCTAAGTGATTAGTGTCAATTAAGGGATGAACCCTAATTGCTGATAAGATCAATGACTTGGTACACTATGTAAATCATAGTTGTATGTACTTGATTGAAGGGTTGATATGACCTAATCAAGTTAAGAAGATGATAGCATGAATTCATACATGAATATGAATCATGTGGTGTATAAGGGTTATGATCCTTAATCAAAGAGATCATGAAATTCTAAACATGAACATAAACCCTAATTGACAGGGTTATTGAATTCAACCCTAGTTGAGAGTGATTCCATGTGAAACCCTAGTTGAGGGTGATTCCATGTGAAACCCTAGTTGAGGGTGATTCCATGTGAAACCCTAGTTGAGGGTGATTCCAAGTGAAACCCTAATTGAGGGTGCATCCATGTGGAACCCTAGTTGAGGGTGATTTCATGAGAAACCCTAATTGGGAATGCATCCCTAATTTCTTATAGGACCAATGACTTGGTACCCTATGTTAATTATAGTTGTATGCATATGATTGAAGGGTTGATGTGACCTAATCAAGTTGAAAGGATCAAATAACAGAATTCATATATAAATATGATTCATGTGATGATCCTATGTAGCACGACCGTGCAAGGCAGCACGGCCGTGGCGACTCTACTCAGTACGACCGTGCAAGGTAACACGACCGTGGTAGCTTTACTTTGCACGACCGTGCAAGGTAGCACGGCCGTGGTGGTCTATGCTTGACTTAGAGCTGAATTGAAAGTGACCTAACATGGTCGTTTTGTTAATTCTCAACTTAAGGATGAGAGAGATACTCATACCTTGTGATGATAATCATTTAATGATAATTAATGAGAATAAATAAGTATGAGTGAATACTTATGCTATAAATGTTTGCTCCTAGATGTGGGGAGCAATGAACTAGGGTTTGATCATTGATAATATGATCTTGAAAACCTAAATGGTTAATAATGGAAAACCCTATTCTTAATGAAGGGTAATGATATGTGAGAGAAAGCCCTAATTGATGGTAAACCCTAACCCTGGTAAGGGAATAGTGGTGTTACCCTGTATTGCATGATGTGTTGTAAACCTGATAAGTCTATTATCATGTATGACAATCATGCAGGTTTCATGAGTTGATGATCATAGCTAGGTATGAGCTATGATGTTTATTTGATAAGAATTGATTGGCCATATGTGCCATTATGTTTTTGTTACTGAGAAAGAAGTAACAAGATGAGTTGGGCTTGTAAGCCTTTGTTTTAAGTTGTTGCCTAGTGAGAGGTGACAAGATGTGAATGGCCTTGTGCGCCATGTGAATAAAGTTGTTGCCTAGTGAGAGGTGACAAGATGTGAATGGCCTTGTGCGCCATGTGAATAAAGTTGTTGCCTAGTGAGAGGTGACAAGATGTGAATGGTTTTGTGAGCCATGTGAATAAAGTTGTTGCCTAGTGAAAGGTGACAAGATGTACAGTATTCTGATGAGCCATGTGTGATGGAAACCCAAATCCTGATAAAGGATTAAGGGTAATACCCTTGAATTATTAATACATTGTTTTTGCATGGTATTGATAGATAATTGATGTACTGCTATTATATGTGCTAACCATGCTGGTATTATGAGATGATGACCATAGCCAGGTATGAGCTATGATGTATTATTAGTTTGAATTGTTAATTGGGCCTTGTGTGCCATAATATACCTTGTGCCTGGTAAGAGGTGGCAAGAGAATTAATGTGCATCAAGTTCCATGAAGGATGCTTGTGTAGCAAGTATCATACTTACCTTGGTCAAATGACCTAAAGGTGTTAGTTACCTGAGAAAGAGGTAATAGTGCTCAAGTGATGAACAAAGGGTTTGAATACCCAGGATTTCATGGTTATGGTATTGAAATTGAGAATGGATGAGAAGCCCCAGTGTTGAAATGAGTGATAAATGTATATTTATCCCTTTTATTTGTATATTTTTTATATTTGTTTAGGATTGTTTTGTCATTTATTCTCTTAATTTCATAATTAGTTTTGTTATTTTATATTTTTCTCTTTAATTGGAGTTTTAATTCTATTTTCTTGGGTTTTGTAGGAAAATCACACAATTTGCAGCAGTCCAGAAATTCGTATATACCCTCCACCAAAAGTGACATAACTCTTACATTCAAACTCCAAATTGAGTGTACAGGTATTCATTGGAAAGGGAATTTAATTTCCTAAAATAAAGTCCTATTATTTGGACCGTTTTTGTGCTTTTAACGGGAGAGAAATACGTTCGAAGTCGCTGCTGCGAGAATCTGCATTAAAGGGAGTTACATGGTCAAGATAATTAAAGACAACAAACTTTCAATTTGACCAGATCCAGAAAATTCGAAAATTGGTCTAACTCTCTTTTTTCCCTCTTTTTTGAGGGCAGCCTACCCCCTCCTCCTCCTATAAAAGGAGAGACTTTTCACTTGTAAAAGCATTCCATTCTTCATTCCATTCTTCATTCCATTTCATCGGATTTTTAGTTTGTATTTCTTTTGTTCTTGTTATGTCTGAGTAAATCTCTCTGGGGAATGGAAGTAGCCCCTTAGCCCGGTTCTATTCAATATAATCAATTATATTTCTCCATCGAACAAATGTCTTCTCTCTGTTTCTTTGTGGTTATTTGGATGATCTGATATATTCTTATCGAGTGATATGACCGTGGATCTCTGTAAGAATGAAACAATAGTCCCTTAATTGCGATTATCATCTTTTCATCTATTTAATCTTATTTTTGTTATAATCCTTGGTGACGCGACCACCTGAGCCTTGGGTTTGAATGCCGGTTTGAATTCACATGCTTTTTGATATGACCGTAGATAATGGCATGTTGGACGGTTGGGCAATGATCCGTGAATGCCGGGACCAACGGGTTCACGGGAAGTCTGACCCTTGTGAGTTTGTCCGTAAGGACATGTAACCACAAGGTCCTAATTTGATCTTTGGAGTTTAGAATTTGATTAGTTGAATAGCAACGTGGTTTTGGTGGTGATCTTCCGGACCCCAGATCTTAATTTCTTGATTAGTTAAATTTTATTTCAGCACTTTTATTTTTGTTCTTAGTTTTACCAACTCTCTCCAATCGGAATTTAATTCTTGTACTTGCAATCGGATTTGGATTTCGAATTTTCTTTTCCGCCGTCCCTTGGATCGATACCTATCTATACTAAGTTGACTAGTTGTTCGTAACAAGTTGACAACCGGGTTAGAAGGTTAAACTCTAGGATTTTTCCTAGTGATTGTTGCGTGTACAACGACGCGCATCAATTTGGCGCCGTTGCCGGGGACGGCACAGTTGTTTTTCAGATCTGGTTGCTTGTATATCTTGTATATTCCTTGTTCATATTCTCTAACTTTCATAACTTTAGTCTTTTTTATAATTTCTTTTAGATTTTTGTAATTTTTTTTTACCTTCCGAGCAAAATTCCGGAAGTGTATCTCCTCTTTCTGCTGAGTTTCCATTCCAGCAGTACTGCTTTCTAGTTATTTTTTTTTGTAATTTTAGTTTATTTTATAATTTTTTTTAGATTTATAATTTTTAGCTCTCTTTGTAATTTTTTACTAACCTTTTATCTCACAATCTTTCTTCTCTCATTCATTGATTCACATATCTTTCAGGAATTTTTTTTCAAATGGAGTGGGCATCCCAATATCCCCCACAATGTTATTATTGTGGTCTCTACCACCATGCATCTCTTGCCTGTCCAACTCTACCCCATGCTTATAATAGCACCCCTTTTAATTGCGAGCCCTTTCATCCTGGTGGGTATAATGTGAATCCACATTTTTCTGAGAACCATTATGAGGAACCTTGCTATCCATATTCTAATGGGGGATATGATCAACAAAATTTTGTGG
This sequence comes from Alisma plantago-aquatica, assembly GCA_963693085.1. Lineage (NCBI taxonomy): Eukaryota > Viridiplantae > Streptophyta > Magnoliopsida > Alismatales > Alismataceae > Alisma > Alisma plantago-aquatica. The sequence continues at coordinate 400,266,200 of OY856414.1, read as the reverse complement.
GGTGTAACCAACAAAACCTTGGGGGTTATGAACATGTTTATGAAACTCAATGTAATCCTCAACAAGAAGAGAGACTTAGGGCCCTAGAGAAGATAGCATTAGAAGTTGAAAAAAAACTAAAAGCCAGCCGAGCCTTCTTAACTACCCTGCTAGAAGCCCAAACTCAAAATATACATTGTTCAAATATGTTTCCTCATGATTTGATGACACCTTATAATATTGAATCTTCCTACCAAGATGGACGCAATGGAAATTACAATCCACCATCTTCTGGAGATTATTATGAGGAGCAATGCCACCCAAAACAATATGAGGAGTACTTTGGACAAGGACACTATGGGGAGTGTGGCGAGGGTGACCAAAATTTTGGGGTGTATAAATCCTATGGTGAAATGCAAATTAATCTTGATCTGGAAGAGAGACTTAAGGCCCTAGAAAAGATGGTAGCATAAGCACAAGAAAAACTTGAATCCAGTCAAGGCATGTTAGCTACCTTTCTAGAGGATCAACCACAAACTCCCCCTATAGAGCTTGAGCAACCCAAGATGGTTCTTCCTAACGATGACAATGATGATCTTTATTTTGTGTCACATATGTCAGATCCTGAAGAAATAGAACAAACCATGGAGCCATATTTTGTGTGTGATGAGGACGTTGGTATCCCTATCTTTCCTTTAGAGACTCTTTTACTTGAATATGAAATGTCAAAGAAGGAGAGTCATTATGAAGATCCAACAACTCCTCCCATCCACAACATAAATCTGAATGATACCATAGACCAATACCCTTCTTTTGAGTCTATTTTGGATAATGAGAATCTTACCCCCTTTATGATTCTTCCCGAGCCATCACAACCAATTTCCATCCCACACATGGCTGATCTAGAAGGGGAGATACCACCGTTGGAAGAAGATCACACACCCCATTCTATTGTTTATAAGGAAGTCGTCCTCATCCCTTCTGAATCCTTGGGGACCCCTTGTACAAAAGAATTAGATCCATATGTTATATCAACAATGAAACTTACCAAACCCAATGTTGATGACATTATTTTTGAGGAGAAGCAAAACAATTTTGTAAATAATTTGAAATCTTTTTCATCAACATCAATTCTCCCATATACATGTCATCATGATGGTGGAAAACCTGAACCAAATCCTCCACCCAACTCATTTCATCATGCTCTACTAGAATCACTAGCCGGGTACCCACCAACCTCCCCAAATCCACATCCATCTTCAACACTTCCCCTTCTATTGATGGAAGATCTTTGGATCCTATTGGAGGGAATGCGAGGTGAAAGAAAATACGAGCACCCCACTGAGCTTCTACAATTACCCTATCATAGGGTACACTATGAGGCTCCTCAGATAAAGGTCCCAGCCCTCGTCGACATTCCCTTCAGATGGACATATTTTGAGCTACCAGGACCTCCTGGTGAACCCAACAAATTTCTTCCCTCCATCTCGGGTTTGAGTTTTGCTCGGGACGAGCAAAAATCTAAGTCCGGGGTGGAGGTGGGTGGTATGTTTCTATTCCACCCCCTTATCTTTTTTTTATTTCTGCATTATTTCTACTTTTTTGTTTTTAGTTGCTTATTGCATGGCCATTATCTAGCCGGTCATGTTTTTATTTCTTTTGTTGTAAAATGGCCTTTATCTAGTCGGCCAATATGAATAGATGTTTATCATTATACCCCTTTGAATTTAGTAAATGTTTTGCAAAAATTGTTACAAATTGCCATGTCTGAAACCACCATGTCACCTAGGACCCCAAAATAACATCACTCCTTGGAAAAGTTGGCAAGCCGTATGGAATCAATCAAAACCAAACACAAATTTTCTCTATTTTTAAACTGTTGATTAACTTGATATGAATCTTGTATAATGTGATTGACATGAATGTTCTTTCTGATGTAATGACACTTTCAAAAAAAAAGTGTGAAGTTATAAGCAAAAGGACACCTTTTGTTTCCCCCTTATTTTCTTTCTAAAAAAGAGAAGCAAAGAATCACCACCAGACAAAAATCAAGTCTGGGGTGGCATGCTTCATATATAAAAAATTCCATACCCCATAAAGGGGCATACCATCAAAAGATGCCAAAAGTGTACATGAAAAAAAAATTGTGACCAATGTAGCCACAACTCCACAAATTTAAATCCCAAGTCGAATAGAGGAGGGATCAAAAAAAATTCATCACTTCCTTCCTTGTTTTCACACCCCCAAATTTCATCTTGTTCTTGTGCAACAACTCACATAAAAAAAATACAATAATAAAAATAAGAGTGTCAAAGCAGAAGTAAGATGAAGCATGTTTTTCGACAAAATCTTGATTTAGAAACAAGATATGATATTTGTTTTTAATAGAGAATATAGAATTTTGTGTTTTGTGGTTTTAGGAGATTGGGTTGCTTGGCCAAATTTGGAGGTAAGAAATAAAGTGATGTTACAAGGGTGAGGATAGACATGTTGTTAGTATAAATTGGAATAATTTGTGATTTTATTTGTTTGAGGACAAACAAAGATTCAAGTCCGGGGTATTTTGATAAATGTATATTTATCCCTTTTATTTGTATATTTTTATATTTGTTTAGGATAGTTTTGTCATTTATTCTCTTAATTTCATAATTAGTTTTGTTATTTTATATTTTTCTCTTTAATTGGAGTTTTAATTCTATTTTCTTGGATTTTTTAGGAAAATCACACAATTTGCAGCAGTCCAGAAATTCGTATATATCCTCCACCAAAAGTGACATAACTCTTACATTAAAACTCCAAATTGAGTGTACAGGTATTCATTGGAAAGGGAATTTAATTTCCTAAAATAAAGTCCAATTATTTGGACCGTTTCTGTGCTTTTAACGGGAGAGAAATACGTTCTAAGTCGCTGCTGCGAGAATCTGCATTAAAGGGAGTTACATGGTCAAGATAATTAAAGACAACAAACTTTCAATTTGACCAGATCCAGAAAATTCAAAAATTGGTCTCCCTCTCTTTTTTCCCTCTTTTTTGAGGGCAGCCTACCCCCTCCTCCTCCTATAAAAGGAGAGACTTTTCACTTGTAAAATCATTCCATTCTTCATTCCATTCTTCATTCCATTTCATCGGATTTTTAGTTTGTATTTCTTTTGTTCTTGTTATGTCTGAGTAAATCTCTCTGGGGAATGGAAGTAGCCCCTTAGCCCGGTTCTATTCAATATAATCAATTATATTTCTCCATCGAACAAATGTCTTCTCTCTGTTTCTTTGTGGTTATTTGGATGATCTGATATATTCTTATCGAGTGATATGACCGTGGATCTCTGTAAGAATGAAGCAATAGTCCCTTAATTGCGATTATCATCTTTTCATCTATTTAATCTTATTTTTGTTATAATCCTTGGTGACGCGACCACCTGAGCCTTGGGTTTGAATGCCGGTTTGAATTCACATGCTTTTTGATATGACCGTGGATAATGGCATGTTGGACGGTTGGGCAATGATCCGTGAATGCCGGGACCAACGGGTTCACGGGAAGTCTGACCCTTGTGAGTTTGTCCGTAAGGACATGGAACCACAAGGTCCTAATTTGATCTTTCGAGTTTAGAATTTGATTAGTTGAATAGCAACGTGGTTTTGGTGGTGATCTTCCTGACCCCAGATCTTAATTTCTTGATTAGTTAAATTTTATTTCAGCACTTTTATTTTTGTTCTTAGTTTTACCAACTCTCTCCAATCGGAATTGAATTCTTGTACTTGCAATCGGATTTGGGTTTTGAATTTTCTTTTCCGCCGTCCCTTGGATCGATACCTATCTATACTAAGTTGACTAGTTGTTCGTAACAAGTTGACAACCGGGTTAGAAGGTTAAACTCTAGGACTTTTCCTAGTGATTGTTGCGTGTACAACGACGCGCATCAATGAGGGATTAAGATCCCAACACCTTGTGAAAAGAGTATGGCTACGGGCCATGACTCCACAATGATAATGCCAGGCTTTAGTCATATGATCTAAGCCTGAAGAGAGTTAATGCCGTGATAATGATTCTGTAGTTTGAATAGATGTTATACATGTTCTTCATATTCATTAAAGGAATAGTAACATGTTTATTCTATCAAGTTACAGTTACAATGCTTTTGATATAGAATAATGATTTAATCTGTTAGACATCCAAATATCTGCTGTCAAATAAATATGATTTCCCTATTCACATTTATCTTATTAAGTTGCAATAATAATGTTTCTGGCGGAGAGTTATATCTCTCGCTGGGGCAATTTTTATAATTGTCTCACCCCCGTGGGAACCACATTTTTAGGTGTACGCGGACGAGGAGACAGGAATCCTTCAGGAGGTGAAGGACATCAGCAGTAGCAGGGACAGCAGTAAAGTCTCAGGTGGAGACATTGACTGTCATGTCATGTTTAGATGTATATAGAAGTCCTATGTGTCGTCTCTGTACTCTCAGGTCCTTGGAGTAGTAGTTAATGATTTCGAGATTTTGGCTTAGTGCCTTGAGGGTTTTATACTACTTGTGTACAGTTAAGACAGAGTAGTTAATGTTTGTATTCCTCGAGAAGCAAAAGTACATGAGATGTATATATATGAACCAGGATGTAAAGTTTTACTTTGGTTCTGAATGAAAAAGTTTTCCTATGAATGGATCCCTTTGCAAAAAGTTTTAATTTTTAAGTGATTTTCACTAATCCGCTGCTTGATGAACGCTTCCGCATTAGTTAATCTCATTTTCGCGAGACGGTCGTCACAATTTAGTGGTATCAGAGCTCTAGGTTCGCTGAGTCTACAGAGCATAGGACTAAGGTTGTAGAGTCTGTTCTAAGTGTCTTCCAGTTTATCTGATAGTATCTTCTACTCACATAGGAGAAGAAGAACTTGAAAATGACTGGAGAACACGAGGAACACATTGCTAAGGGCAATGTTGTTGCACCAGGAGAGGGTGCATGGGACCAGGCAAGAGGAGAACAAATACCTGAGAATCCCCATTAAGACCTGATCAGGATAGAGAATCCTATGATCATGCTCTTATTGGGCAGACTAGGGCAACAGTATTGCTTATAGGGGACTGGATACTAGCCTTACAACCTAGATTATCAGTCCTTAGTACAGAAATCTTGAGCTTTAAAAGAGTTCCTAAATGACTTAGTCATGTTGGAACAAGGGAAAATGTGGGAAAGAATAATAAATGGCAAGAAAGTAGACTCTGCCATAAATCTGGACAAACAGTATATCTGTGATGGCAGTGCCCAAGAAGGGGCAATAAACTGAGAAGTAGGGAATGGTCTCTATAATTTTAGAGACATTTTCCTAATGGTTTTAAAAATCCAAGTTTTTGGTACTAATAGTGCAATAAATGCCTAGTGTACCAGGGCAGTAGCCACTAAGTAAGTGCAAAGGTCTTAACCTTTCATCTGTAAGATTCCATGGCTTAGTTTTTGCATTAGTAATAAGACTAATAAGACCATGATATGAGGACAAGGTATGTTAAATCTTATGTTTATGATGATATGAAAAGCAAGGAATATGATAGCATGTAAGTGCATACTACCTAATCTCAATACTTATATACCCTGGCCAGGTATATGATTATTGAAGATAAGGCAAGTATGAAACTCTTAGATTGTTATCTTTTTTATTACTATGATCAAGTAGTCATTCTGAAACAATCCAGAGAGTATAATGAGACTAAAAGGAAAATCTATGTGAACATTCCCAACTAAAAGGAAAAGCTATGTGAACATTCCCAACTAAAAGGAAAAGCTATGTGAACATTACCAACAAAAAAGGAAAAGCTATGTGAACATTCCCAACCAAAAGGAAAAGCTATGTGAACATTCCCAACTAAAAGGAAAAGCTATGTGAACATTCCCAACTAAAAGGAAAAGCTATGTGAACATTCCCAACAAAAAAGGAAAAGCTATGTGAACATTCCCAACTAAAAGGAAAAGCTATGTGAACATTCCCAACAAAAAAGGAAAAGCTATGTGAACATTCCCAACTAAAAGGAAAAGCTATGTGAACATTCCCAACAAAAAAGGAAAAGCTATGTGAACATTCCCAACCAAAAGGAAAAGCTATGTGAACATTCCCAACAAATAAAAGGAAAAGCTATGTGAACATTCCCAACAAATAGGAAAAGCTATGTGAACATTCCCAAATAAAAGGAAAAGCTATGTGAACATTCCCAACTAAAAGGAAAAGCTATGTGAACATTCCCAACAAAAAGGAAAAGCTATGTGAACATTCCCAACTAAAAGGAAAAGCTATGTGATCATTCCCAACTAAAAGGAAAAGCTATGTGAACATTCCCAATTAAAAGGAAAAGCTATGTGAACATTCCCAACAAAAAGGAAAAGCTATGTGAACATTCCCAATTACATAGAGTTTTCTAAGTGAATTATCTTTGTTAGATATATATGTTTTTCCTTTTGATAAGTATTCTTGAGTGATTATTTAAGTATGTTCTTTTATGCTTCTTCCTTTCAATGATATGGACATCATATGTTAGGGGTTTATGCCTTGATAAACATAAATAGTGATAAGGAGGAATTAATGAAAGGAACTATGTGTGAATTACAGAATCCATGATATCTTCATGATATTAAGGTATTATTTGGGGACTTGAGGGCATGATTAATGAACAATCTGTCCCTCCTTTTCTTGGGATTTCGAGGACAAAATCCTTGTTAGGGGTTTATAATTTGTAACATCCCTGACCTGGGTTATGATTTAACCCTAGATGTTTTGCCTAATAAGGTTAAGTAGATTCTTAATCTTATCTTGGGAAAAGTAATTAGGGCTCATGAGAAACTTATGTTTCAATTTTGGTCCTGTTTGAACAATGTTGAAGTAATGTTTGCTTATTTTGGACTAAAGTGCAAATTACCCAAGTTGAGGGGTTAAATTGCAAATGTTGCATGGTAAGATGTTCCTCTGATGTTGAGACATCATAAGAATGAATATGATGTAGTGGTATGGTTTTCACAAGCTTGGGCACCAAGATTAAGCTTGTAAAGCAGTGTTGTGCATTAAAACCTAGTTTTGGTGAAAAGTGCAATTTACCCAAAACCTAGGGTTCAATATGCAAATTACCACTTCAATAAGGTCCTTAATGTTTCTTGGAATCATATAGAGAAAATAAAATGAGATGGGTGCCTCATTTGAATTAAGTTGGAGGAGAGAGAATCTTGATATTAAAATAATCAAGATTAATGCCTAATTGAAACCCTAATTTGATTTAGGGCAAAAATGAATAAAAATAATTGAAGGGATTTCAACCAAAATGTTTTGGGTTGATTTTGAATAAGGATGAACGTTCCTTTGCCAAGATAAGGAACGAAAATATCCTAAGTAGGTGAAATTCCACTCACCTTATTATAAGAAAAAGAAAACCCACTCACATATGGATATTAATATAATAAGCATTAAGGTGCTTAATTTGATTTTCTTTAAATCAAGGATAATGAAGGAGAATTAAAGGCAAAGGAAGGTGCCTCGTCCTTAAGGGATTTGAGGGGGAAGAGGCGGCCATATTTTTGGAATTTAATGCATTTTAATAATGCATTTTCTCTCTCATCAATTTCCTTATAAAAGTGCCTTTTTCAAGCCAAATGAAAGGCTATTTCGGATTTGCTTCTTTCCCTTGCTTGCAAAACCGACCAAGGAGCTAGGGAGGAGCAGGGAGCACGTCCCCAACCTGTTGGTAAGCTCTGGACCTTCGTTCTCCTTGATTCCACGGTGGAAATCAAAAATAAATTATGGATTCCTTCTTATTTCGATCCCCTCTTCAACCCTAGCCAACTTTTGCAATCAAAAGCTTGAGGACGAGCCAAGGGGTAGTTGCTAGAGCTTAATCCACCATTAATGGCGTGAGCTTGGAGCTTTGGAGCTCAATTGGAGGCGGGTTTTATAACTCAAACCCTTAAACATTGCTATTGCATCAATTCTCTATGCTTTGTTGATTGATTTCTTCAATTTGATGCACTCTTGTTTCTTGCTGTAATTTCCATCAAGAACAGTTTCTGTTCTTGGTTGTTCGAAGGAAGGGGATGATGACATCATCCTAGATGCTTATCCAAAGAAAATTACCAAGCAAAACCGTTTTGATAGCTACTCCAAATCGTTTTAATTTGATTGGCTATGCGGTTTCAGCAAACCGTTTAAGGGCAAACGGTTTGAGACCGTTTGAGAGCAAACGGTCTCAAGACCGTTTGAGATGGTTGACCAAGCATTGACCGTTTGGGAATTTTGTTCCTAATTATGTAGGCTGATAACCCTCCAAATTTGAGGGATTAACTCCAAAGGAATCAAGAGTTGAAGGCCAATCAATTAGGCAATCGAATTGAATTATGTGCTGATTTTCAACCTGATTAAGTTGACCTGCTTGGGAAAACGGTCTCAAGACCGTTTGAGTGCGTTGACCAAGCATTGACCGTATGAGATTTTTGATCCTAATTATGTTGGCTAATGATTCACCAAGTTTTATGGGTTAACTCCCAAGGCATCATGAGTTGAAGCCTAATCAATTAGGGAAACCTAATTGGATTAAGAAGCTGATAGCATGAATTCATACATGAATATGAATCATGTGGTGTATAAGGGTTATGATCCTTAATCAAAGAGATCATGAAACCCTAAACATGAACATAAACCCTAATTGACAGGGTTATTGAATTCAACCCTAGTTGAGGGTGATTCCATGTGAAACCCTAGTTGAGGGTGATTCCATGTGAAACCCTAGTTGAGGGTGATTCCATGTGAAACCCTAGTTGAGGGTGATTCCAAGTGAAACCCTAATTGAGGGTGCATCCATGTGGAACCCTAGTTGAGGGTGATTTCATGAGAAACCCTAATTGGGAATGCATCCCTAATTGCTTATAGGACCAATGACTTGGTACCCTATGTTAATTATAGTTGTATGCATATGATTGAAGGGTTGATGTGACCTAATCAAGTTGAAAGGATCAAATAATAGAATTCATATATAAATATGATTCATGTGATGATCCTATGTAGCACGACCGTGCAAGGCAGAACGGCCGTGGCGACTCTACTCAGTACGACCGTGCAAGGTAGCACGACCGTGGTAGCTTTACTTTGCATGACCGTGCAAGGTAGCACGGCCGTGGTGGTCTATGCTTGACTTAGAGCTGAATTGAAAATGACCTAACATGGTCGTTTTGTTAATTCTCAACTTAAGGATGAGAGAGATACTCATACCTTGTGATGATAATCATTTAATGATAATTAATGAGAATAAATAAGTATGAGTGAATACTTATGCTATAAATGTTGGCTCCTAGATGTGGGGAGCAATGAACTAGGGTTTGATCATTGATAATATGATCTTGAAATCCTAAATGGTTAATAATGGAAAACCCTATTCTTAATGAAGGGTAATGATATGTGAGAGAAAGCCCTAATTGATGGTAAACCCTAACCCTGGTAAGGGAATAGTGGTGTTACCCTGTATTGCATGATGTGTTGTAAACCTGATAAGTCTATTATCATGTATGACAATCATGCAGGTTTCATGAGTTGATGATCATAGCTAGGTATGAGCTATGATGTTTATTTGATAAGAATCGATTGGCCATATGTGCCATTATGTTTTTGTTACTGAGAAAGAAGTAACAAGATGAGTTGGGCTTGTAAGCCTTTGTTTTAAGTTGTTGCCTAGTGAGAGGTGACAAGATGTGAATGGCCTTGTGCGCCATGTGAATAAAGTTGTTGCCTAGTGAGAGGTGACAAGATGTGAATGGCCTTGTGCGCCATGTGAATAAATTTTTTGCCTAGTGAGAGGTGACAAGATGTGAATGGTTTTGTGAGCCATGTGAATAAAGTTGTTGCCTAATGAAAGGTGACAAGATGTACAGTGTTCTGATGAGCCATGTGTGATGGAAACCCAAATCCTGATAAAGGATTAAGGGTAATACCCTTGAATTATTAATACATTGTTTTTGCATGGTATTGATAGATAATTGATGTACTGCTATTATATGTGCTAACCATGCAGGTATTATGACATGATGACCATAGCTAGGTATGAGCTATGATGTATTATTAGTTTGAATTGTTAATTGGGCCTTGTGTGCCATAATATACCTTGTTCCTGGTAAGAGGTGGCAAGAAAATTAATGTGCATCAAGTTCCATGAAGGATGCTTGTGTAGCAAGTATCATACTTACCTTGGTCAAATGACCTAAAGGTGTTAGTTACCTGAGAAAGAGGTAATAGTGCTCAAGTGATGAACAAAGGGTTTGAATACCCAGGATTTCATGGTTATGGTATTGAAATTGAGAATGGATGAGAAGCCCCAGTGTTGAAATGAGGGATTAAGATCCCAACACCTTGTGAAAAGAGTATGGCTACGGGCCATGACTCCACAATGATAATGCCAGGCTTTAGTCTTATGATCTAAGCCTGAAGAGAGTTAATGCAGTGATAATGATTCTGTAGTTTGAATAGATGTTATACATGTTCTTCATATTCATTAAAGGAATAGTAACATGTTTATTCTATCAAGTTACAGTTGCAATGCTTTTGATATAGAATAATGATTTAATCTGTTAGACATCAAAATATCTGCTGTCAAATAAATATGATTTCCCTATTCACATTTATCTTATTAAGTTGCAATAATAATGTTTCTGGCGGAGAGTTATATCTCTCGCTGGGGCAATTTTTATAATTGTCTCACCCCCGTGGGAACCACATTTTTAGGTGTACGCGGACGAGGAGACAGGAATCCTTCAGGAGGTGAAGGACATCAGCAGTAGTAGGGACAGCAGTAAAGTCTCAGGTGGAGACATTGACTGTCATGTCATGTTCAGATGTATATAGAAGTCCTATGTGTCGTCTCTGTACTCTCAGGTCCTTGGAGTAGTAGTTAATGATTTCGAGATTTTGGCTTAGTGCCTTGAGGGTTTTATACTACCTGTGTACAGTTAAGACAGAGTAGTTAATGTTTGTATTCCTCGAGAAGCAAAAGTACATGAGATGTATATATATGAACCAGGATGTAAAGTTTTACTTTGGTTCTGAATGAAAGAGTTTTCCTATGAATGGATCCCTTTGCAAAAAGTTTTAATTTTTAAGTGATTTTCGCTAATCCGCTGCTTGATGAACGCTTCCGCATTAGTTAATCTCATTTTCGTGAGACGGTCGTCACACATACCCTCCTTGGTCATCTCCTCTAGGTCTGTAGGGTGTCGACACTTTTGGGGTCATCCCTCTTCCTTTATGCATTAGGGAGTTCCCTCCTCATTAGCCCTTTGGGTCCCATGAGTTCATGAAGGTGATCAATCTCCTAACCCATGGCCCCCAGACAATGATAGTTGTTACCTCTCGACCCTATGGTCATGTGCAACTAGGGAATTAGGCAACTCCTACTCTCATCGGTCTTATCCCTACCTAACCCTAGGATAGACTTAGGATTCTAACATAGTACATGTCCAACTTAGAACCTTACCCAAGTCTCCATCATCTCTCTCTGCATTCATGGTCTAAATTACATCCTTTCATAGGGGTCATGGTGTCCTACCTACCTTGGTCAGGCCCCATACCGGTTACCTCCATGGTAACACATCACATGCACTTAGAGATGATTATCTATGGGTCTACAGGTTCATCCTCATTCTATGTACTCTCCACTTAGCTTCTCAAAACTCTATGGGACCTCTTAAGGTTACCTCAAACCCAACCAAAGCTGATTCATACCCTACAAAAGGGTCCCTCTCCCATGATGGGAGGAAACTATCTCTTGATAGCAGCAAAGGTCACACACATCCTTATGTCTAGGGTTTGCATCCACATGAGCATGCTTAGCCTTAGCAAGCTACTAAGGCACATAGCTAGCAAACAAACCACTACTAAACCATGCTAGGTCTCCATGGTAGATCATACTTGTCCTCATTCCTAAACATGGGACCATCATCATACATGCCCATGTCACCAACCTATATGTAGGGGGGTTCATCAAACATAGACCTTAGTCTCAGGGATCTCCTATTCCTCTAAACATGAGTATTTCCATGCTTGAATCTATAGAAACTCAAATCTCATCATGAGCATCAGGTGCACCAGGTACTACTACTTCCCCTCTTATAGGTCTAGGAACCCTAGGTTCACTTTTTATGCAACAGTTGTCCAACTGCATGCTCAACATTCTAACGACAAACTAAGCATGTATGAGGTGCATCATGCACGCCCTATTATCTTTCCACTTGAACAACACCTCAGATTCAAGTCCTCCTCAAGGACAACCAACTAGGTATAAGACCTTACAACTTGTTACTAAACCTCCTCAGGGTCTAAGGAACTCTTCTTCCTATCCCTAGCAGGTAAGCACCTATATCATTTGCACATAGGTACCAACAACCTCACATTTCTTCTAGGTTTTGGTTCCTCTAAAGGCAACCAAGATACCAAAAGCCTCCAGGGGTCATGCATGAGGCAACCACAACCATCCACTTAGGTCGCAACATACCCAACTTCTTGGGGTTCCTCCTATCTCAGAGTCTAAGCTTCCAACCTTCTTGCTTGGGTCTTGCTCTCTTTCTCTCTAGAGTTAACCCTACAACAACCCTACTACTAAAGGTTCTCTCTTTAAGGTGGATCAAGCTCACATGCATACACCTACAAGGTGAAACGTATGATTAAACCTATGCTTGCTCAAGATTATCCATAACTCTTTATGCTTATCTCATAAGCTATCCCACATGCCCTTTTAGCCTAGGTTTTATCCTACTATCAGCACTACTAATGTACTCTAGGTGCATACTATGCCATGCTCATATCAGCTCATAGCGTTTCTATAAGGTCATCACTAACCTCATCAAGGAAGGAGTTATCCTTCACCCTAACATGCACGACCCTTCCTAGGGTTGGGTCACCAAAGGTACTAGGTCATCCAACCTCACATGGCTCATACTATCATAGGTATCCAAAACCAAAAGCATGTCAACCAACACACATGGTTGACCATGACTTCCATCTCATCATGCCATCTCTCTCTCTAACCACCACTTAGGGTTAGGGTTAGCATCATCCTCAGAGGATGTGCCAGGTCTCTACCTTTAATGGAGGTTTCTTCCTCCAAGACCAACTCTCTATTCATCCTCCTAATAAGAAGGTATAACCTCAGGTCTCTCCTGAGGGCATGAAAACACATGTCATACAACCTAAGCATGCAACTAATCTTTAGCTTACGCTTAAACTATTAAGCTTATGTCCATGACATCTTATTTACATGCTTTTTCATTAATTTGGTGGAGGATTCCTTAACCTTATCATACATACCCTGACCTCAAGAGGGTGAGGAAGAGAGAGGAAAACCCTAAACCTCAGAATCTTAATAGAATTAGGGTTGAGAAGGGACGAAAATAGATGAGAGAGTCCTAAAGGTGTCTTATTTCGAGTCAGATTCTAAAACATTGGCCAGGCAGTCACACAAATCTGGGAGTCCTCGTATTTCGACTAGCGGTGTGGAGGAAAATATTGCCAGCCCCCAGACGTGATCCTTTTCTAGACACCTCTGTCTTTCGGAAAATCCTCTAATAACTCCCTTGGGTTCTATAGAGTTTGTAAAATTTAATAATTATTAAAGATTTAAATGAGGAACCAATACTCTGATACCAAATGTAACGACCCCGCCTCCTGGTAACCCCCAATTAAGGGAGACCAAGACGTCAAAGCCGTTATCCCTCTTTCTCGGATCAAAGGTTTGACAAATATTCAATAGTAATTATAAAATTCTACAAAACTATACTGGAAGCTGGAATAAAATAATACTTTACATACCTTTTAAAAACTTTGGATATCTAACTTCTATCCATAGCTTCAATCTATTCTAACTAATACTCCTTGTACTTTAATTCTTATATTCATGATATGCCACTTTACTATTTGTCCTTTTCAATATTGTACCTAAAACATCGACCAACAAAACGTCAGTCAGCATAAATGGATATAACGGTAATGGGGACAACCAAAATTTTACACATATGGCTAACAATCTAAATATCACAATCAATTTAATTAGCAAGCCAATTTACGCTTTCAATGTGACATTCTCCACCGCTTTTGCCCTAACCATGGAATACCCTCCTTAGAGTTTCTCTTTTGCCATTGACTTAAGGCTACCTTCTCCATCTTGAGCTTGGTGCCTGGGGTCACCTCTCATGGTGCCCATTAGTCATGCAATAAAGACCACCTTCTCTATCTGGAGCTTGGTGTCTGGGGTCACCACTCATGGTGCCCATGGGTCTTCCCTCTTGGGCTTGACCTTTTTGCATCATCCATCAGGGTGGCATGTAGGTTCAAGAATACACATTTATATCATAATTATGATAATCATAGTGACTTTATGATTTGCAAGTATGAACATCGAAACTGATAGGTTGCATCCAATGCGATTAATCATCCGGAAAACCTTCGGAAAACTAATGTGATTAACCATAATTAACCACATACCTAATCCAGAGCAACTTGATGTCCAAGCAATAATATTCAAGACTAATCTAACAAGCAATCTACAATATCCTGAAATTAATGCATAACATCCAAGTGTCATTGTTTTATCCAAAACATTCTCAAGATCAACTTAGATTCTACCTTAGGATTTCTAGGCCACTTTAGGGGTTTATTAGGGTTTTAGCCTCCATAATACCTTTATCACTTTTAATACTCTTTTAGTTCACAAACCCTAATTTCAACATCATAAGCCTACTTAAAAGTCAATTAAAATTACCACTTTTATCCTTTTAAGTTATTTCAAGATCGTTAGTCCCAATTATCATCTTATATTCCTTCCAAATTGACAACTCATATTGTATTATAGCTCAATTCACATATTTGAACCCTATTAATCACTAATCCCACATTTATCCATCAGGAAACCCTGATTACCAAATTAAGTGTATTTATCCACAATTAGGAACTTTTATACTCAAAGTATCTTAGAACCATCATATCTCAACTTTATTCATGAATTTGAATGATTAAAGCTATTAAGAGTCATAATTACTAACATTAGGGTTTCAAGGCCCATTAAAGCTTATTTATGTACATGGAATCCTAAATTATTCAAATTATGCATAAAGATCATCCATTTATATCTAATGTGTCCCTTTTGTAATCAACTTTAAACATCCATATAACCCTTCTCAATACATTAATCATCTTAAATTAGGGTTTCTTAATCATTAATGCATTAAAGTTGATAACTTCCACCACTTTTCGAATTACAAGAGGAATTTGGGGCTAAATATATTTTTAATAGATTCCTCACATTTTTCTGAGCAAGATACATATATTATATGTACCAATTCGATCTACTGATAATTAGATATGAATTTTGCAAGAATCCACTTACTTGGACCAATGGGATGCTGACATGTCAACAATCCCATGTAGCGTAGCTCGACCGATTGAAAACATAACCAAGTTACCCATTTGCCCTCATGTAAGTTGTTGGTTCTTCAATACCCGGAGGGGTATATTTGTCCAATCGGCCCGTCATCCCCTTCCTCGTGCGCCCTAGCACTGCCGCCGACTACAACTACTCCGCGGAACCGCCCCCTCCTCTCCAGGGCTCGAGGGTTGTCGACGAGTGCCGCCCTACCTCCGCCGCCCTTCGTCGCACCAAGAGCGCCCTCTTTTTGTGGCCAAGGTGGTCGTTTCAAGTGCGCCAAGCCTGTGACGTTCGATTGGTCGTGCAGGCCTGCTGCATGTGGTTGTGTGAGGTCGAGCGCTCAGGGATGATAGCCGATCGTCCTCAGGTCGTCGGGGAACACCAGGCCTCCATCATGACGACACCATGGCCCCTCATTGTTCCGGGGAGTAGAACTATTCCATTAGATTAGGGTTTGTATGTAAGGAAGAAGGAGAAGAGAGAGGGATGCATGAGATCTCCTTGGGCTCGGTCATGGGGTCTACCCTTATATAGGGGAGGGTAATGAATCCCTAGGATGTCTATCCACGAGATAACAAGTCCCTTTTCCAAAAGGAAACTAAGTTCCTTCATTAAGAAGCAATTTTCTCTCTCTTAAATATCTTCTTATTAAACCATATACCTTAGATATTAGGAATTCAAAAATTATCTCTTTCATCATCTCTATGCTTGACTTTTAATCTATTGGCCACGAAAATATACTTCCTTATAGTAGAAAGTACCTCTTTTTGATAATACCAAAGAGTCATTAACTATATAGCACATTATCCTCATATTTTTGTATTATTTTTATTTTCTCTTTCTTCTTATCAATTGGGACTCCTTGGATCCCAAAATATCCTAAGATTTCGAAATTCCTTTTTAAGGATACTTATTATCCTTCTAGATGCATCTACATCTATTATTTCTCATTATCTTTCTTATTTCTTTATTAAGATATCTCTTTTCAAGGATTTCTCTTTATCCTTTATTTCCTTTTTCCTCTTTTCCTATTTCTTCCATTAGAAATCATATGTAAACAAAATTCATTCAATTATGGCCATAAATGCCAATTTCTAGAGATTTCTATGTATTTCTCATAAATATATTGCTTAATATCCATTATCTTTTATCTTTTTCTATTATTTGGACTTTTCTTCTTTTCTTCTCTTTTATATCCTTTATTGGATTAATATAATAATAGGAACCACGAAATTCCTATCAAAAGGGAGATTTGCAAAGAAGTCCATCTTTTGAAGCAAAACATACAACCTTTTAAATTAAGCCCAAATTCGTAAAATCATTATATTTCAATTATGAAAACATATGCAAAATCAAGGTTGTAACATCTTTCCCCTCTTATAGGAATTTTGCCCTCAAAATTCTATCAAAACAGCAAGATAAGACTTTCTCATGTCCATCATGGCTCTTATGTGGCTTCACCCTCTCCATGGTGCTTCGCAAGAACCCTCATCGTCTCATATTCTTAAAGCTGAGCTCTCTCTCACCTTGGTAGATGTATACATGTGGAAGATGGCTGGGAATGGTGGGAAATGGGTAAATGGTGGATGGAAATGATGGTAGATGGAAGAAAACCAAAGGGATAGACATAGGATGAGCACTTTAGCCTTTTCAGACCTTGGAACTCTCCTACGGGGCTATGAGAACTAAGAATATGCAGAACCAAAATGTAGAACCTCCAAATGTTCAGAACCACAGAACCCCTCTCTAGGTAGTGAAGGGTGTGTATTTATAGGTGAAGAGAGTGTATGTGATAAGTGGTCATGATACTTGTCTCGATTTCTACTCCAGACTCAGACCGACCATGCCGGGATCGACACGGTCTTACCTGGTGTAGTGGTCGAGATATGACACTGTCGAGACGGATGTCGTAGGTGTAGAGCTTGTAGCGGTCGAGACAGTTTTCATAGTCGAGACGGCTGTTGGACCTTATCCTCAGCTCGGCCCTACCGGGATCGGCACGGCCATGCCGAGCGTCATGTTCATCGTGGAGGATATTCAGTAGAGGTTACTTTGTGTTACAGACGAAACGAGTGGTGAGGTCACGATGAATGTAGCGGTTGTGACAATCTTTTCTGCGGTTGTGGTTGTAGCGGTCGCTACACCTTGACCTCGGCCCAACCGTGTTGAGTGTTGTGGTCGAGACGGTGCAGCGGCCGCGAACCTTGCTCCTTAGGGACAAACCCACCAGGGGTTGGCTATTACTGGTGGTCGATGGGCCCACATCGATGAACCTTCTGATTGACAAGGATACTTTCTGATAAAGGAGTGAACATTGAAAATAGGGTCCAAGATATCAAAAGTTTCTTGGGGTAGAATCTGGAGAATTGATGTCTTCTTATCAAGTATCCACCAATAACTAAAAATTCTGGCGGTACTCAATTGAATTACTACTCAGTGAGTCAGTCTTTTTGGTATCACTGATGTAGAAATATTACGCCAGAGTATTTTGATTCTTCGTCTGAGTACCCAAATTCAGAGGAGGAGTCACATTTTTACGTCCAGCTAATATAGTTGTCGATGCCAAATGTGGTGAGAATAGTTATAGATTGGGTAGCTAGTTAACAAACTTAGAATCTCAAAACAACTCAAAGACTTGTACAATGAGCTCGTAGCTTGCTACAATGCTTCCACATGTTGTAGTACAACTCAAGTGGGTCTAGGGCATTAACAAAAAATAAAAAATTAAGAAAGTCAGATTAAAAAATTTGTTATTCGGTTAATGCATGCCTTCCTATTACAAAACCGATGAACGGGTAGTGAAGATATATATATATATATATATATATATATATATATACACACACACATATATATATACACATCCATTTGAGAAGTGTAATGACATTTTAAAAAAATTATAATTTTTAATGTGATGCACTGTGCTAGTTTGTTTGCAGTCCAATTGTCTTATTTCGGTACCGCAATTCATAGATTTTAGTACTGATTTTGGAACTAATAACAAAATATTTAGAAATGTAAATGTTATTAGATCAAATATTATATGTAGTTGAGAAGTAAAGAAAAAATGAAAAAAAAATGAAAATAATTGTTTTGTTTATGAGGAGAAATCAATGCAGATGGCAGAGCTGGTAGTTGGCCGACGAGATTTTTTTTGTGGCAGCAGTTGAGTGCATGCAAATTATGAAACAAGTATTAACGGAATTTTCACCTAAATGATGTCGCACAATGGTAGATGTGTAGTATGAGTGCCAAAGTTGATACATGTGGCGTTATCTATATTTTTCTTTTTCTTGATCGTTTCGTTATCTGATATTTTATTTTTTGCATTTGAGTTGGTCGGTTTACTTCACGAACTGAGCTAGAATTATCTGGCATGCGACCCGATATCTTGAGGAAGTGCAGTGCAGGGCTAGTTTGGTAGGGTGTAAAACAAGATCATTACATTAAAACTCTAGGAATTTGAGGGTGGTTTTCGTTTGGTTTGCAAATGGGAAAACAAAAACGTTGAGTTTCAACTCACCACCGGTACCACTTTTGCTGATAAAATCTGGAGTTCGTACCACCCCCGAAAAGGGTGTGGTCGGGTGCAGTTCGGCCTATACAACTGTAAACAGCCTTGGTCCCATACTTTTTCTGGGCAAATACCTACCGCCGGCTCTATACCAAAGGATTACGAAGAAAAGCGGAAGGTTTGGCCCACCTTATACCAAATAGGATCGGTGCAATAGAAAAAGTATGATTTTATATGAGATGTTTTCATATTCAACAATCTGCACCCTACTGCACCGTAGCAAACAGGCCCTTAGTGATCGGAGCCGAAATTGTCCAATCAGATTGAGATTCAACTGAATCGTCCAGCTACTCGCTACTGATTTCCTTTTTTATTGCTGCTGTAATGATTGTGTTGGTCAGGTACGCTAATGATTATTCACCTATTTTAATCACCATTTGCTTGCTTCGTGATTTTTAATGCCAGACCGACGCTAGTCCGGATAACTGGAAAGGAACATGGAAGGCGTGACATGCCATCGCATTACATTGCCGACCCAATTGCCAGAAAGATGCTGTGTGAATTGCGGCGCTTCTTATACTAAGGGTATGTTTGGTAGAGTGCAGCTACACTTCATTACAATCAAATGTCTATTTTTCAGATCTGAATTTCATTTGGTTGGATATACTCGGGTGTAGTTGAATGAATTCCGTTTGCATCCAATTACACCTTTGGCTCTAAAAACATAGAATTTGTACCGTGCAGAAAATATGAGGAGTCGGATGCAGTAGTCTCATCTTTCGGTGACTTTACAGTTACAAACACGGAGGGCTCGTGTAGCAGTGCAGCAGACAGCCGATACCAAGTGAACAACATGAGCTGGCAACCGGTAGAAGGAGAAGACTCGGAGAAAAAATTACTGGACCGTGCCATCTTCATCTGTGTTGTACAAAATATGTGATTATATTTGATTTGTTTTCTAAATCTTAAAACTGCACCCGTCATCATCGTACCAAACTGGCCCTAAGTGCAACCAGATAAGCAAGAGGATGGGCGGCCAACATTTGGGACGGCCCAGCCAAGCCAAGCCTGAAGCCGCGTACTTCTTTCTCGACGGACCAAGGGAGCAGGTGTTACTTGTTAGGCCCAGTGCTCATTGACGGCTGATCTGGAGTGACGGCTGGTTGGGAGGTCCTCCAACCCGACTAGAGCTACGGCCATAAAGGGTGACCGGTACACATTTCCTAATGTCTATTAGATTTGTTTTTATTGAAAATATGTTACTTATTGTAAAATAATTGTATCCAGAAATCTATTCAAACAACCACTGACCGTGATGTACTGTTAGATGAGCTCGTTTGAGATACTAAACGATAGCTCATTTGCTTGTCCTAGTTTACCCTTCAAATTTTATCACTCACTGTCAAAAAAGTTGATTTACACAAAAATGTACACTCATGTCTTAGGCAATGAAAGAGAAGTATTGGATGAAGGCTTCTGACTCTGCCTGCTTTTCTTATTTTCTATCTTGTTTTATATTTATAAATAACCAACAGAGGCATATGGGCCTTAGTTAGACAAAGCCCCGTTCGGCCTAGTCATATCTGTATAAAAGGACTGTATCCTGGACTTTCAAAAATAACGAGACAAAGAGGGTTACAGTGCCAAAAGTTTTCCCTCTCTCCGCTCCTTTCGGTTCACGCCTTTCTCGCTTTTCTCATCCTCTCGACTCCCTTCTCGACTCCCTTCTCTCTGTGTTCTCTCTGCCGCCTTCTAGTCATGAATTAGGGTTCTCCTTCTCTTCTCTCTTTCTGATTTGGTATCAGAGCGTCTCCGATCCAAAGCATGTCGCCGTCATCAACAAACAAGGGAGAAAGCTCAGACAGCAAGGACTTGGAAGTGAAGAAGTACCCGTATCCATCTGGAGTGAACGTATCCAACTTCGTGTCCCTGAGGCTGACGAACGTCAACTACCTGTACTGGGAAGTGCAAGTACGAGCCCTAATTGAGAGCAACTCTCTGGAGTCATTCATTGACGGGAAGGAATCTGTGCCGGAGAGGATCCTGGTAGACGAGGAAGGTAATATTTCTGCAAATCCAAACTATGCCGCCTGGATGCGTACTGATCGACTCGTAAAGGGGTGGATAATGGGAACTCTTACTGAGGAAGTTTTGGGAGTAGTAGTAGGACTATCATCGTCTTCTCAGATCTGGTCTGCTCTTGCTAGAAATTTCTGTGAATCAACTCAATCGAGAACTTTCGAACTGACTACTAAACTGCGACGAATGAGTAAAGGTAGTAGATCTGTTAGTGATTACTTGCGAGAATTCAAACAAGTGTCTGATCAACTTCATGCAATAGGGAAGTCGATTCCTGATGATGATAAGGTCTATTACCTTCTGAGTGGACTAGGAACTGAATTTGAAAATTTTACTGTAGCATCCAACTAACAAAAACATAATTAACTAATGCGGAAGCGTTCACTAAGCAGCGGGTTATAGAAAATCACTAAAAATTTAAAACCTTTTTCAAAGAGACCCAATCATAGGAAAACTCTTTCAACAAGAACCAATGTATTACATTTACATCATGGTTCATAAGTATATATCTTATACCATCTCTTTTCAAGGGTTACAACATCAACTGCCTTGTTAAAAGCTAAACACAGACAACATAATAACCTCGAGGCATCAAGCCAAAATCTCAAAACGATACATTAAAAGCAATAAGTACTAACTCCGAGGACCTGAGAGTACAGAGACGACACATAGGACTTCTATCTACCAAACACGATATACAGCACACTCAACCTGAGTTGTCACTGCTGTCCTTGTAGCTGCTGATGTTCTTCATCTGAAAGATATTATCAGTCTCTTTCACACTCGTCCACCTAAAAATGTTGGTTCCCACGGGGGTGAGACAATTGAAAATTGCCCCAGCGAGAGATATAACTCTCCGCCAGAAACATCATTATTGTAGTTTAATTAATATAAAACTGAGCAGAGGATAAGCAGTTTAGATCATTCTCATCTTTTAAAGTATTACACCTATCTATGATTGAACAGTAATTCATCTATTCTCTTTATAAGAAATAGAAAGAACATGTATAACATTTATCTACCATACATTTTCAACATCTCAAGCTTTGCTCATGTCATTCATTATTCTGATGTGTCACCCATTATTCATTCTTGTTTCTATTTGTTGGCCTTAGCCAATCTGCTAAACAAGTATTCACTTATGCCAGACATGTGATTATATAAATCATCATGTATTATTCAAGCATTAAACTATATCAATCAGGTATAAATGTTTCAGGAATTAGACTATACCAATCCTGATTACACATCCAGGCATTGGACTTTAACCAAACCTAATTACAGGCATTAAGCCTCTGTCAGGTATTTCTAATTATAGAGGCATGGATAGCATGCGAAACATAACTATCAACATGAGATATCTAGAATCATGATTATAATCAACAGTAGCAGTAAAATATCAACATAAGCATGACTATTATATGTACACATTTACAGTCTTATGCATATCCACAACATAAGTATAATTACTATCTCTTAATTGCACTAAGCATCATCTTTATGTAAAGAGAATAAACAAGGGTTATCATCCAATGTGAAGCGTCATGTATAACCCTAAACAGATATGCTATACGGCTGTATTATATCTTTTATTATGCCCTGGGGAATTTGAATCGTACCATTCAAAGTCCAACCGACCCCTGCGAAGGGCTATTCGGTTCCGTACAAGATCTAGGAGTACCGGCATCCTAAGATCTCTTCCCCTCGGTCAGTACGAGTAAACTGCAGTGACATACCAGTCAAACTGCCAACAGTGACATATAGTCAACTGATAACAACTAGTCCGTACTTGGTACAAGTTACGACACTAGAAAACAGGGTATACAAAACCCTCTAATCCGAGGTACAACCGCAGCTATCCTCAATCACATCAAATATTTGAGGCATGACCATAGCCATCCTCTGTAACCTGCAATTGTGGATGACAAGTATATATATATCCTCAACCTGCCACCCCCGCATATTCAACAATATGCGCTCCGAGTTTCCCTTAGGAATACTCGTTTCACCATCCAGCAAGTTCTGACACTGAAGATGGTTCTACGGCACAGGGCACTACATGATTAGAGTTGCACTTAATTAGTTATGCCAATTAGGTGAATTATGGCTGCATCAAACAAGTGGACATACAAACCCTAATTCATTTCTAGCAAGCATATAAATATCAAAACCTGAAAAGATATAAAACATATGAAACATAATTTCTCATCTCTTCATCACATGGTAATATTCACTTGCCATTCATTAGATTACACCAATTATCATATTATCACAGGATATAAATCCTTTTCACAATAGCACAGGGTATCAACCCTTATCAACATAAGAGGAATACACCTCATTCAGGGCTCAATCATGCCCATGAAACATCTTGTTACTTCTTACCAGGTAACATCTAACCATATGGCTCACAAGGCCATTAAACATCTTGTCACCTCTCACTAGGCAACAATAACATATTAACTCATGTAATATAATAGTAACACCACTATTTCCTCCACAGGGTTAGGGTTTACTATTCACATCAATTAGGGTTTCATGTTTATTTTATCAATACAACCCTAATATATTGTTCCATACATCTAGGAGCATCCATCGACATTCCAAGTATTTAATATTCTTATCATTTATCATTAAATGATCATCAACACAAGGTATGAGTTTATCTCTCATCATTATCATGGTATGATTACATCATACTCATTTTAGCTTACTTATCAAGTATGTTAAACTCATTACATTTCATTGTGACAATTTACATAACACTCTCCTTGTGTATCTTATCTAAAAATATTGGATTTGAGATGCATCAAGGTATATCAACCCTAAAATGCTAAATGTGATATCTATCATGTCTCAATGTATCACTTCCCTCATCACTTATATCTTACATGAGTTTATTAACTTATCTTATAATAAGGAATTTCACATCTTAATACTTTCATCCACCAACCTATCACCTTTACCATGATGTGCATAGATCACACACAAGGATTGTCCAACTATCTTCAATGATATGGACTCATCTCAAATTAAGGCATTGCTTGTTATAACGTTGCCTATAGTTAACCACTTAAGATATTTCATCATTATAGGGTATTACTCATTATTTCATCATTAAGGTTTACTCATATCATTACCCAGACATTAGGGTTATGATTTATCATCATATTGCCCATGATTAGAATTCCATGCACTATAGCCCAAATTTAGGGTTTTACATAGCTTTACTCTGTGTTAGGTTTAAGGTTTCATATGACATCGCCCTCAATTAGGGTTTCACATGGAATCATCCTCAATTAGAGTTTCTCAGGGAATCACCCTCAATTAGGGTTTCACTAATCATCCCAATTAGGGTTTCATTCAATTACCCATAAATTAGGGATTCATTATTCCTCTAATTAGGGTTTGGTATTTCATTACCTTAAATTAGAGTTACCCAAGTCATTACCCTTAATTATGGTTACACTATTACCCTTAATTAGGGTTACACTATTACCCTAGATTAGGGTTTTACTCAAAATTTCCCTAAATCAGGGTTAGGGTTCGTTAACCTTCTCAATTAGGGTTTCTTGATCTCTTTACTAAGGATCCTACCCTAAATCACCATATGAATCATACTCATGTATGCATTCATTTCTATCATTCTCTCCACTTGATTTGGTTACATCAACCATATGATCAAATACAAACAACTATGTTTGACATAGTATATTGAGTTATTGCTTCCATAAACAATTAGGGTTTGCTTAATTGAATAGCCTTCAACTCACGATTCCTTGGGAGTTAATCCCTCAAATTTGGTGAGTCATTAGACCACATCATTAGGAACAGTAATCCCAAACATTCAACCCTTGGTCAATGCATTCAAACGGTCTTGAGACCGTTTACTTAAAAAGGTCAATTAAATCAGATTGAAAATCAGCACTTAATTCAATTAGGTTTCCCTAATTGATTAGGCTTCAACTCACGATTCCTTGGGAGTTAATCCCTCAAATTTGGAGGTTCATTAACCAACATCATTATAAACAGGAATCCTAAACGGTCAATGCTTGGTCAACACACTCAAATGGTCTTGAAACCGTTTTCCCAAACAGGTCAAGTTGATCAGGTTGAAAATCAGCATTTAATTCAATTCGATTTATCTAATTGATTGGCCTTCAGCTCACGATTCCGTTGAAGTTAACCCCTAAAATTTGGAGGGTCATTATCCTACATAATTAGGAACAAGATTCCCAAACGGTCAACGCTTGTTCAACCATATCAAACGGTCTTGCAACCGTTTTCCCTAAAACAGTTTTCTGAAACTGCATAGCCAATCAATTTAAAACGATTTGGAATAGAAATCAAGACCATTTGGCTTGGTACTTTTCTTTGGATAAGCATATAGGATGATTTCATCATCCCCTTCCTTCGAAAAACCAAGAACAGCAACTGTTCTTGATGGAAATTGCAGCAAGGAAACAAGTATGTATCAAATTGAAGAAAACAATCAACAAAGCATAATTGATTGATGCAATAGCAATGATTAAGGGTTTGAGTTATAAAACCCGCCTCCAATTGAGCTCCAAAGCTTCAAGCTCACGCCATTAATGGTGGATGAAGCTCTAGCAACTCCCCCTAAGCTCGTCCTCAAGCTTTTGGATGAAAAAGTTGGCTAGGGTTGAAGAGGAGATCCAAATAAGAAGAAATCAATGATTTATTTTTTATTTCCACCATGGAATCAAGGAGAACGAAGGTCAAGGACCTTACCAACAGGTTGGGGTCGTCCTCCTGCTCCTCCACAGCTCCTTAGTCGTTTTCCAAGCAAGGGTAAAGAAAAGAATCCGAAATAGCCTTTGTTTTGGCTTGGTAAAGGTACTTTTATAAGAAACTTGATGAGAGAGAAAATTCATTATTAAAATGCATTAAATTCCAAAAATATGGCCGCCTCTTCCCCCTCAAATTCCCCTCAAAATCCTTAAGGACGAGGCTATCTTCATTGCCTCTTATTCCTCTTCATTATCCATCAATTTAAAGAAAAGTAAATTAAGCACCTTAGATCATATTATAATAATATTCCAATTTGAGTGGATATTGCTTTTCTTTATAATAATGGTGAGTGGGTTATCCACTTGCTTGAGATATTTTCGTGGCCTAGCAAAGTCACAAATGTGTTCACACTTGAGCAAATTCAACCATCTCGTTTTTGGTTGAAGGCCCTTCAATTATTATATTTGTTTTTACACTAAATAGAATTAGGGTTTCAATTAGGATTAAATCTTGATTATTTTAATATCAAGATTCTCTCTCCTCCAACTTAATTCAAATGAGGCGCCCCTCTCATTTTATTTTCTCTACTTGATGCCAAGAAACATTAGGGACCTTATTGAAGTGGTAATTTACATATTACACCCTGGGTTTTGGGTAAATTGCACATTACACCAAAACTAGGTTTTCATGCACATACATTGCTTTATCAGCTCTTTCTTGGTATTTAGGCTTCCATAAGCCATACCTCAGCATCATCTTTACTCTCATGATGCTTCAACACATGAGGAACATATTATCATGCACAATTTGCACTTAAACCCCTCAACTTGGGTAATTTGTACTTTAGTCCAAAACAGGCAAAACATTGATTTCAACAATGTTCAAAAAGGATAAGAATTGTAATATAAGTTCCTCTTGAACCATAATTACCTTTCACAAGATGAGATTAAGCATTTAATCATCTTTCTTAATCAAAACACCTAGGGTTAAGGTATAACCCAGGTCAGGGGTGTTACAAATTATAAACCCCTAACAAGGATTTCGTCCTCGAAATCCAGATAAAGGAAGACAAATGTATATTATTCATCATACTATCTAGTCTTTACATATCATCTCCTTATTATAGATACACCATAAAACTTTGATCAACATCAAGTGTTTCCATACAAAATTCTCATAGAATCAACACACAAGGCACATGCCCCACTGTCCCTCATCATTGACTATAGAGTCAACTTTGTGTCAAATAACACTTTTCTTATTCAGAGAAGCATCATACATTCTTTATTAGTATCATGTTTATGCAGAGCATAAACCCCTAACATATGATGTTCATATTATTATAATCAGACTAATTTCACAGTTGACCAATCCAGGTAGCCAACCTAACCCATCTGATATCTCTCAGATACCATAATCTTTCACCTTGATATCTATCACATGTGTTGGAAACACATCATATATATCTCTTCCTTTCATCTTGGAACATTATGTGTTTCATATGTCCTCATCTTGGGACCAAAGTCCAAGATAACTGATACTTTTCTAAGTATCCATCACATGAACACATTTATCTTATGCACATCAAGTGTCCTAAGACCCACTTGATGGTCATGTCCCTGAAAGGAAAGAAAACAAGGATTCATATTCCTCTTATTAATTTATGTATTTTCAACTATTCATGAATCATTTACTCTTTAGCTCTTCCTAGGTTCCTTGCCTTTAGCATAGGAATTATAAGATGATTACATGACATTATCCATTTAGCATGTTTATGATCATCTCATGATCTCATCATAATTCCCATTTCTTCGTTAGGGAAAATACATTTATTATACTTACATCATTATTGAACAGGTTTCATTTCCCTTATTCTTATCCTTATCTTATGAGGAGTACACTTTTAGTTCCTCATACAACATGCTCATTTGAGATTATCTCAGACTTCTCTTTCTTATACTTAGTATATCACACATTTATTCATTCCATATTTCTGATTTCATGATACTCATTAGATTGTATCAGAATGACTGCTTGATCAGGGCAATCAGAGAGATTACAATCTAAGAGTTTCCATACTCACTTTATCATCAATAGTTGTATACCTGGCCAGGGTATATAAATACTGAGATTAGGTAGTATGCACTTTATTTGCGATCATATTCCTCACTTTTAATATCATTATACACACATGACTTTCCCATGTTCCAACATGACTAAGTCATTTAGGAACTCTTTTAAAGCTCAAACTTCTGTATTAAGGACTGATAACCTAGATCGTAAAGCTAGTATCCAGTCCACTATATGCATTACTGTTGCTCTAATCTACCCAACAGTAATACTTAAAGAAAGATTTTCTTATCATAAATGGATCAACTAGGAGACTCTTAGGCAATTGTCTCTGTCTTGCCTGCTCCCATGCACCTCTTCTTGGTGCAATATTGCTGCTCTCAACAACAATCTCCTCATGTGACCCAGTCATCTTTAAGTTCTTCTTCTCTTATATGAGCAGAAGACATTATCAGATACACTAGATGATACCAGAACAGACTCTACTACCTTAGTCCTATGTCTCTGTAGACTCAGCGAACCTAGAGCTCTGATACCACTTAATTGTAGCATCCGTCTCGTGAAAACAAGATTAACTAATGCGGAAGCGTTCACTAAGCAGCGGGTTATAGAAAATCACTAAAAATTTAAAACCTTTTTCAAAGAGACCCAATCATAGGAAAACTCTTTCAACAAGAACCAATGTATTACATTTACATCATGGTTCATAAGTATATATCTTATACCATCTCTTTTCAAGGGTTACAACATCAACTGCCTTGTTAAAAGCTAAACACAGACAACATAATAACCTCGAGGCATCAAGCCAAAATCTCAAAACGATACATTAAAAGCAATAAGTACTAACTCCGAGGACCTGAGAGTACAGAGACGACACATAGGACTTCTATCTACCAAACACGATATACAGCACACTCAACCTGAGTTGTCACTGCTGTCCTTGTAGCTGCTGATGTTCTTCATCTGAAAGATATTATCAGTCTCTTTCACACTCGTCCACCTAAAAATGTTGGTTCCCACGGGGGTGAGACAATTGAAAATTGCCCCAGCGAGAGATATAACTCTCCGCCAGAAACATCATTATTGTAGTTTAATTAATATAAAACTGAGCAGAGGATAAGCAGTTTAGATCATTCTCATCTTTTAAAGTATTACACCTATCTATGATTGAACAGTAATTCATCTATTCTCTTTATAAGAAATAGAAAGAACATGTATAACATTTATCTACCATACATTTTCAACATCTCAAGCTTTGCTCATGTCATTCATTATTCTGATGTGTCACCCATTATTCATTCTTGTTTCTATTTGTTGGCCTTAGCCAATCTGCTAAACAAGTATTCACTTATGCCAGACATGTGATTATATAAATCATCATGTATTATTCAAGCATTAAACTATATCAATCAGGTATAAATGTTTCAGGCATTGGACTATACCAATCCTGATTACACATCCAGGCATTGGACTTTAACCAAACCTAATTACAGGCATTAAGCCTCTGTCAGGTATTTCTAATTATAGAGGCATGGATAGCATGCGAAACATAACTATCAACATGAGATATCTAGAATCATGATTATAATCAACAGTAGCAGTAAAATATCAACATAAGCATGACTATTATATGTACACATTTACAGTCTTATGCATATCCACAACATAAGTATAATTACTATCTCTTAATTGCACTAAGCATCATCTTTATGTAAAGAGAATAAACAAGGGTTATCATCCAATGTGAAGCGTCATGTATAACCCTAAACAGATATGCTATACGGCTGTATTATATCTTTTATTATGCCCTGGGGAATTTGAATCGTACCATTCAAAGTCCAACCGACCCCTGCGAAGGGCTATTCGGTTCCGTACAAGATCTAGGAGTACCGGCATCCTAAGATCTCTTCCCCTCGGTCAGTACGAGTAAACTGCAGTGACATACCAGTCAAACTGCCAACAGTGACATATAGTCAACTGATAACAACTAGTCCGTACTTGGTACAAGTTACGACACTAGAAAACAGGGTATACAAAACCCTCTAATCCGAGGTACAACCGCAGCTATCCTCAATCACATCAAATATTTGAGGCATGACCATAGCCATCCTCTGTAACCTGCAATTGTGGATGACAAGTATATATATATCCTCAACCTGCCACCCCCGCATATTCAACAATATGCGCTCCGAGTTTCCCTTAGGAATACTCGTTTCACCATCCAGCAAGTTCTGACACTGAAGATGGTTCTACGGCACAGGGCACTACATGATTAGAGTTGCACTTAATTAGTTATGCCAATTAGGTGAATTATGGCTGCATCAAACAAGTGGACATACAAACCCTAATTCATTTCTAGCAAGCATATAAATATCAAAACCTGAAAAGATATAAAACATATGAAACATAATTTCTCATCTCTTCATCACATGGTAATATTCACTTGCCATTCATTAGATTACACCAATTATCATATTATCACAGGATATAAATCCTTTTCACAATAGCACAGGGTATCAACCCTTATCAACATAAGAGGAATACACCTCATTCAGGGCTCAATCATGCCCATGAAACATCTTGTTACTTCTTACCAGGTAACATCTAACCATATGGCTCACAAGGCCATTAAACATCTTGTCACCTCTCACTAGGCAACAATAACATATTAACTCATGTAATATAATAGTAACACCACTATTTCCTCCACAGGGTTAGGGTTTACTATTCACATCAATTAGGGTTTCATGTTTATTTTATCAATACAACCCTAATATATTGTTCCATACATCTAGGAGCATCCATCGACATTCCAAGTATTTAATATTCTTATCATTTATCATTAAATGATCATCAACACAAGGTATGAGTTTATCTCTCATCATTATCATGGTATGATTACATCATACTCATTTTAGCTTACTTATCAAGTATGTTAAACTCATTACATTTCATTGTGACAATTTACATAACACTCTCCTTGTGTATCTTATCTAAAAATATTGGATTTGAGATGCATCAAGGTATATCAACCCTAAAATGCTAAATGTGATATCTATCATGTCTCAATGTATCACTTCCCTCATCACTTATATCTTACATGAGTTTATTAACTTATCTTATAATAAGGAATTTCACATCTTAATACTTTCATCCACCAACCTATCACCTTTACCATGATGTGCATAGATCACACACAAGGATTGTCCAACTATCTTCAATGATATGGACTCATCTCAAATTAAGGCATTGCTTGTTATAACGTTGCCTATAGTTAACCACTTAAGATATTTCATCATTATAGGGTATTACTCATTATTTCATCATTAAGGTTTACTCATATCATTACCCAGACATTAGGGTTATGATTTATCATCATATTGCCCATGATTAGAATTCCATGCACTATAGCCCAAATTTAGGGTTTTACATAGCTTTACTCTGTGTTAGGTTTAAGGTTTCATATGACATCGCCCTCAATTAGGGTTTCACATGGAATCATCCTCAATTAGAGTTTCTCAGGGAATCACCCTCAATTAGGGTTTCACTAATCATCCCAATTAGGGTTTCATTCAATTACCCATAAATTAGGGATTCATTATTCCTCTAATTAGGGTTTGGTATTTCATTACCTTAAATTAGAGTTACCCAAGTCATTAACCTTAATTATGGTTACACTATTACCCTTAATTAGGGTTACACTATTACCCTAGATTAGGGTTTTACTCAAAATTTCCCTAAATCAGGGTTAGGGTTCGTTAACCTTCTCAATTAGGGTTTCTTGATCTCTTTACTAAGGATCCTACCCTAAATCACCATATGAATCATACTCATGTATGCATTCATTTCTATCATTCTCTCCACTTGATTTGGTTACATCAACCATATGATCAAATACAAACAACTATGTTTGACATAGTATACTGAGTTATTGCTTCCATAAACAATTAGGGTTTGCTTAATTGAATAGCCTTCAACTCACGATTCCTTGGGAGTTAATCCCTCAAATTTGGTGAGTCATTAGACCACATCATTAGGAACAGTAATCCCAAACATTCAACCCTTGGTCAATGCATTCAAACGGTCTTGAGACCGTTTACTTAAAAAGGTCAATTAAATCAGATTGAAAATCAGCACTTAATTCAATTAGGTTTCCCTAATTGATTAGGCTTCAACTCACGATTCCTTGGGAGTTAATCCCTCAAATTTGGAGGTTCATTAAACAACATCATTATAAACAGGAATCCTAAACGGTCAATGCTTGGTCAACACACTCAAATGGTCTTGAAACCGTTTTCCCAAACAGGTCAAGTTGATCAGGTTGAAAATCAGCATTTAATTCAATTCGATTTATCTAATTGATTGGCCTTCAGCTCACGATTCCGTTGAAGTTAACCCCTAAAATTTGGAGGGTCATTATCCTACATAATTAGGAACAAGATTCCCAAACGGTCAACGCTTGTTCAACCATATCAAACGGTCTTGCAACCGTTTTCCCTAAAACAGTTTTCTGAAACTGCATAGCCAATCAATTTAAAACGATTTGGAATAGAAATCAAGACCATTTGGCTTGTTACTTTTCTTTGGATAAGCATATAGGATGATTTCATCATCCCCTTCCTTCGAAAAACCAAGAACAGCAACTGTTCTTGATGGAAATTGCAGCAAGGAAACAAGTATGTATCAAATTGAAGAAAACAATCAACAAAGCATAATTGATTGATGCAATAGCAATGATTAAGGGTTTGAGTTATAAAACCCGCCTCCAATTGAGCTACAAAGCTTCAAGCTCACGCCATTAATGGTGGATGAAGCTCTAGCAACTCCCCCTAAGCTCGTCCTCAAGCTTTTGGATGAAAAAGTTGGCTAGGGTTGAAGAGGAGATCCAAATAAGAAGAAATCAATGATTTATTTTTTATTTCCACCATGGAATCAAGGAGAACGAAGGTCAATGACCTTACCAACAGGTTGGGGTCGTCCTCCTGCTCCTCCACAGCTCCTTAGTCGTTTTCCAAGCAAGGGTAAAGAAAAGAATCCGAAATAGCCTTTGTTTTGGCTTGGTAAAGGTACTTTTATAAGAAACTTGATGAGAGAGAAAATGCATTATTAAAATGCATTAAATTCCAAAAATATGGCCGCCTCTTCCCCCTCAAATTCCCCTCAAAATCCTTAAGGACGAGGCTATCTTCATTGCCTCTTATTCCTCTTCATTATCCATCAATTTAAAGAAAAGCAAATTAAGCACCTTAGATCATATTATAATAATATTCCAATTTGAGTGGATATTGCTTTTCTTTATAATAATGGTGAGTGGGTTATCCACTTGCTTGAGATATTTTCGTGGCCTAGCAAAGTCACAAATGTGTTCACACTTGAGCAAATTCAACCATCTCGTTTTTGGTTGAAGGCCCTTCAATTATTATATTTGTTTTTACACTAAATAGAATTAGGGTTTCAATTAGGATTAAATCTTGATTATTTTAATATCAAGATTCTCTCTCCTCCAACTTAATTCAAATGAGGCGCCCCTCTCATTTTATTTTCTCTACTTGATGCCAAGAAACATTAGGGACCTTATTGAAGTGGTAATTTACATATTACACCCTGGGTTTTGGGTAAATTGCACATTACACCAAAACTAGGTTTTCATGCACATACATTGCTTTATCAGCTCTTTCTTGGTATTTAGGCTTCCATAAGCCATACCTCAGCATCATATTTACTCTCATGATGCTTCAACACATGAGGAACATATTATCATGCACAATTTGCACTTAAACCCCTCAACTTGGGTAATTTGTACTTTAGTCCAAAACAGGCAAAACATTGATTTCAACAATGTTCAAAAAGGATAAGAATTGTAATATAAGTTCCTCTTGAACCATAATTACCTTTCACAAGATGAGATTAAGCATTTAATCATCTTTCTTAATCAAAACACCTAGGGTTAAGGTATAACCCAGGTCAGGGGTGTTACATTTACTGTGTCTATGATGCGTCCCCCAATTCCACCCTATGACGAGGTTGTTTTTCTTCTACGTGTTCATGACATGAGAAGAGCATCTTCTGAATCTCTAAGTTCACCTAATCTAGCCTTCTTGAGTCAGAAAATGAACTATAACAACATAAATTATGGTAGAGGAAGTTATAGGCCAAATAGCTATCCATCTCAGCAATTTCAGTTCCCTGGATCCGGCTATCAACCTCAACATCAGTTCTCTAGTCCAAACTATCAGCAACATCAGACACATTTCACGCCACAGACTTTGTCTACTCAATAGTTTCAGCAAGACTCTGGAGTTCTAGGTGCAAGACCTGAACACTTCTTCAATTCTCAAGGCAGAGGATTCAATCCTAGTATCTGATCCTCAGGTTTACAGTCTCAAGCTCGACCACCAGTGTTTTGTCAGATTTATGGAAAAAGAGGGCACGATGCTCTGAGATGTTGGCATCGATTTAATAACAAGTATCAAATCACTGAGATTCCAAAGAAGCTGACTGAGGATCAGGTGACAGATCAAGCAAAAGCTCTCGCTGCCATGCATATTGGTGATCAACAAAACTTCAATCTGAATGAGTGGCATGTGGACTCTGGTGCAACAAATCATGTGGCTCAGACACCAGTTATTCTTCATAATATAACTTCTTACACTGGCATTGACACTATTATGATTGGATATGGATCCTCTATTCCTATAACACATGTGGGAAGTGCCTTTCTTGTCAATGACAAAACTATTAGCTTAGAGAGGGTTCTAATTGCACCTGACATCAAGAGGGATTTGCTATCTGTAGCTCAGCTAACACACGACTTCCCTTGTTATTTTCTATTTTTCAAAGATACTTTTCTAATTATACATTTACAGAGCCACAAAATCCTGGCCAAGGGAGTGCTGAAACAAGGGATGTATGTGCTGCAGTCTTCAGCTCATCAAGTGTTTGTAGCTATAGCAAAGAATAAAGCCACCTCTGTGGTCTGGCACAGGAGGCTTGGACATGTCAATCATAGCATCCAAAAACTTATGGAAAATAGAAAGCTAATTGTTTCTTCCAATAGAAATTTAGATATATGTAATAGTTGTGCTCTTGGTAAAAGTCATCGATTACCATTTGCTAATAAACATGTTAAAAGCTCAGTACCTTTTGGACAAGTTTTTTGTGATCTTTGGGGAAAATCTCCTGTTGTGTCTAAACATGGATTTCTTTATTATGCTCTTTTTGTGGATGAATGCACAGGCTTTACCTGGTTATATCCTCTGAAACATAAGTCTGATTTCTTCACTTAGTTTGTTTTCTTTTGTAAAATGGTTCATAATCAGTTCGATAAGAAAGTCCAAGTTCTTATGACAGATGGTGGCAGTGAGTTTGTGAATTAGGCAATGAAACAATACATGTTAGCAGAAGGAATTGTTCATCAACTTGCATGCCCCCATACACATGAACAAGTTGGTCTTGTTAAACGTAAACATAGACATATTGTTGAAATAGGACTTACTATGTTGTTTGACTCTTGTGTCCCAACTTCATATTGGGTTGAAGCCTTCTCCTCTACTGTTCATATCATCAACAGACTTCCATCCAGGACACATGATCTTCAGTCCCCTTTATTCCAATTATACACCAAAGATCCAGACTATAATTCACTTAGAAGCTTTGGTTGCTTATGTTTTCCCTATCTGCGTGACTACAATAAACACAAGCTTGAACCAAGGTCTCTTCCTTGTGTCTTTTTGGGATACAGTGATATGTATAAAGGATATCAATGCTTACATGTGTCTTCTGGTAGAGTTTATTTCTCCAGGAATGTTACTTTTAATGAAGATGTCTTTCCCTATAAAGACAAGGTTTTATCTCAGGTTCCCACAGGAGATATTGTTCATTTCAATGAATTCTTGAATCCAAGCTTTGCTGCTGATGTATCTGAACCTAGTACAACAATCACCTCTCCTATATATACCTCTACTAGTTCAAATTTTACTTCTGAACTTGTCACTGCGCACTCTTTTAGTGACACTCATACTATCTCCCATTCTGACCAACCATCTTTTGCTAACAGTGAACACACTTCTGAAAATAACACCATTGACTCAACATGTGGTGAAAGTCATGAATCTATTTCTGAAAGTGTTGATCTCTCTGATATATGTGAGGATACTCCCGTTTCTACATGTGTTGAATATGATCACCACACAGATGAGCATTCTGATACTACTGTCTCTCTTTCTGATACTACTGCCTCTCTGTCCTCAGGAATTTCTTCCTCTTCCTCTTCCACTAGAGATATGTCAGGAGGACCCAATACTAATAGACATCCCATGCTTACCAGATACAAGACTGGGATTGTGAAGCCTAACCCCAAGTATGCTCTAGCTGCCTCTACTATACCTCAACCACCTAAAACTATCAGAACTGCCCTGCAACATCCAGGCTGGTTTGAAGTAATGAAACATGAGCTCCAGGCTCTACATTCCAATAATACATGGACCTTGGTTCCAAAACCTACAAATGCAAATGTGATTGGCTATAAATGGGTATACAAAACTAAAATAAAAGCTGATGGATCATTGGACAGGTTGAAAGCACGATTAGTGGCTAAAGGTTTCAGCCATGAGGAAGGGGTTGATTATTTCGAGACATTTAGTCCTGTGGTAAAGGCTGCCACTGTTTGTGTTGTTCTCACTCTGGATGTGTCTTTTGGCTGGAAGCTTATTCAGATTGATATCTGTAATGCATTTCTCAATGGGGAACTCAATGAGCCTGTCTATATGGAACAACCACTAGGGTTCATTTCTAATTCTGGTCCACATCTTGTATGCCAACTACACAAAGCTCTTTATGGTTCAAAACAAGCCCCTCGAGCATGGTTTAATAGACTCAGTGAATTCTTGGCATGCTCTGGATTTATCTGTAGTGCAGCTGACTCATCCTTGTTTGTTTACCAACATAATGGTGTGGTGATTTACTTACTTCTATATGTGGATGACATCATACTCACTGGGAATAATACTGCAGTTGTTGTGAATTTTCAAGAAAAACTCACTGCAGAATTCAATCTTTGTAGTCTTGGCCCTCTTAGTTACTTTCTTGGCATCCAAGTGCTTCCCCATCAATCGGGTATTCTTCTTAGCCAGACTCGCTATATTACTGACATTCTTATGGAAGCTGATCTTCAAGATTGCAAGCCAACATCCACTCCTATTGCCACAAATTTTAATAAGATTCTTTCATCAACAAAGTATGTTGAACCTTTGGCTGATAGTCATATATACAGACATATCGTTGGTTGTCTTCAATACGCCACCATTACGCGACCTGATATATCATATGCTGTGAATACTGCTTGTCAATTTCTCGCATCACCTATAGCAACACACTACATTCTTGTCAAACGCATCCCGCGGTATCTCAAGGGTACGCTTCACACTAGATTACACATTCGACCTTCCTCTTCCTTAGCTATTCGTGCTTCCAGTCACTCTGATTGGGCTGGTTGTCCATCAATACGACGGTCTACTACTGGTTACTGCATCTTTCTTGGGGATACCTGTGTTTCTTGGAGTGCAAAGAAACAAAGCACAGTTGCTCAGTCCAGTTGTGAAGCAGAATACAGAGCTTTAGCCACAACAGCTGCTGAGCTGACCTGACTTGCATACCTTCTACGAGATCTTGGTATCCACCTACAACATCCTGTAGTTCTCTTCTGTGATAACACAAGTGCTCTACATCTAACAGTAAACCCGGTCTTTCATGCCAGAACCAAACATATAGAGATAGACTACCATTTCATCTGGGAAAAAGTAGCACTTGGTCATATAGTAACTGCACACATTGCAACTGATCAGCAACCAGCTGACATCCTAACAAAGGCTCTAACTACTTCCTCTCATGCTACTCTACGGGACAAACTCGGGCTGACTACTCCCACCCCAAGTTTGCGGGGGGGGGGTATTGGATGAAGGCTTCTGACTCTTCCTACTTTTCTTATTTTCTATCTTGTTTTATATTTGTAAATAACCAACAGAGGCATATGGGCCTTAGTAAGACAAAGCCCCGTTCGGCCTAGTCATATATGTATAAAAGGACTATATCCTGTACTTTCAAAAATAATGAGACAAAGAGGGTTACAGTGCCAAAAGGTTTCCATTCCTCTGCTCCTTTTGGTTCACGCCTTTCTCGCTTTTCTCATCCTCTCGACTCCCTTCTCGACTCCCTTCTCTCTGTGTTCTCTCTGCTGCCTTCTGGTCCTGAATTAGGGTTATCCTTCTCTTCTCTCTTTCTGATTAGAAGAACCTCTATCACATAGAAGGGTACTCCAACACCTCACCGAGCACATTTACTCAACGCATTGATGTTCCAAAGATCTACTTGCGTGCCTAGATGTGACGAAGATCTGCTTCATGCTTCGACTTTCCTTTTTGTAACTTGACATTAACTTCGCTTCATGTCTTGACATTCCAAATATCTACTTCATGGCTTGACATTGTGACCATTTATAGTTTACGGTTTGTCATCTGCTCCACAGCTAGATGGACAATACCTCAGCAAACAAAACTCAAGATCAAGATCTAACATGCTCCTTAAAATATTGAGTGGAAGTATTCCTGACCCCTCTATGTTTTATCTTAAAGCTATTGTCGTATTGTTTAAAAGTCTAAGTGTTCGGGTAAATGACCACTTAACATGAAGAATTAGAGCTCACACTATGATTTTTACATTATTAGGATAACTATGAATCATATTAATTCTTGTATATAGTTCTATCCTGATATGATTTATTACAATTTGATCCAACTAATATGGCCTACATGAATATTTTAGTTTTCCAGAAGTTCAAGCTTTTTTATGACTATCTGGTCATGTTTATTCATACTACTAAAAGAGTGTATATTCAATGTAATAAATTAGTGCATGCGATTTGTAACTGTCACATCATGATGAAAGCGATGTTATTTGAAGATCGAAGGGTGTTGTCTTGAACAACCTTGATGCGTATACATATGATGGGTAAACAAAATAGACCATATGGTTGGGTCATTATTGTTTAATCTTATCTATCATCATTATTTCTTATCTCTTCATTATCGATGAATAACACCACTATTATTTTTGGGGTTGCCATCTTGAACCCATTGGACAACCCTTCAGATGTTGGACGTTGGACGACCACCATGACCTAGACCTATTATTAATATTCTTTTATACATATATCATATTATATTCTAAGAAACATGCTATTTTAGATAATTTTATTTTCATGCTAAGGGATATATTTTTGCGGTAGTGATCCTAATTTTAGATAAAAAAATTGCCACAATGTTTTTCATTATATGTACGATTATCTAGAATATATAATCACGCATAGATAGATCATACTCATGATTTACTATGTAGAAAATGTAGTGACTACACATAAGAGCTAGACCTGTTTTGTTTTATCATTTATGGTAGATTAGATTTACTTTTGTCCCTATTGCATCAACAATAATACCCTATCAAATTTGTGTATGTCAACTTGTCGTTGACCTTAATGAAACTAACTACTATGAATCAAAAGAGTAAGTTGGGTTCATTGTTAGGCTAAATAATCTGGCTTCTTATCTTATCAAAGAAAGATCAAATACACTTATGCAAGAAAATTCCCCCACATAGATTATAACGACCCCACCTCCCAGTGACCCCCCAATTAAGGGAGACCACGAGGTCATAACCGTTATCCCAATTAACAGGATCAAAGGTTCGACAAATAATCAATAATAATTATCAAATTCTACCAAACTATACTGAAAGGTTGTAATAAAATAAAACTTTGCATACCTTTTTCAAAACTGGGATATCTACATATATCCACATCGGAGTTAATTCTAACTAATCCTCCTTTGTACTTTTACTTCTTATTTAATTCCACATATGCCACTTTAGTGTTTGTCCTTTTCAATCTTGTACCTAAAACACTGACAAACAAAATGTCGATCAGCATATAGGAATATGCTGGTATGTGGGGACAACTAAAATTTCACAAATAAGGCTAACAATCTAATTATCACAATCAAGTTAATTAACCAGCCAATTTACACTTTTCAATATGACATTCTCCACCACTTTTTCCCTAACCATGGCATACCCACCTTAGGGTTTCTCTTTTGCCAATGACTTAAGGCCACCTTCTCAATCCCAAGCTTGGTGCCTGGGGTCACCCTTCATAGTGCATGTTAGTCATTCAATAAAGACCACCATCTCAATCCCGAGCTTGGTGTCTAGGGTCACCACTCATGGTGCCCATTGGTCTACCCTCATGGGCCTGACCTTTGGCATCGTCCATCAGGGTGGCATGTAGGTGTGATAATACACACTTCTATTATTATTGTGATAATCATAGTGACTTTATGATTTGCAAGTATGAACATCCAAACTGATAAGTTGCATTCAATGTGATGAACCATCCGGAAAACTCTTCGGGAAAACTAATGCGATTAACCATAATTAACTACATATCTATCAAGTTGACTCGAGTGCAGAAATAATTAAACCAAGCAAGAAATCAATCAAGCACACAAGTTGATCCTGAAATATGAACCCAATTTTCTATCATTAATCATGCCATCATGATGTATTAAACCTAGTTTGTTTCCTAGGATTACTAGTCCTTTTTAGGGTTTTGATTACAATTAGGGTTCCACTTCATTTTTATTACTTTAAACCCTAATTTTATAAAATTACTTACAAACCCCAATTATCTCTTCTTTATTTCACAAAAGATCCTAAGATCACCTTTTGGCAACATGAAACCCTAATTTCAGATTACAAGAACTTTTCTTTCCTTTTTCTCCTACTTAGGGTTTCTAAGTATATTAACCATCATATTAGGTTAAAAACCTTAAATCTTACAATTTCATTTTAAAAATAGGTTAAGATTCCTATTTATCATTTGACAAGTTAACCATACTCAAATTAACTTATTTGCACTATTAAATTTATCCTTTATCATCAATTAGGGTTTCTAACCACAAATTGATACCTTTT
Source organism: Alisma plantago-aquatica (assembly GCA_963693085.1). NCBI lineage: Eukaryota > Viridiplantae > Streptophyta > Magnoliopsida > Alismatales > Alismataceae > Alisma > Alisma plantago-aquatica. Next base: position 400,225,358 of record OY856414.1, on the reverse strand, counting down.
CCATCAAAATTATACAATTTTTGAATTGCAACAAGAATTAGGCTTCAATCATATTTTTATTGCATTCTTTGAGTTCTCCTGATAAAAATTCATATATAATTTGTTTTAATCTGAGCTACCAGTCATTAGATATGAATTTTACGAGATGATTACCTTTTGGGCCAATGGGAGGCCGCCACATCAGCAGAGTGGCTCACTCAGCGGTCGGGTCAAAGGACAACTTTGCCCCCTCTATTTCTTCACGAGCATCAAGGGTAAATGAGTATTTTTTCCCTTTCCCCTTTTTATTCCTCGTGACACTCCCCGCGTATAGGGATGCGTCGAACCATGGTCAACACCATGGTTGACCTTGCACCCTCGACCCTCAAACTTCAAAGTAGTGTTTCACACACCTTCGGCCGGTCCTCCCGAACTTGGCCCTGCTTCCAATTCCTCCATTGGCATGTTGGATGGCTGGAATGGGTAGGACGAACTCCATCCAGGCAAGTAGAGTGGCGCAGGGGTAGAGAGCAGCGCTCTAGGGGAAATTCTCCACCCGTTTGCAATCGTGAAGGCCAGCAGAGCCTCACAGAGGCGATTGTGTCCTTGTCAGGGATCACTGACACTCTTATATAGGGGGAGTTCTCCTACCGCAGCCCTACTGCAAAGATAAATTGGGTGAAGCTTCTATGGCTTCCCAAACCACCCCAATCCTAGGTCGGTTGGGTGCGAAATTCGCTCCTGAAGTTAGCAGGGTTGTTTCCAAAATCGCACATGAACCAGGTTGCGAGAGAATCCAGGAAAATCTGGACACCTCTTGTTTTCAATCCTACTGGAGGTAGAAGAGGACCCAGATGCCCTTGGATATTAATCCAATGTCTGTTGTGGTGCGCGCCAGATCTATATGAAAATATTTATCATTTTAATCAGGAAGATAAGTGCGACATTTAATGATTACTCATTCACTTTATGGATTTTCAAAAATCCATATCTCGTAAACCTTACATCCAAATAATCCCAAATTTTGAGGGAAACTTAGTAATGACTTAGTTTACCTCTATGAAAAAATTGGGCTCATTATCTAATATAAAACGTGCCTTTTCTTTAGGTGTAAGATATTACTCAATTAGGCTTATTTCTCCCATCTTTTCTCTTTCTTATTTTCTTATTTCCCATTATTTATATTCCTTGTAATCCAAGAAAGCAAGTGGGGTTCGAAATATCACTCATTATGACCAAATCCTCACTTCTCTCTTTATTTCTTACATTATATCCCTTATTTCCAATATTCTTGAGTAATTATTTATTTTTGGTTTTTCTTTTGATTTATCTCTCTCTTGGTTTATTATTTTTCACTCAAATTTTAGAGGAAACTCTATCTTGGCATTATCTACTTGTATATTAAATTTGAAACCCAAATTCCAAAGGAAAAAGGGTGTTTCCTTCATATGCAAGTTATTCATTAATAAAACCAAATCAATTGATATTTCCTCTTTCTTTTGCCATTATCTTATCATTTTGGATTCCTTGGACCTCAAGGAACCCTAAAGGCACGAAATCCCATATTGGGAATATTCCTTAGCCTTTTCCTTATATTTTATCCATTTTATTATTTATTCTTTTATTCAAATAAATTCCTTTTTCCTTTCTTTTATTTTCTTTTCTCGTTATTGGGCCCAATAGCCAATAAAGCCCACAAAACAACCAACAAGGCTATTGTAAATGAAATCCTTTTATTCAAAACAAATCATTATCATTATTTGTTCAAATATCTTTAATAGGAGAAATTAAAATTCTCACAAAAAGAACCCAAAATTTGGGGTTGTAACATCCTTCCCCTCTTATAGGAATTTTACCCCCATAATTCCACCAAGCAAACAAACAAATCAGGATAAGCCTTTCTTATGTCCATCATGGCTCCCATGTGGCCTCACCCTTTCCATGGTGTTTCCCAAGAACCTTCATCATCTCATATTCTTCCATATGAGTTCTTTCTTACCTTGGTATATCATACCCTCATAGGTGACTCAGGACATTTCAGCCTCTCATCAAGATGAATAGGTTCATGGCTCAACACATGGCTTGGGTACCTCACATAGTGCTCTAGATCAGACTTAGGGAATGCATTATACATCATGTTATCCTGAGGGGTAAGGCTAAACGCAACCACCTCCACCAATCCATCTCAAATGGACCCATATATCGGGGACTCAACTCTCTTAACTAAAACTTAGAGGGGTCATATTTTCACATCACATACTCTCCCACAGTGAACTGCATGTCAGTCTGCTTTGCATCAGCTCATGACTCATGTCGCCCCTGGGCTCTCTTTTAGCCATTGCATGATCAAAGCGACTTCATCTGCACACACTGTGGTTCTTTCTTGACCTTCGCGAGGTCCCTTCACCAAAATCATCTTAATGAAGTGGTGACCGACACAACCTCCCTTATAGAGCTTCTTTACATATTGATACTGGCTATAGTGGTTATCATCACATCTTATAGAGGACAAGAACTGTCTCTATGTATCACCCTGAATGAGCACACATGCTCTCATCATACCCTCTAGTCTAGATTATACTAACCATTAGTTAGGGGTGATGAACTGTTCTAACATCCAGTTCTTCATGTATCTACTTCCTCCTCCTGGAAGTGAATCTTTAGGTTATACTCAAGAACTTTTGAACTCGCATCAAAGGTGTAGTTGAACCATCTTCCTCATATGTAGTTCAATCGGATCCTTCCCTTGAGTATTCCTTCTTTCTCATGTCATCTAGATAAGGCGATCTACCATAACCCATATTGCATCTTGACCTTCCTTGGTCTAGGGGAGACTTACCACAACATTCATAGTAGTGAACTCCCATTCCCTCTTGGGGACTCTTTATCCTCTATATCAACTCATTGGGTTACTGGTGTTCATCCTTCACCTCCTGGCTTGCATGGCGACAAGCCACGTGCAACTTCATCTTAAGCATCTCAAGTACTACTGTCACTTACTATCTTTGTAGTATGGTGTATGATGATCTTAAAATCATGATCTCCTATATGTCATGATTCCTCAAGATTGATTCCTCAGAAACCCTAAACCACTCTAATTAGGGTTTCATTGCCTTCTTTTCCAGAGAAGTGTATCTGAGGCTCTACAACCATCCTTTTATTGCATTAAGGCCTAGGTTGGCTAACCAAACAACCACTAACTTGATCAACCGTTATCATTACATCCGAGTGTTTGCCAAACTTATCTCTTTTTCAAACTTAGGGATAACCTAACAACCTCTTCTAGCCTCTAGCTAAAACTAGGCAGCTGCATCTCAACCAGAGCATCTATTACCACTTCACATCCTTAGGTGTTAGGTAATGTTGAAGACATACTCCTTCACTTATTATCTCAGCTCAAACTCGACCTTGTATCACTTGCAAATTCCACATAGCTCATGATGAAACATCATCACAAGATGATTACCATAATACTCTTAGCATTTATAAACCATCCACCTACCGTTCACTCCACAAGGGTATGTTATCATCTCTATCCTCATACCTCATAGCAATGTTTCCATTTACATCATCTTTATCCTTGGTGTATGGCATGCATACTGTCCTATCTCTCACTCCCATAACAAGAGGAAATAAGCATTTGGCGGCCGTCCAAACACAAAGTTCTTCCTATTCTAAGAGTAGAGATGGTACATCCCACATTTCCAGTACACCTTCAAATCTAAGTTGAAACGTGCAACATATGTCTATACATCATGATCATCTCGATATAAAAGTTACTTCCATGAAAAACTGGTCTCAAACCTACTTGGTTCACCACACAATCCTTGGTCATATCCACTAGGTTTGTAGGGTGCTGACACTTTTGGGGTCATCCCTCTTCCCTTATGCATCCAGAGAGTGCCCTCCTCATATGCCGTTTGGGTCCCATGAGTTCATGAAGGTGATCAATCTCCTAACCCATGGCCCTCAAACAATGATAGATGTTACCTCCTGACCCTATGGTCATGTGCAACTAGGGAATTAGGAAAATCCTACTTCCATCAGTCTTTTCCCTACCTGGCCCTAGGATAGACTTAGGATTCGGGTATAGTACATGTCCAACTTAGAACCTCACCCAAGTCTCCATCATCTCTCTCTGCATTCACAGGCTGACTTTCATCCTTTCATAGGGGTCATGGTGACCTACCTACCTTAGCCAGGCCCCATACCGGTTACCTTCATGGTAACACATCCACATGCACTTAGAGATGTTTATTTATGGGTCTATAGGTTCTCTCTCTTACTATGTACTTTTCACTTAGTTCCTCAAGATCCTATGAGACCTCTTTAGGTTACCTCAAAACCAACTAAACTGGTATACACCCTACAAAAGGGTCCCTCTCCCAGGATGGGAGGAAACTACACCTTGATAACAAAGGCCACAAACATCCTTATGTCTAGGGTTTACATCCACATGAACATGCTTAACCCTAGCAAGCTACTAAGGCACAAGCAGACCACCTACTAAACCATGCTAGGTCATACTTGTGCTCATTCCTCAACATTGGACCAAGAACAAACATGCCCATGTCTCTAACTTAGCTATGAGGGGTTCATCAAACATACCTTTGACTTAAGGGGTTTCCCTTTCCTCTAAACATGAGGAGTACCATGCTCGAATCTATAGAATCATAAATCTCGTCATGAGCATCAGGTACACCACTTCCCCTCTTAGGCCTAGGAACCCTAGGTTCACTTCTTTATGCAACAACTATCCAACTGCATGCTCAACCTTTTAACCACGAACCAAACATGTACAAGGTATGACATGCACTTCCCATGATCATTCTACTTGAACAACACTTCAGAGTGGAGTCCTCCTCAAGGACAACCAACAAGGAATAAGGCCTCACAACCTATTACTAAGCCTCTTCAGGGTCTAAGGAACTCTTTTTCCTAACTCAGAAGGTAAACATCTATACCATAGGCACATAGGTACCAACAACCTCATCCTCTCTCTAGGGTTTGGTTCCTCTAAAGGCAACCAAGATATCATTAGCCTCCAGGGATCATGCATGAGGCAACCACAACCATCCACTTAGGTCGCATCATCCTCAACTCCCCACTGTTCCTCATATCTCGGAGTCTAAGCTTCCAACCTTCTTGCTTGGGTGCTACTCTCTCTCTCTCTCTCTCTCTCTCTCTCTCTAGAGCTAACCCTATAAAACAGCCTCACTATTAGAGGTCCTCTCTTCATGAAGGATCAAGCTCACAAGCATACCCCTACATGGGTGAAGCCTATGTTCAAACTTATGTTTGCTCAAGATTCCTGGCTAGGGTTTCAACCTACTGCCCGCACTACTGACGTACTCTGGGTGCATACTAAGCCATGTTCCTATAATCCCATAGGGTTTCTATAGGTTCTTCACTAACCTCATCATTGAAGGAGTTATCCTTTGCTCCACTTGCATGACCCTTCCCAAGGTTGGGTCGCCAAAGGCACTAGGTCATTCAACCTCACATGGCTCATAACGTCATGGGCATCCAAAAGCATGTCCACACACCTGGTCTATCATGACATCTAACTCATCATGTCATCTCTCTCTCTCTAACCACCACTTAGTGTTAGGGTTAGCATCATCCTCAGAGGATGTACCAGGTCTCTACCTTTTAATGGAGATCTCTGCCTCCATGACCAACTCTCTCAACTCATCCTCCTGACAAGAAGGTCTAGCCTCAGGTCTCTCTTAAGGGCAATGACAACTCATGTCATACGACCTAAACTTGTATCTAATCTTTAGTTTACGCTTAATCTATTAAGCTTATGTCCATGACATCTTATTTACATGTTTTTCATTAATTTGGTGGAGGATTCCTTAGACCTTATCAACCTTACCCATACCTCAAGAGGGTGAGGAAGAGAGAGAAAATCCTAATCCTTAAGATCCTTAACAATATTTGAGTTGAGAAGGGATGAACAAGAGGAGAGAGTTCTAAAGGTATCTTATTTCGAGTCAAATCCTGAGGCATTGGCCAGGCAGTCACACAGATCTGGGAGTCCTCATATTCTGACTAGTAGTGCGGAAGAAAATCTTGCCAGCCCCCGGGTGTGATCCTTTGCTAGACACCTTTGTCTTTTGAAAAATCCTCTAATAACTCCCTTCAGTTCTACATAGTTGTAAAATTTAATAATTATTACAGATTAAATGAGGAACCTATGCTCTGATAACAAATGTAATGACCCCGCTTCCCGGTGACCCCCCAATTAAGGGAGACCACGAGGTCAGAGTCGTTATCCCAATTAACATGATCAAAGGTTCAACAAACAATCAATAATAATTATCAAATTCTACCAAACTATACTGAAAGGTTGTAATAAAATAAAACTTTGCATACCTTTTTCAAAACTGGGATATCGACATCTATCCACATCTGGAGTTAATTCTAACTAATCCTCCTTTGTACTTTTACTTCTTATTTAATTCCACATATGCCACTATACTGTTTGTCCTTTTCAATCTTATACCTAAAACGCCAACAAACAAAACGTCAGTTAGCATATAGGAATATGCTAGTATGTGGGGACAACCAAAATTTCGCAAATAAGGCTAACAATCTAATTATCACAATCAAGTTAATTAACCAGCCAATTTACACTTTTCAGTATGACATTCTCCACCGCTTTTGCCCTAACCCTGGCATACCCACCTTAGGGTTTCTCTTTTGCCAATGACTTAAGGCCACCTTCTCAATCCTGAGCTTGGTGCCTGGGGTCACCCTTCATAGTGCCCGTTAGTCATTTAATAAAGACCACCTTCTCAATCTCGAGCTTGGTGTCTAGGGTCACCACTCATGGTGCCCATTGGTCTACTCTCTTGGGCCTGACCTTTGGCATTGTCCAACATGGTGTCATGTAGGTGTGAGAATACATACTTCTATTATTATTGTGATAATCATAGTGACTTTATGATTTGCAAGTATTAACATCCAAATTGATAAGTTGCATTCAATGCGATGAACCATCTGGGAAACTCTTCGGGAAAACTAATGCGATTAACTATAATTAACCACATACCTGCCAAGCTGACTCGAGTGCAGAAATAATTCAACCAAGCAGGAAATCAATAAAGCACACAAGTTGATCCTAAAATATGCACCCAATTTTCTATCATTAATCATGCCATCATGATCTATTAAACCTAGTTTGTTTCCTAGGATTACTAGTCCTTTTTAGGGTTTTGATTACAATTAGGGTTCCACTTCATTTTTATTAATTTAAACCCTAATTTTATAAAATTACTTACAAACCCCAATTATCTCTTCTTTCTTTCACAAAAGATCCTAAGATCACCTTTTGGCAACATGAAACCCTAATTTCGGATTACAAGCACTTTTCTTTCCTTTTTCTCCTACTTAGGGTTTCTAAGTATATTAACCATCATATTAGGTTAAAAACCTTAAATCTTACAATTTCATTTTCAAAAAAGGTTAAGATTCCTCTTTATCATTAGACAATTTAACCATACTCAAATTAACTTATTTCCACTATTAAATTTATCCTTTATCATCAATTAGGGTTTCTAACCATGAATTAATATCTTTTCCATTAAAATTATACACTTTTTATATTTCAATCATAATTAGGCTTCAATCATATTTTTATTGCATTCTTTGAGTTTCCTTGATCAAAATTCATATATAATTTGTTTTAATCTGAGCTACGAGTCATTAGATATGAATTTTATGAGATGATTACCTTTTGGGCCAATGGGAGGCCGCCACATCAGTAGAGTGGTTCACTTAGCGGTCGGGTCAAAGGACCACTTTGCCCCCTCTATTTCTTCACGAGCATCAAGGGTAAATGAGTATTTTTTTTCCTTTCCCCTTCTTATTCCTCGTGACACTCCCCGCGTACAGGGCTGCGCTGAACCATGGTCAACACCATGGTTGACCTTGCACCCTCAACCCTCAAACTTCAAAGAAGTGTTTCACACACCTTCAGCCGGTCCTCCCGAACTTGGCCCTGCTTCCAATTCCTCCATTGGAATGTTGGATGGCTGGAATAGGTAGGAAGAACTCCGTCAAGGCAAGTAGAGCGGCGCAGGGGTAGAGAGCAGTGCTCTAGGGGAAATTCTCCACCCGTTTGTGATCGTGAAGGCCAGCAGAGCCTCACGGAGGCGATTGTGTCCTTGTCAGGGATCAATGACCCTCTTATATAGGGGGAGTTCTCCTTTCACAGCCCTACTGCAAAGATAAATCGAGTGAAGCTTCTAGGGCTTCCCAAACCACCCCAATCCTAGGTCGGTTGGGTGCGAAATTTGCTCCTGAAGTCTGTGAGGTTGCTTCCAAAATCGCACATGAACCAGGTTGCGAGAGAATCCAGGAAAATCCAGACACCTCTTGTTTCCAATCCTACTGGAGGTAGAATAGGACCCAGGTGCCCTTGGATCTTAATCCAATGGCTTTCGTGGTGCGCACCAGATCTATATGAAAATATTTATCATTTAATCAGAAAGATAAGTGCGGCATTTAATGATTACTCATTCACTTTATGTATTTTCAAAAATCTATATCTCTTAAACCGTACATCCAAATAATCCCAAATTTAGAGGGAAACTTAGTAATTACTTAGTATACCTCTCTGCAAAAATTGGGCTCATTATCTAAAATAAAACGTGCCTTTTCTTTAGGTGTAAGATAATACTCAATTAGGTTTATTTCTCCCATCTTTTCTCTTTCTTATTTTCTTATTTCCCATTATTTCTATTCCTTGTAATCCAAGAAAGAAAGTGGGGTTCGAAATATCACTCATTATGACCAAATCCTCACTTGTCTCTTTATTTCTTGCATTATCTCCCTTATTTCCAATATTCTTGAGTAATTATTTATTTTTGGTTTTTCTTTTCATTTATCTCTCTCTTTGTTTATTATTTTTCACTCAAATTTTAGAGGAAACTCTATCTTGTCATTGTCTACTTGTATATTAAATTTGAAACCCAAATTCCAAAGGAAAAAGTGTGTTTCCTTCATATGCAAGTTATTCTTTAATAAAACCAAATCAATTGATATTTCCTCTTTCTTTTGCCATTATCTTATGATTTTGGATTCCTTGGACCTCAAGGAACCCTAAAGGCATGAAATCCCATCTTGGGAATATTTCTTAGCCTTTTCCTTCTCATTTATCCATTTTCTTATTTATTCCTTTATTCAAATAAATTCATTTTTCCTTTCTTTTATTTTCTTTTCTCGTTATTGGGCCCAATAGCCAATAAAGCCTACAAAACAATCAACAAGGCCTTTTATTCAAAACAAATCGTTATCATTATTTGTTCAAATATCTTTAATAGGAGAAATTACAATTCTCACCAAAAGAACCCAAAATTTGGGGTTGTAACATAGATCATTTTTGTTCTAGCTTGGTAGAGGTTTGACATACTATGCATTATGTTGTACAAATGATAGTTTCTATCAAGATAAATTCGTATCTTTCCATAGCTAAAGTGAAAATACTACCTATAAAATGCCATATATAGGTTTTAAATTGCAAATAATTCCTTTGCTACAAAATTAATGACATCAATTATGAAGTTAGATGTTGCTTTCTCAATGCACATACATATTTTTGAAACTACTAACTTGCTAGAAAAATAAAGACTTTAGGAATCCAACGCTGACTCTTTTATTGTTTGTTTTAGATGGTTTACCTTGTAACACCCCATCTTATGATATATAATATAACCGAGTGGAAGCTTTCATCTTGAAGGAGGATGTCACATTTATGAATTGACAACAAATAAACACATAATTCACCATTGCGATTCATACATTGTTCTTTGAATAGGAAACTATAATTGAGTTGTAAAATATTTTTAAACATGAAAACTATTGATGAAGGTAAACATGTATAAATGACTGGATCACCTAGTATGGATGGCACCCCACCTGTTAGCTCTTGAAGGTCCTCTAGTCCTTACTTGCTCCTCTTGATTCCTTACTTGCTCCAATTCCTGGGGACATCACATCTCCATCCATGCAAAGGGGAAAAATAACACATCAGTAAATGATAATGGTACTTCATAATATAAACAAAGGAAATATACCTGACATGTAAGAAAACTTGACATGAGTTAACTATAAGCAATCTTGAATCATTATTAACATGAATAATTGAAAACTAATTGTATGCATCCCTCTATGACACCCCCTTAGGAGCACATGATTTCTAGGAAAGCCCTTGATGCTAGGAAATCCCTTGACGACCCCTTGAGATCCATTATTCGGAAGCATATCAAGACTATTTCAATTCCATTTTACTTGATCATTAACATGGCATTAACATTATCATTAACATGATTCTTAACATGATGGGATTTCTCCCTCTTAGCATGATCTCTGATCATGATAGGTTTTCTCCCTCTTGAACATTAACATGAATTTCATGAGTCATTAATCATGAACTTTAATAATAGTGAACATTTTAACCATAGGACATAACATATAGCAATCATCAAGAAGTGTGATATAGTGAGTAAAATTTAAAACATTAAACTTGAAATCATAATCTCTACTTGTACTTAATATGCAATTAACTATAAATACTTGTGCTCAATAGCATGACCCATTTACCATGGAGAAAATATTATCCTAATATAGCCTCTCTGATCTTTGAGTCAAATCTAGGTCAAACCTTTCCTTGACTTGATTAGGCTCTAAGTACATATACATGTTTAATTGAACATCATAAATCAATACATTGTATTGATCCTAGGTTGTTAGGGTGAATAAGGGTCATTGCATTAGGGTTAGCTTACTGATCCACATCACTAAATTAGTAAAAACTTTGTTGACTAAGTTCATATTAATTATATGTAATACATAATTAGGGTCCCAATGGGTCAAGCTAGGGTTTCTAAAAAAAATCAAAATGGGAATGCAAATCATGGCTTGAAAACCTTAAAATTGGATTGCTCTTGAAAAACCCTTTCCAATGACTTTATTTTTATTTTTATGAGAATCCTATGATTTACTATGAATTTTCAAAAACTGACCAATGAGAATTCAGTAAAACCATAGTGTGACACTGATTTGAGTCAAAAACAAACCTGATGTAAATGAACCATGAAATGGCCAAAGAACCTTAGGAGCACGTGACACATTAACCGCTGACACATGGATAAAAGCATCATTAGGTCATAAATTGAATTTGTGCGTTTGAGAAATAGAACATCAATGAAAAGACTAAAGTGCCCTTATTACATTAATCATTTGATTCATCATGCAGGGTTACCACGGTAATTGGATGACCAATTTTCTTCTCCTCACATCCATGATGAGAGACGCAACTCTGGAGGTGAGAACCTCTGATCACAGCTCACTGAGGGCTATGTTTCGTGGGAAACTAGGATCACTGTTGTGATCTCCTCACCCAAGTGAAGTCAGGAAACCATCCAAATGAAGGAGAGGGCCACATTGTCCCTAGAACTAATCAGAGGAACCCAAGAAATAGGAGAGGCAGATCATGATCAAAACTACAAAAAACAAGGAGAGAAGCCTCAACTAGGGTCTCCAAAACACTCGTGAAGGCAAAGCGAGGTCAAGGTAGGTGTTATCATGGGCGTAGGGCCACAAGATAGATATAGTATATGGAAACTCAGAGCAAATCATGGTTAACTAATGGCACGAATTTATCGTGCGTATAACGCAAGTGCATGCGCCAAAGTAATATAGGCCTTTGTGAGACTCGAGTCGAACTCAGGGAATGAATTTTCGGTAGACTACTGCTAACTGTTCGCAATCAGCTAGACCGATTAAAATGGTTTGAGAGTCGATTGAAAAAGAAAAGAAAAAGAAAAAAAAGCAAAACAATCGATTAAATGGTTGCTTTAATCAATTAAAGGTGGAATCTTTAAGATTGTGGTTTCACCGCAGGTTCTTGTTGTACTAGTTCCTACACAATTATCCTAATTCGTCTCCTATTCTGGGTAGTGGCCTATAGTCAGAATTGTTCGCTGTCGTGATACAATTCACTACCTAAATCTAGGTCGGTTCCACGGTAGTAGTAACATATACCCTAAATTAGGTGCATGAAGATCACACTCTGGGTTTCCACCATTAACTGTACATCACCTTGTTCAAAGGATTTATTAGTTATTGTGATTATCATCTCTTTTCAACTGTTAATTCTTCTTTCAAAGTAATTAAAGGTATTAGGTTATCATTAGGGTGATCAATCATAATGATATAATGGAGAAAATGAAATCATACCACAGATTTAGAGACAAATTATGATAACTATGTCAAAACTATCATACAACGATTACTCGGGCTACTCCCGGTCCTAAAGATAAAGGGGATTAGCCCCGCATGTTCATCTCAATGAAAAACAACATGAGGAAAGGAGAAAACATGGATAGGAGTTGTGTAACCCCTGAACGGAGAAGATCCGGGCGTTCCTTGGCACAGGGTGAACGTTCTACAACCTTTTGGTGGTCGAAAATGTCTTTTGCGACTCTCGGAATGATCAAGGCGTATCTCTCAGCCCCGTTCTTCTCTCCTCCCCTTCTTGAGACTTGTCTGGTGGCTAGTGACGTGATAGATTGCTTAGGGCCACCTTAATTAGGTATATGCACCACTTTAGGTCGCCCATAAATCACCACCGTCCAATTAGACACGATCTTTAGCAAAACCTGATCTGACGGCGTTGATACCATCGACGCGGGTCAATGGTATCGACCTGCATAAGGCACCAATGCTTGCACAATTCTTTGGGGTTCTCTCTAATGTTGCCTCGATACCATCAATTATGTGTCGATGGTATCGACGCCTTAGGCATCACTTTTCTGTAGAAAACGACACTGAAGATGCCTCTGCTCAGGTGAAGTCGATAGTATCGACTCCTAGATCGATAGTATGGACCTCTGGAAATCTGGCTCACTGACGCTCTCTCGATACCATCGACAGTCCCATCGATGGTATCGACTGTTGGTTTCTCTTCTCCGACAATGCACTATGACCAGGTCGATGGTATCGACCATCCGTCGACGGTATCGACAGATTCAACTATCCGACTTGCCTGAAAAGAAAAGAATAACACCAATCAAATCCAACAGATATGATCTTTTATACAGAATAAGATGAAACAAGGTAAATTTGATGCAAAAAGCGATTATAGACTAAAGGTAGTGAATCATGCAATATTAATCACAAATACGATCAAAATACACATAAAACGTATGCAAAACCAGTCTATAAAAATGACTCACAACCCCTACATCAAACTCCCCTAAGCTTGAACATTGCTCGTCCTCGAGCACAAAACTATAGTATAGAATTGTGAGAGTCAACTAAAGAACATATTAGCATAAAAGACAACTCAATATGACTCCCACCTGTCATGCACATGCCGGCCCTCACTGACCATAGAACGATAACTACCCTAGAGGTGACAATGATCGTCCATAAGAAATGTCCACCCCAAGATCATCAAACACTATCAAATAAAGCAGTTGATATAATAAATTCCTCCGGTTCAGACTTAGTGCATCTTGTGATCTCCTATCTACGTTACTCAAGTCTTAACTACTATCTAAATGGAAGAAGATCTCCTGGTATACAATAATGAGGATATAATCATGGGTGGCCTACCATTTTGAGCAACAGGTGGATGAAATGGGTGGTTGTGGAAGAAAGAGAAGCACCAAATAGTTTTATCATGCAAAATCAACAAAATGGCCTAAATGATGCATATGCATATGAAATGACCTAATGCCTAAATTTTTAGGTAGAATGATGCATGCACTATCATTCCGTCTCAAGATAAGATGGAATGACTACTAAAACTACATTATGTGCTTATTCCTCTTTTCTTTATATATACATGTAGGTGAAACAAGTTCCTTTCTCCCTCTCTTTTTTTTCTACATTTTTTTCTTTCTTTTTTTTTCAAACCCTCATTTTTCAATTGACTAGAAGAACATTCACAATATTTTTTTCGGGCTTATTTCCACTTAGCTAACATCATTGATGCCTTACAAATTACTTTTTAGCGGGTATAGAACAATTGTCCTGCTTTTCTTATTTTCCAGAAGAAATAAGGCACAAAAAGTCCTATATGCTCTAGATTATGCAAAATGCAACTATAATGACATGCACTTGAGAATGTGTGAATGCAGAGATGCACAATCTAGCTACAATGAAATCCTATCTACATGTCATGCACTCAAAAGATGAAAAACTATAAGTGCTTCCAATTCTTATGGTGGATATTGAATGAAATGAAATGGATAGATCACAAGACTAATGTACAAAACCATTGGAATAGATTATATTTCCCTCTTTACTGACCTGTGTAACAATAAATCAAAGGGTTTCTCTCTCTCACTTTCGATTAAAGTCCCATTACCGTTTGGTCAGTTTAGGCTCAACATCCATGTCCATCCCCATTTCTTGAATAATAAGGATGTACAATTATGATCTTATGTTTTAAAGTTGACATACCCAATTATTTTCATAGGTTAAGTGCTCAAGTTCAAACAACTTCAACTTGCAAATTCTTGAAAATTTTTGAATTATGCTCCGATTTCAGATAATGGCACCCATGACTCCCATGTGAAAAACATTGAAATGACACATTAACATTAGACATCCACGGATACACTAGATAGCATGTGGATCCTAAAAACTAAGAAAATTGCTAAAATAAAGGAAAAGGAAATAAAAGATAGAAACTGTTCCATCTCCCCCCCCTAAGCTTGAATTCGACTATGGCCTCATAGTCAAAAACAATCTCAGCAGCTGGGACAGTGATACCATTTACTGCTCTGGTGGTGGGTACTGTGGGGCAGTGGGATCCCAAGATGGATATTTCCCCTGGAAGTTTGGATCATATGGCGGCATGGGTGGAGGTTGAGGATATCCCCCGAAGTAGTTTGGGCTCCAGTAGTGATCATAAAATGGTTGCTGCTGCTGTTCAATCCTCTCCAACCGGTCGTAGACCTGCTGTTGATTTGTGAACAACTGACGTTCATTCTCGAAGATGGCTTGTTGATTCACATACAACCGATTTGTAGTATCCTGGATATTGGTAAAGGAGGCAGTGTGCTGTTGCTGTGTCTCCTGGATGCTGTGGAGCATGTTGTACATTCCCTGCATCGAATAGACGTCCTCTCTGTAACGTCCCAGGATTTGAGGCTTCAGATAAAATGATCTTATAAGGAATGATTGGACTACCCATATCACCAAGGTGCACCTCCTTTTCTGGGAGCCCATCACTAAGAACTCCATAGTTAAGCGTGCTCAACTTGGAGTAGTACTGGGATGGGTGACCTATCGGGAAGTTGATCCTGGCATGCACATGAGTGAGGACAAAGCGCGCAGTTAAGGCCGGGGGTGGTCTGTGGGGACAATCGTCATTCCTGAAACTCTACTAGAGCCTTGGGTAGTGGGCCCAGGCTAAAAAATGGTATCAGAGCCGATTCCCCTCCAGTAGGTGGGACCCACATGGGCATGGCATGCCAATCTTGAGCTGTGAAGTCCAGGCATGTAGGAAAGGGCTGTCTATGGTTGATGTAGCCACCCTTGCGCTGGTATTCCATGATCGGGAGCTGGGTGTCCATGGGCCATTGTGGGTCTGCACTGAAATGGGGAAGAGATTATGAGGCCTTATAGTTGATCCTTGATGAAGACGTCAAGAGTCTAAGTGGGGGAGATTGTAACGTCCTAGGATTGGACTACCCATATCACCAAGGTGCACCTCCTTTTTCGGGAGCCATCACTAAGAAATCCATAGTTAAGCGTGCTCAGCTTGAAGTAGTACTGGGATGGGTGACCTATCGGGAAGTTGATCCTGGAATGCATGTGAGTGAGGACAAAGCATGCAGTTAAGGCTAGTGGTGGTCTGTGGGGACAGTCGTCATTCCTGAAACTCTACTAGAGCCTTGGGCAGTGGGCCCAGGCTTTACACTCTCCTTCCTGAGAGGGCTGTGGTGGAAGAGGCTGTGAAGATGATGATGGAACTAGGTAGAAACGTGGCCGCTTCCTCGGTGCCACTCGTACCCGAAGAGGAGTGAAAGTCTCCTCTTCCTCTTCATTCTCATCGTAGTCATCATTGTTACCCACATCTTCTTCACTTACTAAATCTTCGATTGAAATAATGGGCCACCTGAAGTGCTGGGCCCCTTGAATGTTGAAGACAGGACCAGGGAGTGCACACTCGTGATACTCTTTGTTGACGTGGTAGTGCACATAGACCAAACTATCACGAACTGTCAGAAGGTTGGAGCGGTGGAAATGAGCAAGATTCACCAGATTTTTGCTGACCAGTGGAGGAAGTGATGACATGTCTAGCCCAAGATAGAGGGCTAGTGGCGTGATAAGTCCCCCAAAGTGAATAGGGGCTCTTGTGGTACTCCTCTTCATGGCCATCACACGCATCAAGAAAAACACGCCCCAGTTTAACTTTTCCCTCTTCAGCAGTAAGTAGAGGAAGAATAAATCCATCTCCTGGAATTTTCTCAAAGAAAGCTCACCGCGAGCAAAGAAGGTGATGTAAAGCATACGGTGTAAAACCCGCACGAACGGGTGCTCAAAGTCGGCTACCGCTGCATTGTGATAGCTGATAGATTTTCCCTCCAGAGTGGTTACCAGCGCCGCAAACATCGCATCATAATCGGCTCGATTATCCGACCGTTGGTACTGCTCGGGTGAGTGCCACCAGTTGTATATCGAGTTGAATTGGTCAAGCATAATATTATACTTGCGGTTGAACAAACGGAAGGAAACGCAGCCCTTGATCCACTCGTGGTCAGTGGTGATAAGGTCATTGGGCACAACACAGATGTTGAGGGAGGCCATGAACTCCGCCACGATCTCCTTATAAGTTGGCCACTCGCCAAAGAAAGGATGACCCTCAACGTGGTAGGGAATTGCTTCCTCCCATGCCGTTTCCATCCTCCCATCTTGACCAAGGAGGACATAGGTGAGGTTTTCCTTAAAGCCAAGGTCCCAGATCATTGCTCGATCAACGTAACGAGTGGGCTCTATTGGCCGCTTCATCAACTCATCAAAGATTTTCTTCACGTCTGACGAGGGGTGGCAATCCTTAGATGGAGAATAGAGCCCGACGGTGGTGGCACAAACGTGTCAATCTCCATGGGAGCAGCCCGCGAGGAAGAAGCTCTTGCAGTCCTCACCATTATCAACAGAAAAAGATAACAACGAAGAGCTCGGTGATGGTCAGAGAAGATGATCCCCGCAGTCGATGAAGAGCTCGGGGAAGATTGCTCGCTCGCTATATGCTCAGTGAAGACCTTCGGTTGCACACAAGTACTCAAGTGCAAGTAGGAAAGGAGAAGGTCTGAAGGTGTGAAGAGAAAATGAATTCAACCATTCCTTTTATAGCTGAAATCGCCGCCACTGTTGACTCGTCGATACCATCAACGAGGTGTCGATGGTATCGACCCCTGTAGCACAATCTGGGTATTCACTGCTATCGACGGTCTTTGATGGTTGGATGTGGGGGCCCGGATCGATGACGCATCGACGCGGGTCGATGGTATCAACCCATCCCACAGATTGACTTCTGAATTTGGTGAGCACCGTTGATATCTTCTCACAGATTGGTGACGTGTCAAGTCAATACCATCGAAAAAATGTTGATGGTATCGACACTTTATGTGTCCTTTATCTTCATGAGGCCCTGATGTCTCTTTGTTACTACTACCAGGTCGATACCATCAACTACCCCGTCGATGGTATCGATTTCACTGAGACGAATTTCTCTGAAAATCTTTAGGGATCTCACGAGCATAGACTTCCTAGTCGATACTATCGAACCGACGCTCTTTTTTTCAATGTCACTGATGGTAGGTCGATACCATCGATGAGGCCGTCGATGGTATTGACTCAGAAAATTTTCTGTAGCCGCTTGCCTGCACCCACGTCGCTACGATCAACATTGTGGTCGATGTATCGACTTTTAAATAGTACTGCACACTGAGCAAACTTATTAGGGTATCATTTGTACACAAAAAATGAAATTAATCAAAGCTAACTTGAAAACACGACCAAAAATAAAATAACTAGAAAATGTGAACTACCAATGGTTGGGTTGCCTCCCAACAAGCGCCCTACTTTAACGTCTTAGGCTAGACGCAATCCAGCTCATCATTCTTCCTTGAGTGCCATGAGTTTAACCTCATGTACCTTTCTCATGTAATCCTCCCGATAGTAGAGCTTCAATCTCTGACCACTCACTAATAATGTTATCTCTCCATCTCTCACCATAATAGCACCATGTGGTCGGACATCTTCCACCACAAAAGGTCCACTCCACTGGGATTTCAGTTTCCTGGGATGCAACTTTAATCTCGAGTTGAACAATAACACGCGATCACCCTTTTTGAAAATGCGCATTTGAATGTGGTGGTCGTGGAGTTGCTTTGTCCATTCTTTATAGATCCTCTGGTTCTCATAAGCATTCATCCTAATCTCATCTAACTCATTGAGCTCTAACATTCTCTTCTTTCCTGCATCATCATAGCTCATGTTAAGCTTTCGTAACGCCCAATGCGCTTTGTATTATAACTCGACCGACATATGACAAGCCTGCCCGTAAACCAACCTAAAAGGTGTAGTGCCTATAGGGGTTTTAAAGGCGGTCCTATATGCCCATAAAGAATCCGGTAGTAGTGCACTCCAATTCTTCCTTGAAGATGCCACTGTGCATTCCAATATCTTCTTGATCTCCCGATTGGAAACCTCGACTTGGCCTTGCGTCTACGGGTGATACGGGGTACCAATGTTGTGCTTGAAGTGGGCAAATTTCTTGTATTTACTCAATAGTGTAGCAAATTTCTTGTTTGTGAAGTGGGTGCCCTCATCACTTATAATCATCCATGGCACACCAAACCTACAAAAAATATTTTCCTTCACGAACCTGCACACTACCGTAGTGTCATTAGTCCTTGTGGGTATTGCCTCTACCCACTTCGACACATAATCAATGACAAGCAAAATATACAAATTGGAATTTGAGGACACAAATGGTCCCATGAAATCAATGCCCCACAAATCAAATACCTCAACTTCTTGAAACACGTTGAGGGGCATCACTTTCCGTCTTGAAATGTTACCTGCCCTTTGACACGAATCACATCTTTTCACATAGTCATAGGTGTCCCGAAAGAGTTTAGGCCAATAAAGACCACTCTCCAACACTTTGGCCGCTGTTCTTGTGCTCGCATGATGACCTCTAGTGGGTAGTGTATGACAGTGACTAAGCACACTATCATATTCACCTTCTGGTACACACCTACGTAAGATGCCATCCCTACATTGTCTCAAGAAAATGGGGTCATCCCAAACATAATATCTTAAAGAATGGAAAAATCTCTTCTTTTCTTGATAAGTCCAATCGTCCGGTATTTCCTTACATGCAAGATAATTCACAATATTCTAAAACCACGGATCCTTAGATTTTATCGAAAGGATTTTCTCATCGGGAAACATCTCGGTAATGGGTATATTGATATCTCTCTCATCTACCCACTCTAACCTAGACAAGTGGTCCACAACCACGTTCTCAATGCCCGCCTTATCTTTAATTTTGATGTCAAACTCTTGCACATCTTTCTTTTCCATTAAGTATTTGATGGCAGCGTGGTCCGTCCAAACCATGACTTTTGACCCCACTAAATATTGCCTAAAATTTTCAAATGCGAAGACCACGACAAGCAGTTCTTTTTCAGTGGTGGTATAATTAAGTTGGGCATCATTTAAAGTCTTAGATGCATAGAAAATCACTACGGGTTTGTTCTCAAAATGTTGTCCAAGAACAACACCTACAGCAAAATCCAATGCATCGCACATGAGCTCAATGGGTTTAGTCCAATCTGGCGTTTGAACAACCGATGCAGAGATCAATTTTTCCTTAAGTACATTGAAGGCATGCAAGCATTTTTCATTAAAATCAAACATTGCATCTTTTTCAAGCAATTTAGACAACGATTTAGCGATTTTAGAGAAATCCTTAATGAAACGGAGATAAAACCCTACATGACCGAGAAAACTCCTCACCCCTTTCACTGAATTTGGTGGAGGTATTTTGGAAATAACCTCAATCTTGACTGGATCCACCTCCAGTCCGTTGCTAGACACCTTGTGTCCAAGCACGATTCCCTCACTAACCATCATATGACACTTTTCCCAATTAAGGACTAGATGTGTGTCCTCACATATTTGTAAAACTTTATCCAAATTATACAAGCACTCATTAAACAATGCACCGTAGACAGAAAAATCGTCCATGAAAACCTCTAAACAATGCTCAACCATATCTGAGAAAATAGCAAGCATGCAATGCTAAAAAGTAGTCGATGTGTTGCACAACCCAAACATCATGCGGTGATATGCAAAAGTCCCATAAGGACAAGTGAAGGTAGACTTCTCTTGATTCTTTGTGTCTATAGAAATCTGATTATAGTCGGAATAACCATCCAAAAAGCAAAAATGAGATCGGCCAGCTAGCCGCTCTAAAATATAATCAATAAATGGAAGAGGAAAATGGTCTTTTAAAGTGGCAGAGTTGAGGCGACGGTAATCAATACAAACTCGCCACCCGGTTACCAATCGGGTGGTGACCGATTCATTTAGCAAATTCTGAGTTACAGTGATTCCCCCCTTCTTAGGGACTACCTATGTTGGACTTACCCACGTCGAGTCTAAAATGGCATAGATGATTCCCACAGAAAGGAGCTTAATCACCTCCTTCTTGACGACCTCCATCATGCTCGAGTTGAGTCTACATTGTGACTGAATCACAGGTTTGGATCCTTCCTCAAGCCAGATCTTGTACTGACAAAGAGTAAGGGAGATCCCCTTAATATTAGAGACTGACCACCCGAATGCACCACAGTGGTTCTTTAGCACGATCATCAACTGGTCTTCCTCCTTGACACTCAGACATACCGAGATGATCACTGGGAGCTTTTCACCATCAGCTAAGAAGGCATACTTCAAGTGAGGGGGCAGTGGATTCAGCTCTAATTCCAGTGGACAGATCAATGATGATTGAAGCAGTGGTGGCAGCGGCCCTATATCTTCATAATGCTTGTAATAGAAACAAGGAAGCACTTGAAGCATCCTTATGCATTCTCGTAAGGACGTGCTTCCCATCCAATCATCCATGGCATTGAATAGGCATGCCTCAAGGGGAAATTTTGGATATGAGTCGATCATCGAGACTACTATAGCATCATCATCAGTAGATAGAGAAATTTCTTCCTCGTCATCATTTGGATAACCCACGGCTTTGCAAAGAGATACAACTTTTGTTTGTTCCATAATATCCACGGCCAGTGTCCCCTTGTCTACCTTAGTCATCACATGAGCCATATCCAAAAATGGCTTCCCTAAACAAAGAGAAATGGTCTGATCAAAGTGCTTCACCATACGACATTGCTCCTTTTCCTGAGATTGTTTTGTACTTGGTGGCATGACCATCTCAAATTTGTCATCAGCTATACCCAACATCAAATGACCTCTAACCATTTCTAGTATCATATCAGAAGTAGCCTGGAAGGGTCTTCCTAGGAGTAGCTTATTCCCTTGCTCATGTTGCATCTCCATTACTACAAAATCAGCTGGAAATACAAATCTGTCAACCTTTACCAAAACATCCTCACAAATACCATATGGTCATACCACAAAATTATCCGCGAGTTGAATTGTCAAGTTGCTTTGTCTAGATTCCTTAAGACCCAGTTTCTTGAAATTAGAAAGGGGCATCAAGTTTATACTTGCCCCAGAATTGCATAATGCTTCGTCGAATTTCACCTTACCAATGTAACATGAAATATTGAAGCATCCCGGATCTTGTCATTTTGGTGGAAAAGTGCCCAAAATAAAGGTGCTGACCTGCTCTTTAAGAACTACCACCTCAGTATCCAGAATCTTCCTCTTCTTGATAATTATATCCTTCAAGAATTTTCCATAAGAAGGTATGTGCTCAATCGCCTCTAACAAAGGAATGTTAACAGAAAGTTTCCGAAAGCTATCTAAAAATTTCTTAAATTGTGCATCCACTTTCTTGGATTTGAGGCTATTGGGGTAAGGGGCGGGAACAACCTGCACCCTCTGGTGTGGTGGCACATATGACGTCCTCTTCTTAGTCTCTTGAATAGTTTCATCTTATGGGATGGGCTCTTTTGTGACTTTTTCTGTAGCATCATCCACTATCTCTGTGGTTGTGATATCCTCTGTGGCCTCGCCCATTGCTTTTGGCTGTGTTATGCTTGGTTCATTGGCCTTGGAGTTTAAAATCTTTTTGCCACTCCTCAACAAAATTTCCTTAGCTTGTTGATTCCCTCCTGGAACGTTGATATTTCCCAGGAAGCCTTGTTGGGTTGGTTTTTTTAAACTTGAAATCTCTGCTGCCATCTGTGCTAAGGAAGTCTCAAGTGTCCTCATTTGAGCCCCATGACTTTGCAGAGTTTGCCCAAACTGATTCATAAACTCTCCTTGTTGCTTGATTTGTTGGCCAAAGGTGCTCATTAGCTCTTGATTCTGCTTTATCACCTGATTGAGCAACTCATTGCTCTTTTCCTTTGTCGTGGGCTGTGGCTTGGCATCCGGATCCTGCAAAAAAATATTTGGATCTCTCCATGAAAACTTTTTGTCTTTCCTCCAAGAGTAATCATTATTTCTGTACCCTTGTTGTTGATGCATGTATTTGACCTGCACTTCTTCCTCAGATTCCTCCTCTTGTGCAAGTAGCCTTTTGACAATTAAGTCCATCTTGTCATTGAGTTCTTTTATGGCTTTGGCATCTCCCGCAACTTTAACTTGTTCCAGAGCATCTCTATCACCCTAGGACTGCTTTTTAGTCATGCTTTTCAGAATTTCCCAACACCTTGTATCTGTGTTGTTCAATAAGAACCCCGAACCTACTGAATCCAGGTTGCTTCTATCATTCTCAGAAAGAGCGAAATAGAAAATCTTGACCTACTTTTCTTTGTCCATCCCATGATGTGGGCATCTCCTCAACATTATCTGGAATCTCTCCCATGTCTCGAAATATGTTTCACCAGCTTTCTGACTGAAGTTATGGATTTTTCTTATGAGATCATTTGTCTTCTCTAGTGGGAAAAATCTTTCGAAGAAAACTTCAACCATATGGTCCCAAGATTCCACATACTCGTCATCCAGATTATGCAGCCATTCTCGAGCATTTCCCGCTAGAGAACTGGGATATAACTTCAAGTAAAGCATATATTATGGAAACCGGTCTATCTTGACCATATCACAGTTCTCCACGAACTGGCTTATGTGGGTCACTGGATCGTCATTTTTGAGCCCGTGAAATGAATTGGACTTGACCAAATTGATTAGGCCTGGGTCAATTTTGTAGTTAGGAATGCTGATGGCCTGCTTCTTAATTGGCCCCTTAGATGCAGAAGAGAATGATGCCTTGATTTTCTCCCAAATTGTTTGTTCCTCAACCATTGCTTCGGTGTCAGAATCTGAATTCTCATAGTCTGATCCAAAAAACGGGACCTCCGGTGATGACTGTGCATAGTCTGTGCTACACGTACTCACCATGCACTAGTACCTACACAGTAATAAATTTAATTAGGCACAGTTCTAGATGATTACAGATTATGAAAGATAGACGATTAATTTCCAGAATTTTAAATTTAAAAAAATGTGGCCTAGAGTGGCCGCTTGTAGCCCTCGTAGTGCCAAAAATCACCATTCCCCGACAACGGCGCCAAAAACTTGACACGAATTTACCATGCGTATAATGCAAGTGCACGCACCAAAGTTATATAGGCCTTTATGAGGCCCGAGTCGAACTCAGGGAACAAATTTTTGGTAGACTACTACTAACTGTTCGCAATCAGCTAGACCAATTAAAATGGTTTGAGAGTTGATTGAAAAAGAAAAGAAAAGAAAGCAAAACAATTGATTAAATGGTTGGTTTAATCAATTAAAGGTGGAATCTTTAGGATTGTGGTTTCACCGCAGGTTCTCGTTGTATTATTTCCTACACAATTATCCTAATTCATCTTCTATTCCAGGTAGTGGCCTGTAGTCAGAATTGTTCACTGTCGCGATACAATTCACTACCTAAATCTAGGTCAGTTCCACGGTAGTAGTAACCTATACCCTAAATTAGGTCCATGAAGATCACACTCTGGATTTCCACCATTAACTGTACATCACCTTGTTCAAAGGATTTATTAGTTATTGTGATTATCATCTCTTTTCAACCATTGATTCTTCTTTCAAAGTAATTAAAGGTATTGGATTATCATTAGGGTGATCAATCATAATGATATAATGGAGAAAATGAAATCATACAATAGATTTAGAGACAAATTATGATAACTATGTCAAAACTGTCATGCAACGATTACCCGGGCTACTCCCGATCCTAAAGATAAAGGGGATTAGCCCCGCATGTTCATCTCAATGAAAAACAACATGAGGAAAGGAGAAAACATGGAGAAAACATGGATATGTGTTGTGTAACCCCTGAACGGAGAAGATCTGGGCATTCCTTGGTGCGGGGTGAACGTTCTACAACCTTCGGGTGGTGGAAAACGTCTTCTGCAGCTCTCAGAATGATCAGGGCATAGCTCTCGACTCCGTTCTTCTCTCCTCCCCTTCTTGAGACTTGTCTGGTGGCTAATGACGTCATAGATTGCTTTGGGCCGCCTTAATTACGTATATGCACCACTTTAGGTCGCCCAAAAATCACCACCGTCCGATTAGACACGATCTTTAGCAAAACCTGATCTGACGACGTCGATACCATTGACGCGGGTCGATGGTATCGACCTGCATAAGGCACCGGTGCTTGCGCGATTCTTTGGGGTTCTCTCTGATGTTGCCTCAATACCATCGACTGTGTGTCCATGGTATCGACACCTTAGGCGTCACTTTTTTGTAGAAAATGACACTAAAGCTGCCTCAACTCAGGTGAAGTCGATAGTATCTACTCCTAGGTCGATAGTATCGACCTCTGGAAATCTGGCTCGCTGACGCTCTCTTGATACCATCGACAGTCCCATCGATGGTATCGACTGCTGGTTGCTCTTATCCGGCAATGCACTGTGACTAGGTCAATGGTATCGACCATCCGTTGATGGTATCGATAGATTCAACTATCCGACTTGCCTGAAAAGAAAAGATTAACACCAATCAAATCCAACAAATATGATCTTTTATACAGAATAAGATGAAACAAGGTAAATTTGATGCAAAAAGAGATTATAGACTAAAGGTAGTGAATCATGCGATATTAATCACAAATATGATCAAAATACACATAAAATGTATGCAAAACCAGTCTATAAAATGACTCAAAACCCCTGCATCAACTAATAGTTGTCAAATAATTGAGGGAGGTCAGGGAATCTCACTTGATCGCCAATTTGGCAGGAGGCTCATCTGAGGGAAGGGTAGAGATTGGGTCACCGAAGAAGGAAGGCTGAGTAGGTCAGGGCTCCTGAGGGTATTGGAGGAAAAATTAAGTGAGGAGGAGTGCCTAAGGTCCGGTGGTTCTATCCGGTTCCTTATATAGGAAAGAGGCAAGTCAAGGTACCCTCTATAACTCCAAGTGATGAAGCTATGATGAGCCCTAATTGGGTGTTTTGTTTACAAGGAGAGATAGGTGATGAGTTATGGATTGCTGGATTCATTTTGACTTTAGAGTTTCATTGGTGAAAGAATCAATGGAAACGGTAGTCGGTGGAGCGAGAAAGAGACTAGGGAAGGCCACACTGTGAAACGACTGCTTTCCCATGGTCTATGCGAAGGTAAATGACGACCTTCCTTTTATCGAATCTTGAATAAATGGCTGGTATGCATGCATGAATAAAGGAATTAAGTAGTTAATGTGTGACAAGAAATTAAATTTGGAACATTAGGTTATATTCATTGTATTTATGAAATTGAATTCAAAACATGGTCAAAGCATATTCAAATTTGTCAAACATGGGTCAAATGATCTCAAATTTGTAATTTGAGGGCATAGAACATTACTATGAAATTAGATCTCATTTTTGTACACATTTTGGTCCATAACTTCTATATTTTCTATTACCTTAACAAAAATGCATTAAAAGTAAGATAATTTGAAAAGGCTCCTATTATTGAATCCTTGAGTCACAATTTTGAGTTTTACTCATTCAAGAGTCACATGGTCATCTCTTTAACCCTTTCCTATGCTTTATGGCCATCTTGGAGGAGAGAGAAAAGAAGATAGGATCATCATGAGTTAATTGACATACATAATGCACATTTGAAAGTGAAATATGAAATTGATTCTTATTTTAAGTTTTCTTATCCTATTTTCATATTAGGACAACAGCTATTGGTCTTTTTTCTTTTAACCCCTCAACTATTATCATTTAGGAGGAACTCCATTCTAAGTTTTACATTGTTTTTTTTATATTGGGATGTGACATACCTCACACTATGGGATATAGATTCAGTAAAACACACTTACTTGTAAGTGGTTAGTGATTGAATTGGTTCAAATAATGGGTCAAAATATGCTAGGGTGAATTAGCAATTAGATCATATTTTCAAGAAACTATATTTGAAGCTAGGAAAAAGATCACATCATTTGAGGAGCAACATATAAAGTTGGGAAAATGAGCAATCATGGCCATAAAAGGGCACCACCAAAATCTTGTAATTTGATATATGTTATAGAACATAAAAAATTTGGATATCCCTTTGAAGTCGGTAGTTGTAATTTGATATCTACGTGAAGACCATGCTATGTACTATTTCATCATAACTTCATAAAATTCATCACCCCTATCTGAAATTATGGTTGTAACTTTGTCTGTATTTGTTTTTCATCTTTACTGACAAAAAGATGCACATATCAACATATTGACATTTACCATGCAACAAACAAAAACAACAATAACATAAGTAATCATTGATAAATGTATTGAAGTATTTCTCTTAAAAATTAAGAAAGTCAAAAAGTTCAAAATGGTTTGCTTATATGAAGTTAACATTTTGTTGAAAATTTCATATGTGTGAATTGTATTGAGGGTAAAAAAAACACAAATAAAGGAGCCACAATGAGTACACAACTCTTGACATATAATTTATGAGCTACTCACCTGCGTTAGGTCAGTGAGCTCTGGCGATCTGGCGGGCGTGTAGGGTGTCTAGTCTTCCCTGATGGTGGAAGCTACCCATCTCCCAATGAGATCAAGTCATGATGGAGGAGGAGGTACTAAGGAGGTGTCGAGACCTCACTATACAAGAGAAATAGGATCTGGTGGACTTCACAAATGGAGGAACTAAGATAACAATGGAGGATGAAAGAATAGTAGCGGCTAAGCTACTTACAAGGAAGAGCTACAACTTCATGGCCCTGAGGAGGAAAATGCTGATAGCTTAGGGAATGAAGAAAGTCACATCCTTTGAGTATGTCGAGCACAAAGTAATAATGATACATTTGACAAAAAGAAGGATAAGGAGAAAGTCCAGAAAGGGGGCCTGTGGTGATTTGATGGGAATCTTCTTATGATGAAGGAGGTTAGGGTGGGAGAGCAACCCTCAAACATCACCTTCGAAGTGAGTAATTTTGGGTTAGACTATATAATGTACCCATGGGGTATAGGTCAGAAGAATCCATAAGGAGGATCAGAGGAAATGTAGGGAAGGTGCTGGAGGTGGATGAAGCGGAAAGGGGGGGGATGGACAAGGGCCAGAAGAATTAGAATAGAAATTAACATTACCAAGCCCATAAAGCAGACACAGTGGCTAAAGTTGATAGACGACATCGTGGTGGAAGTGGAACTCAGATACGAACGGTTTCCCATGTTCTTCTTCTCATGTGGGATGGCGGGTCACACAATGTAGGAATGTGAAGAAGAAGATAACAAAGGAAAATAACCAGAAAGAGTGTGGGGCCAGTGGCTGAGGGCATCACCTAAGAAGACAAAAAACCCTCTGACATAGGGAGGTACCTACGAGGAAGCCAAGAAGTCCCTATTCCAAGAAAGGGAGAAAGCGAAGACAGAAAGGGAGAAAATGATGGCAAAAGAATTATGGTCCCGTGAAGAGGAAGGGAACAAAAGTAAAGAAAAGGTGCAACTAGGGACTATGGCACTGGCTAGGGGGAGTGCTCAAAACAAAGAAATTAAAAATGCAGAGGGGCCCAGGCAACAAACAGAGGAAGAGGAGATAAGAAAGGCAATAGAGACAGAGGACATTGAAAGCGCCATGGGGAAAGGAGAGGAGTTAAATGTCTATAGAGAAATAACAGAGGAAGGAAGCATAGGCACGACTAAATTCATACATGTTCTAAGGGAGAATAACAAAGGGGTTAAACATAGTAGAAAAAATAGTCATCAAACAGCTGTTACAAGTTTCATCCAAGTGATCAACAAAATGACTGAGAAAGGAGTACGAACACAGATATAAAAGAAAGGAATATTTAGAAGAATCAACAAGAAACTAGCAGCTGATGGAGAGAAAACTAGAAACTATATAAAGAGGAAAACAAGAAGTCAGAGTGAGGAACCAATGCAAAAAAGTGAGGACAGTAAAAGGTAGGGTAAGATGACAAGGAAGGAAGGAGAAACCATGTTATGGAAGTCATCCCAAGTAGCGACGACTAGCTGTGACCAACGTTGTGAAGAGCAATGATGATTTTAAGTTGGAATTGTCAAGGGATGGCCCTCCTTCCAGTTGACTCTTGTCATAGAATCTAGTCGCCGTCTGATGACATCCCCGTCCCCTACGGGGATGTCCAGAAGAACTAGCCTATGATTCCTAATCCACATCCTCGTCCTCCTCCACTATTGTACTATTGTCTCTATGAGCCCTACTGACTCTGTCTCGACTATTTGGTCACCTCATCATCCTTCATGGAACAAAACTGCTTGGTATGCCCAACCTGGCCACACCTGTAGAACATTTTGTCCTCATACCATGGCCTCGATGACCCTATCATTGATACTGATGCTGTGCTGGGGGCTCCTACCGGTGGAAAACTACAACCTCTGCCTTTACAGGGTGACCACTGAGTCTGTGCAATGGACCTCTGTTGAGCTGGAGGTGCAAAAAACCTAGGCTTCTTAGAGCCTCTAGACAATTGCCCCTTGTACTATATAGGCCTCTTCTTAGCACTCTTCTCCCGCTTCTCAACAATAGACCGATCAATCCTCCTGATAGATTCCACAAATATTGCAAACTTCTCATGATTCTCAAGTATTGCCACAACTGTCGTTAGCTCACTATTTAGACCCTTCTCAAAACACTGGATCCTCTCCTCATCTTTAGCCACCATGTGAGGATAGGACCTTAACAACTCCATAAATCTTGCCTCATATTCATTGATCATCATGGGTCCTTGCCTGATCATCTCGAACTGAGAGATCATCTCATCAAGATAGGTATGGGGGAAGCACCTACTGAAAAACTCCTATTTGAACTCCTCCCAACTGATATTAACACCTGGTTGTTTCTCTTCCTCAATGGCCCACCAATGGCCAACACTTCCCTTCAGAAGGTATACTGCATGCTTCACATTATCAGCCTCAGGGATGCTAAGGATCTTGAAAGCCTTCTCTAACTCCATCAACCAAAGATCTACATCCGTTGGGTCCTCCGTACCAGCATACTCCATGACTCTGACACACTTCAACCTCTTGAAGGACTTCCCAGTGCCTAAGGATTCCACATTGGGGACTACTTCTCTCACGTGAGGAACGAGCATTCTGTCTACCATATGTGTAATCTTGGACATAAACTTCCCAAACATAAATGAATAAGTAGAGTTTTCTAGCATGGTCAGGTCAAACCGAGGCACTTCAGGTGCCCTTCCATCAACAACCTACCTCCCTGCACCTCCACTTGGTTCAACAACACCACTCTCAGTAACATGTTCTTTGTATTCTCCAACCATCCTTTCAACTCTTCTTCTTCTTCTTCTTCTTCTGCATAATCAGAAGTGACCATAAGATTATCTGGAGGACACTAGAACAGACACAATAGTAGTCCTATGCCCCTATAGACTCATTGAACCTAAAGCTCTGATACCAACCTTATTTGTGACTCTCCAACGCGCCACAAACAAGATAACTCAAAACTAAACACAGAAGTTAAAAAAAAATACAAATTACTAGAAAATACAGGAAATTTAAAACCAATTTCAACAAACCATACGAGTCACAACATATTGCACATGATTCTGCAAAAGCCACCTATATTGCATATCACTTGCCTAAAACATTATACAATATAGTATTCACTGGCTCTCAAGCCACATTCTGTTACACATGATAACTTGTTCTTATACATATTTGTCATCTCTACACGACAACGGGCATAAATACAAGACCTTGTATCGATACATACAACAAAAACCTCCCTAAGGAAAAGGCTTCAACCAATGTTATTTGTGTTTGACCCTAAGAAAAATACACTACACAACTATATTACATCTTTTATTATTGTCCCGAGGATTTGATTCGTACCACCCAAATCCAATCCACCACTGCTAAGTCGAAATAAGTGTCATACAAGTTCAATGGAAGAGATGAAATCCATGACCTATCCGCACCTCTTTGTTAGCAAAAGAGAAAACATCGTAGAGACATATCAGTCAATTGCAGAAAGTGACATATAGTCAACAGAAGGATCAACTCACACATGCCTATCCATAGATAAACACCTAGCCCACCTTGGTACAAGTAACGATGCTAGAAGAACAGGCTTGTGCATGGCCGTTCTTAAAAGAAGGATTGTCTCACGCATGTCCATCCACATCACAAGGAGATCAGCTCATGCATGGCCGTCTCACACAATCTGTAATTGTGGACACAAGGAGATACTCGACTTGCACCCTCTCATATTCAAAAATTTGCGCTCCAAGTTATATTCATTTCACCAATCTATCAATTAAAGCTAACACTAGAAAGGATCTGTGGCATAGGGCACCTACATTATTAGGGTTCCATTTGATTAGTTAGCCAATTAGGTGATTTTAGCATCAATCAAGTTACAACGTATATAACCATTATAAATTCTAAAAGAATAAGGGAAATAGCACAAATCCAAAAGATATAAAATGTATGAGGTGTGAACTTGTCACACTATCACCACATGATACTTGTAACGCTGCAATTTACAAGGCCAATGTAACGCCCCTCCAAGCACATATATATGTTAGTGGAAGAAAACACTATGTTGTCCATAACATGGGTCACTTGGCTTGGAGGAACATTACAAAACATGATAAGCATTACGACATCATAAATGAAACACCATGCATTAACTCAAAATATATATTCATACATTGTTCTTTGAAAGGGAAAAACATAAACTATCTCATCTTAATTCAAAACCTAATACATGTAGGCTAAGCAAATCTAAGGCATGAATTGAAACTAAACTAGATCATCTATTGAATGGTAGATGGCACCCCACCAAGATAAAGTATCCTTGATGTTAGCTACACTTGAAGGGCTTGCTTCAATTCTCTCTTGATCCTTGATCTAGGGACATCTCGTCTGACGTCCATGTGAAACAAAGCAACAACGTAAGTAAGAAACACTATGCATGTTACAAGAACTGAAAAATAAGCACATACTCTTGAACTGAAATGAACTTGACATGAATTAAAATTAAGAGTTATCATTAAACTTTATCTTTCATTACATCAATGAATTAAGAAACATTACTATATGTGTTTTCTCCATCACTGCCCACATGGGGCACATCGTGCTTGGAAAGCCCATCATTGCTAGGAAGCCCATAATGACCATAAAGGTCCATCATTGTGAGAAACATATAATAAGTTACTTAATTCTCTTATCTTAAACATTAACATCATTGTTCTTATCTTGCCATCAATGTAAATTTTCCTCGTCCAATAATTGTACCAAAGTGCTTATCAGGCTAGTTAAGGCTCATCTTAGTTGCACCAAAGTGCTCATCAATCTCGTAAAGACAAAATAACATAAAGAGGAACAATTCACAACTTAAGTGCATTATCTTAATCATCATGGGATTTCTCCCTTTTATTTTTGGAAGTATCATTACATGAATTAACATGAGTCTTTAATCACTTTCTTAATCATTACCTGATCAAAACATTAAACTAATGACCATCAATGATAACCATAGGATTTTATGATTATAGCAAACAACATGCAATAATATGATCTGAGGAAACATTATTGTCTTAATTTCATTCATTAAATTGGAATTTAAAGCATAATATTAAATCATATATAACATGCAATTAATCCAAAATAAATATGCATAGTGGCATTAACCTCTTACCTAGAGCAAGTTAGATCCTAACTTAGTATCCCTGATCTTGATCGAATCTTATGTTCCTAAAATTACATGATTTCTATTAATTATCATTATTAGTACATCCTAAACCCTAATTTAGGTCTTTTAAGGAAACATAGATGATTGAATTAGGCTTTGAAAATGCTAATATAGGATTACTCATTTAAAATCCATTCCATTGACTATTTATTCATATTTTTCTGACAATCTAGTGAATTTCTGTGAATATACCAAGAATAGACCAATATGAATTTGGAACTAAATCCATGTGTGAATTATCCAAAAGAACACCTCAGCGGCCGGGCCCATGCCCTCATGGCCCAATCATTATCACCCATATGGGCCAGGCTCACTTAAAGGATCCGACAGTCAAATAGAAAGGAGGCAACAAAAATACCTTCTTTGCCCTTATTGGCGTGTGAGAAAAAGAAAATTAATATTAGGGTAAAACTATAAACTCGATGCTTGGGATATTATTTCCCCAATCCAACTCACGCGAAGAACACATGCACAAAACATAGGTGAGAATCATCATGATTTGGAGAATCAAATTTGAGATCTTGATCATGACATTTCAAACCAAGGAGCTAGGCACCACCCCCGCCACCGGATGAAACCAAAAAGTCTAATACCACCCTATGCAATGGTCAGGAGACCCATAACACCCTAGTTCCACGGCAGAGCAGGGATGGAACTGAGGAAATCCTAGGAATGTCTGTTGAAGCTCGCACAAACACCAAATCTGAGAAAATATGCTCGTGAGGACTCACAGTGACTAAGTGAGACCATATTTGGAGGAAGCGTAGAAACCATGATCCAGGAAGGCAGTTTGTTGGTCGGAAACAACAACATGTTGGGAAAAAGGGGAAAGATAGAAGGTCACCTCTTTCGAGGCAAAATTGGACGCACAAGCCATTTTCTATAGGATCTGAAGAGAGGTCCAAAACCTCTATGTGGCTATGACGGGGTGACTCCTTGAACAACTGAAGATGGTTGGGCAAGGCAGTGTTCCTGTGTGGGGAAGGAGAAAACTATACTACCCTAAATTGCATTGAAGTCACATTTTTTAATAGGTCTAGTTTAGAGAGAGTCTTCGGTAGCTTGGGTTTCACTTGGTAAAGTCCAAGGTTTATAGGGATGTCCATCAGTGAGAATCTACTTGGAGAGGGTCTGGCATGAGTCGCATCCTGGAGAGTCCCAATGAGACTGGGAAATGGGCGAGGGGGATGACCCCTCTTTGTAGATACATATGAGGATCCGAGAGCCCAAGGACTCAAAGGTCTGCATGACAACAACATAAATTACTGGACTTAGGTATCTATAGGTTATATTAGTACATTATCAAATATTTTGGGTTAAAACTATATGAAATCTATCCAAATTGCTTTGAGGGGTCAAATGAAGTCCTATTGACTTCAAATTTGAACCATAAGTTAAACAGAGAGCCTAGAATATCTGTATCTAATTATATTTAGGTTTTCATTAACTTTTGCTCATCAAGCTCATATGGGTCATTATCTTAATGCATATATTAACTAAAGGTGAGGCTAACGGAATTATTCATTCCTTAGTGACCTGGTTGAACCGATATTCGAGGTTAAGAGAATAATTCATTATATTTGGATAACTTACATCAATGTTTGGTATTTTGCAATTAAAATTTGAAAATTTTCACTAAATACCCTAAACTTGTTTTATTTATGATTTTGAGATGTTCCAATTCTACCCTCCTTAAATAAATTTAATCCTCGAAATTTTCTCATACTACCCACCTTAGGGTTTTACATATTCTATGTACACAAATTTCTAATATTATCTTAAAGTCTCATTATCATGGCAAAACACTATCTATAGCTCATCATTAAACCATCATGTGGGTATACTACTAATGAATCTATTTAACATCATTATTGACATGAAAAAGGACCTCTCTTACCTCTTCTCTAAGGGTTATGATTCCAACATGATTCTTGCTTGCATATCTTTGTCAAATATCTACTTTTTGTATGAATACTTGGTCTTACTATGTGTCTAATTTAGTTTAGGTGACTATATGTCTCAAACTTTTAATGCAACTCTTGTTTTCTTTGTCGCCTTTGGATACATGCCGGCCGCTCATATATTCAACAGTGACATGATTTATCACACTTATCTTAGTACCTCCCTCATGCACATGTCCCATACCACATGCACTTGAAAGGACAAGACAAGCATGATTATGCATATAACATTCTCTCTGTAAAATCGCATGAGCATGTGTCCCATAACACAAACACATGGGAAAAAGAGAGAGCAAGATATATTCAACTCTAGAGTTAACATAAAAATTCAAAACATCTAAGCACATAACCTTAATCTTTGTCTAAACCTTTGTCTCATATCTAGACATTTACTTTGGTTTCTAATATCTTTCACCTACTTCTTCTATACCTAAGGTTAGAACATATGAATCTTTAGCTTAGTGTCAATCTATTCGTTTCTCTGATACCATATTGTAACGCCCTCCAAGAACTTATATATGTCAGCGGAAGCAAACCCTATGTTGTCCATAACATGGGTCACTTGGCTTGGAGGAACATTACAAAACATGATAAGTATTGGAACATCATAAATGAAACACCATGCATTCACTCAAAATATAGATTCATACATTGTTCTTTGAAAGGGAAAAACATAAACTATATCATCTTATTTCAAAACCTAATGCATGTAGGCTAAGAAAATCTAAACCATGAACTGAAACTAAACTAGATGATCTATTGAATGGTAGATGACACCCCACCAAGCTAAAGTCTCCTTGATGTCATCTACATTTGAAGTGCTCACTTCAATTCTCTTTTTCTTCTTGATCTAGGGACATCTCATCCCATGGCCATGCGAAACAAAGCAACAACATAAGTAAGAGGCACTATGCATGTTATAAGAACTGAAAAATAAGCACATATACTTGAACTGAAATGAACTTGACATGACTTAACAATAAGAGTTATCATTAAACTTTAGCTTTCATTACATCAATGAATTAAGAAACATTACTATATGTGTTCTCTTCATCACTGCCCATGTGGGGAACATCATGCTAAGAAAGCCCATCATTGCTAGGAAGCCCATAATGACCATAAAGGTCCATCATTCCGAGAAACATATAATAAGTTACTTAATTCTCTTATCTTAGACATTAACATCATTATTCTTATGTTTCCATCAATGTAAATTTTCCTTATCCAATAATTGCACCAAAGTGCTCATCAGGTTGGTTAAGGCTCATCTTAGTTGTAGCAAAGTGCTCATTAATGCCATAAAGACAAAATAACATAAATAGGAACAATTCACAACTTAAGTGCATTATCTTAATCATCTTGGGATTCCTCCCTTTTAGTTTTAAAAGTATCATTACATGAATTTACATGAGTCTTTCTCCACTTTCTTAATCATTACATGACCATAACATTAAACTAATGAGCATTAATGATAAGCATAGGACCATGATTATAGCAAACAACATGCAATAATATGATATGAGGCAACATCATTGTCTTAATTTCATTCATTAACTTGGAATTTAAAGCATAATCTTAAATCATATATAACATGCAATTCATCCAAAATACATATGTATAGTGGCATGACCTGCTTACCTAGAGCAAGGTAGATCCTAACTTAGTATCCCTGATTTTGACCGAATCCTCTATTCCTAAAATTACATGATTTCTATTAACTATCATCATTCGTACATCCTAAACCCTAATTTAGATCTTTTAAGGAAACATGGTCAGAAATGATTGAATTAGGCTTTGAAAACACTAATATCGAATTTCTCATTGAAAATCCTTTCCATCGACTATTTATTCAATTTTTTTACAATCTAATGAATTTCTGTGATTTTACCAAGAATAGACCAATCAGAATTCAAAACTAAATCCATGTGTGAATTATCCAAATAAACACCTCAGTGGCTGAGCCCACACCCTCATGGCCCAATCATTGTCAGTCATATGGCCCAGGCTCACTTACAAGGACCTGACAGTCAAACAGAATGG
The DNA here is from genome assembly GCA_963693085.1 of Alisma plantago-aquatica. Classification (NCBI taxonomy): domain Eukaryota; kingdom Viridiplantae; phylum Streptophyta; class Magnoliopsida; order Alismatales; family Alismataceae; genus Alisma; species Alisma plantago-aquatica. The sequence continues at coordinate 400,189,020 of OY856414.1, read as the reverse complement.
AGGCAACCAAAATACCTTCTTTGCCCTTAATGGCGTGCGAGAAAAAGGAAATTGATATTACAGAAAAACCATAAACATGGCATCTGGGGTCTTCTTCCCCCAATCCAACTCACGTGAAGAACACACGCACAAAATGTAGGTGAGAATCTTCACAATTTGGAGAAGTGAATTTGAGATCTTGATCATGTCGTTGCAAACTGAGGAGCTAGGTACCACCCCACAACCACACGAAACCAAAAAGTTAGATACCACCCTCTGTGATGGTTAGGAGACCCAGAACACCCTACTACCACTGTGGAGTAAGGATGGAATAGAGGAAATCTTAGGAATGCCCACCGGAGCTCCTACAAACATCAAAATCTGAGAAAATATGCTCATGAGGACTCGTGTTGACTAAGTGAGACCATATTTGGAGGAAGCAAAGAAACCAAGATCCAGGAAGGTGGTATGTTGGTCGAAAACAACAACATGCTGGGAGAAAGGGGAAAGATAGGAGGTCACCTCTTTTGGGGCCAAATTTGAGGCACAAGGCATTTCCTGTAGGCTCTGAAGAGAGGTCCAAAACCTCTGGGTGGCTACGACATGGTGACTCCTTTAACCTCTGAAGATGGTTGGGTAAGGCAGCGTTCCTGTCTAAGGAAGGCAATAAATGTACTGCCCTAGATTTCATTGAAGTCACATTTTTAATAGTTTAGGGTTAGAGAGAGTCTTCTCCAGCTTGGGTTTCTCTTGGTAGAGTCCAAGGTCTATAGGGATCACCATCGATGAGCATCTGATTGGAGAGGGTCTAGCATGAGTTTTGTCCCAGAGAGTCCCAATGGGACTGAGAAATGGGCAAGGGGGATGACCCCTCTTTGTGGATACCTACAAGGAACTGAGAGCCCAAGGACTTCAAGGTCCATGTGACAACAACATAAGTTGTTGGACTCAGGTACCTATAGGTTATATTAATACTTTACCAAATATTTTGGGTTAATACTATATGAAATCTATCCAAATTGCTTTGAGGGATCAAATGAAGTCCTATTGACTTCAAATTTGAACCATAAGAGGCTAGAATCTCTATATATAATTATATTTTGGTTTTCATTAACTTGTGTTCATCAAACTCATATGGGTCATTATCTTAATGCATATATTAACTAAAGGTGAGGCTAATGGAATTATCCATTCCTTAGTGACTTGGTTGAACCAATATTCGAGGTTAAGAGAATAATTCATTATATTTGGATAAATTGCATCAATGTTTAGTATTTTGCAATTAAAAGTTGAGAATTTGCACTAAAGACCCTACAATTGTTTTATTTATGACTTCGGGATGTTGCAACCAATCGCCAATATAACATCACTATGCGACATAGATCCTTCTTTCACATCACTAGAGGTTGCCACCTCACAAAATACATTAAGCCATTACCAGGTCATAGAATCCAAATCACATAAACCTTGCATGTACATCATCACATTATGCCTCAACAATGTGAATAATCACAATGTTGTATCGTATAATCATCACCATAGCATACACAAACCATGGCATACTTATCCCCTACAAGGTTAGGGATTTATATACATGAGAAAGAAAATAGCCTAACATAATAACCACTCCATGAAAGATAAGTAAACATATCACATTGTCCATATTTAGGGTTAGGGTTCCCATCATAGCCGATAAGGTGTTTAGAGTTGTATCCAAACACTAAACCCTAGGTACATAGCATCCCATTTTTTTGAGTATATTAGGGTTAGGGGACATAATTACAGTTGATCAAGAAACCACCCAAACAACACTAAACATGTCACATATACATGTGTTCATTATGTGTTCATGTATATGTATTATGTGGGGTCTGATCTCCAAACCATGACATAAACACGAATAAAACTTAGCGGAAGCGAATCGGTAATCAGCGGAAGACAAAAATCACGGGAAATTAAAACTTTTCGAGATAAGAACTTGTATCCATAAAAACTCCTTTCATAAAGAGAGGTAACTGTTTACATCTCAGGATAATTACTTCTTGAGTAATTATATACGTCAAGATACAAAATCTCAAGATCACATAACATAAGACTCCAAGACCTGAGAGTACAGAGGACACATAGGACTGACTCTAACTACACCACATGGCAGGACAAATCTCCACCTGAGATTACTGCTGCCCCTGGTGCTGCTGCTGAGACTGATCACTTGTAGGCTGGTTTCTTCGTCTCCGACGTCCACCTAAAAAGTTGAAGTCTACGGGGTGAGACAATTATACATAATTGTCCCAGCGAGAGTTATAACTCTTCGCCAGAAGCTTTATTATAACATCAAAGATTATTTTAAACAGTAAAGCCTCCAAAGCATTCTATAACAGTTGCAGATATAACAAGATCTCTACAAATTAGGAGATATGGAGAATATCAACATTATTGCAATGTAACATCAATCAACTAACTTGGAGTCATCTCTAACAAGTTATACTACATGGTTGATTATGTTTTACAAACAACATTATGCCCTGTGGAGATGAGGCTTACCACTCATACTCCAACTGATCGCTGAGAAGCCGCATCAGTATCATACATAGGTCATTAAGAGAGCCGGATTCTCATGACCTTCATCTTCCTCAGTCAGTAAGAGGATCACTTGTAGGACATCTTGTGTCTCTACTACTATAGCTCACCAGGGTAAACTGGTCCTTCGCTATTCTAGAGTCACAGTGGCGTTCTGTACTCTCTTCGTCATCAGGAGGTTTCATATTTACCTACCACTGATACGGATATCTGTGCTTTCTTCGTCATCAGGAGGTTTCATGTTTACCTACCACTGATACGGTATGGAACTATAGTGAAGGATGGATGGATTCCACATCTACATCACTTTCCTACACTAGGATGTAAGGTTCTACACATCCATGTACCCCACATACTCAAAAGTATGTGCTCCAGGAGTTCCCTATGGAAAACCTGTTTCACCATCACTTAATTTCTGACAATGATGGATCTATGATCAGGGCTCTACATTATACTTGATTAGTTAGGTACATTCAGTATTCTTTAACAGCATACATTGTTCTTCAAACAATAACAGTAGCATAGCAGCTATAAAAGAAGAATACTAAATGTAACAGGCCTAACTCATATCAATCATCATTTCTCATTATCCTCATCACAAGTCATCTCTAAAGCATGACCTTGATGGTATTCATGGCTCTCATAGCCCATTATCAGCATAGGATGCCACTAGCAAGGCATCAGATTACATTACTTATTCATAAGGCTACAACATGCCTTCAATGAATATAACATCAACATCCATACCTGGATATGATTACCTTCATATCAGAACCTGCATGATTAATACATCTGATAAAGGTAATACAACAATAAGGAATGTACTTCCTACTCTTGTCATAAGAGTTAAATCTTTAATTCTACTCAAATAGAGTTTATTGCCCAAAAGCATGCCATTACCCTTGAATTAGGGTTTACTATTCACATTACATGTCATCACCCTTGAATTAGGGTTTACTATTCACATCAAGGTGAATTAAACTCATAACATCATCATGTTTGAGTAACACCTTCATTGATGCTCCTGGATTAGTTAAAGGTTCATCATTTATCATAATTAGGGTTTCTATGATCTCACACAGGTGGATCATACCCTAATTATGCTCATTTCTGTGTATTGGGGATGCTTCAATTGAGTTTCCATTTAAAAGGGGTACCTTCTCTCTCTAGAAGTACTTTCTCTCTCTAGAAGTACTTTCTCTCTCTAGAAGTACTTTCTCTCTCATCATAAGGTTAGGTGATGTCAACATCACTCTAAAACAGGTTGGGTTGAGTCATCATAGGCTAACATAGCCAAAAGCATCACCATTAAGTGATTAGAATTACTTTCTCTCTCTAGGGTATTTTCTCTCTCTAGAGTACTCTCTCTTTCATCATACTAATGGTTGATGATAGCATTTAGACTAGATCAGGTTATATAGAGTCATTATGACTAAAAACATCATTCTCATGTAATTAGGGTTTGAATTGATCAAGGTATAACTCAATTGACCCTTCAGGGGTATCTTGGTAATTCACCCCATTGATCATCATCATAATCAAAAACCTGAGTCAAATAACTCCTTACTATCTTAGATTATCATTAGTGTTTGATTTGAGCAACCTTGAACCATCACATGATTGAATGTGGTCAACCATGAGTCATATTGATTAATTCCAATCATTAATCATTAATTGAATTAAGATTGGTTGTAAGTGTTGACCGATTGCCCACTTTGACCCTTCAGGTCCGTGAGCCCCTTTCTAGCTCCAAGACCGTGAGCCTCCTCATGGGCTTGAGATCGTGAGCTACCTCACGGTCTTGAGGTCGTGAGCCACCTCACGGTCCTGAGGTCGTGAGCCACCTCACGGTCCTGGGGTCGTGAGCTACCTCACGGTCCTGAGGTCGTGAGCCTCCTCACGGTCCTGAGGTCGTGAGCCACCTCACGGTCCTGAGGTCGTGAGCTTCCTCACGGTCCTGAGGTCGTGAGCCTCCTCACGGTCCTGAGGTCGTGAGCCACCTCACGGTCCTGAGGTCGTGAGCCACCTCACGGTCCTGAGGTCGTGAGCCTACTCACGGTCCTGAGGTCGTGAGCCTCTCATGGTCTCAACCACAAGGTCCTTCAACAAAGGTTCAACAAATCAAACGATGATGTCAATTGATGTTGAAGCCTTCAAAAGGTCCAATAACTGTTGACCACCTATGGATTGAGTTAATTAAGGTTATGCTTAACCAAATGGTCATTCAATTGACCCTCAATTGTTGACCAATTAGGATTGAAATCGATTCAATTAAGGTCTATCAATGTTCACCCATCAATACTCAACAATGTGTATCAACACAAGGTTGAACCCTTCAATTGAGCTCCAATTGGGCCCAAACTTGGCCCAAACGGTCTTGAGGTCATGTGGGTGGACCCCACATGGTCTTGAGACCGTTTGCCCAAGATTTCAACAAAATCTAAGGTGATTTGATAGAGGTTGAACCATGATTGGTCACAGAATCCGAATTTTGATTAACTTGATAACTTATTTGCAATTGGGTGTTCAATTGGTCAAATTACTCAACCCTAGACCTTCAAATGGTCTTGGGTGATTGTCCTCACGGTCTTGAGGTCATGTGGGTGGACCCCACATGGTCTTGAGACCGTTTAGGTCAATCAATCCTAAAAACCCTAATTAGGTCACCATAATTTCAGTACTGATTTTATCTAGGGTTAGCCCTAGTATTCGCCCTTCAACTCTTAGCCCGTTTGGAATTAGACCATCAAACTTGGTGAGTTGTTAATTAACATAATTTTGAACAGTAATCTCATGGGGTCAACGCTTAGTCAACGACCTTTCACGGTCTTAAGACCTTTTGCCCAAAAAGGCAATTTCAGGCCGTTTGAAAATCAGCAATTAATTCATTTAAAGTCGTGACTTAAAAAGGTCATATCTCCCGATTCCTTTGGAGTTAGTCTCCCAAATTTTGAGGGTATTTAGCCTATATAATTAGGAACAGGTTTCTTATATGGTCCACGCTCGGTCAACAGGGCCAATCGGTCTTGAGACCGCGAGCCCTCTCACGGTCTCGAGACCGCGAGGCTCTCTCACGGTCTTGAGGTCGTGAGAGCAAACTGTTAGGACCGTTTAGGGAAAAGAAAAGCGGTGGGTTTTTCTTGGAAATCACGCCTTCATCTTCTAGCTCAAGAACAGTACAGATATCCCACGGGTTTGCTTGCAAAATAGCAGGGAAAAGTAGGGAAATACTAAGAGCTATCATTAAATCGCATACAAAGATGCACATAGTAAAGCATAGGTTTAGAGTTATAAAACCCGCCTAAAGCTTTCTTCTTGAGCTCCAAGCTTTCAAGCTCCAAGCTCTAATGGCGTCCTTGAGTCTCCACAGGTTGGCCAAGGTGAAAATTCCAAGGAAGGATGAAAAGAGACGGCTAGAAAGATAGGGTTTCGAGAATTAGCCATGAAGATGACCTTGAATTCGAATTCTAACCATGGAATTAGGCAAGAAGAGGGGTTTAAACCTACCTTGCACCCCTTGTTCGTCCTCCTTAGCTCCAAGGCAGTCCTTGGTCGTCTTTGGTGAAATGAAACAGTAAAGGGAACGAAGGTTAAGTTCCCTTGCAACTAAAGGAAGGATGGCTAATATACATGGGGTAGGATTTTCAACATTAGTTCATAAGTTTCCCTTAATTCCAACTAAGTCCTTCCTTTATTACTTGCTCGTCCCTTCCTCTTTATTCTAAGGACAATCCTTCTCTTAAGTTATAGAAAAGAAGGCAAGGAAGAACAATCTAATAATAAAGTTCATACTTAAAGGGATATTGCACATATACCCTGATTATTCAATCACAGAGCCTATTTCTTAACTTGATAACTCAATTGAGGTGAATTCCTCATCATTTCTTCTCTAAATGATGGCAAGAGTCTAAAAAGATACTTTAGATGACATTCTTTACAAATTGCATCCCATCATTTGGGTAAATTGCATTTTACCCCAGATTAGGGTTTCAAGCCCTGGGATTGCTTCCACAGCTGCACCTTGGTGCTCTAGCTTGGGAAATCCCTCAAACTTTGCCAAAGAGATTCTCATGATGTCTCAACATCATAGGAACATCTCATCATGTGCAAATTGCAAGCTAACCCTTTTAAATGGGTAAATTGCACATAGGTCCCTGTATATCAAAACAATGCTACAACTTTAAATAAAAAGGAGCAAATACTGAAATATACGTTTCTGAGAAGCTTAAATACATGCTCAGAGTTAATCACAAAGATTTAATTACATATTTAGGCAAAACACCTAGGGTTAACTCATAACCCAGGTCAGGGATGTTACATATTAACCACCCATCATACATATGTCTTGACTGTCCACCAACCATGTTTCATGGCCATCCACCATACATGGGTTGCAACCACCCACACTTCAAGGTGTCTCGACCACGACCAACACATGTGGTGTCGCAACCTCAAGAATAAAGACATGTCTCGACTCAAACAAGGGTTGTTTTGACCTCAAAGACCAGACCATGTCACGACCTCAAGCACCAAGTGTTGGATCAAGGGCTCTATAGGGGGGTGAATAGAGCTTCACAAATCTCAAAAAACAGATTATACCTTCAAATTATATTAAGTGCAAAAGCTTAAGCATACAACCAATTTGAAGTTCTAACTAACAAGCATAGCAAGGATGAGAGACAAAGGTAGAATACACTTGGACAAAGTGGTTTAGAGTGGTTTCACACTTCAAACTAGAAGTGAGTCAGTCCACTACCTAGAGGTGGTTAGTCTCTAGGACTTTGCAATCTTGATGCTCTTATATTAATTCATAAGATTACAAGACAAAACCACATTCATACAAGTAATTAATACCTCAAGTAAGGATCTTCAACCTACCGAAGGAACTTACCCACTTGAGCAAGAAGTCTTCAACATTCAACAAGGACTTACCCACTCCATCTTGAAGTATTTTTCCTTCCAGGAATTACCTATCCTTCTTGAGCATCTGCCTTGCCTATCTCCTTCACTTGGAGATTAGGATCACCATGCTTTCTTCAACCTTGAAGAACAACTACTCCTTCTCCTTCACTCGGAGAAGATCTTCAAGCCTTTTCTTCAATAAGGAAGGGGGTAGGAAGATGGAGGTGGAGAGCTTTACATGGATACAAGGGATAGCTCTCTTACAATAGATCCTAACTCACTCATATTCATGGATTTGAATTGAAAGTAGAGAGAGAGAAAGGGGCTCAAAGGGGTGCAACACTCTCAACTTGCCTAGGACCAAGCATATAGTGAATGAGCAACCTTGGAATGAACTCCAAGTGGTCCTATTTATAGCTGGGGGTTCCCCTTTGAGTTGGGGACACTTAGGGTCAAATTATAGCCATTTTTGCACAAGGAAACAGATCTATTTTTGTCCAAACAAGTCACCAATGGTTAGAATCATTTTTTTTGCATTTTACATATAGTACATTTGGTCGAGTTCCAATAAAGGTAACTCAACCAATCTGATAAAAGACAAACCCAATTTTCAAACAATTAGTCGAGTTTGTCCTGAGGAAACTCGACCTACCAATGAAAATAGCATTTGGTCTGTACCCCGATTGGTCGAGTTCTGTGAATGCACAACTCGACCGATGCATTCTCCAGAAAATGTATCTAGTGGATCGGTCGAGATTGTAACTGGACCGATCAACAACCTGTGATTGATTTTCTAAAGTGATCAAAAAGTGATTAAAACTTGGTACTAAGTGTCCCACATAATTGTCTCATCTTAGTTACAAGTCATATCATCAATACAAGTGATTACAAAATTCTTCTAAGGTAATTTACATGGATTTCCTAATTAGCACACTTGCATTGCTTTTGACTTGAACTTTGACAAGCTTGGGCTTGTGTAATTTGATCCTTTTCATGTACCCAACACCTGAAATCAATCTTGAATACACATATTAGATACATATGAATGGAATGGTTAAGTCATTATCAAAATATGGACAATGTATAACCTCTAGGTAAACATTCTCCCCCTTTTTGACAATGACAAACCATTCCTCAAACATATTGAAAAGGATAGAGAAGTTTTAACTTTGCCTTGTGAATTAGGGGATTCAAGATTTGAACAATGTGAATTTCTCCCCCTCATTCTATGCTTATTTTAACCTACTTAGTTAGTCTATCTACACTAAGCAATTATAGCATACATGTACTATATGGTCCTTTGCAAGTCACATGATAACGCATTAATGAATAAGAAAAGGATCTCATAATCAATAAACAACAATATGACAAAGAATAGCAATATGATTGAGTTTGAAGACATTGAAGTTCTCTCCCCCTTTTGACATTATGAAAAAGTGAGGGGGTAGAAGAGCATATAATCAGGTCTTCTCCAAACACAATCAAGCAGATATTCAAACATGCAATCTCATATCATATATCAACCAGAGACGAAAGAAACACACAAGCAAAGTCATAATCAAAATATGGTGAAATATGGCACCAACTCATAGGATATAACTGGTCAAAGAGCAAAAGTGCACATAACATAGATTACAACTCAGAGGCATGTTCTCATAAAAGCAACTACAAGCGAGAAGTGATGGAAACTGAAGATAAAATAGTACATCTCAGATAATGTGCCTAGATGTTTCTAATACAAAATAGCCTAGAAAGATATATATGATCAACAAACTAGACTAAAAACTAAGAAACAACTAGACATCTAGACTATCTATGTCCACAACATCATCATCATCATCATCAGCTCTAGGATCGAAGTTCTCGTCTCCATCTAATGGTGCAGAAACAATGCCTTCATCACCAGAAGCAACACCAGAGCCATCACCATCATCAGAAGCATCCTCACCATCACCATCGTCATCATCAGCAGCAACAGTCTCAACATCAACCTGGTCAGGCATCTTCTTGTCCACAGAAGGAAATAAACCATGACCGGGCCAACAAGCATTCTACTCATCCCAAGTCATACCAAGAGCATAGAGATCATTGGCCTGAGGGAAGGAAGGAGTATAATTGCCAAGACTGGCAAGAAGAGTGGCTAAGGGGCCAGCAGGTAATGGTAGGTAGACGGGAGCAGGACCACCAATAGCAGAGGGTGTGGGAGCAACAGCAGAAGGCTCGGGGGTAGGGTAGTAATGATTGTATGCATAGGAAGAATAATAACTACCGAGGAAAGGTTGGTAGGTGGGGTATGGGTGCTCACATTATAAGTTCATGTTTGACATGATTGAACATAAATCCTGGTGCTGGTGCTCCTGAACCTGAAGGTTGTATGCATGTTAGTGCATCATGTAGCCCATCAGGGTTTCATTAGACACATGAAATGAGGCACGACTAGGGTGGGTGGTTGAGGTGATGGAGCTCAGGTGGAGGAGACAGGGGAAGCAGAGGCTGAGGGTGAAGCACCGGGTGTGGTGGAGGCAAAGATAGACACATACTTCTGAATTGTGGTCTCACTGATACACACTCCCTTCCTAGAAAGCTTGTAGTGGAAGTTGGAAAAGAGTGATTTCTCAGTGGCAAAATGAAACAAACCACATATCAAGGCTAGATAAGGTGGATGGGTGTCGCGGGTGTTATTGCCAGAGTCAAAATAGGTCATATGGTGGAGAATGTATCTTGACTATTTGACTCTGACATTCTCTATAATGCAATACATTATGATTGTAGTGTTCTCTGCAATATCCGTTTGATTTTTTTTGGATGGATGTTGCTATTGACCACTACGGCTAATATACACTTTCTGAGATCAAGGGAGGAGGAGGGTAGGGTTCTCTTCTTCTTGTAAGGAACATCATGTTTCTTTAGGTAGTGATGGATATCAAGAAGAGTGATCTCATTCTACTTATAGAAACCCTCATGATCCAAAAGGTCAAAATACTCCCCATAATCCTTACGCTAGGTGTCATTCTCCTCATCTCGTGAAATGAAAACATTCAAGATATCTTCATAGATTTGAAATCTCTTCCCATCGATCATGGATGTAGGGATCACTTGAGTATTCGACTGGGGGTACAAGGGTGTCGTAATTCCAATACAAGTTTGTGTAGAATTCATGAAGTGATTTTGTGCTTGTCATAGAATTATGAAAGCAGTCACGCTTGACAACTAGGGCTGATAGGTGATGAACGAATAGCAACTTTGCCACTTGGTCGATGATAGCTTGACGCCTAGGTCTAGGCTCAAACAAGGCTCTAAATGGAAAAGGACTCCTAGGAAGAAGGTCCTTATACTTATTTACAGCCTCAATTGAGACAAAGGAGGTATCATCAAAAGGAACCAAGCGAGATGACGAAGAGGATGATGGAGCATTGCTAGGGGTGGGTCTCTTTCTTCTATGAGAAGCCATGGAGGCAAAAAGAAGGAGAAGCAGAGAGCAAAAGCACAAAGAAAACCACTGAAACGTCCACACACCAAATAAGAGCAAGAGGGAAGGTCTAGGGTAGCCTATCTAGGTCAGAAAAGGGCTTGGATAGGAAAGGTTAGGGTTGGGGTTGAGAGTTTAGGGCTAGAAGTAGGGAATCAGTCGATTATTTTCTAGTTGAAAGGGAGAATAGTCAGCTGGACCCAACTTAAGTTGGCTTCATCCCGCTAATCGGGCGAGTTCTAAGAGTCGAAAACTCGACCGATTGGTCCATTTCAGAACAACTCTCGGCCATGGATCATTCAAGTTTGTCCTGGGGGGAACTCGATCGATGGTCAACCTGACCTAAAACCAACAAACTTAATTTCTAGCCATTTGAATGCTAATTAAAATTATTTTTCAAGTACATTATGTATATTGAACATACTTAGGCACATATCACTCATCATTGGGTACTATTTGGCGATAAAAACCCGAAATTTGAGAAATGCCCAAAAAAAGTGAAACTAAGCATGACAACAAGTAGATTTTATCAATTTTAGGCAAGCAGGGTGATTTGAGCATGAGTAAGACATATATAATAAAAGCAACTATCTAGATAACATGTCAATATCATCTGAAGCAATTATGAACAGTTTAGATCTAATGAAGTTAAATTGCTCTCTAGCTAGAGGTTTGGTGAAAATGTTCGCCAACTGATTTTCTGTGTCCACATGCGTGATATAAATATCCTTTTTTGGCAATGTGATCATGAAGAAAGTGATGACGACTTCTATATGTTTACCTCTACTATGCAATATAGGATTATAAGATAGATTGATTGCACTAGTATTATCACAAAAGATAGGAGAAGCATCAAAATATATGTTAAAGTCTTGGAGCATTTGCTTCATCCATAGGACATGGTCACAAAAACTTCTGGCTGCAATGTACTCAGCCTCAGTAGTTGATAATGCCATGGTGCTCTATTTCTTGGAAAACCAAGACACCAATCATGGTCCTAGGAGAAAGCAAGTGTCACTTTTGCACTTTGTATCAATCAAACAGCCCGCGTAATCATCATCACTATATGATATAAGAGTAAAGTCCCTTGACTTAGGGTACCATAGTCCAAAGTTTTGGGTTTTGGCTAAGTACCTTAAAATCCTATTAACAACAATAAGATGTGATTTCCTAGGGCTTGATTGAAAGCGAGCACACAAGCCAACACTAAACATTATGTCAGGTCTAGAGGCAGTTAAGTAAAGTAAACTTCCAATCATACCTCTATAGAGCTTCTCATCTACCTTCTCACCTTCTTCATCTCTATCAAGTTTGGCGGTGTTGGACATGGGTGTGTCCATCAGCTTCATGTTCTCCATTCCAAAGCATTTGGGTAGCTCATTGGTGTACTTGCCTTGGTTGATGAAGTTTCCTTCTTTGGTTTTCTTGATTTGGAAGCCGAGGAAGAAAGTAAGCTCACCCATCATGCTCATCTCAAACTCACTCTGCATAAGAGAACTAAACTCCTTGAAAAGATCAAGATTAGTTCTGCCAAATATGACATCATCAACATAAATTTGAATGATAATAAAATTGCTAGAAGTGTGTTTTAGAAATAAAGTAGAATCAACTTTGCCCATGACATAGCCATTGTCTAACAAAAAGTTCTTTAATTTCTCATACCAAGCTCGAGGTGCTTGTTTGAGTCCATAGAGAGCTTTTTGTAACAAATAAACATGTTTAGGTAGCTTGTCATTTTCAAAGATCAGAGGTTGAGAAACAAATACTTCCACCTTGATTGTACCATTCAAAAACGCACTTTTAACATCCATTTGATATAACAAGAAATTCTTATAACTAGCAAAAGCAAGTAGCATTCTAATAGATTCAAGTCTAGCAACATGAGCATACGTTTTATCAAAATCAATACCTTCCTGCTGATTGTAGCCTTGAGCCACTAACCTTGCTTTGTTCCTTACCACCTTGCCATTTTCATCAAGCTTGTTGCGGTAGACCCACGTGGTGCCAATGATTTTTCTATCACTTGGTCTTGGAAATAGAGTCCACACTCAGTTCTTCTCGAACTATTCTAGTTCCTCCTGCATGGCTAGGATCCAATCGCCATCTCCAAGAGCTTCCTTGATGTTCTTTGACTCCATCTGTGAGATGAAGGCATTGTCTACTTATTCTTTGTTGTAGGTAGCTCGTGTCTTCACTCTCTTGAATGGCTCACCCATGATTAGCTCTTTGGGATGATTCTTTGCAAAGCGAGGAGTGGTATCCTTCTTCTCTTCATATTCTTCTTCAACCACATGCTTACCTTTGTTGTCGATGTTGAGGTCTTTTAAGATTGGAATTAAGTCATCTGCAACATCATTATCAACAAGATTCTTTCCAATAGTAGGGTTATATTCAATAAATTTGACATTAATGGACTCTTTAATTTTAGATAGTTCAATATTGAAAACTCTATAAGCCCTACTTGTAGTGCTATAGCCTAGGAAGAAAGCCTTGTACAATTTCGGATCAAACTTGTTGAGAGAATCCTTTGTGTTTAAAACAAAACAAGGAAATCTGAAAATGTGAAAGAAGTCGATGGATAGCTTTCTACCATGCCATAACTCATTGGGGGTTTTCTTCCAAGATGGATGCGTAAAAACTCGGTTTTGCACAAAGCATGAGGTGCTAACAACTTCATCCAAAAACTTCTTTAGAGTGTCATACTCTAGAAGCATGGTCCTAGCCATCTCCTGTAGTGACCTATTATTTCTATCTACTACCCCATTTTGTTGAGGTGTACGAGGAGAAGAGAAATTGTGTGAGTAACCAGATTTTTCACAAAAGCGCTCAAAAAGATCATATTCAAATTCTCCCCCATGGTCACTATAGATAAAAACAATCCGTCAAGAAGCTTCATTTTCAACTCATTTACAAAAGCTCGAGAAAACATCTAGAGTATCACTTTTAGAAATGAGAAAGAATGTCCAAGTATAGCGAGAGAAATCATCGACAATCACAAGACAATACTTGGAACCACAGACCGTTTGAGTTCTCATAGGTCTGAATAGATCAATATGAAGAAGCTCAAGAGCTCTTTTGGTACTAAGAATTCCTTTGGATTTGAAGGAGGACTTGGTTTACTTTCCTTGTGTGCAAGGTTGGCATTCCTCATCCTTTTCAAAATCAAATTTAGGAAGTCTCTTGACCAATTCCTTTTTGCTCAATTTCTTCATTTGATGCATATTCACATGACCCAAACAGTGATGCCAAAGAGATCTATCATTTTTATCCACAACTAGGCATCTATCAAGTACAAGCTTTAGAGAATCAAGCACAATAACATATAGATTACCATTTCTAGTTCCCTTATATATAACATTGTAAGTGAGGGAATCTAGAAGCAAACATTCTAAAGAAGTAAATAGGACACGATAACCATTATCACAAAGTTGGCTTACACTTATCAAATTGTGATGTAGACCATCAACAAGCAATTTTTTTTTAATACAAAGCTTGTTTCCTACATCATCCTCACCTATTACCTTACCCTTTTTGTTGTCCCCGAAGGTCACCGATCCTCCTTTCTTCTTTATGAATTTGTTGAAATGGTTGATTTCATCTATCATATGCTTTGAGTAGCCACTATCAACAATCCACCTTCTTTTGACCTGCATGAAAGATGTATGTCGGTGCCCAACTCAAACTTTGGGATTTGGGGTTAACTTGGGGACCCATTTCATCTTTGGGTTGGTCCCCTTTGGCTTGTAAGGACAATAATTTGAATAATGATCATCACATTTACAATGAGAACATACCATTGGGTTCTTAGAGCCAAAAGTCTCTCCATGGAAGAGAGGAGGTTCCACACACTTCTTCTTACCCTTACTCTTATTCTTGTTCTTACCCTTAGGAGCAGTCCCATCATATCCAAAACCACTAGTACTAATTTGTTTGGTAAAGTGTTCTAGGATAGCATTAAGGGATTTCTTTCCCACAAGAAACTTTTGCAAAGAAGCTCTTAATTTTTCATTATCATCACTAAGATTAATGACAGTAGAAGATAAGCTAGCAAGATCATCTCTAGAATGAAACAAGTCAGCCTCTAAGTAGAGGGATTTAGTATGAAAGGAATCACATTCTAGAGCAATACTAGCTACCTCATTACTTTGAAAGAGAGGTATAGATGATAGATCATCTACTTGAGCAAGCAACTTAGCATTTTCAGATTTAAGCAATTGAATTTCTCTTTGATAAGCATAAGTTTCTTGCTTCCTAGCTTCATCAATGAGGTTAAGTTCTAGATTTTTAGTTTTAAGAACATTAATCTCATCTTGGCATTTTTGGTTCTCTTCCATAAGAGTAGCAATGTTCTTAAGGTAGATACCATTTTCAACTTCAACTCCATTGTATTAGAGCTTAAGATCAAGAAATTTCCCTTGCAAAGTATCAATACTATCAAAGTGTAGCTTTTCATTTTGATCTAGAATCTCAATTTTAGCATAAAGATCATCTATTTTCTTTCCTAACCTTTTCTTTTTATCTTTGCATTTAGTAAAAGATGACTGGCTAGCATTAAGCATATCAATAAGAGTTTCTTTGGAAAACTCATGCAAATGAACCTCACTTACCTCACTTACCTCACCTACATCATCACTTGTAGAGGCCATGAGAGAAAGATGGCATTCTTCATCTTCAGATCTAGAAGAACTTGAGGAAGACTCCTCCCAAGCTGCATGAGCTGCATCTTTTCTTCATCTTTCTCTCTTCTCCTTTCTCTTGTATTTTCCTTCTTTCTTGTACTCCTTGTCCTTCTTGGGGCTGCTCTTGTGGTGGCTCTTCTTTGCCTTGGGGCAATCACTCTTGTAATGGAATTTTTGACCACATTCATAGCACCTAGGAGTAGATGAAGAAGACTTCCCTTTGAATAGCTTGCCCTTAGAGTAGTTAGCTTCATGCTCATTTGGGCCTTCATCTTCACTTGAGGAAGGAGTAGGGGACCAGAGTACAAGTTGTTGTTGCCGAACCATGTCTTCAATTTGAGCTTTGAAGGTTGTGTCCTTGATCTTCTTGGATTCATTCTCTTCTCTCTTTTTTTCTTCTTCTTGCTTGTCAAGCCTTGGATCATGAGCTTGGAGGTTTCCAACCATCTCTTCGGTTACCAAGTCACTAGGATTTTACACTTATTCAATAGACGTCACCTTGGGCTCCCATCTCTTTGAAAGAGATCTCAAGATCTTTGAGTTGATTGTGCCTCTGTCCATCACACTACCAAGAGCTTCCAATCCATTGATGATGACATTAAGCCTTGTATACATGTCTTCCACTCTTTCATTCTTGCCCATCTTGAAGTTCTCAAGGAGACCACCAAGCATGTAGATCTTTACTTCCTTTGCTTGTTCCATTCCCTCATAGGTGACACATAGCTTGTTCCAAATCTCATGTGCGGTGTCCCATGAGGAGATCCGGTTGAACTCAGATGGGGTGAGGGCTGCATAGATGATGCTCACAACTTTGGCATTGAGTTGAGCTTGCTTCATTTGGGCTTCCGACCATGTAGAGATTTCCCCCTTTGGATCTTCATACTTTAGGTGCACCACCTTCCATATTTCGTAGCTTACTTCTTGGAGGTAGAACTACATTCTTCTCTTCCAATAGAAAAAGTTGGTGCTGTCAAGGACTGGAGGTTGCATGGAGAAGTTTCCCTCCAAGTTGAGAGATCCAAGTGTTAAATCGCCCATCTTCTCATACTTGTGGAAGTACCTTGGAGAAGACCTGCACTGATACCACTTGTTGGATCAAGGGCTCTAGGGGGGTGAATAGAGCTTCACAAATATCACAAAACAGATTAGACCTTGAAATTATATTAAGTCCAAAAGCTTAAGCATACAACCAATTTGAAGTCCTAACTAACAAGCATAGCAAGGATGAGAGACAAAGATATCATACCCTTGGACAAAGTGGTTTAGAGTGGTTCCACACTTCAAACTAGAAGTGACTCTGTAAACTACCTAGAGGTGGCTAGTCTCTAGGACTTTACAATCCTGATGCTCTTATATTCATTCATAAGATTACAAGACAAAACCACATTCATCCAAGGACTTAATACCTCAAGAAAGGATCTTCAACCTACCGAAGGAACTTACCCACTTGAACAAGGAGTCTTGAGCCTTCCACAAGGACTTACCCACTCCATCTTCAAGTCTTCGACCTTCCAAGAATTACATATCCTTCTTGAGCATCCTCCTTGCCTATCTCCTTCACTCAGAGATCTGGATCACCATGCTTTCTTCAGCCTTGAAGAACAACAACTCCTTCTCCTTCACTCGGAGAAGATCTTCAAGCCTTTTCTTCAATAAGGAAAGGGGGTAGGAAGATGGAGGTGGATAGGTTTACATGGATACAAGGGATAGCTCTCTTACAACAGATCCTAACTCACTCATATTCACAAATTTGAATTGAAAGTATAGAGAGAAAGGGGCTCAAAGGGGTGCAACACTCTCAACTAGCCTAGGACCTAGCATATAGTGAATGAGAAACCTTGGAATGAAATCCAAGTGGTCCAATTTATAATTGGGGGTGCCCCTTTGAGTTGGGGAACACGTAGGGTCAAATTATAGCCATTTTTGCACAAGGAAACATATCTATTTTTGTCCAAACAAGTCACCAATGGTTAGAATCACTTATTCTGTGTTTCCGTACAATACATTCGGTCAAGTTTCAATAAAGGTAACTCGACCAATCTGGTAAAAGACAAACCCAATTTTCAAACCATCGGTCGAGTTTGTCCTGAGGAAACTCGACTGACCAATGAAAATAGCAGTTGGTCAGTAACTCGATCGGTCGAGTTCTGTGAATGCATAACTCGACTGATGCACTCTCCAGAAAATGGATCCAGTGGATCGCTCGAGATTGTAACTCGACCGATCAACAACATGTGATCAATTATCTAAAGTGCTTAAAAAGTGATTAAAAGTTGGTACTAAGTGTCCCACATAATTTTCTCATCTTAGTTACAAGTCATATCATCAATACAAGTGATTACAAAAATCTTCTAAGGTCATTTACATGGATTTCTTAATTAGCACACTTGCATTGCTTTTGACTTGAACTTTGACAAGCTAGGGCTTGTGTAATTTGATCCTTTTTAGGTACCTAACACCTGAAATCAATCTTGAATACACATATTAGATACATATGAATGGAATTCTTAAGCCATTATCAAAATATGGACAATGTATAACCTCTAGGTCAACACCAAGGACATGTAAAGACCTTCAACCTATAAGGGTTAGGTCATGGATGCGACACTAGGTCATCCATCTCGAGCAACCCAAACCAAAAAAAACCATCTCGACCAAGAAACTCATGGGTCATGACCATCAAGGAGGTAGATGTCTCGACCAAAACACCAAGCACACAGTATCGCGACCTCCACTAAAACATGGTGTAGAAACCACATAGGTTAAGCCACCATCAAAGAGAGAGAGAAACACCAAAATGGGGATTAATTATGATCAAAATAGAATATTTCCACAGCCAAAATAGAAACTAAAACTAAGGAAAACCATAATGGCTATGGAAAAGAAACATTAAACCAAACAATCACTAAAAACCCTAGAGCATAAACCATAAAACCACCATGAAAATACCTCATGCAAGAGGGTTGAAACTGCATTTAACACCTTCAAAATAGAACCTTTACTCCATAGGACATCAATGTACACAAGTACCATGCATGCAACCAAAACCAAGGTCGAAAGATAGGAGAAAAACACCATTACACAACCATCACTAAAATCAATTTCCATCAATTAGGGTTTCAAATTCTAAGAAAACGAAGCAAGTTAATCACCATCAAACAAGATCTAGGGCATGTATCTTATGCTAGCACATTAGGGGTACGTTTTAGAGAGAAATACAAAAACATGCAAGTATAAAAATTGCAATAATAGAGAGGTAAAAGTGTTATATAACCTACCTATTTTGGAGAGAGAACAAGATCCAAGCTCAATCTTCAAAGAAGGGAAGAGAGCTCCAACAAAGATTACCACTTCATCCACAAGATCACCTCTAAAGAGAAGAGCACATTGGTCAAAGGTGGCTCAAGAAAAGGGCATGATTGAACCCTAGGCTAATCCAAGT
Organism: Alisma plantago-aquatica; assembly: GCA_963693085.1. Lineage (NCBI taxonomy): Eukaryota > Viridiplantae > Streptophyta > Magnoliopsida > Alismatales > Alismataceae > Alisma > Alisma plantago-aquatica. The sequence continues at coordinate 400,169,969 of OY856414.1, read as the reverse complement.
AAATAAGGGGGGAAGAGAGAAGAAGCTTCCTCTCACTTGGGTGTCGCCCTGTCAAAACATGTCCTTTAACCTTTGCGATGAGGAGCTTACTCTCAAGAATGATGACCATGTTAAAACATGGTCTAAGGCCAAGAAAAGAGAAGAATATGGGGTAGAGGATCCAAGGAAAATGCTACAAAGTAAAGGTAAGCACTTACCAAAGTTGAAGATGACCAAGGATCATCACAAGCAAAGGATCCGATCACCAAAGTTCCAAGGATCAATCCATTCTAGCTCATCAAGGCTCCAAGGATGACCAAACAAGGATGGAGAAAGAAGATGGCTGAAAAGAGATCACTTGTATGGAGAGAAAAGTGTTTATAAACAAAATGAGGAGAGAAGTAGGGTGAGGGATGATGTGTCAACAAGATAGGGCTCCAAAGGGACACTTGTTAACCCAAGAAACTAACATACAACCACATAAAACATACATGCGTGAGATGGTGATAAAATCTATGTTGGGTCTAGACCACTTGGGTCACCCAACAAATTGTTGCGGTCGTGACAACCCAATGGTTGAGACAAACACCGAAACACAACATGGTCACAATAAGAGGGGACACCAACAAGCTAGGTCAAGACATCCCACAAGAAGACAAATGTTTTGAGCCAAGATAGCCACAACCACCTTGGTTGAGACAAAACCATTCATGGGAGGTGTCTCCACCATGACATCCCCTCAAGATTCCCTCTCAAGGTCGATAAAAGGGTGATCACCAACAATAAGGTACACATAACTAAGGCACGTCAAACCGTAGAAACCCTAATCACCCCCTAGTGATGTCACTACTCGACCAAAGCTCAAACAAGGTGCCCCAAAGAACCTCACTCCATATTATGAGTCCAAGAGAGAGAAGGAACACTCTAGAGGTGGTAATTTACAAAATAACCCTCACAAATGGGTAAATTGCAATTTGACCCAAAATAAGCACAAAAGCACAAACATCATCCAAACAACCTCAAACTAGTAACATAAGCTCTCTACAAGCTCTAAGATTGTCTCAAAGGATTAGAGAAAAGTTATTAATCACTTACTTGAGTAAAACAAATAGGGTTAACCCAAAACACATGTTAGGGGTCTTACAGAAATAAGATGTACCTTCTCTCTAAATATAGAAGATGGCTCACTTGGGCTTTTCTTAAAACCATTATGACTTCTTTATGAATGTTATTATTCCATACTCTTGGTACTTTCTTAAGGCCTATACATCTTTATATAGATGGTAAAAATTTTCTTCTTCTCCTTTGACATTGTAGCCTTGACGTTGTTGATGAAGCCCTCATTAGGGTTTCATTTATTACCATCTTGTGCTTTATTCATATCTAAACATGTTAGAACGTGCATTACTTCCTTCAATATGCATATTATTGCCAAATGCACTTATGGACGTTCTTTGTATATTTTTCATGTACTTGAATCACACCTAAGATAATGGTTACTCCACCCTTAGAGAAGCCTGAGAAGGGTTCAAGATTTCCCCAAACCTACCCTTAGTGGCCCAGAGTCAAGCCAAATAAAATAAAGTTCATGGATTGTGAAGCTGAAAGCTCAAAGTGCAAGAAACACCCCTAGAAAGGTCATAGTCACACAGAACATCCATTCTACCAATGATAACTTCATAGGGAAATCTCAATTTTGAAGCAGGTACAACAAAACCCTTCGCCATGGATGTGGTGTCCACAATGGACATGTTGCCAATGATCCACCACGGCTGTGGTACCCACCATGGACATACTGCCACCCAACCACCATGGCCGTGGTGTCCACCATGTCCATGTTGCGACCTATCCACCAAGGCCATGTTAACCACCACAGTCGTGCTACCTAGTTATTACCACATTCGTGTTTCCCACCATGATTGTGCTACCAACCTACCAAAAATCCACCCTCAGTATGACATTTTAACCTTCACCAGAATGCATGTTCCCTCATAACATGATCATGCAACCCTCTACCCACCACAGTCATGTTGCCTCAAACCCTAGCTCGTCTTATGCATTCTTTTTCACATATTCCTACCACTTAACCTAGTTCTTCCATACCACCTATATTTACAGGGGTGGCAGCTTAAGCATGAGGTTACCTACCAATTTTCCACCTTTTTATCACTCTTAGGTTCCCTTGAGCGTCCATATCACCTTCATATCCCATTCCACTTCCATTGTCCACCACTTTCCACCCAAAAAATTCTTTTTTTAGGGTTTTGGCCACTTTCCTTATCATTTCCATGCCACTTATCCTCAGAGGAGGGAGGTGCTCAACATTGGTGCTACAAGAGCATAAAATTTCTTCCTCTACACCAATATCCATAGCTATTTATACCCATTTATTCTCTCTTTTTGTATTTTCCATTTCTAAGATTAGCTAGGCCCCTTAGGTGAGATGTTTGGGGTCAAAAATTTTACTATGATACCATATTGGGAGAAAGTAATATGTAAACCTAGAAATTTATTTATAATTATCATGTTCTACTTTTGTCCTCCTTCCCATGGATTGGTTGTTTAATTATTCTTGAAATCACCTAGGGTTCTAGGTAAATGGCTTGTATGTAGCTATTTTGCAAAAAATCTCATAGGCCCAACTAGTGGATCTCTAGCAAGCTACCCATCTCCCTACATGTTAATCCATTCTCCTACTCATAGGTGAGATATCTAAGTAGCTAGTTTGTAAGAATTTAGTGCATTTGATTTATAGCTTCCTAAAGGCTAGATGGTAGGTGATGTGAGGTGTAAAACCCTCATTTGCACCCTCCATTACTATCCTCAGCCCCCAATTTCCCTAATAGCTTCTATCCTAGACACCTAGACTTAATTAAATCCTAGTACAATTCCACCTAAATCGTATTCCAGATGAGCCTCGTAAGTATAGGTAGGGTGTGCTAAGGTGTATCTCCCCTTCGTACACCTTATTCCGTCCATGACCAATTAGTAGTTTAGGGCAATTCTCTAGCATCTAGCTTGTTTTTTTGCTTGATGATCTAAATGAAATAGTAATGTTTGTATGTTATCAACTCAAACTTATTTGATAAGTAAATTCCCCCAAAAAACATGCACTTCTAATAATTTTTTAAAGTCCAAATTGTTTTCATTCTTAGTTAATGCTTGCTTAGATAATCTCTTTAATTATCATCTTAATTAATTGCTTTGTTCTTGCTAGTCTCTTTCTAGTTTAGGTCATTATTTTCCTATTTGCCCTAATTGTGTAAGGAGTTGGGTCTGAGAGGGGACCACTCCTTACTCAATTATAGAAAATAATAGCATGATACCCCAATTATTCATAGACAAAATAACCATTCAAGTAATTGGGGTGCACAATATTTTCTTAGTCAGAATGATACCATGAAAAGAGTTTGTTGTAATGGAAACTAAATCTAACTAGTGCAAAATTTTCTTGTATGAGTTGAACAAAGGGGACATAAATGACTTTAATAAGATTTAAAACCTAAACTAATAGGATCAGTTTGTGGTGAGAAACATGTCCATCAGAAGTCTTCTAGTAGCTAAATCTGAGTGACACCCCTATCTCCTAGTCCTTAAGCTGTGCAATCTCTGGTGGGTTGAAGGAAACACCTACAAGGGAGAAAAAAAACAAATGACATCATCGAATGTTGAGTAGATACAGAGTAAATAATTGGGCATTTAATTTAAGCAAGGAAAGATTCAACTGAAGAGATGTCAATAATGAAATATTCAATGGAGGGAGGTTATTAAAATATTTAACATGTCCAATAAATGAGGCATTTATTATCAAGGATATGATAGTTAGAAAGAGTCTTGCCATGTACTCATACATCAAAAATAACACAAAATAAATAGTTACATGGTGATAAAATATTGTTGACTAGAATATACTAAAAATAAGGGTAGGAACCATATGTATTCCATATCAAAGGGTAGAAGGATTAAAACCTCAATGCCAAACAAATATAGTACTTTGTTGGGGAATAAAATTGTGACATCCCCAAAATATATAAAACTTAATCTGATGTGTGATGTCCAAATTGAAACCCTCACCTCAGCGAGAATCCCAATTTAAACACCCCACACTAGGATAAGAAGAAGAAAATCGGAGGAAGTCAGAAGGAAACAGTAGTAGCACATGCACATGAACAATAAAACAATCCATACAACAAGAGCTCACCATTAAACATATAATTACATAATGAATTGTTACAACATTTGATATTACATATTGAACAATAAACTTTAACATATACATGTACTACCGCTAAACAAAAATTTCTTAAGACAATAGGTCCACCTATACATCAGCTCGCCATACAACTCTCAACTATCCTGGTTCTTCAAGATCATATGCCCACAATCTAAACAAAAGATTACATGTGGTACATGTCAGCACAATATTCAAGAATATTGTGCTGAGTATGCCTACATGTCTTTTTATATACCTCTCAATACTAAGCTTGGCAATAAGACAAAACAAATATAAGAAAAAGCATATACTTGCACAAAGATGCTCATTAACAAAAGAAAACACATATTTTAAGCTCATTTTCCATTATATCATTCATGAATTTACTACCTGAGAGTTGAATGCATTAAGGCCTTTATGATCTACTACCAAAGAGTTGGATCATTTAACAATGTGATCTACTACCAAAGAGTTGGATTACTTCCAAGTACTTTACTACCAAAGAGTTGAAGTACTTACTTTCCAACACTTTACTACCAAAGAGTTGAAGTGCTTGGATATAATGGAACAAATATATTATGTTTCATGTGTTCATAGAAATAAGTATGAAAAAATTAGGAAATATATCATACAAGAACAACCATTTCCTCCAATATCATATGCCAAGTATATTACTACACATATAATGCAAGCATACTATATAATAAGCCAAGTAAGAGGTCATGGCATACCTTGAAGAAGGACAAACCTAATCACCATATAATCCTGAGTCAACTATCATTCTTGGCTAAACCTTTATTAAGACAAGATCATGCACGAACATTAGATTCTCCATTACTTAACCCTAGTCATGTTCATTTGAGGGTTTATATTATCTCATTGGATATGTGCATCATTACTTGTCTTATTTTCTTATTATCTAAGTTTAATGATATTGATTCTAGATTTTAAATTGGGATCAATTGAATGTTAGCTTCCATATCACTGTGTGCATGTATTAACCCTAGATTATATTCATTTAGCATATTAGAGTTTTATATCACATTAAGAGCAATCATCATGTAACATGAATTATATGCATAAGATTGATATGTTAGTTTGACATTGTGTTCCATATACTGTTATGAATATATTCTGGAGTTTCCAAGATTTATTGAGCATACTTGTAATTATTGCATATTAATTAGGGTTATTAGCCTTAATTATGCATATGGAGCAAAATACATGATTTTGTGCATCAACATTATTATTACTGACCTTAAATGGAGTATACACAAGAATATGGATTTACTGACATTTTATCATAATTTTAGGTCATCGTTTGATATATATTATCCATGAAATAAGAATTCCACAACTTATAAGATATTACTAATATTAGTGCATAAAAATCCAATATTATTCTTTCATTTTGTTCTAATCATTTTTCTGAACATTTTGATATATTATTTGTAATATTTGGATAATCGAGCTAATTACTGTGAATTATACAAGATCTGAGCATTTATTGAAGATTTACCTTTCTAGACCAATCACCATTCACCACGTGTCCATGAAGACTATGGTTCATGGGCTCACGCTGGTTGGTTTTCCGCCGCTGGTTGGTCCAGCTAGCTCAGCCTCATGAGACTCTCCTTTCCTTGGTTAAGCCGGTCAGGTCAGTGTTGGGCCAGCCAAATTTCTTGGTCTGGGATGGTTCACGCTCTCCTCTTCCTCTCTGTGTTTCCATCCAACATGAGTCTGCATGCACTGCCACTGCCTGGTCTAGCTCTGATGAGCGAAAAGGAAATGATCTACTCCTCATCACAAATTGAAAAAAGGTCTAGGAGATCCGTCCATGCTTCCTCAATGTCGCCAGCCTTCAGGCTTCCTGTTGGCATCTCCTCCTCACAGACTCGAGGAGTCCACCGACGTCAACTCCTGCTACGACAGAGAAAAATGGGTTTCCTCATCCCCACTCCCAAACTTCAGCCTAGAGCCCCCACTAGCACCTCCAGATATCTAGAAACTCAGAAACACCTCCCATATGTGATGCGACAACCTTGCAACCTCATCCGAGCTCCATCTTCTTCTTTAGGAAGATGAACTTTAGTGTCATGCTTAACTACCATAGACGTTGTTCTATCATATGGTTCCTACTCCTCAGGCATCACCCTCTATTTTTTGCTACCTCGGACCTCTACTAGACACTCTCCTCTCCCTTTTCATACCTTCATTTCTCACCTATAGGTTGCAGTGGAGAGGCCAGCGAAGATGGGGGGCTCATCCTCCCTGCTCACTCAATTTCACGAACAAAATGTGTTGAGTGGGGGATTCAAGCTATGTGGTCGGTTTCCACCCTTCTCCCCACGATCAAAGTGCACCACGATGGCATGGTTTCTTCTTGCGTTCAAGTTGTAACTGTAAGGTTGGAGATGCAATCACAACCCTCAGTTACTAATGTGTGGCTAAGATGGAGTCAACAAAAGAGGGAATATGTGTCTCACTTAATCCTGGGGAGCGTGACATCAGATTAAAACCCAACTTAGGTCTATAAATCCTCTTTAATTCACATTATTTTTCAAATTTCAAACCTTAATAATTACTTCAAGGATACTCCAATTGCCACAAAATTTTAACCATAGCTTTACTACCTCTCAAGCTACATTCTAAAATTTGGTGACAAAAATTAGCTATTTGATCCTCCAATTAAATACTTCACAAAGGTATAAATTTAAGGATCTTTATCATGATATCGATATCATTTGGCATCCAAACTTTGACAAAACACTTGGGACTTTGAAAACAAATCAACATATGAATTCCTATATGTTATTGGATATTAAAGGTTTCAAAAGAGCACTCTATCACAAAAACCAAGTGCATGGAAGAGGAATAAAATCCAGTGCCTAATATCATAGGTTGTAGGGGAATAAAACCCAGTCTAGCATTATAATAAGACCCATTGCCTTTTAACATCATAAGTTGCATGGAAATAGAACCCATTGCATGGAGCATCCCACTTTCCAAACATATATATATATATATATATATATATATATATATATATATATATATTGCCTTTTAACATCATAAGTTGCATGGAAATAGAACCCATTGCATGGAGCATCCCACTTTCCAAACATATATATATATATATATATATATCTGTGTGTGTGTATCTATATATATATTATATCACTGATTGAAAGTATTTTACTCAAGGGGGTGTTACAATATGCTAGTATTTGCAATTAAAGTAAATGAAACACCATGATTAATTGGAAATGCATTCATATATATTTTTGGGACATAGAAACTACAAGTGGTTCATCTTGAAGTATAAATCTATTATACTAGGCTTGAAATAACATGGCTAAGCATAATTCAAAAGATATCTAAGAGTATAGATTGACTTAGTGATAACACCAATTTTTTTGATGTTTTTGCCCTTTATTCTGTTATCAAAACTGCCCTTTTCTGCTATTTTCCTCTCTTTTATAAGTACTTTTGCAATAATTGGCCAAATCACGCTCTTAATCCAATATTTCCATTTTTGCAGAGTTTTTCCTCATTTTGGTACGTTTATCATCAATAAGGCCGTCCCGGCCCACAAATAAGCTCCACTTGCTTTCGGCCTTCCTGACGCCCGATACGACCTCTGCCCGACAGGGTGGAGCAACACAACGACGCACGACAAGGGGATGCCACGCAAGAAGGAACTGACGGATGACACATCTTCTACCCGACATGGAGCCAAATTCACCACGACAACCCAAGCTTGTCGCGCGACACAGCCACCCACCGGCAGGCGCCACCCATCACGTGACCGACATCCGACACCCCTGTGCTGAGCGATACCAGTATCGGCCGCCCACTAACCCGCGAATAAGGAGGACACATGGCGCTTCGAGCACCATAACTTCCCCCAACCGCTGCCTATAAATAGCAGCTATAGGAAGTCGAAAGGACAATTCAGACAGTTGGGAACTTTGAGCGATCTTCGGAGGAAAACTGCGAGAGCAAGAGTATCGCGTCCCAGTGCTCATGTCGGGCAACTCTAGGTGAGCTCTTCCTCATCCCGAGAGGGAGGGGATGGTTTACTTAGGATCATCCCGGGTGACACTGCGGACCGATATCGACCAACGTAGATGAGCGACACAAGTGCCCAACAGTAGAACGCGTCACTCCATGCCCGACACGATATCGAACCCGATACGCTTCACCCGTCATGAGTGCCGCCCGACATGAGTGTATCGACCAATGACCTTGAGCGATATAGTTAGCCGTCATAGTGTGCCGCCCAACACTGTTGTATCGGGCTAGGCCCCTGACCGATATCGGACTGGAGAGCCGCTGTAGCCTGTCGTCCTTCTACATCAAGAAGGCGACAACTATCTTTAATTCTGTTATTTAATTCCTTACTTATGCAATGTATTAAGACCTTTAATGTTTATGGGAATGGAAAAGCTTAATTACTTGCTGCTCTATGCTTGGTGAAAATGTTGGATGACTGCTATGTTTAATATCTGAACTCTAGCTTGCATGTTTGGATCACATTTCGCTTAGGTACCAAATCATGTTTTCCCATCGCAACAACTTCGAGAGTTGTGTTATGGCTCTAGTGTTTGGTCCGATTATGGAGTACGAGAGTGCCTGGGATGGAGTCGTTTCAGTAACATTCCACTCTAACTTAAGTCCACCAACCTCAAGAGGGGTGTTGATGCTTGGTTAGAGGTACCTGCTCTGAGAGGAGGGGTGCGGGATGTTACTGCTACCACTTGTTTTACTGAAGTCTTTTCCTTCGTACCTTGCTCTAGCTCTAGTTTTATCTTCCCGTCTCTGTTGCATGAAAACCCCTAAAAACTGCTAAATGACTAAAACCTTAAATCTTTCTTATAGCTCTAGTTGGAGATAGTTTTCATGTTGGCTAAATAGACACCTATAAATCCCTTTGTTTTGATTATGACAAACATTTCATTCTTATTGATCTAACGAGCTACTTGAGTGTGCAGGTTTAAGGTGGATGCCAAAGTAAGTAGGGAAATCCATATGCTTACATAGTTATGTTTTCATGCAATGTAATCGCATTGTAAAAACTTGTACAAATATATAATGTACAAGTACTTAGATTTCATGTAAATCAAGCGTTAGATCTTCCCTAGCTGAACATCACATTTAGATAAGTCATCCCCTTCAAATAGGATCACATATGCACACTCATACATATAATTAGTACCTAAATTGCAACATTGAAACAGGATCAATCTCGGTCGATAAACTCCTCGACCGAGACACTCTCGGTCGACAATCTTCTCGACCGAGAAAGATCCAAAGTAGCCGTTAGACACAACAGACAAGTTAGTTGGCAGTTGGAGAAAGACGTTGCAAATCACTTGTTCCAGAGTGCCTGTCGGTCGACAAAAGTTCGACCGAGTAGGTGTCTCGGTCGACCATTCCTCGACCGAGATTGTCTCTGACAGCAACTGCAGAATTAATTAATTAGTCGTTGTTAAAGCAACAACTTTGTACCTAATGGCTAGTTAAGCACTTAGAAACCCCTAGAAGTTGTCTAGAACGTCCTTAAGCATCCTTAGGCCATTCCTATAAATAGGACAAGCCATAGGACACTAAAACACACTTGTTACACTTGAAAATTCTTTGAGCATACTTTGAGCAATCTGTTTGTGAGAAAATTGAGCATTGTGAACATTGGCTACTTCCTTCCTTAGCTCGTAATTCGTGTCCTATAGGCTAGTATCTCCTACCCACTGCAATCACAAGTCCACACACTTGGTTAGGAGATCTATACGCTTGATCTAGGCAAATCAAGCCTTGGGCTACAAAGGATAAGTTGTAATTTCTTTTTTTCTTTCTTGTTCTCTATTACCATTTGTACTCTCCTTGCTACTCCTAGGTTGGAGGCTGCTGATTGGAGAGGGTGGAGTTCTTCTTGGCGAAGAAGGTGACTTTGAGCTACTTCAGAAGGCTGGTGCAACGGGAGGTTACTTCTAGAGAGGAAGGCTACTTCAAGGGGGAGCTTGGAGTTACTTCAAGAAGGCTACCTCAAAGTTGGTGCACCTACTTCAAGTGAAGGCTGTTCAAAGGGTGTAAAGGAAAGTATTGTATTTTGTATAAATCCTTGGGAAGGTAATAAAATAAATACTTTCAAAATCCCAGTTGGGTAAGCAACCGGGTAGTGGACGGACAACTTTAGTAGTTGCTAAAGTTGGAACCACTCTAAACACCTGTCTCCTTCTTCCAATTTTCAATTGTGGTTGTTTGAGTTCAATAAATTGTTAAAATTATTTAAAAACTCTATTCACCCCCCCTCTAGTGTTTTTCAATTGGTATCAGAGCGGGCTTCAAGGAACCCTAATCAGGTCTTGAAGAATGGAGGGTAATGGTGATTACAATCACAACAAAAGGTGCTGCTTGGACAAAACTACAACATGTTGCAATTGGTGCTTAGGAACAAGCCACACAACAACTAGATGCCCATGGAGATCAAAGAAGGAAGATGAGAACAAAGATTGTCTCGTTGCTACAACTAGCGAGGAAGAAGAAGAAGAGGTAAGTCTTTTTGATTTATCTAAAGAAGAACTAGTTGCTAGCCTTGAAGAAACACATATTAAGTATGTTGAATGCAAGAAGAAATTAAAGAAATCTAATAAAGCAAATGATGAATTACATGCTAAGCTTCTTGCTATTACATATGAAAATGAAGATCTTAAAAAGATCATTGAAGATCATGATATTGAGATAAAATCTATAGAGGCAAATTGTAATCTACTTTCTTTAGAGAAGAATAATTTGCAAAGTCAAGTGAATGATCTTCAAAAACAACCCATTTTATGCAACCATCTAGATTATGATTCTATTGTCAAAGAAAGAAATTCATTATCATCTAATCTAGATCAAGCAAAACTAGATATCAAGAAGAGAATGGAAGAGATTGCCAAGTTGCAACAAAAAGTTAGTAATTTAAATAATAATGGCATTCTTGATCAAATCTTAGATAAATCCTATCATCAAATTGGGAGAAGAGGACTAGGTTACAAGCCTAAAGGGAAATCATATCAACAACCTAGTTGGAGAAAGTCACAAACCCATCAATATATATATGTACCTAAAGGAACATCTTCACCCAAGGACAACACAGAACACAACCATAGAAAAAGATATGAGGTTGACTCGATATGCTGTCATTATTGTTTGCGCCTTGGTCACTATTCTTTTTCATGCCCTTACAAGAGAAAAGATGTCGAGTTAGTTTGGGTTCCAAAACCTCCAAACTAAATGAACAGAATCAAGTTGAGATATGACCAAGGACCTTAGTTGCATATTTCTACGTCTATCTCAACTCAATGGGATAACAAATAAATTTAAGTATCTAAATATTTAACTTGCATAGTTATGTTTGGAAGCAATTAACAGTTTCAGAAATATTGTCGGTTGAGAGACTGTTGACCGAGACACTGTCGGTCGAGAAATAGTCGACCGAGCATGTCACTGATTTCTAGTATGTTGCAAAATTGCTGAATTTCTTTGAAAATTGATGAAATTGCTATCTATTCATGATTAATGATTGGATATTTATATTGGAAATCATCCCTACAAATTTAAATTAATATTAGTTTATTCCCTAAATGATTTAAGTTTAACCAAAATTATGCTTAGTTTAATGAAAAGAAAATTTCTATCAATATTCACATGATTTCCTTATTTTCTGGTCTATCCATATAGAAATCATGTGATTAAAATCAGGTGATTATTTACTATATTATTCTATCATTACATCATGGATATACTTTCACCATTTGGTACTGTGATTAGCTTGGATAGATAATTGTCTGCATGAATCTGTGATGCTATATATATATAGGCAAGCAAATGCTTTATTGGTAATATATTATGCTTGCAACACATAAGATAAAAATCTCTCAATTAGTATCTTTAAAAGACTTGAGATATTTAGTGTGCCTTTAGTAAAGAATCTTATGAGGATACTAAACAACGTGAAATTTGATATTCATACAGCGAAGCCTATATTTTAAGAAAAGGACAAATGATTATGCTTCAACTTGATACTCAATCAAATCTTATGCAGATATTATACTTCATAATGTTCAATCTGCAAATCTGCCTCTTGGTTAAAATGAAATTTGACTAAGGGGCGCTATGGTCGTAGTCAAAATCGACCTAAAATAAGTTTTGACACAATAATTATTTGAATATCATTTTATTAAAAGCAAAAAAACAATTTATGATCACAAAATTGTTCCAATATTGTCAATAATAAAACAAAATATTACTCCCTTAGAAAATATATATATGCTCTACAAATTTAGTCTATCATTTGCATTAAAAATCAGCTTAAAAATTCGTACCCAGTACGTCTGTCGGTCGACAAATCTTCGACCGAAAACCTCTCGGTCTGCCCCCCTCTCTCGACCGACAGAATCTAGACAGACCTAGCATCGGAGACACTTCTGGTCGACAATTGTTCGACCGAGACAGTGTCGGTCGACAATTGCTCGACCGAGAAAGAGCCGTTGGGATATGACCGTCGCAATCCGACCGTTACCGTCAACGGCCGATCGTTGCAAGTCGACCGTTGGACGGCCGAAGTGGCGCGTCTGGAATATGACCGTTGCGGATGCTCAGTCGACAAATTGTCGACCGACCCGGTCACTGGATTGCTATAAAAGGAGCAAAAACGGGTCATTTCTTCACACCTTCTTATTCTTGTTTCCATAGGCTCTCTCTAGTGAATTCTTGTGCAAATCTTTAGCATCCTCATCCCCAAGACTTCCTTGCTTCTTCTCCACCTTCAAGCAACACAATGACATCATCCTCTGCTCGTGGAAAGAAGAAGGTCGCTGGCAGGAAACAAAGGGAGGCTACTCCACCATTGACGATCATCAACGACATTGCCTTCGTCGACGGAGATGCTGGTGATCGTTATCTATGGCTCTCCTCCAAAGCTCCTCTCCCACGACGACCAGTTGAAGTTATGGACTTCCTCAACATCGTCGACTTGGAGGACCTTTTCAAGGTGCAAAAGTTAAAAGAATTCATCAACCCTTCTTTCCCTTCCTATTCCATCAAGGCAGTGAATGAATTCTATGCTAACCTCATCTCCCACTCTGAAAATGAAACCATCTTCTTCTATACTATGGTCAATGGGCATAGCTTCCGATTTACTGAAGAGGATATTCTTGACATGCTAGATATTGACATAGATGAATATCAAGACACCCTTGACCTTACCTCTGGAAACCCACTTAATCAATTTTCCCAAGATGACCATACCGTTAGTCTTAGTGACATCAAAAGGACCATTTTTCAATCCAATACAACCTGTCATGAAGATAGAGGCACATACTATGCTATAAATCTCAAACCAGCTGCTAGGATTGTAAACCTTATTGTTTCAACAAACATACATCCTAGAGCCAATAAGTCTGAAGTTCCTATTTTTCGTATGTGTCTAATATATGCCATTATCCAACGTATTCCCACAAATTTTATCCGCATCATTCTTAAAAACATGCTTGAGTTTTCTGGCAATCCTCCATATGCTGATTTTGTATGCCAAATTACTCAACATTTCCTTAAGACCCAACTTGAGGATATGGGATATACATGGGAGCGTAGACCACAAAAAATAAGTAAGAATACTGTAGAAAAAATGGGGATTGATTTCGGTCATAAGAGGGCTAGGGTAGAAGGAGAAACATCTACACCAGATATACCACCTCCACCTCCTCCTACCAGCCTACCCTATGACCCCATCCAAAACACTCTAACCTATGTTGTTGGGTCACAATATCATCTTAGTAAACAACTAGATTATAACCATCATGCCATGACTTATCTAAACCAAAGAATGCAAACTCTTTCTCCAAACCAACCAGATGAATATCCTTATTCTTTAAATCCTGGCATGCTCAATCCATATAACCCATCTTACAATTACTATCAACCTCCACCTCCACCATCTACAGATCTCACGCATACTCAGTTTTCATCAATGCAACTACAAGATATTGCTGCTCATTTCCAATTTGATAGTGTTCCAACCTTCTTGGAGGCATATGCCTTAACCAAGACAGGTGCTCTGGAGTGGCAAACTTTGGTCCAGTATTATGGAGCTGAGCCTTTTCTTGGGAAAGACCCTGATATTGATGTAATTCTTAAGTCTTTCCAGTGAGATTTGGAGTTGTATTAGTTGTAATGGAATCTTTGCAAAATTGTAATAAATGGGTTATCGTTACATGTTTTGGCTATCTTTTCATGCTTGTAATGACATTGGTTATCTTTATAATGGATATCTTTTTGGCATCATTTGAATTTGGATTATAAGACTATTGTAGAGCATACAAAATAAGGGGAGTAATAAATACAAGTAAATCAAAAAGGATGAACATCTTTGCAAATACCTAAAAGTTAAAGTTATGGCTAAAATGACATCTATTGCAAAACACTTATACCTTTGGGGAGCATAGTATAAGATTAAGGGGGAGCTCATAGAAACAAATTTGATTATTTGATTAAGAAGCTTACAAAAACATCATTTGGAGCTTGTTACGACCTTAGTATTTTTACTCTTGGTTATGAAGAAATCTTTGAAGTGATATATCTTGTTCTTAAAGGGACTCTCTAAACAAATCAGGGCTTAACATCCCATGCATTTAGTTAAGAGACATTTTTATGCACTCTAAAACTAAAGGATTCTCATTTCATTTTTAAGGCTTAACATCCCTTGTAAAATGGGTGAGAAATCAATACACATAGGCCATAAACTTAAAAGAAACTCATATCATTTCAAGGCTTAACATCCTTTGCAAATGATTGAGAAACAAATTGTGGCTAATTTTGACAATAAAAATCCCTTGATTTTAATTGGATATCTCTTTAATGGGGAGCAAAGCTTAAAAAGGAAGACACAAAGTCATACTACATGATATCTTTTTGAAATGACAAAGGGGGAGAAATAATATAAAATCACAAACATAAAATTAAAATGAGTTTCATAAATCTTGGCCAGCAGTCACTTGCAAAACCAAAGATGGCTACAAAGGTAAATTTCAGGTATGAAACTCATATGTTTTATATTTCCTTATTTTATATTTAGGAAATGTTTGTCATCTTCAAAAAGGGGGAGATTGTTGGCTAAATAGACACCTATAAATCCCTTTGTTTTGATTATGACAAACATTTCATTCTTATTGATCTAACGAGCTACTTGAGTGTGCAGGTTTAAGGTGGATGCCAAAGCAAGTAGGGAAATCCATATGCTTACATATTTATGTTTTCATGCAATGTAATCGCTTTGTAAAAACTTGTACAAATATATAATGTACAAGTACTGAGATTGCATGTAAATCAAGCGTTAGATCTTCCCTAGCTGAACATCACATTTAGATAAGTCATCCCCTTCAAATAGGATCACATATGCACACTCATACATATAATTAGTACCTAAATTGCAACATTGAAACATGATCAATCTCGGTCGATAAACTCCTCGACCGAGACACTCTCGGTTGACAATCTTCTCGACCGAGAAAGATCCAAAGTAGTCGTTAGACACAACAGACAAGTTAGTTGGCAGTTGGAGAAAGACGTTGCAAATCACTTGTTCCAGAGTGCCTGTCGGTCAACAAAAGTTCGACCGAGTAGGTGTCTCGGTCGACCATTCCTCGACCGAGATTGTCTCTGACAGCAACTGCAGAATTAATTAATTAGCCGTTGTTAAAGCAACAACTTTGTACCTAACGGCTAGTTAAGCACTTAGAAACCCCTAGAAGTTGTCTAGAACGTCCTTAAGCATCCTTAGGCCATTCCTATAAATAGGACAAGCCATAGGACACTAAAACACACTTGTTACACTTGAGAATTCTTTGAGCATACTTTGAGCAATCTGTTTGTGAGAAAATTGAGCATTGTGAACATTGGCTACTTCCTTCCTTAGCTCGTAATTCGTGTCCTATAGGCTAGTATCTCCTACCCACTGCAATCACAAGTCCACACACTTGGTTAGGAGATCTATACGCTTGATCTAGGCAAATCAAGCCTTGGGCTACAAAGGATAAGTTGTAATTTCTTTTTTTTCTTTCTTGTTCTCTATTACCGTTTGTACTCTCCTTGCTACTCCTAGGTTGGAGGCTGCTGATTGGAGAGGGTGGAGTTCTTCTTGGCGAAGAAGGTGACTTTGAGCTACTTCAGAAGGCTGGTGCAACGGGAGGTTACTTCTAGAGAGGAAGGCTACTTCAAGGGGGAGCTTGGAGTTACTTCAAGAAGGCTACCTCAAAGTTGGTGCACCTACTTCAAGTGAAGGCTGTTCAAAGGGTGTAAAGGAAAGTATTGTATTTTGTATAAATCCTTGGGAAGGTAATAAAATAAATACTTTCAAAATCCCGGTTGGGTAAGTAATCGGGTAGTGGACTGACAACTTTAGTAGTTGCTAAAGTTGGAACCACTCTAAACACCTGTCTCCTTCTTCCAATTTTCAATTGTGGTTGTTTGAGTTCAATAAATTGTTAAAATTATTTAAAAACTCTATTCACCCCCCCTCTAGTGTATTTCATTTCATTGTTTTGTTTGTGACATCTTGTTGTATTCCCCTTGGGGAATTTACTATCTCTTCATACCTGCCGGAGTGTAGCGTGTCGATTCTGGGTTCTCAACACTACCACTCTTGTCCCTGTGTTTGACCCCGTATATCTACTTCGACCCCGTAAACAATGTTGCGGGGGCCTAGAAGGATTCGGGTTATAAATGTAAAAGCTCGACTAACTTCTATCCGCCTCCATTTTTGGACGCATGATTTAGGCCGGTCAACTTTTTGGTGCCGTTGCCAGGGATGAGGCAGACGACACTGTTGACGAATCCAAATCCACTAACTACACTCCCGTGCCCCAGGCTTAGTGACACGCTTTTTACGTGCGTAGAAACGCAAGTGTACGCGTCAATGTAATATAGGCCTTTGTGAGGCCCGAGTCGAACTCAGGGACACGTGAATTATCGGAGACTACTACTAACTACTCACAATCAGCTAGACCGATTAAAAAGTTGGGAGTTGTTGTAAAATTAAAAGAAAAGAAAATAAAATAAAACAAAACAATAGATTAAATGCTTAGTTTAACCAATTCAAGATGAGATCTTTAGGATTGCGGTTTCACTGCGGGTTTTCATTGTATCAAATTCTATATAGTCACTCAGATTTATCTCTCTATCCGGGTAGTGCCCTAAAATCAGAATTTCCCGCTGTCGTGGTACAATTCACTACCTATGTCTAGGTCGGTTCCACCATCGTAGTAACCTATACCCTAAACTAGGTGCATTAGAATCGATCTCTCGGTATCCACCATTAACCTTACACCACCTTGTTCAAGGGATTTGTCAACTAATGTGATATTCGTCTCTTTTCAACCGTTAATTCTTCTTTCAAAGTAATTAAGGGTATTAGATTATTATTATGGTGATCAAGCATAAAAATATGACTGAGAAAATGAAATCATACCACGGATTTAAGAGATAAAATATGAATTACTATTATAAAATTGTCATACAATGAATCCCCCGGCTACTCCCGGTCCTAAAGACAAAGGGGATTAGCCCCGCATGGTCATCTCAATGAAAGACAGAGGAGTAGAGAAGAAAAACATGGGAAACATGGAGCAAACTCGTGTAACCCCTGATACAAAGGTGTTCCTGGAGATCCTCCTCGAGAAACGTGCATTTTGCAGTCTTCCGGCAGCAAAATCGCCCGTCGGAGGTGCCCGGATCGCTCGGTTGACGGCCTTCGTCTCTTGTCTCCTCTCTCTCTCTCCTTCTTGGATGTTGTGCAATACAATCTCCTCTCCCCCTCAGGCCGTCCATGCTCTTCTTAGGTCATAGGACCACTTTACGGCTCCGAAAAAGCTCAACCGTCGGATTAAAACGCTCCGTTTTAGTGCTGAAAATCGCCAGATTCCGACGCTGTCGATAGTATCGACCCCAAGGTCGATGGTATCGACCATGGCACAGGTTATTCCTTCCAAGATCACATTTTGGGGTTGCTTTTTGATGAAATGTCGATACTATCGACCTGGGGGTCGATAGTATCGACTCCGGACAATGCAAAAGTGCATGAAAAAGTGCTGAAACATGTGTATAAGTCCGGGGATTATATAAAATCATATAAATATGATAAAAGAAGTATAATTTGATGCAAAAAGAGTTTAAGGGACAACTATAGTGAATTATGCAAATATAATCAAGAAAATGAAAAATACATGCATAAAACAGATATAAAATAAGCCTATAAAAGTGACTCAAAACCCATGCATCAAACTCCCCTAAGCTTAAACCTTGCTCATCCTCGAGCAACAAAACTTTGGATTTGGTTGAGATAAGTCAGCAACAGGACATAAATACATGAAATGAATCTACATCATCCCCACTTTCTTTCCACAAACCGGCCCTCATTGACCACTGAACACTAACTGCCATCCAGGCGACCAAAGACCTATGTAAAAGATGTCTATCCCCCAATCAGTGAAACACTATCAATTAAAGCAGTTAATATGATAAACTCATTCGGTCCATACGTGATGCATCTTGTGATCTCCTATCTACGTTGCTCATTTCCTAACTACCATCTAAATGGAAGCAGATCTCCTGATATTGATGAATGAGGAGAATATCATGGGTGGCCTACCGATTAGAGCAACGGGTGGATGGGATAGGTGGTTGTGGAAGAGATGGAAGCACATAATAGTCAATCATGCAATACAAAAATTAATGTCCTATCATGATGCAAAATGCAAGTGAAAATGTCCTAATGTTACATTTTTGGTGGAATGATGCATGCACTATCATTCCGTCTCAAGGTGAGATGGAATATCTAAGAAAACTACACCATGTGCTTATTCTTCTTAGTATGTAAGTGAGAACATGTTCCTTTCTCCCTCTCATTCCTACTTACTTCTCAATTCTTTTTTTTTTCTTTTTTTTTCTTCTCTTTTTTCTCAAATTTTTTTTCAATTTTTTTTTCAAGCCCTTATTTTCATAGATGACAATGAATTATTTGTCGGGCTCACTTCTCGTTACATACTTGTGCATCTGAAGCATTCTATTTGGAGGGTATGGAACAAGTTCATCACCTTTAATGTTTTCAGAGTAACATAAGATACATGGTGTACAATATGCTCAAAAGATGTAAATGCAACTACATAATGACAGTTATGCAACTACTATGACATGCACCTAAGGATAATGTGCATGTATAACTACTCTATTTTTTTTTCATTCTCATGCAAAAAATGTGAAAATAGTTGTAATGTAAGACCTATCTACATGGTATGCAATCAAAGAGTGAAAGACAGTAATGTGCTCCCATTTCTTATGGTGGAGTGTGAATGAAATTGCGGTGGATCAGATCACAAGACTAATTGACAGAACCTTTCGAAAATATCATATGTCCCTCTCTAAAGACATGTGTACAGGGTAACTAAAGGATTTCTCTCTTAAACTTTAGTCTAAGGTCACGTTAGCGTTTGGTCGGTTTGGGCTCAAACATCCTTGTCAATCACTTTTCCTTAGACAATAAAGATGGTCATTCATGTCCCCGTGTCCTGAAGCTGACTCACCCAAGCACTTCCTCAGTTATGCAACTCAATTACTCACAAGAATAAGCTCAAAAATTTTTCAATATGCTCATATTTTCATGTGCACACAACCCAAGAGTAAAACTTGCAATTGAAACCATGCATTTATTGCTCCACAGATTACACTAGATAGATGTGGATCCTACAAAAGCGGTAAACCTAGAAATAAAAACAACTAATATCTCAAAAGTAAAATCAACATGAATAACTAAGTAAAAACTAAGATAGAGTGTTGTTCCAACACCCCCCCCCAAGCTTGAATATGACTATGGCCTCATAGTCAACATTCTCACTTAAGAAGTAGAACAACGGTACCGTTCGCTTTGAAGTGTGGCGAAGAAGGATGGTTAGATGCTCAAGTAGACCAAGTGATGCTTGCTATCTCCCTCCTTTTTGTGACCCATTTTTGTGTCTTAGTGGTTCTAAGACGTGACTTGCTTCATCCATCTTTCCTCTGCAAAAAACGGTTCGAAAAAATCTCATTTCGATACCTTTTATGGCCTGTTTTATGTAGCTGTCCTGCAGGTGTCGATACTATCGACCAAGGTCGATGGTATCGACCCAGACTCAGTGATTTTGTTGAATCGACGCATCTAAAAGCCTGGGAACTCAAAAGTGTCGATACTATCGACCCTAGGGTCGATGGTATCGACTTTACTGGCACCATTTTTTCTGTAAATCTTCAGGAATCTCGATACTATCGACCCTAGGGTCGATGGTATCGACTTTTCTTCAGCGTTTACTTCTCCAAACTCGATACTATCGACATGGGTGTCGATAGTATCGACCTTAACATTCTTCACACTTCAAAACACGAGTTAGGGTACCATTTTAACAAAAATTATCAAAACCTAAGCAAAAACTAAGTACATAAACATAAAAGAACATAATCAAACATAAAAATGAACCTAAAGTTGGGTTGCCTCCCAACAAGCGCCCTTGTTTAATGTCCTAGGCTTGACATAAAGATATCTTTAACCTGGGTTGTCAAGATATGTCCCCAATGAGTCATGTGGCAATTTGAATTGAACTCGATCCTGTCCAATCCCCAAGGTCAATGTACCTCTCCCAATGGCAGCGATGACATCAGCCGTAGCTTGGAACAACCTTCCCAATAGCATCTCGCAACTTTGGAGCTGTGGCATGTCCATGACAACAAAATCTACCGGGAAGATGAACCTGTCTACCTTGACGAGTACATCCTCGCACACTCCATATGGCCTTACAATGGACCCATCCGCCAACTCAATCGTTGCCGCCGATTTCTTTATCTCCTTCAACCCAAGCTTATGAAATGTGGACAGAGGCATAAGATTAATGCTGGCGCCCGAATCACATTGTGCTTGTGGAAAATGTTGGTCACCTATTGAACATGGGATATAAAAACTCCCGGGTCTTTCTTCTTCTCTGGTAAGCTCCCAAGAATGATTGAGCTCACCATTTCATTCATCCTTCATACATCAGTATCTTTGATCCGCCTCTTTTTGTTGATTATATCTTTAATGAACCTCCCATAGGCGGGAACCTTCTCAATCATTTCCACCAGCGGAATGTTGATATGCAACTTGCGGAATATTTCCAAGAATTTCCTATAGTGCCGGTGCTCCTTCTTCGGCTTCGGATTGTCCTGACTTGACACATCTGCCGCATTCACACGCCTGTGAGGTGGCACATATGAGGTTTTCGGGGCCAACTCCCCTAAGCTTGCTTCAATCACTCCCTCTGACGTGGGCTTGGGCGAGACATCATCAACAACAATAGCTTGTTGTGGTTTCTCTCTCGCTATAGATGTTTCCACACGTGCACAAACAACCTTCAATTGTTCTTCCTGCCTAGATGGAGATGCAATATTCATAACTCGCTGTGATTTTATGAAGAATGGGTTTCCGCCCGACAGTCCATAGTAAGTGCGTGGATACGGTATCACCGGTGACGCATGCGTATTAAAAGTCAATTTTCTTTGATCTTTTGTCTCTGGCACCTGGGATTGCTCCTCATTGCTTACCACAGATATGTACTTGACCTGATGGTGTGCTTGGGCCACGTTTGCATTCTCGGCCGATTTCTGTTGATTGGCGTGTTTGATGGCAGCCACTTCACTAGAAATCTGTGCCACAGTAGTTTCTAATGCCCGCATTTGTGCTCCATGGCTTTGCAGCGTCTGTCCAAACTTGGTTAGAATATTACCTTGAGATTGCAATTGCTTACCAAACTTGACCATCATCTCCTGGTTCTGCTGTACCATTTGACTCAGTAGTTCAGTGTTCTTATCCTCAGCTCTAGACTGTGGCTTGGCATCCAGATCCTATAGAAAATTATTCGGATCCTTCCATGAGAACTTTTTATCCTTCCTCCATGTGTAGTCATTGTTTCTGTAACCCTGTTGTTGCATGAATTTCACTTGGGCTTCCTCATCCTCAGATGCATCTTCCTTAGCTAGCAGCTTCTTGGCTAGAAGATCTAACTTATCGTTCAGCTCCTTAACTACTCTGGATTCTCCAGCAGCTCTGACCTACTCCACAGTGTCTCTTTCACCCCATGACTGTTTCCTAGCCATGTTCTTTAATATCTCCCAACATCTGGTGTCCGTATTGTTCAGAAAGAATCCTGACCCAGCTGAATCCAGATTACTCTTATCGTGCTCAGAGAGAGCAAAATAAAAGATCTTCACCTGCGTCTCTTTATCCAACCCATGATGTGGGCACCTCCTCAGCATAACCTAAAATCTCTCCCAGGTCTCAAAATATGTCTCACCAGCCTGTTGGGTAAAGTTGTGAATCTTCCGGATCATGTTGTTAGTCTTCTCAGGAGGGAAGAACCTCTCAAAGAAAACCTCCACCATATGGTTCTAGGACTCCACAAACTCATCATCCAAATTATGTAACCATTCTCACGCGGCTCCCGCCAATGAACTCAGGAAAAGCTTGAGATACAGTGCCTCCTGTGGAAACCTATCGATTTTTACCATGTCACAGTTCTCAACAAACTGGCTGATGTGTGCGACGGGGTCCTCATTCTTGAGACCATGGAAAGCATTTGATTTCACCAGATTTATCAACGCCGGATCAATCTTATATGTAGGTATGTTGATTTCCTGCTTCTTTATAGGCCCTTTTGAAGCTGATGAGGAAGAAGCCTTGATCTTGTCCTATATAGTCTGTGGCTCGGCCATCTCTTCCTGTTCAAGTTCGGAATCTACCTCTTCTGGTTGCTCTTGCTCGTGATAATCCTCGTCCTCAGGTCCCGGCAATGGAACCTCGGGTGCGCGACCTGCGTAGTCAGTACTACGTGTCTGCACCATGCACAGTACCTAAAATGAGAAAATTCGAGTTCAATACAGTGCTATGACGAGTATAAAAATTATCGAACAATTTGAAAATATTTGAAGTTGTTTCAATCTAAATAAAAAAAATAAAGTGGCCCAGAATGGCCGCTCGTAGCACTCAAAGTGCCAACAATTCGCCGTATCCCCGACAACGGTGCCAAAAACTTGACACACTTTTTACGTGCGTAGAAACGCAAGTGTACGCGTCAATGTAATATAGGCCTTTGTGAGGCCCGAGTCAAACTCAGGGACACGTGAATTATCGGAGACTACTACTAACTACTCGCAATCAGCTAGACCGATTAAAAAGTTGGGAGTTGTTGTAAAATTAAAAGAAAAGAAAATAAAATAAAACAAAGTAATCGATTAAATGCTTAGTTTAACCAATTCAAGATGAGATCTTTAGGATTGCGGTTTCACCGCGGGTTTTCATTGTATCAAATTCTATATAGTCACTCAGATTTATCTCTCTATCTGGGTAGTGCCCTGAAATCAGAATTGCCCACTGTCGTGGTACAATTCACTACCTATGTCTAGGTCGGTTCCACTGTTGTAGTAACCTATACCCTAAACTAGGTGCATTAGAATCAATCTCTCGATATCCACCATTAACCTTACACCACCTTGTTCAAGGGATTTGTCAACTAATGTGATATTCGTCTCTTTTCAACCGTTAATTCTTCTTTCAAAGTAATTAAGGGCATTAGATTATTATTATGGTGATCAAGCATAACAATATGATTGAGAAAACGAAATCATACCACGGATTTAAGAGATAAAATATGAATTACTATTATAAAATTGTCATACAATGAATCCCCGGGCTACTCCCGGTCCTAAAGACAAAGGGGATTAGCCCCACATGGCCATCTCAATGAAAGACAGAGAAGTAGAGAAGAAAAATATGGGAAACATGGAGCAAACTCATGTAACCCCTGATACAAAGGTGTTCCTGGAGATCCTCCTCGAGAAACGTGCGTTTTGCAGTCTTCCGGTAGCAAAATCGCCCGTCGGAGGTGCCCAGATCGCTCGGTTGACGGCCTTCGTCTCTTGTCTCATCTCTCTCTCTCTCCTTCTTGGATGTTGTGCAACACAATCTCCTCTCCCCCTCGGGTCGTCTGTGCTCTTCTTAGGTCATAGGACCACTTTACGGCTCCGAAAAAGCTCAACCGTCGGATTAAAACGCTCCGTTTTAGTGCTGAAAATCGCCAGATTCCGACGCTGTCGATAGTATCGACCCCAAGGTCGATGGTATCGACCATGGCACAGGTTATTCCTTCCAAGATCACGTTTTGGGGTTGCTTTTTGATGAAATGTCTCCGGACAATGCAAAAGTGCCTGAAAAAGTGCTGAAACATGTGTATAAGTCCGAGGATTATATAAAATCATATGAATATGATAAAAGAAGTATAATTTGATGCAAACAGAGTTTAAGGGCCAACTATAGTGAATTATGCAAATATAATCAAGAAAATGACAAATACATGCATAAAACAGATATAAAATAAGCCTATAAAAGTGACTCAAAACCCATGCATCACTTAGAAATGAGCTTGACATCACTCTTTGCTTTTGTTATTTTATTATCATTACTCTTTGCACAAAATAAATAATTCTATTTTCTAAAGTTGAATTTTCGTGCCGTTTTAGGAACTCTGAAGTACAGTGATCTAGTCCGCCAAACACCAACACCAATATGCCAAGGGAGGAGACCTGACTCGCGTCGAACCCCAACATTCCGGAGGCGAATGCCAAGGGAGGAGACATGACTCGCCGCCACCCGAAGGTGACGACCAGTATGACGGTAACACTGAAGATCCAGAATTGGGAGAGCACGAGGAAATACATCGCAACGATAGACATCATCGCCACCAGATACACAGAAGGAATCACGACAATCAGGAACGACGGCATGACGCCAACGACAGTGACGACTCGGAGGACGAAGAGAAAACGCTGAGGGAGTTAGCGTCCCCAAAGGCTAACAACTCCCGATGCCCCGTCATTGTCCCCCGTTTCAACGCGGCAAATTTTGAGCTCAAGCCGTCAGTTATCTCAATGATCCAGAATAAGAGCTTCATGGGAAGTTCTAAGAATGACAACCCGTACCACCATCTGGACGCTTTCAAAAATATATGAGATACCATAAAGATGAGGGGGGTCCCCCAAGAGGTCATATATTGCAAGGGCTTCATTTTCTCCTTGGAAGACAAAGCTCTATCATGGTATCTTGGGTTGCCTCACCAATCTCTGAACGGATGGGGAGCACTGGCTGACGCATTCGTGAACAAGTTCTACCCCACTGAAAGAACTGTCAGAAACAGGCAAAAAATAACCTCTTTTATGCAAAAGTTGAATGAAAGCCTCCATGACGCTTGGGAGAGATTCTAGGAATACCAGAGGGATTGCCCCCATCATAATTATAAATAGGGCTTCCTCGTCACCAACTTCTACAATGGCCTGACTCCCGATGAAAGGGTGTCACTAAATGCGGCAGAAGGCAGTGACTTCCTTGGGAAGAAACCAAGCAAGTCCGAAAAGATCATCAAAAACATGGCCGAGCTGCTAGCTGGCACTGATTACGACAGATCCGACAGAGGACTGGTCAAAAAGGTCGGTGAAGGGCCCTCTTTTGAGTCCAAAGCGCTGGAGTCCATTACCTCGCAGATACAAAGAATCGCCACTGATGTCAAGCAACTGCGGGAAGCTGGCGGGAAAGGCAAGAAGCCAGTTGAGAAGGTGATAAAATGTGTAACCTGTGGTGAAGGAGGACATGGGGTAGACAATTGTGTCTACACCCGACCGGACGCGGACAATGATTCTGACGCGGAAGACGGAAGGACTGAAAATGTCTCTTTCGTGAACTACAAAAGGCCAGACCACCCCGGCTTTAACTATGGCAACAAAGATGCAGCTGAAAACTCTCATCAGCTGCATAACTCATCCAAGCCGATACAAGCTTTTGAGAAGAGAGGGGGGCCTGGTCAATACACCAAGAACAACCAGTTCCAGTCGGCGAAAGGAAACTTCCAAGTGCAGGGAAAGTATCATGGGCCGAACCGAGAACAAGACAAGGGCACGGGCCAAGCAGACGTGATTGGCCAGTTATTTGATTTTGTTAAGAAACAGGATACGATCAATAATCAACTGGCGCAAAGTGTGCTATCAAATTCTGAAGTTTTGAACTCTTTGCAGGTACAACTGGCGGATATGCAGATGCATCAACGCCAGATCGACCGGCAGCTAGCTCAACTGGCCGAAGTGGTAAAGAACCCATCAGGGAAGATACCATCGAATACCGAGACTGCCAAGAAGGCAGGTCTGTGACCGCAGAGGCAAAGATGAAGATGCAGGAAGAAGAAGCTGAATGCGTCCAGCTGAAGACGGAAAACACAACGCTTCTCGGGAGGCAACCCGAGTTGCCTTTTAATTCCTAGAATAGGACGCTTTTACTTTTCTGCATGAAAAACACTACAAACATTTTGGATTGTAATAAGGCCCGAGTCAGTGTATGCGCCACATGCGCTGACTCTGTTTTATGGGCCACCGTAGTATTTTATAGACCGGAATGGGTAATACTATCTGAGGCCAGGAGCTTAGTCTTAGGCCAACGATGTTTTACTCACCAGCCGCAGTTTAAACCACTTTGTTTTCATGAAGTATCAGATAGCAACCCAACCGGTGCTATAAATGCGCCCATATCGGGCAGTGGAATTTTGGGATCGCAAGGGTCGTGCCGACGGATGAACTTGCCTGACTTACAAGTTGCCCTAACGACCGACACGCGCCCTGGATTTACTTGTTTCACCTCAGTTGAGTTTGCTCTATAAAGGGGTGAGTTTTTACCGTGTCGGGCTCCTTGCCTTACTATTTTCATGCTCCCGTATCGTGCTAAGACCTTGTGATTTTGCTCCCGTGTCGCGCAAGATTGCCCTACTCTCGTATCGTGCGGAAGCTTAGATCACAGCAAGGTATAGCCCGACAGACCCTATCGCCTGGCAGACCGTGTCTCCCGACACGTTCCTTTAAGTAAATAGCTTATCGGTCTTACGGTTCCTGCGCTGAGTAGCCTTGTATCGCCCGATTTGGATGTCGCGCAACACACCTTTTATTCATGATTTCCTGATACACCATGTCGGGCGATAGCCATGTCGGCCGTCTTTACACCACCTCGCCTATTTTTGTCGGGCGACATGTTGTTTTCCTTTCAAAAAGACCTTATCGGGGATCTTAACCGACACACCCGTATCAAGCGAAAGACCTAACGTGCATTTATCACCTTATCGCCCTATTCATATCGCGTGTTTGATCTTCTGACGTAACGGGCGATACCCATCTCTAGTATCGGACACAAGGCTTCACCTATGAAACCCGTGTGTCGCCCGATACGGGGTGCGGGACAGTCTTTGTACAGAGAATTACCTGGTCGCACATTTATTCTTTACTTTTTCAAAGCATCAACACATTTAATCGAGGTGTTTTCTTATTGTCTTATAGAAATGGCCTGCATCAAGACAACTGCTGTCCCTGTTGACGCACAAGGCAGGAGAATCTACCCAAAGACTGCTGCTGAAGGGCAGACTGCCAAGCCTAAGCACCCGAACCCAGGACCAGCTAGGGCATCGACAGCAGAGAAGAGGGATAGGGTTGGAGAAGTGGCGGCTCCAACTCCAACACCAACACCTCTAGTAGCAGCCAAACTCCCGGAATTCTTGTCGATAAGTTTCGAGCCAAGGGACGACGAGCACGCTTGCCGATATGCTGAACTAGTGACCAAGGTCTACCAACCGAGCAGGTTCTGCCACCAGGCCTCGTTTTCTGAACTAGGGATCGTGGGGAGGCTGAAGGGCATCCTCGCTGCGGTAGGGATGAAGAAGATTTGCTTCAGCCGGTCTTCTTCTTACACCAAACTGACAATGGAGTTTATGTCTTCTCTCCACTAGGTGAAGAATTCTGCAGTGGAGAGAGAAGAATTTGGCGGGCCAGACAGACTCCAGGATCGACTTTACAACTCAGAGCACCCCATCTCTGAGAAGCTGCTGAATAAGATCTTCTCTTCCAACAAGGAGGAGAGGAATCTCATGGACAACGGTGATAGAATCGCCGAGGGAGACGGGTTCAATCCCGTGGAGCTCTGGAGCAAGCTAACCGGTGAATCTTCGTTCAAGTCGGGAAGAAAGGTGGTGGCATTGCACTCCTGCTTTTGGAGGATAGTGTACAAATTGGTGGCATGCTTGTTGTTCAGTAAGAATGAGTTCAGTAACATCTATACAGAAGAACTCCACATCATGTGGCACATAATGGAGGGCCGAGTGATCAACCTCGGGCAGTTCCTGCTGAACAGACTGCACCCGATGAAAGAAGCCACAAAAGAATACTGCATGGGCGGAATAGTCAACTTAATAGCAGTGGGGCTCGGGTACCCAAAAGAGCCGCGCAACCTTTCGAGGACGCAAGGCGATGAGGTGATCGACACTAAGTACCTGATGAGGACCAGCATCATTAGGAAGGAGGGGAGGAACTTCTTCTACAAATTTTCAAGGACAGACATACTCCTCCCGCTCCCTCGCTGCGCCGCCTACGACGTAGAGAAACTGGTTCGCCGCCACCAAAATTAAAGTTGTAGCAAAAAACACAGCTTACGCCACCACCACCATTGCCCCGGAGAGGGCAGTTCCAGAGCTACCAACGACAACTGCTGATAGAGTTGTCGTCACTCCGACTATGTCAGCCACAACCACAACAAGGACGGTGATAGCTGAGAAAGAACCGGTGACATTTGAGGTCGCCGAGACAGAGACTACGGGAGCTGCCGCGGAAGAGACGGCCGCAGCCCCCATCTTTGATTCAAAGCCTACAGAGGGAGAAGAGGAACTTTAGCAGAATGACAACAATGGGGTGTTCAACGAGATCCTGAGGGAGCTCGGAAGAACACTGACACCGCCACTGAAGTCCCCACCTGCAATAGTTGAGGAGACCGCCAACAGTGCAGAGGTGGAGCAGAGTCCGCCCTCACCTCGGCCATCTCCACCCAGACGAGAAGGCAAGGCAGTGGCACCTGAAAAAGCACTGACGCCTGGCCTAGCGACGGCTGGATCGTGAATGATTCTGATAGATTCTACCTCACCGGGTAGACCATCATGTGAGAAATATGTCGCGAGGATGGAAGGGAGAACCATCGGAGCTCCTCCGTCGCTCGGAAAGATGCTCGGGCATGAGCTCGATCATTTGCGGGAGGTAACAGATGCCAAATCAGCTACTTGTACTTCCCTAACCTGCAAACTTGCATCTTTCCATGACAGGCTGGATAGCCAAGAAAGAGAGCTGCTGACTCTAGTAAGCCTTCCCGATGGACTAGAGGCCTTGAATGCGACGATGCAACAAGTTCTCCAATGACTCGACAAGATCGAGGAGAGGCTGGACAGAAGTGACGACCATCCGTGCCGAAGGCAGCCGAGAAGGTCGCCGTCACCCCCCAGCCGTGGCTCTCCTCCTTCTTCGTCAGCTTCCCCTTCAGGATCAGCATCTTCCTCCTCCTCCAGCGGGCGGTCCTCAATGCCCGAGGAGGGGACGCAACAAAGGTCAGCTGAAGGAACTCTAGCAAGACAGGAGAGCTCCCTAGGCTTGGGAGAAGCAAACATCTCTGTCCCCCTAGATGAAGCCGAAGATGATAGCGTAGATATCAGTATCGGGGGAGACTCTTCTGATGAGTCTGAGGGAGAAAAGAGGGATGTCTACATAGTCAATAAGAGACATCTACCCCGAGGAAGGTGCTCGATGGTGGACAGATTCCGTGAGCCATCCGAGATACCCTCCTTCGAGATGGCCGACTTCGATAGAAGAGCCATCGGGTACCTGACGATCAGAGACCAGAAGCTACTGAATAAGGTCTTGAGATCGCAGGCAGATGAAGACGACGTTGTCTGGACCGACAGCTATCTCTCTGTGTGATGGGGAGTTCTTCGAAGCATGTTCTGCACGCCGGCCGTGGTCGGTAAAAGACTATTCAGAGTCCTGGAGAATGCGATAATAGAAAATATCGACAGCAGGACAAGTCAAAGGGCACTATACACAGCCACCCCGACCTTGGCAAGAAGGCTGATGAAGGGAGATCCAGACTCATGTGCGGTGGCCGACATGCTGCAGCACATTGAAGAGCATAGGCCGAACCTGGTGTTGGCCCCGTACAAGCACCGAAATGTGTGGTTTCTCAGCATAGTAGATCTCAGAAATCGCGACGTCCAGCTGTTGTGTTGCAGCAATGACGAAGTGCCACGCTCCAGGGGTGTTTTCTGCCGCCTGGAGGACAGGAAGCTGAGACTCCTACCACTGCGTCTGCTACGGGCTATAAAGCAAGGAAGCCAACATCACAAAGGTCCTTGGAACTTCTTTACTCTCAGAGACCTCCCCGTCCAGGCAGAAGAGGGGAGTGGAAACAACGCTTTCACCGTCCTGAGTGCCATCGAGGTGCTCAATACATTTGGAAACTTGGGAGCCCTCAAAGGCCGATGCTTCTATCAACAAAGGGGCATTTACACTATGTTACTGATCAAGGACAAGCACTATTTCCGAGACGTAGGGGTACCAGAGCAGCTACTGGATAGTGACCTGGAAGAAGACTCTTCTCAATCCAGCAGCTCCTTGGAAAAAGAAGAGGAGATAGCTACCGACACCTATGCGGCAGGCAAGAAGTTGGAAGTCCTGAAGAAAGTTCACGGGATGGAAGACACTGCTTCGACTGAAACTTCAGAAGGGCTGATCACAAATTTCGACCGTTTTTCGTGTGCAACTCTCACACAGGAGCAGGTCAACGTAATCCAGCTGAAGTTAGCTGATTCTACCCCATCGGTTGTCGCCTTTCAGGCAGGCAATGTCGTAGTCCCGGTCGATGATCTAAGGGACATGGTGAAGGAAGGAGGGTGCTTGGATGTAACAGTTGCAGCCGCTTACATCCGGTATATACAGCCAAAGCTAGAACATGTGCACATAGCCCATCCTATGCTGTTCAACGACATTTGCCTCGCCGATGAAACAGGAGCGAAGCAAGCATTTCTGTAGGAATTGGTGAGAGAAGTTCCCCGCAAGATCTTCCTCCCCGTCCTACATTACAATCACTGGACGCTCCGAACAGTGTACACCCGGCAACGAGCAGGAATTTTCTACAATAGCTCGGACAGCAACAAGAACCATCCAGTGCCGTGTACATCAGAACCTTTGACATCCGTCGAGCGCTTGGTCCGAAAATACTACGACGAGGTGGCAAAGATGATCCAACCATTTCTGGATACGCAAGCAAGCAAGTGGCACGAACTCCAGTTCTGCCACAGCAGTCCGCAGCAACTTCCCTTATCCAACGACTGTAGCATCTACGTCCTGGAATGGATGGTGAACAAAGAAACGCCTGACCAGCTCCACCACACATTCTATCATAGCAAAAGGGGGGAATATGTGTGGGAGCTTCTGTCTGACGCAGGCGCAACCTCACTGGAATAAACATTACCTCATCTTATCTACTTCACAACTCTGGGACAGAGTGTGCAGTAAGTTTGGGGGGGTACCATGTACCAGTGAGGGAGGTACAAAATTTTAAAAATTCTAACTCAATTTCTTTATGCTTTTGTCTTAAATTCGTTATTCTTTTGTTCTTTGTGTACATATATATGTCCATACCAAAGTTTCAAAAATTCTTTTTGTTTATATATCATTCCCATGCATATGTACAAAGTTGCTATAATAGTGAAAACCTGTTGCGACTTCTTGCAAAGTTTGTTTTCTATGTGCTTAACGAGATACAAGTTCTGTTATATCTTTTTGATAATGCTG
The DNA here is from genome assembly GCA_963693085.1 of Alisma plantago-aquatica. Taxonomy (NCBI): domain Eukaryota; kingdom Viridiplantae; phylum Streptophyta; class Magnoliopsida; order Alismatales; family Alismataceae; genus Alisma; species Alisma plantago-aquatica. The sequence goes on along the minus strand of OY856414.1, from coordinate 400,137,991 downwards.
CCTCAAACGAATAAAAGATTATGTTTTTCCATGCCAAAAATTTCGAAAAAAAAATATAATAATCTCACAAACAGCTAAGAGACGAGTATGGAGAAGGAAAAAGCTGCCCAAACAGCAAAAAACTCTTTGTTTCCCCTCACCCAATGAAAATCCCCAAAAGAGAAAGAAGCCTTATAAGTGTGAATAAAAGCATGAGAGTTGTTCCCAATAAAAGAAAAGAAAAAAAATATATATATACACACTTGTTTTCCAAAAGTACCCATCTTTAGGCATGGTAGATCCGGGGCAGTGGTACGTAGGATGTGAAATCACTGCTCGAAAGTCAACTGGCTTGGACTGTAGGGACCACTTGCCCGCAAACGGACCCTTACCTGGATGGACTGATGGGAAATAAGAAAAATCCCAAAAAGCCTTAGCCTACCCTATACACAACTTTCTGCCTCAAAAATAAAGCTGTTTGGTGTGTAAGTTAACTTCAGAATCATACAACAAAGTCTCGCCGAAGCTGTAGAGAAGAATCTTACTTAAACAATAAGGCAGGAAAAACAAAGTCTTTTGTTCGTAGTGAGACAGTATTATCTCTAAAGGCATTGCAATTCTTGTTTCACCTTTTGAACAGAAAGCTACTCTGAGCAAAAAGAAGCATCACTAAATAAAGTTTAAATATTGATTGAGGACAATCAAAACGCTAAGTTTGGGGGAGTTGATAACACCAATTTTTGTGATGTTTTTGCCCTTTATTCTGTTATCAAAACTGCCCTTTTCTGCTATTTTCCTCTCTTTTATAAGTACTTTTGCAATAATTGGCCAAATCACGCTCGTAATCCAATATTTCCATTTTTTACAGAGTTTTTCCTCATTTTGGTACGTTTATAGTCAATAAGGCCGTCCCGGCCCACAAATAAGCTCCACCTGCTTTCGGCCTTCCTGACGCCCGATACGACCTCTGCCCGACAGGGTGGAGCGACACAACGACGCACGACAAGGGGATTCCGCGCAAGTAGGAACTGACGGACGACACATCTTCTACCCGACAGGGATCCAAATTCGCCACGACAACCCAAGCTTGTCGCGTGACACAGCCACCCACCGGCAGTCACCGCCTGTCACGTGACCGACAGCTGACACCCCTGTGCCGAGCGATACCAGTATCGGCCGCCCACCGACCCGCGAATAAGGAGGAAATGTGGCGCTTCGAGCACCATAACTTCCCCCAACCGCTGCCTATAAATAGCAGCTACAGGAAGTCGAAAGGACAGTTCGGACAGTTGGGAACTTTGAGCGATCTTCAGAGGAAAACTGCGAGAGCAAGAGTATCACGTCCGAGTGCTCGTGCCGGGAAACTCTAGGTGAGCTCTTCCTCATCCCGAGAGGGAGGGGATGGTTCACTTAGGATTGTCCCGGGCGACACTGTGGGCCGATATCAGCCAACATAGATGAGCGACACAAGTGCCCGACAGTAGAACACGTCGCTCCATGCCCAGCACGATATCGAACCCGATACGCTTCACCCGTCATGCGTGCCGCCTGAGAGGGTGCGCCGCCCGACATGAGCGTATCGGCCAAGGACCTTGAGCGATATAGTCGGCCGTCATAGTGTGCCGCCCGAGAGGGTGTGCTGCCCGACATTGCTGTATCGGGCTAGGCCCCTGACTGGTATCGGGCTGGAGAGACACTGTAGCCTGTCGTCCTTCTACATCAAGAAGGCGACATCTATCTTTAATTATGTTATTTAATTCCTTACTTATGCAATGTATTAAGACCTTTAATGTTTATGGGAATGGAAAAGCTTAATTACTTGCTGCTCTATGCTTGGTGCAAATGTTGGATGACTACTATGTTTAATATCTGAACTCTAGCTTGCATGTTTGGATCACGTTTCTCTTAGCTACCGAATCGTGTTTTCCCATCACAACAACTTCGAGAGTTGTGTTGTGGCTCTAGTGTTTGGTCCGATTCTGGAGTACGAGAGTGCCTGGGACGGAGTCGTTTCAGTAACAGTCCACTCTAACTTAAGTCCAGCAACCTCAAGAGGGGTGTTGATGCTTGGTTAGAGGTACCCGCTCTGAGAGGAGGGGTGCGGGATGTTACTGCTACCACTTGTTTTATTGAAGTCTTATCCTTCGTACCTTGCTCTAGCTCTAGTTTTATCTTCCCGTCTCTGTTGCATGAAAACCCCTAAAAACTGCTAAATGACTAAAACCTTAAATCTTTCTTATAGCTCCAGTTGGAGATAGTTTTCGTTGTTTTGTTTGTGACATCTTGTTGTATTCCCCTTGGGGAATTTACTATCTCTTCATACCTTCCAGAGTGTAGCGTGTCGATTCTGGGTTCTCAACACTACCACCTTTGTCCCTGTGTTCGACCCCGTATATCTACTTCGACCCCATAAACAAAGTTGTGGGGGCCTAGAAGGATTCAGGTTATAAATGTAAAAGCTCAACTAACTTCTATCCGCCTCCATTTTTGGACGCGCGATTTAGGCCGGTCACTTAGTAAATAGAAACCCACCAGGAAAACGTTGAAAATCTTATATTTTATTATTGTCCTTTTCTATCCTTTAATTGCTCCAAGTCATGGAAATAACACCCCCAGCCATGCAAAACAAACATCTCATCAGTAAGCAGTATTTGGCACTTTATAAGATAGAAAATAATAATTACTTGACATGAAGTAGACTTGAAATAAACTTACGATGAACTTAACCATGAATTACCTTAAGCATTCTTTGAATAACTTTAATCATGATGATTTGAATGAGTGAATATACACTATCTCTTTTAATTCCCTACATGAGCTCATAATTTCTAGGAAGCCCATAATGCTAGGAAATCCCATAATGACCCAAAGTTTGATGATCGAGGTGCGTATAAATGCCTAGTCAATTACTTAATTATTGTCATTATATTAGGTCTTTACTTATCATTAAATGTCATTATTCTTAATATTGACCACAATAGGATTACTCCCTCTTAGTGCCATGATGGGATTTCTACTTAAAATTTCTAAATGGTATTTATCCCTCATAATGTCTTAATGGGATTTCACCCTTCTTTGAACATCATTCATTAATCATAGATCATAGTAATAATTAAGGTTTTATAATATAACATAAGCAATCAGTCCCACAATAATATTTATACATTATGTTATCTTAGAAATCATTCATAATTTCATGAAACATGACAATGTGCATAACCATAAAATAAACATTCAATAAAGTAGAATTTACTTTTTCCAAATATCCATGGCCCACTTACCTTTCTTTTAGAGGAGATCCTATGTCTCTTCCTAGGTCGAAGGAACTCTAATCACCCTACCTAAAGGCTGACAAAAATCCATGATGATCAAGTAGGGAGGCAGTGTCTGGATGAGATTTACAAGAACATAGGCTAGTGTTCTTTTTCTTGATATGCTAGGATCATGGGGATAATATCTTTTATAGGTTTTAGGAATCTAGAATCTTCTTGTCCAATTTGATTAAAATTATGAATATCTTTTGTCCTTCAATTTAACATTGGCAATTATCTCAACTCAAATGTATTAAAAGACAAGCATAAGTGAAACATTTTTTTCCTTTTTAGTTAATAGAGTCCAACGTTATGGTCAAGCTAATTATCTTTTTAGTGAGTTTTATTTATTATCTTTCAATATGTTTTGAGTGAGTTATTTTAGAGGTGAAAAGAAAGATAAAAGAAGAGATAATGTATTATCATTTACCTTTATTTGTTTATCAAAAGTATGACATTAAGTAAATTATCATTACATGCTATTTGTAATCACAAAGAAAGAGAGGGAATGAGAGAGAGTTAACAATTCTTTTCATATTTAAATAACGTCTTGATCAAGTGATCACTTATTACCATTTTATTGAAATCAAGACACATTATTTTATTTTTTTTAAATCATAAAAGGTTGGAGAGAGAAAAAGAGATTTAATTCACATCTACATGAACAAAATATATTGAAGAATTAGTTTAATGCAATTACTCACTCCCATATAATTCGTAAGTATTTGAACTATGACTACAAAACAATAAACTATTTTTAGTTGATCATATTAAATGCATCAATTTTATTTTTGACTTATGTAACACCTTGTCATCCATAATTACATCATTTTTTCCATATCACGCTTCCTATTTGTGTTGGGAAGGTGACGGGTCAAAATCCACACTTTTCGATAGTCTCCATTAATATATTGCTCTCATAAATTTGATCATGTTGTATTCAATTATTTAAACATTGGAATGTTAAATAGAAAATAATCAAACTCTCCTTCCAACTGCCCTTCTACTATTTTAAATATATAGTTTCCATGTTGACTAATTTTAACCAACAACTATTCAATATTTATATTATTTTGATTTTACTAGCGTTAAAATGGTTAACATTGTGTTTGCATATATTTGAGTGGTCAAAAAAATTTGAAACAAAACCAAACATGGGCCACATGTTAATTAGGTAGTCTAGATCCTTCCTAGACAATACATTTTGGATCTTACATATGTTTTCCACAAAATTTCAATATTTGTCATTAACTTTAATTTTATGCACTTAAAAGGTGATTAATATCAAACGAATTTCCTTGGTCATTTGATACTGTCCAAAACCAAAATCATCAATAATTATTCACCATTAAATCTTGAATGAATTTTTGAGAGATCATCTTGGAGGGGAGAGAAAGAGTGAATAATGTTTTTTCCCATTTGTAAAAACTTATTAAAAGAATGGGAAACTTCTTATTTAACTCATCTATTCTCTATTTTCGAATTTTAATCCTTTTACCTCCCTCTTTAAATTCTTTTAAATACTTTGAAGGATCAGAGAGACAAAAGGAAAATGGAAACCAATATTCATCAATTTGAATTGATTACAACACATAATGCATATACAAAAAACAAAAGTATTTTGTGTCTAATGTTATTTTATTTTATTTTTCTTAGTTCATTATCTTATAAAGAATATCATTTTGGGGTATTTTTGTGTTAAGTCCCTCCACTTACTTTATTTAAGAAAACCAAATTAGAAGACTTAAACCAATTGTGAAAAAATAGGGGTGTGACAGTTCTACTCACCTTAAAATAAATTGCATCCTCAAAATTTTCTTTTGGCTACTACCCACCTTAGGCTTTTATTTAACTCTTCATATAATGATAGTTAACATTTTCAAGGTTCATTTATGTTCTAAATTTTGCATGAAAAGGGAAATGTAACATATGGAATCTAATTTTATAAAAAAATTATGTGAATGTGTATTTCCATTACTTTGGTATTCTTCTCAACTTATACTTAGGGTTTATTAAGACAACTTATCCCTACACTTACGCCATCTACCTCAAACTTGTCATGACTTTCTAACATTAGAAATAGATGACTATATAACCTTAGGCATTTAGGTACCTCCTACATTTCTTGATATGCTTTGATTGGAACATACTTGATCTTGTCATGCTACCTCTCACTAACCTATTAATACACATGTCCCATACCACATGGACAAGTAACAAAGGAGAAATGCATAAAAAGTCTAATTCTTACGACATCTCTCTTCAATTATCAATTGGTTGGACATGACCATTGAGAATGGAGAGGCTATCTCATTAGCTAGGATTAGATTGACATTGGAGATCTAACTAGCTAAACCTCTATCCATATTATGTCTTATGACTTCTATGAATGTAAAATATAGTTATTCTTGGGCATGATATCTTTTCTTGGGAGTCCACTCCTCTATATAGTCACATATCTTCATCCTAGGGTGACTATGAGAATCATATTTGCCTAGTGACCATTGACCAAATTGCTCTGATACTATAAAGTAACATACCAATTTTCAAACATCTATATATATGTATGTATCACTGAGTGGAATTATTTTACTAAATGTGTATGTCACAATATACTAATCTTTGCAATCAAAGTAAATGAAACACCATGATTATTTAGAAACAGATTCATACATAGTTCTTGGACATAGAAACTACAACTAGTTCATCTTGAAGTTTAAATATAATAAGTTAAGATTGAAATAACATGACTAATCATAATGTAAAATATATCTAAGAGTTTGGATTGACTTAATAAATAGAACCCTGGACACCAAGAAAAGCTTGAAAATCTTCTAGTTCTTGATTGCAATTTTCTATCCTTCAATTGCTTCATGTCATGTGGACATTGCATCCCCAACCATGTAAAACAAACATCACATTAGTGAGTGGTATTTGGCACATTATAAGATACAAAATAATAATAACTTGACATGAAGTAACTTAACTTGAAATAAACTTGACATGAACTTAACCATGAATGATCTTAATCATTCTTTGAATAACTTTAATCATGATGAATTGAATGACAAAATATATGCTACCTCTCTTGATTCCACATAGGATCCCATAAATTCTAGGAAGCCCATAATGCTAGGAAATACCATAACGACCCAAAGGTCCATGATCGAGGGGCATAAAAACACTTAGTCAATTCCTCAATTTTGATCATTATCTTAGGTCTTTACTTATCATTAAATATCCTTATTCTTAATCTTGACCATAATCGGATTACTCCCTCTTATGCCATGATTGGATTTCTCCCTCATAATGTCTTAATGGGATTTTTAACTTTTTGAACATGATTCATTAAACATAGATCATAGTCATAGTTGAGGTTTTATGATAGAACATTAGCAATCAGTAATACAAAAATATCTATACATGATGTTATGTTAGAAAGCATTCATAATTTCATGAAATATGATAATGTGAATAACCATAAAATAAACATTCAATAAAATAAAATTTACTTTTGTCAAATATGCATGGCCCACTTACCTTTCTTTTAGAGTAGATTCTATGTCTCTTCCTAGGTCCAAGGAACTCTAGTCACCCTAACTAAAGGCTGATAGAAATCCATGAAGATCAAGTAGGGAGGCAACATTTGGATGATATTTGCAAGAACATAGGCTAGTGTTCCTTTTCTTGATATGCTAGGTTCATTGGTATGGTCTTCTTTATAGGTTCTAGGGGTCTAGAATCTTCTAGTCCAATTTGATTAAAATTATGAATATATTTTGTCCTTCAGTTTAACATTGACAATTATCTCAACTTAAATATATTAGAAGATAAGAATAACTGAAGATCTTTTCCTTTGTTAATTAATATAGTCCAACTTTATGTTGAAGATAGTTATCTTTTCTAGTGAGTTTCCTTTATTATCTTTCAATATCTTTTGAATGAGTTATTTTAGAGGCGAGAAGAAAGATAAAAAAGAGAGAATGTGTCGTTAAACTTTTATTTGTTTGTCAATAGTATGACATCAACTAAATTATCATTACGTGCTATTTGTAATAAAAAAGAAAGAGAGGGAATGGGATAGAGTTGTATCATTCCTTTCACAATTACATAATGTCTTGATAAAGTGATCGCTTATTTCAATTTTACTAAAATCAAGACACATTATTTCATTTTTTTTAAATCATAAAAGGTAGTAAAGATAAAAAGAACTTTGGTTCACATCTACAAGAACAAAATATATAGAAGGAATATAGAACATGATTTCAATGTGTTATTTAAAAGTTGTTGAACACAATTACTTGCTCCCATATAATTTGTACTTGTTTGAAATGATATTATGACTACAGAACAATAAACCATCATTAGTTGTATATATTAAATATATCAATTTTATTTTTGACTTATATAACATTTTATCATCCATAATTACATTTCCTTTTCCATATACGCTTCCTAGTTGTGCTGGGAAGGTGACAGGTCAAAACCCACACTTTTGTATAGTCTCCAATGATATATTGCTCTTGTAAATGTGATCATCTTGCTTTCAATCATTCAAACTTTAGAAAGTTGAAAAGAAAATAATAGAAGTCTGTTTCTAGCTTCCCTTTTACTATTTTAAATACATGGTTTCCACGTTGACTAATTTTTACCTACAACTAATCAATGTTTATATTATTTTGGTTTTCCATGCATTAAAAGGTTAATATTGTATTTACTTTTATTTAAGTGGTCAAACAAATTTGAAAAGAAACCAAACTTGGACAAAATGTTATTTAGGTAGTCTAGATCCTTCCTAGACAATACATTTTGGGTCTTACATATCTTTTGCCCAAAAATTTAATATTTTTTATTAACTTTATTTTTAAGCACCTAAAAGGTGAAGTGATGTCAAATGACTGTCCTTGGTCATTTTGTTTTGTCCAAAATTAATATCATCAGTGGTTATCCACCATGAAATCTTTTTATGACTTTTAAAGAGATCATCTTTGAGGGGAGAGAAAGAGTGAATAATGTTGTTTCCATTTATGTAAAAAGCTATTAAAAGAATGGGAAAATTCTTACTTAATTCATCAATTCCCTATTTTCAAATATTAATCATTTTACCTTCCTCTTTTATTTATTTTAAACACTTTCAAGATAAGAGAGAGAAAAAAAGAAAATGGAAACTAATATTCATCAATTTGAATTAATCGCAACACATAATGCATATACAAAAGAGAAACAAGTATTTTGTGTCTGATTTTATTTTATTTTGTTTTATTTTATTTTTTCACTTCATTATTTTATAAAAAATATTATTTCGGGGTCTTTTGTGTTAAGTCCATCCACTTCTTTTAATTAAGGTTACATTATAAGACTGAAATTAATTATGAAAAAATATAGGGGTGTGATAGTGCTTATATGGTGTCACTACTTGTACTTGTGACTAGTCAATCGCTCATGCAAATAGGGTAACCTATAACCAAGTATAGTTATTTTCATACAAAGTACGAGAATATCTAGTTTTCATCAAGTGGGATCATAGGACCAAAATCATAAACAAAATTAGGTCAGAAGACCATCAATGTGGTATTAATATATAAACTTTACTAAATTAGGAAGATATTCACAAGGAAGAGAACTTTCACAAGATGATATGTTTATTCAAAATTTAATCAATGCCTCATATGGGAAAAGGATATTTAGTCATGATATTGTGCTCAATTTAAATAGAGTAGATGCACTTACCTAGGTTTGACTATTAAATCATAGATCAAATTCTACCCTTCCAAGTCTAAAGCACCTCAAACCTACATATAGTATTTTATACATCAATTAAGTTTCAATTACTGTTACATAAGATAAAACCCTAGAAATCCAAACCTTTGTTAAAACCCTAGTTTGACTTTTGACATTAACCTAACATAAGGTTAGAGTTATTGATTATTGGTCTATACGAAACTTTAATTTTATTCATAAAAATTTTCCATTAATTATCAATAAGTAAATAAGATAGTTTGAAACCCTAAATATCCACTCTATAAAATTTTGGAATCAGGTGATGAAAACCATGCCAAAAGATAGGGAAAATCTCATGTTTCAAGAACATATATTTTTTTAAATGTTTGGAGCTTCCAGTAAAATTTATGATTTTTACAATATTTGTAATTTTATTGATATTTTTGAAAAATAAATAAACAAAGAAATGATGAGAATGTCCTTACATAATGATTTGTAACTTAGGTCTTGATAGGGACTTTATTTTCCTATGCTCATCAGTTTAACAATGTGATAATAGAACTTATAAATGATGTCGAATTACACAAAATCCCATGCAAAGGAAAATATGTTAGGAAGGCCAAGAGGGGTGAGGTTGTAAATCAGAGGGTGGTCATCGTTCCCGATCTTGCTGGTGCCATGGTCATGAGTTGAAAAAAGCTGTGGCAGGTCAGATTTAGGGAAACTATGACTGATGTAAAATAAATGATTTTGTCTAGAAGGGAACAAAGATAGAGATCCAAGGAATCTTATCCTTATGAGAATTGGACTAAGGACGAGAGGTTGGTCGGTATCAGTACTGGGAGTAGGAAACCACAACTCAGCTAGTTGGTGACAAATCATGAGGTTAAGGCTCAATTGCTTCTAGGGTTGAGTCTCAAGATGTGTAGTGAAAGTGTGGATGGGATTACATATATATAGGGTTTTAAGTTAGGGTCTTAGGGTTGGGGCTCCGACAGGCTTTGAGAGGAGAATTAGGAAAATTTTGTATAAGGAAAACTAAGCCATGAATTAATATCCATCGTGTGTGGATTCTCTCAAGGAATCCATTGTAACAAGAATCTAGAACTTTCCTTGACCAGAGAGTGAGAAAGGGGTGAAAAAAATAACATAGTCAGACTGTGCACGACATGAGCACCAGATCTCTCTTACTCGAGGTAGGAGATGGGTCTAACACCACCCGATCACAATCAAATGGCTAAGGATCATGCCACTGGTAAGGAAGGTGTGACTATAATTGAACATCTGAAACCTTATGAACTTGGATATTTGACTTATAAGTTTCATTCATTAGGAAATTAAGTGACCAAATAATGCCATGTTTAACTACAAATTGGAAGGTTGGCAAATTGAGGGGAAAGGAATCCAATTTTGCCATTATTTTTAGTGTTTGGAAATTCTAAATCCATCAAAACTTGACTTGATTTCTAAGTAAACTTTTGGCATATTTATTTCTTCATCAAGAAATACTCAAATTTTGTACCCATACCTATCCATGGGAAAAATATAGAAGATTTATTTTGAACTTAGATCCTTGAATGTGGTTTACACAATTAATCTATAATTAGCATATTATTCCAATTTCATATATTAAAGCCTCAAATAATTATTTTATTTGCTAAGACTCTTATAATTGAAGATTATCAACATACTAGTTCAATATAACTAAAGAAGAGGGTTCAAAGATAAAAAGGGTCACATAGTACAGGGTAAATAGTATTATTTACTTAAATTTGGGTTCGTTACAAATTGCTTGCCTTATGTAATTTTCCCCTTTACTTTCTTAGCTTCCTTTCTTGATCAATAGAACTAAATTTTCTAGGCTAAGCCTAGGATTTAATTATTTCTTAAATTGCTTATTCGAGTCATTCTTATAATCAAACAAACTAAAACCAAATCCTTAACCCTAGTCTCTATAGAAGGAATATATTCAAAAGAAATGAATATCTAGTTCTCCCTCTCTCCCTGGGATTCGACCACTAACTTGTCTACTCATATATTGCGATATGATCCCCTACACTTGTGGGGTAGTATTTATTTATGTATGTGAGTGTGTCAATCTTAGGTCCTTATAAATATATAAGCCCAAGTGTGTGTGATGCACATATATCAAGCTTTCTAGTATCGTTACCAGGGAAAAAGGTGCTCAACCTAACTAGTTAGTTTAGTGGACTTTTCCTACTTCCCTCACCATTGCTATTCTTTATTCTTTGTATTATTTTTTGTGGTTTGATAACTTGTCCTATTTTGTTTGGTTTTTCCCTATGATTTTGATAAGAAAACCATGGAAGACAAGATGGGAAACCAAAATGTGAAGTATTCTGCCCCTCACAAGCCACTTCATGAATACCTCATGCTTGGAAACCACAAATTTTGAATTGCAAGTAAAGTTGATCAAATGTAAGGGGAGAAATTCTTCATACCTCCCAGTCTTATTGGACTCCTACCCACCTTATACGCCTAGGAGAGTGAGAACCCCTATAAGCACTTAGTTTATTTTCTTGAAAGGTGTTCTACCTTTAGAGTCGGCAACCACAAATGACTCAATCAAGCTTCCCTTTCTCTCATTCTCCCTTAAAGGGAAGGCCAAAGATTTTCATGACTCAAGAACATCATGAGTTGAGGAGACATGAAGTACGCATTTTTGAAGAAATTATACTCCTTGAAAGGTTGCAACAAATACAATGTGTGTAATGAGTTTCAACCAAATGGATAATGAGTGGTTCCATGATGCTTACAAAAGATTTCAGAAGATGTTGAGAGAGTGTCACTGCCATGAAATTCCTTCATGCAGCTTGCTCAATCCTTTTACTCTTATTTTTCTCAAATGGGTCAAGCTACAATGGATTCTTCTTATGGAAGGGCTTTCATGGATAAACTACCATAAGAGTCATGGCATTGTTTGAGCACTTAGCGGAAACTTAAAGGAGCCAAGATTCTAGCATGGTTAATGATGGTGACCGAGCCTTTGGTGTGACACCTTTAGATCCTAATGATTCAAGCCATCAATTGATGAAGATTCTTTTTGAAATGATAAATCTCATGAAGAATTAGTGGATAGTGTTCCTAGTCATTCAATGAATTCTATTGAGTCCTTTGGTGAAGAAGTGAAGGAACTTCATTCTAATAATAGCCTGGAACAACAAGGTCCAAGGAATAGTTAAAGGTTTGAGGTTGAAGTTCTCTCTAAGTTGGAAACTTTTGATGATGTTCAGAAGAATTTGACAAAGCTTGAGATAGAGAAAATAGTGGAGTAGCTCTCTTCAATACTTTCTCTTCAAGGAGAAGGAAAACTTCCTTCTCAATCCATGATGAATTTCAATGAAACAAGTGGACCAATGGGTGTCTCTCAAGTCTCCTATAGTCCACACCAGATGCAAGTGCAACCCATATATAATTTTTCAGGCTCTCCAAAACCTTAAACTCATGCACCACCTCTGTCACCACAACCATCCTACCACTTCACTTGCCACACTCAATATTCTTCACAGCCTCAACTTCTATATCATGGGCCACCTCCACCTCCTCCACAGAAACAACAAGATCCCTCTCCTAACCATGAGAAATTTAGTATCGTGTTAGTTCTAAGGATTGAAAAATATATTGAGCATCCCAAGAATCAAGTGACGAATGATCATGCAAGACAAGGATAAGTTGATGAAATAAGGTCGAGAAACCAAGTGGAGATAATGTGATTAATATAGCTAAAGAGGATCCTATGATACCTAATGTTGATTTTGGGATATTATGTGTTCCACCTTATACTCCTACAATACCTAGTGTCCCTACCATGATTTCAAGATTCATGTTGATCCAAGTGAATCTAGTGCAAGTGAGTCACCATTCTTTGATGCACTGGATGAGTCCCCATCATCATAAAGGATACAAAAACATAATATTTACATTCTAGAGAAGTTTTGGCAAGTGAAGGTGAGTGTACCTTTGTTGGATTCTATCAAGAACTTCCCATCTTATGCAAAGTTTCTTAAGTATATGTGCACTTTCAAGATACAATCAACAGGGAGAATGCCTCATAAGAATCTAGTTGAAAGAACAACTGAGCTCTATCATGCAACACTCACTTCCCATGAAGAGGAAAGACCCAAGAGCCCCACTCATACATAGATACATAGATGGACATTACATAGACCAATCCCTACGTGATTTGGGATATAGTGTGAATTTTGATGACATACAATGTCTGTGTGGAGTTGAGTTTAGTCGAGTTGAAACTGGCCAATTATACTCTATAATTGGCAAATCATTCAATCAAATTCCCTAGATGAAGGGTCTATGATGTCATAGTTATGATAGACAGAGAAAGGGGAAGAAATATTCCTATCATCTTGGGAAGACCCTTTCTATCTATAGTCGATACCAAAATACATGCACGTAGTGGCACAATGACAATCTTCTTCATGGACATGAAGATAAAAAAAAATCAATATGTTCAAGACCCCCAGTTGAAAAGAACGAAAAGGTAATATTGCACATTATCACTTGAAGAATTTAGTTGATTACTTGGGAGATGGAGATCTAGGTGGGACATCTCATCATAGTTTTCATGATCAATGGGACAAGGAAGGTTGTTGAATGTAAAAGAGAGGAATATACTTCAAGTGTGGGTGCACGAAATTGTTCAATGGTTGATTGATTGAAAGAACTATAAGAAGCCCACCTGGAGGCATGGAACTTAGTGCTAGTGGGTGGAAAACCACGTAGATTTGATGAATTTTTCACCTAATCTTCAATTTTTTGAAAATATTTGGTTATTTTTACACACTTCACACACACTAAACTTGATGGTTTTTCTATTTTTGAATCAACTTATAACAAGTTCATTGAAGGAAAGATGATGCATGGAGGATCTAGTGAAGACAAGATTAAAATGCAGAAAGAAATTGAAGATCTGTGAACAAGCTATAGGAAAGAATCCACCCCACTATTCCACATAGAATGATCATAATCCCATCAAGACCAAATGGTCATTCTACATAAAATGGACATGATGGCTCTGCCCTACCCACTTGCTTCTATGTTGATCATTCCCTATAATGTCCCAAGATTTGAGGCCTCAGATGAAATGATCTAAAAAGGAATGATTGGACTACTCATATCACCAAGATACACCTCCTTTTTAGGGACCCCATCACCAAAGAACTTTTTAGTTCAATGTGCTGAACCCAAAGTAGTACTAGGATGGGTGACCAATTGGGAAGTTTATCCTGGTTTATGCGTGAGTGAGGACAAAATGCACAACTAAGGCTGGTGGTGGTTTGTGGGATCAGTTGTCATTCCCAAAACTCTACTAGTGCCATGGGAAGTGGGCCCGGGTGTTACATTCCCACTCATGGTGATTGTCTACCACAACTCCATGCCCATTACCCTACTACTCTAAACTTCTAATTCATGCTCAGAACGAAATGGTTAAAAATTTGGGGTTGTAGGGTGGTAAGCCCTTGATTTACCCCATTTCTATCTATGTACCTTGTTCTAAATTTTTTGGATATAATTAGTAGTCTGACTAACTCTTATAGTTGTCCATCCACACTTGTTGTACTGGTTTTTCATACATGCATATTAATTAGTTTATTTCTTTGCATTTTTTGTGTAATTTTGCAATGTTCTTTTTGCTTTTTATTCCATACCATGTCATGTGTTACATCTCATGTAGGCTTTTGGTAACTTTGTGTGATTTTAACTACACTTTGATTTCTTGGTTTCTTATTATTTATTAGTGTAGGTTTATATGTGAATGAAGGAAAATTGGCACTATTTTGGTCAATTTTTCCCAGACTTGAAATTTCTTGCCAAAAAACACGTTTTAACCCAATCTCTACATATTGAATTTAAAATTTTGACCTTTCACAAATGCATGTGTTTTCTCATGGTGTATTGCTAAATGGTCTCAATTCTTGAATTCTTACATGTGAATTACCTCTCTCATGCTTCTGAAATACTTGGTTGAATTGTGATCTAAGAAAGCCACAAACACATAAGGTTTTTTGAATCTCATGATAAAAATGTTATCTTTATATAAATCATTAATGTGGAATGTTATTACTTGATGAAATTGTTGGAAGTAAATTTCGTGTAAGAGATCTCATGTTGAAACCCAAACTAGTGACTCCTCTCTTGACTCACTTTTCTTTCACCACTTCTTACCTCTCTGCCTCATGAAAGGATGCCAAAGAGCACATATTAACCTTGGCCACCTCAAAATGTTTAGGGTGGCCAAATGTACATCCCCTTCACTTCACTCTTACCATCATGTGTCCTAATTACACTAAGCGAAAAGACAAAGAGATAGAAATAGAAAAAGAAATGCAAAAAGAAAAGAAAAGATGCTCCTATGTAATAACATCTAAAATAAAGAAAAGAAATAAAAAGAATGGCGGCGCTAGCACACGGGTGTGAGGATGCGAACGGGGGCGATCATGGATGTGATCAAGAGCGGGAATTAGTGGACGGCAGAGGGGTCAGGACATTCGATCTGGGTTTCGAAGGTGAAAGTGACAGTGGAAGACAGGCCAACATGGAGACAGTGAGGAGGCAAGGGACCCAGAGGAAAAGAGTGGCAACACATACGATACCACAGATCGGCCTCTCTTTCACTATGGCTGGGATGCGTGGGCAACAAGGTGACGTTGAGTCGGACAAGGAAGCCAGTAAGGACCAATCAGCATAGGAAGAGAGCAGAAGCCTCGCACAGGAGGACTAGATCGTGGCCGTGAAAAGCATGCAACGCACCTATGCCCAGATGACAGAGGGGAATATCATCCAACAACAAGGAACTGATAGAAATGAGTACTTCCTGGATAAACTGTTCGAAGATGATCTGCCGCCGGGAATAGTGTCGTTAAGCGAGATGGATGGAACCCCCTACCTGGCCATCGAGCCAGAGGCGGAGGAGGGACTTGCAAAGCCGTGGAGATTTGCGATAGTGGCACGCCTGGTTGGCACGGAGATCAGTTACATGACGCTAAGGGACAAGATCAAACTTCTTTGGAAGATCAAAGGTAGGTTTAATATGTTCGAGCTTGAACATGGTAACTTCGTCGTACAATTATCCTATCAATCGGATTATGAAACCGCATTGATGGGATGTGACGTCCCCGGATTTTGGCTTCTCCATACCCTATTGGGAATGAGAGGTCAGAATCTGAAAACATCATCCAATCATATCAGACAGTGATGTAGAAGCATAATACGCATACATGAACATACAACCATAACATTTCGCAACATTCAACATGTATATTTATACAATATGAATTATTACACAATGATTTACAATTACATATTGAATGAAGATTCTACAGTCTAAGAACATGTATGCTAAACTAGGATCTACACAATAGGTACAACCTGTACAACTTGCTCACATCCTGTACTTTTTCTCCCATGCTATCTCTGAACCTAAAACATACGTGAAACAACAAATCAACACACAAGGTGTTGTGTACATGGGAAGAAAGATACATATATTTATGGCTTTCATAATTTTGAAAAAAGATTTGCAGAAGGAAAGAAAATCATGGAAAACACTTCTTTATTAAGTGAAATACGCCAATTTAAGTCATTTTCCTAGATGAATTGCATTATCAAGGTGGACTAGTACCAAAACATAAATATTGGGCCCATCCCTGTATACCAAGTACTCTAGGGAAACTCCCCATACACTGTGTGCTCTAGGGAGGTGTACTAGCCAACATTAATCCATTCCCTCGTAAGGGGGATAATGAACACCTTAAATAACTACAAAGCATCTACTTATCATTTATGTTTACAAGTGATAAAACATCGAGTACTATATAGTGCTACTACATCCAATATTTGCAAATAGAAGAGAGCATACATACATATCATGATTGCAAGCAAGAACACCATAGTCATATACTTAAATAAAACCCACGTACCTGAGTTCAGAGATTCCTGTATATATATTCTGGATCATCTACATCTCTGGTCATCACCTGATTAATAGCAATTAATCATCATTAACAAATGTTCATCATATTCTAGGTATTTTAGGTCCAAATTAGGTTTTGGCCAATTCCAGGTTCCATCTAATCTTAGGAAGGTATCTGATATTTTTCTACTGATCATGCGGTCATTTTAGAGGTTTGATCCAAATTGCATATTTTTCTGATGCTTGAACTATTTTCTAGAATTAATATGAGGATTAAACATGTAATTAGGTAATGATGAGAAAGGACCTAAACTTTCTCAATAATATTAAGATCACAGTCCACATTTAATTTCCATATGATATTAGGGTTCAAATTTATTTTTCTCAAATTTAACCTCAACCATTTTCTAATTATACCATTTAAATGAAGCATTCTCATCTAAATTAAATATCATCAATATTAGTGTATCAAAAGTCTAATATAGTGGTTTTGAAATAAAGAGGGTACTTTTCTGAGCCTGTGGGTATTGTTCAGGAATATTTTGGCCAACAGGGATATTTTTGGTGGATTATACAAGTTCTGTGTATTATCTAATATATTTGAAGGTATTTACCTGGTTGGATTTTATTGAACCGGATGGACTGGCATTTGACCCAGTGAACCGGATGGTCCACCTGTTGGGCCGTCTTCTCCTTCATTGCATCTCCTCCATTTCACTATTTCACGCCAGCGCCGTTACATAGAAGGTCTATGTTCCCTGTTTTGGCACTGCCTGTGCTCCAATCATCCTACGTGAGTGCGGCCACACAAGGTATAGCTTCCGATGAGGAACCCCACGAGCTGTGAGCACCCACCTTGAAGCCAGATCATTACCTCGCCCTCTACGAAGGTCGCAGGCGCCATCGTTCCTCAGAATGAGCTATCGATGTCGATCCTGTTAGGTCCCACGTGTGTTTGGTCTTGGAGATTGTCACCTTGAGCTTGCACACCGGTGAGGAAAATCATCTTGTATCGTTGCTAAATTCTTTGTGGCATCCTTTGGCACCGAGGAAGGGAGGATGGTGGTTCAAGAGGAGCAGCTGGCTTCAGGATCAAAGGGGGTCTAGCTTTAGAGTCCATGGCGGCGTCATTCTTTGAGCAACAGGGAGGCAAGAATCCCTGAGACCTTGACCTCCAACACCATTCACCATGTCACAGAGATTGTAGGTCATCCATAAATCTGAAGTGGTCAGAATCTCACTACCAAGAGGAAGTGATTGCCACCAGAGTTGACAGACTCCAAGTTAGCTGTATGAAAACCATAGAGGAAGATAGATATACTGGAAGGGAGTTTTGAAACCCATCGTCGAAGGTTCATCATCCTCATTGAACCTGGAGGTTTGATCCATGTGGCTCGCAGGTAGCTTAATCCACTCTTAGTACAGGACGCTGAAGATACTGAGATCTTTTTCCCCATAACCTGCATCTATGGTAAGGTGGAAGAAGGTGAAGGCTCTTACCCCAAAAAGACGAGGCTTTGAGGTTTCTTTCTCTCCTTCTCCTCCAGCCACCATCTATGTAAAGCTTTGGAGAATTCTAATGTGTGTGTGTCTGGTCTCTCTTCAAAGAATCGTTTACAAGGATTAGGGGTTCTGGTTCTGAATTCATGCCACACTATACGCAACTTATCCCAAAGGCTGTTCAACAGTCCCAGGATTATAGGATCTAATCCTCCAACTGCAACAAGTGGAGCTCGTAGATTGCTGGGCAAAAGAGATCAAGGAAAACATGGCCCTACTCGACCAGGGTTAGATCCCTTTCTAATCAGATTGACGAGTCATTATATATGTGAGCCTTGAGTTACATATTTGCCACTAAGAGAAGGGACGTGTGACATGCTACTATTGTGGGTGAATGAAATCAAACTAATTCCTATTTATTTTAACCCTTAGTCATTAATGAAATAGCCAATGATCAAAATCCCTCAAAAGATTTTTTTTTTGAAATGCCAAGAGATGTTAACACAAGCTTCATAATGACTAGAATCATGTGTGACCAATATTGGGTTCAAAACCATCGATAATGGAACCAATAATATAAATCTAAGTGGGTTCATTCCAAAGATCGATCATCTCAATAGATGCCCTAGATAAATATTATGGTTCATGTGATGGTATTAGATTCATACTTTTGGGCCAAAGAAATTTGTGCTAGAGAACATGTCAGCTCAACTTGGGATTAACCAACTAGGAGTGTTCATGGACCTCAAATATTGTATTGGGTACCAAAACCTTAAAATTCGGGGTCATCACATTCTCCCCACCTTAAATAGAATTTTGTCCTCAAAATTCAACCAATGCCATGTTAATCATGATATCAAGGAGTCCAACCTCATATAGGCCGCCATTTCTAGGCGATAGGGCAATGTAGATTTGGATATACCCTAAGTTGTCATTTGAGGATATAAAGAACCTTGGGTGTAACCACCCCACCTTATATATACTGAAGCATCATTTAATGGCTTAGTCATAATATGAGATTATGATATCTTAGGATTACATCACCCCTAAGGGTACAAGTTTTGTTCATACTTTTAAAGTTTAGGAGGAATTCGTCTATATGCCATGATATTCATATCATTCAAATCTAGCATCATTAACATCTTACAATGATTTCAGCATTAGAGGAGATTTATCTTCATCCTTGATATTAGGATTTTTTTTTACATAAGAAGGGCTTACGTAACATGTTTGACCATTAGGGTTTCACCCTATGGTGTGATATTCATACTCAACTTAGAAGCATATATTGAGAAGGATCAAAGTTACAACTATATTTCTGATCATATATCCTATGATCCAAAAATATCTTTATATCAAGTTCATGAGTTCAACTTTTTATGTCTTGCATGTATTATGTGAAGGGAAAAAGAGAATATACTAAGTTTATCCCATGATCTCAGCATCATATTTTTTCATGTTTCATATGAAGGGGAAGAGAATATTTTAAAGTCAAACTTATCATGATTTCAATCTTGGGTACTACATGTATGATATAGGAAGGGAATATAGAATAGGTCAAGCTTATCTAAGTGACCCTTCATACATAATAATCCAAATAGATCAAGTGAGGTTTCTAGCATCATATATAGAGACAGAAAAGTGGAAGGAACAACATTTATGAGTATCTTATGCACGAAGCATTTTACTCTTAGAACCAGAGTTCATATATCACCTCACTTGCGGCTATTGATGGGATTCACAAACATATGTCACTCAAGCTAAGACCTAATTCAATCAAAAGGAATGACTTCCTCATTATGAGTTTCCTACCCATTATTTTTTATTTATAACCCAACTCTCACATATATATATATTGGAATCATGCATAACGACTCAACTCATCTACTCATGAGTAACCTAGCTTAGGACACATCATTTCACATATTTTCAAATATTGTAGAGTAGGTCCTATGACCCTCCCCTTGTGGGTCTCACTCTCTCTCTAGAGTTCACCACATATCTTTTCCTAACACTGAGGTTCTCCTTTGTAAAAGAGCTCGAGGCTCATGCATATTCAACTTTATCTTAAGCTTAGATCATCTTAAGTAACAAAAGGGAATATATTTTCATCATCAAGACTTATCTTAGAATCTTCAAAATTAGATTCAACTCGTATACAACTTAGATCCATATAAAACAACTTATTTCATTAGAGGTAGAACTTAGATAAGATCATCCATGCTTATACTAACTATCATTCTATCATCTACTCTATTTATCACATATCTTGATAAGGCTCTAGACATCTAATCTAGACTACTCTCTCTTCTAGACTGATGTCACTCCCTTTCACTTAGGTTGCATGAACACTAACTACTCTCCAGTGTGAGGGACAAATTTTTATATTTACATATATATAATAAAATATTATATAGTTTTTCTCCGAGAAAGAAGACCTCAGAGAAAACTGTCGAGGCTCGAGCCGATTGGAAAACAAAACCAAATCAGCAAAATCGAGTGTCCCACACACAGTAGATAGTCTAGTTTTATGCCACCTAGTGAAATGGTGAGAACGAGATGTAGCCTAGTGTAGCTACCCAATACATATGAGCTCTATATGCAAAGGGTTTCATACACTTGTCTATACCTAGTTCTCGAACATCTAGGTTCTACCCTAGAGGCTAAGTTGAACCGAATCCTTGTTCAACAACTTACTAAGTTTCTAGTATTTAAAGTGAAAGGTGAAATTTAATTTTTATGTTTCATGATGAGCAATTATCAGGTGTAGCTAACGTTCATGCTCTGATACCAACTGTGACGTCCCCGGATTTTGTCTTCTCCATACCCTATTGGGAATGAGAGGTCAGAATTTGAAAACATCATCCAATCATATCAGAGAGCGATGCAGAAGCATAATACACATACATGAACATACAACCATAACATTTCTCAACATTCAACATGTATATTTATACAACATGAATTATTACACAATGATTTACAATTACATATTGAATGAAGATTCTACAGTCTAAGAACATGTATGCTAAACTAGGATCTACACAATAGGTACAACCTGTACAACTTGCTCACATCCTGTACTTTTTCTCCCATGCTATCTATGAAACTAAAACATACGTGAAACAACAAATCAACACACAAGGTGTTGTGTACATGGGAAGAAAGATACATATATTTATGGCTTTCATAATTTTGAAAAAAGATTTGCAGAAGGAAAGAAAATCATGGAAAACACTTCTTTATTAAGCAAAATACGCCAATTTAAGTCATTTTCCTAGATGAATTGCATTATCAAGGTGGACTAGTACCAAAACATAAATATTGGGCCCATCCCCGTGTACCAAGTACTCTAGGGAAACTCCCCGTACACCGTGTGCTCCAGGGAGGTGTACTAGCCAACATTAATCCATTCCCTCGTAAGGGGGATAATGAACACCTTAAATAACTACAAAGCATCTACTTATCATTTATGTTTACAAGTGATAAAACATCGAGTACTATATAGTGATACTACATCCAATATTTGCAAATAGAAGAGAGCATACATACATATCATGATTGCAAGCAAGAAAACCATAGTCATATACTTAAATAAAACCCACGTACCTGAGTTCATAGATTCCTGTATATATATTCTGGATCATCTACATCTCTGGTCATCACCTGATTAATAGAAATTAATCATCATTAATAAATGTTCATCATATTCTAGGTATTTTAGGTCCAAATTAGGTTTTGGCCAATTCCAGGTTCCATCTAATCTTAGGGAGGTATCTGATATTTTTCTACTGATCATGCGGTCATTTTAGAGGTTTGATCCAAATTGCATATTTTTCTGATGCTTGAACTGTTTTCTAGAATTAATATGAGGATTAAACATGTAATTAGGTAATAATGAGAAAGGACCTAAAATTTCTCAATAATATTAAGATCATAGTCCACATTTAATTTCCATATGATATTAGGGTTCAAACTTATTTTTCTCAGATTTAACCTCAACCATTTTCTAATTATACCATTTAAATGAAGCATTCTCATCTAAATTAAATATCATCAATATTAGTGTATAAAAAGTCTAATATAGTGGTTTTGAAATAAAGAGGGTACTTTTCTGAGCCTGTGGGTATTTTTCAGGAATATTTTGGCCAACAGGGATATTTTTGGTGGATTATACAAGTTCTGTGTATTATCTAATATATTTGAAGGTATTTACCTGGATGGATTTTATTGAACCGGCTGGACTGGCATTGGGCCCAGTGAACTGGATGGTCCACCTGTTGGACCGTCTTCTCCTTCATTGCATCTCCTCCATTTCTCTGTTTCACGCCAGCGCCGTCACACAGAAGGTCTATGTTCCCTGTTTGGGTGCTGCCTGCGCTCCAATCATTCTACATGAGTGCGGACACACAAGGTATAGCTTCCGACGAGGAACCCCGCGAGCTGTGAGCACCCACCTTGAAGACAGATCATTACCTCGCCCTCCACGAAGGTCGCAGGTGCCATCGTTCCTCAGAATGAGCTATCGATGTCGATCTTGCTAGGTCCCACGTGTGTTTGGTCTTGGAGATTGTCACCTTGAGCTTGCACACCGTAGAGGAAATCATCTTGTATCGCTGCTAAATTCTTTGTGGCATCCTTTGGCACCGAGGAAGGGAGGATGGTGGTTCAAGAGGAGCAGCTAGCTTTAGGATCAAAGGGGGTCCAGCTTCAGAGTCCATGGCGCGTCATTCTTTGAGCAGCAGGGAGGCAAGAAGCCCTGAGACCTTGACCTCCAACACCATTCACCATGTCACAGAGATTGTAGGTCATCCATAAATCTGAAGTGGTTAGAATCTCACTACCAATAGGAAGTGATTGCCACCAGAGTTGACAGACTCCAAGTTAGCTGCATGAACACCATAGAGGAAGATAGATATACTAGAAGGGAGTTTTGAAACCCATCGTCGAAGGTTCATCATCCTCATTGAACCTGGAGGTTTGATCCATGTGGCTCGCAGGTAGCTTAATCCACTCTTAGTACAGGACGCTGAAGATACTGAGATCTTTTTCCCCATAACCTGCATCTATGGTAAGGTGGAAGAAGGTGAAGGCTCTTACCCCAAAAAGACGAGGCTTTGAGGTTTCTTTCTCTCCTTCACCTCCAGCCACCATCTGTGTAAAGCTTTGGAGAATTATAATGTGTGTGTGTCGGGGGGTCTAGTCTCTCTTCAAAGAATCGTTTACTAGGATTAGAGGTTCTGGTTCTGAATTCATTCCACACTATATGCAACTTATCCCAAAGGTTGTTCAACAATCCCAGGATTATAGGATCTAATCCTCCAACTGCAACAAGTGGAGCTCACAGATTACTGGGCAAAAGAGATCAAGGAAAATGTGGCCCTACTCGACCAGGGTTAGATCCCTTTCTAATCGGATTGACGATTCATTATATATGTGATCCTTCGCTTACATATTTGCCACCAAGAGAAGGGACGTGTGACATGCCACTAATGTGGGTGAATGAAATCAAACTAATTCCTATTTATTTTAACCCTTAGTCATTAATGAAACAACCAATGATCAAAATCCCACAAAAGATTTTTTTTTGAAATGCCAAGAGATGTTAACACAAGCTTCATAATGACTAGAATCATGTGTGACCAATATTGGGTTCAAAACCATCGATAATGGAACCAATAATATAAATCTAAGTGGGTTCATTCCAAAGATTGCTTATCTCAATAGATGCCCTAAATAAATATTATGGTTCATGTGATGGTATTAGAGTCATAATTTTGGTCCAAAGAAATTTGTTCTAGAGAACATGTCACCTCAACTTGGGATTAACCAACTAGGAGTGTTCATGGACCTCAAATATTGTATTGGGTACCAAAACCTTAAAATTCAGGTTCATCACATGGGCGGTCCCTGGAAGATTTTTGGTTTCTCCTTAGTGATCTGGGAATGGTACCCCAACTTTAAGCCGACACATGCCCTCCCAGACTACATTGTTACTTGGGTTAGGGTTTTGAATCTTCCACTGCATCTTTATGTTCCCACTATGTTCGAATACATAGGGAAGGCGCTTGGTGAACTCGTAAAAGTTGACACCCACACCTTACACAGATCTAGAAGCCGATTTGCAAGACTGGCCATAGAAATTGATACGGTGAAGGACCTTGCAACTTCCATTATCATCAATGGAGTTGAATATGACGTCTATTATGAAGGGCTCCCCTGGGCCTGTGCTAATTGCAGTCTGTAAGGGCACACATCCAAGGTATGTAGGGCCGATGCTAGCATGGAGAACAACAACAACGCCAAAGTTATTGATACACAGAACGTCGAGCAAAGCACTCCAGCAAGAGGGGGTCACAGTAACCAAGGTGGATGGCAGGTCCAAACAAAAAGGAACAATGGAAGAAGGCGAAAGGAAGCCCAGAACAACTCAACTCACAACTCGTCTAACAAGTTTGAATGCCTGGAGGAGATTGCAGAAGATAACAACAAGGAGAAAGAATCTGAAAACGTATGTGTGCAGATAGAAGACAGAGAGGGATAGGGAAGGCAAGCGAAGGTCTGGAGGAAGAAGAAGGTGCAGGAGAAGGTTAATACACAAGAAGCTGATGGAAATATTCTGAGGGACATCTCGAACCAAGTTAATTCTAACAAGGTCTTACAGTAGAAAAAGGAAGCCACAGTACATGACAACGTCAATCATGTGGCAGTTCGACCAGAGGCGGATGAAATCATTATAGTCGACTCTGAGGATATTGTTGTGGTGGAGGAAGTTGTAACGGGGGACGAGGACAAAGAAAATGAAGTGGAAAAACTATCGATGTCATCACGACTGAAGAAAGATAAGTCGAGGAAATAAACACGTGAGAAGGAGAAAGCTTTGCTCCCGAGAAGAGATGGCACTAGTAAAAATCTGAGTACTAAAAGAAAAGGCAGAAACAAACCTCCCGACCCTCTTAATATGCGGCGGCGTAGTCCGAGAGTAACATCAAATGCAGAATGCGTAGAGGGGCTGGATAACGGCAAGCAAGTTGGAGGAGAAGGTCCTTGTGAAGATGAGCGGGAAACCATTTCGGCTTGAGTTGTTGAAGTATATCGCTACACATCCTGACATCTATCTTTAATGTTTAAGGAAGACATTGTGTGCTGGAACGTAAGAGTTATAGGAAATGATAACAAAGTGAGAGTCCTTAAAGACATCATCAACTCTAAGAAACCATCTATTGTGTCTATCCTAGAACCACATATCAGTGGTCAAGCTACAACATACACCATAACTAAGCTCAGTTTCACTAAATCCTTCAGATGCGAAGTGAGAGGATTCGCGGGAGGAATTTGGATCAGCTAGAAGGAGGAGGAGGTCGAGGTCAAGATTGTTAACTATCATAGGTAGTTTGTGACCTACAAGATCAATGACGCAGTGTTGGTTATGTTCATCTATGCTAGTCCTCACATATCTATCTGGAAATCTCTATGGGAGGCCCTTAAGGACATCAGGACTGATGATCGTATGCCTTGGGTAGTTTTGGGGGATTTCAATACAATGCTCCTGCCTGAGGAGAATATGGGAAGCGTGTACTACAACTTTATTGAGGCTAATCTATTCAACAACACCCTACTAGAAACTGGACTTTCATATTTGGGTTTCAACGACACAAAATACACCTATGTCCACGGAAAATTGTGAGAACGATTGGATAGGGTTGTTGCTAATGCAAAGTTTATACAGCAATTCCCACAGTATGTGGTGGAGCATCTCCCTAGAGTGAGTTCTGATCATTTCCCTCTTCTGTTAAGGGCAACTAGCAGAGTGTCCTTCACGCCCAGGTTCATGATAAAGGAATCATGGTCAACGGATCCGCGTTTCCAAAAGATGATAAACGATAACTAGAATGAGAGCATGTGCTTTCATGAGGCCTTAGAACGGTCCAAACAACATATCTCTAGCTGGGCGGAGAACTCCAGACGCCTATTGACAAGGGAGAAAAAACGTCTCATTCGGAATTTAGATAGCCTCCAAGCCAGCTTGGAAGACTCGTATGATCACCAAACTATTGGACTCATTGCTGATATGGAATCTGAGTGCATGAATATTCTAAAAAAGGAGGAAATGGATTTGAGACAGAAGAGTCACATTAATTGGATCATCAACGGGGATAATAACTCTAAGTTCTATAATGCTTTTGTTAAGCAGCGGAGAAGGTCAAATACAGTCTCCATGCTTAAAGATGAAACGAGTAATTGGGTGACAGACGAACATGCCATTCTTTATATGGTTGGCAATCATTTTAAGAAGATCTTCACAGAACCTGTATGTTCTAACCAGGAGGCGATCAACCTTTATTGGGGTGCCTTCAAGCCTTTGTCCACCGCAGACAAGCAGTTAATCCAGCAAGCTCCTACCCTTTAGGAGGTCCATAAAATCTTATCTAAAGACAATCCTCACAAAGCACCTGGCCCGGATGGGGTAGAAAACTCGTTTCTTTTCAAAAACTGGCACACGGTCAAGCATTCTCTTATGGCGACCATCAACAATGCGTTGTCAGGTGCAGAGCTTGAGGAGTCTCTTTGTGATACAACCATTGTCCTCATTCCCAAAGTGACGAAGCCTGAGAAATGTGATCAGTTCAGACCCATTTTGCTTAACAATAATGTGCTAAAGTTAACGTCTAAGGTTGTTGTTGAACGCCTAAAACACTTCTTAGCTGATTGGATATCTCCTACCCAAAGTGCTTTCGTTCTAGGCAGGAGAATTTCTGACAACATCATGGTTGCACATGAAATCATTCATCTCATGAGAAGAAAGACTACTCCAAGGATGATGGCCATTAAGGTGGATCTTACAAAAGCTTATGATAAGATGACCTGGCCTTTTATAGCGGATACGCTTCTGAAAGTTGGCATACCTGAGTCTATATGAACCTATATCTTAAATTCTTTTTACAATGGAGAGGCCTCCATAGTTTGGAATGGGAAGAAAGCAGTTTCATTTAAAGCTACTAGAGGTCTCAGACAAGGAGACCCATTATCCCCATATATCCTTGTGTTATGCCTTGAAAGAGTCAGCCAATCGATAGAAAACTTGGTTCGCGATAAGAAATGGACACCCATTCAGATGTATTATAAGGGTCCCAGGATTTCCCACATTTGTTTTGTTGATGACATGTTCCTTTTTGCTAAGGCGGATGTGGAGGAAATGAGAATGGTGATGGAATGCTTTAAACAATTTGGTATGGTGTCCGGCCAAGCGATCTCAGTGAACAAATATTGTATTCATTT
This sequence comes from Alisma plantago-aquatica, assembly GCA_963693085.1. Classification (NCBI taxonomy): domain Eukaryota; kingdom Viridiplantae; phylum Streptophyta; class Magnoliopsida; order Alismatales; family Alismataceae; genus Alisma; species Alisma plantago-aquatica. The sequence continues at coordinate 400,110,250 of OY856414.1, read as the reverse complement.
TTCTAAGAGTGTCCCATTGAGACTCAGAAGGTGTATATGCAGAGAAAGTGGGTTCACTCAATCGGAGAACATGGGGAAATATCTAGGAGTTCCTCTTATACATGACAGAGTGAAGGCGGCAACGCATGACAACATTTTAGAAAGGGTCTCTAACAGTATAAACTCTTGCTCAGCTAGAACCTTGAGTCTTGCAGGAAGGGTGTGTCTAGCTAAAGTGACTCTCACGGCGATCCCCAGCTACACCATGCAGACAGTAGTGCTACCGACAAAGATCTGTGACTGCCTAGATAGTAGCATTAGATCCTTCATCTGGGGCGGGAATAAGAAGCAACATGTTGTAGCATCCAACTCACAAAAACATGATTAACTAATGCGGAAGCATTCACTAAGTAGCAGATTATCGAAAATCACTAAAAATTAAAACCTTTTTACCAAGAGATCGTTCAAAGAAAAACTTTCTCACATAGAACCAAAGTAACACATTTATATTCTGGTTTAAAGGTACATGTCTTGTATCATCTCCTTTTGAAAATTACAAGCATCAACTACTCTGGTAAGCTAAACACAGACAGTATGAAATCTCAAGGCACTGAGCCAAAATCTCAAAAGCACTAACTACTTCTCCGAGGACCTGAGAGTACAGAGACGATACATATGACTCTATATACATCTAAACAAGGCATAATAGCCAGTGTCTCCACCTGAGACTTCACTGCTGTCCCTACTGCTACTGCAGCTACTGTCCTTCACCTACTGAAGGATTCCTGCCTCCTCGTCCACGTCCACCTAAAAATGTGGTTCCCACGGGAGTGAGACAATTGTAAATTTCCCCAGCAAGAGTTATAACTCTCCGCCAGAAACATTATTATTGCAGTTTAATAAGAATAAACTGAACAGAGGAATCATAATTGTTTGACATCTGTTACTTCATTGTACAACAGATTAGAACATTATTCTTATCTAAAGCATTGCAGCTATAACTTGATAAAGCATCATGTCACTTATCCATTTAAGGAATATGAAGAACATGTATAACATTTAATCATTGTAGAGTTATAATTGCAACATATACTCTCTTTAGGCTTAGATCACATAGCTAATGCTTGGCATTGTCTTTGTGGAGTTATGGCTTGTAGCCATACTCCTTTCACAAAGTATTGGGATCTTAATCCCTCAGCTCATCAAGTACAATTCCATTTCTTAACAAGTTCATCATCATGATTATAGAATATGAGTATTTGAACTCTTAACTCATCATAGAGTACTTGTTACCACTTATTAGGTAACTTAATACCTTCAAGTCATCTGACCAAGGACATTATGACTCTTTCTACACAAAGCATTGCACATAGTTCACAAAGTTCATATCATCTCTTATTACCCCTTAATAGGCAATAAGGCATATTATAGATTATAAAGCCCATAAACAGTTTCAATATACAGAGCATCATAGTCCATACCTGGCTATGCTCATCATCTCAATATTCCTGCATGATTAATACTCATGATAACAATCATATATCAGTACCATGCAATACAAGGGTTTTCTTATTAGATTTATAACTCATCAATATGTATTTGAACTTCACATAGGATTACTCTGTATTAAGATTTCACATAGCATCATCTTGTATTAGGGTTTCACATAGCATTACCCTATTTTAGGGTTTCACATAGCATTACCCTGTATTAGGGTTTCACATAACATTACCCTATTTTAGGGTTTCACATAGAATTACCCTGTATTAGGGTTTCACATAAATAACCATATAGATTCTCAAGATCATTTTATTAATGATGAAGTCCTATTTCATTACTTCATACATCTAGGAGCCAACATTGATAACATAAGTATTCAAACATACTTATTTATTCTCATCATTCATCATTAAATGAATTATCAACACAAAGTATGAGTTTCACATTCATCTTTACCAGAATATGATTGCATCATAGTTTGGATTAACCTTTTCATAAGGCATGTTAGCCTACACTTATCAAAGTACATTACATCTCAATGTAACAATTGACATGACACATCTCATGTGTCACTCATCCAATTATATTGGACTTAAAACACATCAAGGTATATCAGTATTGGGGTGTTGGATGTGATATCTATCATATGTTGAAGTATCACTTCCCTCAATACCTTTCTCTTACTTGAGTTCATCCACTTATCTTGTATTAGGGTATTTCCCATCATAATACTTTATGTACCAGTTCATCACATTCATCATGTAATGTATTGGTCATAAGTCACTTATTTAGAAAATACAAACATTGCCAATGATATGGACTCATCCTTGAGTTAGGAACTATTAATATAAGGATATCCATCATCAACCTCTCTAGGTGTTACATTTGTCAATACGTTAATCACTATTCCATTATTAGGAATAGGATTCTCCATATTTATAATTTGAGGATTCACATAGCATTTTCCATGCAGTATATGGATTTCACATAGTATTGCTCTTCATTAGAGATTCACATAATCATCCTTCTATACCAGGGTTTCATCTAGTATTATGTGAAATTAAGATTTCACAATACATCAACCAGTGATAGGGCTTCACATAGCATTAGTAGAACTACCCTATATTAGGGTTTCATGCACCTTTACCCCATTTTAGGGATTAAGGTTTACCATTAACATCCAAGTAGGGTTTATCATACCTCATTACCCAAATTAGGGTTAGGATGTAAAATTCCCATTAAAATAGGTTGCTTACATTGTTACATTAAGTTAGGGTTACATCATCACCCTAGATTATGGTTTCACTTAGCTTTGCCCTAAATTAGGATTTCACATAGCCTTGTCCTAAATTAGGGTCAAGGTACATCAATATTTTCAATGAGGATTTCGTGATCTCATTATGATGGATCAAACCCTGATTACATATTGTTTCATAATGAAAGAATTAGGGCTTATGATGTAAGCAATAATCTCTCTCATTCTTTCTCTCTCTCTCATCCTCTCTAGGATGTTAGCTACTCCAAGATTGATTTAGGTCAGCCCTTTAATTAAGTACACACAGTTAGGGATAACCTTCATATTCACCATTGGTCTATATCATTAATAATCAAGTAGATCATTGACCTTTGATCATATTAGGTGTCCAAATGCTTTAACCAATTTGAACCTCAAAAGGTCTTGGTCACTTAAACCTCAAACAGTCTTAGTCACTTAAGTTCAAACGGTTTTGAAACCATTTAGCAAAGTTGGTTCTTGAAACCGTTTAGACCAAACATATTGAAACTGAATGGAATTGGGTCTTCAAACGGTTTGAGACCGTTTGGAATCAAATGGTCTTGAGACCATTTGGTCCCAAATGGTCTTGAGACTATTTGAACTCAAACATTCTTAAGACCATTTGGTCCAAACCCTCTCAAAACCAAATGGACCAAAAAGGGTCTTCAACACTTAAACAATTCAAGGTTCCAATCCATGGACCAACTATCAATTGGGCTACCAATTTATTCTTCAATTGAACCACTGAATCACCCTTCAATTGGACCTTTAGTTAGGGTTTTGAACCCAATTGAACTAGGGTTGATAGTCAAGAAACCATCACTTAGGGTTTTGAAACCGAGGATCCATCAATGGTTAACATTGTGGAGCTAATTCAATTTAAATCAGTGAACCATCATCATTGCATGATATGACCTGACCTCAAATGGTATTGAATGACTCCCAAACGGTCTTGAGGTTGTTTTGATGATCTCCAAACAGTCTTGAGACCGTTTTCCTCAAACCACCATTGAAATTTATGACATTCACTTAGGGTTTGCATCATTGAATCAATCATCACTTGAGCTATTGATTGTAATTCAATTTGATGTATTTGGGTCTTCAAATACTCAACCCTAGACCTCCAAATGGTCTTGGTTGACCTCCAAACGGTCTTGAGACCATTTGGGTGATTCCCAAACGGTTTTGAAACTGTTTGGGTCAATCAACCCAAAACATCAACTTAATCAATTGCAAAATCAACACTTAGCCGATTAGGGTTTCTATTTGAAGGACTGTCCATATGATGAATTAATCAATTGGAGCCATTGAAACATCATCCAACACATACTAGGGTTCAGACCTCAAATGGTCAACCCATACAAATGGTCAACTCCTCTAAATGGTTTGGGGTTCAAGTCTCCAAACGGTTTGGAAACCGTTTGGTCTCTAAACGGTTTGGTGAAACCGTTTGGACCATTTTGTTGAAACCGTTTGCAAGAGATATTTGGGGAGGTGTGTGCTTATGATGATGTCATAATCATCAAGCTCCAAACCCACGAAGTTTTCTGTGATTTTCATGGTGATTGCATCAATCAACCAAATATAATTCTAAGAATGAAGAAAGTATCAACAATTGATAAGGAATTGAATGCAATAACAATATTAAGGGTTCAAGTTATAAAACCCACCTCCAATTGAGCTCCAAAGCTTCAATATCACGTCAAAAATGGTGCATGAAACTCCTTTCACTATTCCAAGGCTCGTCCTCAAGCTTTGAGTGAAAAGGAATGGTTAGAATTGAAGAGGGGATCGAGATAAGAAGAATTCATGCATTGATTTTTTATTTTCACCATGGATTCAAGGTGAAAGGAGGTCAAGAAGCTTACCAATAGGTTGGGGGTAGTCCTCCGGATCCTCCAAAGCTCCTTGGTCGTTTTCCAAGCAAATAGAAGAAGTGGGTTCCGAAAAAGCCTTTCATTTGGCTTGTAAAGGGTCTTTTTATAAGAAAATCAATGAGAGAGAAAATGCCTTATAAAAATTCATTTTATCCCAAAAATAGTGCCGCCTATTCCCCCTCAATTCCTTGAATTCGAGGCTATCTTGTTTTCCTCTTATTACTCTCAATTATCCATGATTTAAATAAAAGCAAATTAAGCACCTCAAATCATATTATACTAATATCCATAAGTGAGTGGATATTTCTTTTCCTTATAATAAGGTGAGTGGGTTCTTCACCTCCTTAAGATATTTTCATTGCCTTTGAAAGGAACAAGGACGTACACATATATGTATTTCAACCAACACAATTTTGGTTGAAGGGCACTTCAATTAATATATTTATTTTTGCATTATATTGAAGTAAAGTTCCAATTATGCTTAAATCTTTATTATTTTAATATCAAGATTCTCTCTCCTCCTCCAAATTAATTCAAATGAGGTGCCCATCTCATTTTATTGCCTCAAAATGATTTCAAGAAATATTAGAGACCTTATTGAAGTGGTAATTTGCATATTGAACCCTAGGTTTTGGGTAAGTTGCACAGTACACCAAAACTAGGTTTTAATGCATAAACATTGCTTTATCAACTCTTTCTTGGTACTCAGGCTACCACAAGCCATACCTCTGCATCATCTTCATTCTCATTATGCTTCAACACATGAGGAACATCTTTTCATGTAACATTTGCAATTTAACCCCTCAACTTGGGTAATTTGCACTTTAGTCCAAAATAATCAAAACAATGTTTCAACATTATTTGAAAAGGACTAAAATTGAAACATAGGTTCCTCTTGAACCTTAATTATTTTTCACAAGATAAGATTAAGCATATAATTATCTATCTTAATCAAAATACCTAGGGTTAAAGCATAACCCAGGTCAAGTGTGTTACAAGTTATAAACCCCTAATAAGGATTTCATCCCCGAAATCCTAGGAAAAAGGAGGGATAGATTTATTCATTTATCATACCCTTAAGTCTCCACATAACTTCTTAATGTCATGGAGATACCATAGATTTGTAATCCACACAAAGTTCCTTTCACTAATTCAACCTTATCAATGTTTTATGTTTATGCAGAGCATAAACCCCTAACATATGATGTCCATATTATTTGAAAGGAAGAAGTATAAAAGAACATACTCCTGTCATCACCCAAGAGTGTTTACCAAAAGAGAAACATATATATCTAATATAGATAATCCACTCAGCAATCCTTTATTTGTTTGGGAAAGTTCACTTAGCAAACTCTATGTAATTGGGAATGTTCACTTAGCTATTCCTTATTTAGTTGGGAATGCTCACTTAGCTATTTCTTTTTAGTTGGGAATGCTCACTTAGCTATTCCTTTTTAATTGGGAATGCTCACTTAGGTATTCCTTTTTAATTGGAAATGCTCACTTAGCTATTCCTTTTAAATTGGGAATGCTCACTTATCTATTCCTTTTTAATTGGGAATGCTCACTTAGCTATTCCTTTTTAATTGGGAATGTTCACTTAGCTATTCCTTTTTAATTGGGAATGTTCACTTAGCTTTTCCTTATTAGTTGGGAATGTTCACTTAGCTTTTCCTTAATAGTTAGGAATGTTCACTTAGCTTTTCCTTAATAGTTGGGAATGTTCACTTAGCTTTTCCTTATTAGTTGGGAATGTTCACTTAGATCTTCCTTATTATTTGGGAATGTTCACTTAGCTTTTCCTTATTAGTTGGGAATGTTCACTTAGCTTTTCCTTATTAGTTGGGAATGTTCACTTAGCTCTTCCTTATTAATTGGGAATGTTCACTTAGATCTTCCTTATTAATTGGGAATGTTCACTTAGCTCTTCCTTATTAGTTGGGAATGTTCACTTAGCTCTTCCTTATTAGTTGGGAATGTTCACTTAGCTCTTCCTTATTAATTGGGAATGTTCACTTAGCTATTCCTATATAATTTCATTATACTCTCTAGATTGTTTCAAAATGACTACTTGATCAGGTAATAAAAAAGATAACAATCTAAGAGTTTCATACTTGCCTTATCTTCAATAATCATATACCTGGCCAGGGTATACAAGTATTGTGGGATTAGGTAGTATGCACTTTATTTACTATCATGTTCCTCACTTTTCATATCATTATACACACATGATTTTCCATTCTTGAATTTTCTTTAGGAATCACTTCTATATCTCATCTTTCATTACACAAATAAGAGAGATTATAAAGCATTTTAAGGAGCACTGAGTAAAATGTAAATTCTCATCTTCCTTGTGTCCTTATAGGACTAGTCAGAGGAAGTTCAAAAACAACTACTTTCTTATTTTTAACACATAGAATCATGAAATGAAATATTAAAATGACACTATTTCATCTGACTATTACCCCTCACGGTTATCTACCACTTTAGGTTGACTCAACACATAGTGTCTAGTTATTTCATGTTGTTGTTTTTGCCTTTACTTAGTGGCTACTGCCCTGGTGCACTAGGCATTTATTGCACTGGTGACACCAAAAACTTTGGCTTTTCAGAATAACTCGACAAATGTCTCTAAAATTATAGAGACCTTACCTTAAATCTCAGCTCATTGCCCCTTCTTGGACACTTTCATCACAGATGTACTATTTGTCTAAACTTATGGCAGAGTTTACTTTATTGCCATGTGTTAATCTTTCCCACATTTCCACTGTTCCAAAATGACCATGTCATTCAGGAACCCTTTCAAAGCCCAAAGTTTCCACATTGATGACTGGTAACCTAGGTTGTAATGCTAGTATTCAGTCTTCTATATGCATCACTGTTGTCCTAACCTGCCCTTCAAGAGCATAAACATAGGATTCTTTATCCTGATCAGGTCAAGATGGGAATTCTTAGACACTTATTCTTCTCTTGCCTGGTCCCATGCACCCTCTCCTGGTGTAACAACATTGCCTTTAGCAATGTGTTCCTCGTATTCTCCAATCATTTTAAACTTCACCCTTTCTTCTGCATAAGCAGAAGTCACTATAGGGTATACTGGAGGACACTAACACAGACTCAACACCTTAGTCCTATGTCTCTGTAGACTCAACGAACCTAGAGCTCTGATACCACTTATTTGTAGCATCCAACTCACAAAAACATGATTAACTAATGCGGAAGCGTTCACTAAGTAGCGGATTACCGAAAATCACTAAAAATTAAAACCTTTTTATGAAGAGATCCTTCAAAGAGAAACTTTCTCACATAGAACCAAAGTAACACATTTATATTCTGGTTTAAAGGTACATGTCCTGTATCATCTCCTTCTAAAAATTACAAGCATCAACTGCTCTGGTAAGCTAAACACAGACAATGTGAAATCTCAAGGCACTGAGCCAAAATCTCGAAAGCACTAACTACTACTCTGAGGACCTCAGAGTACAGAGACGACACATAGGACTCTATATACATCTAAATAAGGCATAACAACCAGTGTCTCCACCTGAGACTTCACTGCTTTCCCTGCTGTTGTTGCTGCTACTGTCCTTCACCTACTGAAGGATTCCTGCCTCCTCGTCCGCGTCCACCTAAAAATGTGGTTCCCACGGGGGTGAGACAATTGTAAATTTCCCCAGTAAGAGTTATAACTCTCCGCCAGAAACATTATTATTGCAGTTTAATAAGAATAAACTGAACAGAGGAATCATAATTGTTTGACAGCAGTTACTTCATTGTCCAACAGATTAGAACATTATTCTTATCTAAAGCATTGCAGTTATAACTTGATAAAGCATCATGTCACTTATCCATTTAAGGAATATGAAGAACATGTATAACATTTAATCATTATAGAGTTATAACTACAACATATACTCTCTTTAGGCTTAGATCACATAGCTAATGTCTGGCATTGTCTTTGTGGAGTTATGGCTTGTATCCATACTCTTTTCACAAAGTATTGGGATCTTAATCCCTCAGCTCATCAAGTACAATTCCATTTCTTAAGAAGTTCATCATCATGATTATAGAATATGGGTATTTGAACTCTTAACTCATCATAGAGTACTTGTTACCACTTATTAGGTAACTTAATACCTTCAAGTCATCTGACCAAGGACATTATGATTCTTTCTACACAAAGCATTGCACATAGTTCACAAAGTTTATATCACCTCTTATTACCCCTTAATAGGAAATAAGGCATATTATAACTTATAAAGACCATAAACAGTTTCAATATACAGAGCATCGTAGTCCATACCTGGCTATGCTCATCATCTCAATATTCCTGCATGATTAATACTCATGATAACAATCATATATCAGTACCATGCAATACAAGGGTTTTCTTATTAGATTTATAACTCACCAATATGTATTTGAACTTCACATAGGATTACTATGTATTAAGACTTCACATAGCATCATCCTGTATTAGGGTTTCACATAGCATTACCCTATTTTAGGGTTTCACATAGCATTACCCTGTATTAGGATTTCATATAGCATTACCCTATTTTAGGGTTTCACATAGCATTACCATGTATTAGGGTTTCACATAAATAACCATATAGATTCTCAAGATCATTTTATTAATGATCAAGTCCTATTTCATTACTTCACATAGGTAGGAGCCAACATTGATAACATAAGTATTCAAACATACTTATTTATTCTCATCATTCATCATTAAATGAATTATAAACACAAAGTATGAGTTTATCTCTCATCTTTACCAGAATATGATTGCATCATAGTTTATTGGTTTGGATTAACCTTTTCATAAGGCATGTTAGCCTACACTTATCAAAGTACATTACATCTCAATGTAACAATTGACATGACACATCTCATGTGTCACTCATCCAATTATATTGGACTTAAAACACATCAAGGTATATCAGTATTGGGGTGTTGGATGTGATATCTATCATATCTTGAAGTATCACTTCCCTCAATTCGTTTCTCTTACTCGAGTTCATCCACTTAGCTTGTATTAGGGTATTTCCTATCCTAATACTTTATGTACCATTTCATCACATTTATCATGTAATGTATTGGTCATAAGTCACTTATTTAGAAAATATAACCATTGCCAATGATATGGACTCATCCTTGAGTTAGGAACTATTAATATAAGGATATCCATCATCAACCTCTCTAGGTGTTACATTTGTCAATACATTAATCACTATTCCATTATTAGGAATCGGATTCTCCATATTTATAATTTGAGGATTCACATAGCATTTTCCATATATTATATGGATTTCACATAGTATTGCTCTTCATTAGAGATTCACATAATCATCCTTCTATACCAGGGTTTCACCTAGTATTATGTGAAACTAAGATTCCACAATACATCACCCAGTGATAGGGCTTCACATAGCATTAGTAGAACTACCCTATATTAGGGTTTCATGCACCTTTACCCAATTTTAGGGATTAAGGTTTACCATTAACATCCAAGTAGGGTTTCTCATACCTCATTACCCAAATTAGGGTTAGGATGTACAATTCCCATTCAAATAGGTTTCTTACATTGTTACACTAAGTTAGGGTTAAATCATCACCCTAGATTATGGTTTCACTTAGCTTTTCCCTAAATTAGGATTTCACATAGCCTTGTCCTAAATTAGGGTCAAGGTACATCAATCTTTTCAATGAGGATTTCATGATCTCATTATGATGTATCAAACCCTGATTACATATTGTTTCATAATGAAAGAATTAGGGCTTATGATGTAAGCAATCGGCTCTCTCATTCTTTCTCTCTCTCTCATCCTCTCTAGGATGTTAGCTACTCCAAGATTGATTTAGGTAAGCCCTTTAATTAAGTACACACAGTTAGGGTTAACCTTGATATTCACCATTGGTCTATATCATTAATAATCAAGTAGCTAATTGACCTTTGATCATATTAGGTGCCCAAATGGTTTAACTAATTTGTACCTCAAAAGGTCTTGGTCACTTAAACCTCAAATGGTCTTAGTCACTTAAGTTCAAATGGTTTTGAAACCGTTTAGCAAAGTTGGTTCTTGAAACCGTTTAGACAAAACATATTGAAACTGAATGGAATTGGGTCTTCAAACGGTTTGAGACTGTTTGGACTCAAACGGTTTTGAGACCATTTGGACTCAAATAGCCTTAAGACCGTTTGGTCCAAACCCTCTCAAAACAGAATGGACCAAAATGAGTCTTCAACACTTAAACAATTCAAGGTTCCAATCCATGGACCAACTATCAATTGGGCCACCAATTTATTCTTCAATTGAACCACTGAATCACCCTTCAATTGGAACTTCAATTAGGGTTTTGAACCCAATTGAACTAGGTTTTATAGTCAAGAAACCATCACTTAGGGTTTTGAAACCGAGGATCCATCAATGGTTAACATTGTGGAGCTAATTCAATTGAAATCAGTGAACCGTCATCATTACTTGATATGACCTGACCTCAAACGGTCTTGAATGACCCACAAACGGTCTTGAGGTCATTTGGATGATCTCCAAATGGTCTTGAGACCGTTTGCCTCAAACCACCATTGAAATCTATGACATTCACTTAGGGTTTGCATTATTGAATCAATAATCACTTGAGTTATTGATTGTAATTCAATTTGATGTCTTTGGGTCTTCAAATACTCAACCATACTCAACCCTAGAGCTCCAAACGGTCTTGGTTGACCTCTAAATGGTCTTGAGACCGTTTGGGTGATTCCCAAATGGTTTTGAAACCGTTTGGGTCAATCAACCCAAAACATCAACTTAATCAATTGCAAAATCAGCACTTAGCCCATTAGGGTTTCTATTTGAAGGATTGTCCATATGATGAATTAATCAATTGGAGCCATTGGATCATAATACAACACATACTAGGGTTAAGATCTCAAATGGTCAACCCATCCAAATGGTTAACTCCTCTAAACGGTTTGGGGTTCAAGTCTCCAAATGGTTTTGGTGAAACCATTTGGACCATTTGTTGAAACCGTTTGCAAGAGATATTTGGGGAGGTGTGTGCTTATGATGATGTCATCATCATCAAGCTCCAAACCCACGAATTTTTCTGTGATTTTCATGGTGATTGTGTCAATCAATCAAATACAATTCTGAGAATGAAGAAGGTATCAACAATTGATAAGGAATTGAATGCAATAACAATATTAAGGGTTCAAGTTATAAAACCCGCCTCCAATTGAGCTCCAAAGCTTCAAGCTCATGTCAACAATGGTGGATGCAACTCCTTTCACTATTCCAAGGCTCGTCCTCAAGCTTTGAGTGAAAAGGAATGGTTAGAATTGAAGAGGGGATCGAGATAAGAAGAATCCATGCATTGATTTTTTATTTTCACCATGGATTCAAGGTGAAAGGAGGTCAGGAAACTTACCAACAGTTTGGGGGTCGTCCTCCTGATCCTCCAAAGCTCCTTGGTTGTTTTACAAGCAAATATAAGAAGTGGGTTCCAAAAAAGCCTTTCATTTGTCTTGTAAAGGGTCTTTTTATAAGAAAATCAATGAGAGAGAAAATGCCTTATAAAAATTCATTTAATCCCAAAAATAGTGCCACCTCTTCCCCCTCAATTCCTTGGATCCGAGGCTATCTTGTTTGCCTCTTATTACTCTCAATTATCCATGATTTAAAGAAAAGTAAATTAAGAACCTCAAATCATATTATACTAATATCCATAAGTGAGTGGATATTTCTTTTCCTTATAATAAGGTGAGTGGGTTCTTCACCTCCTTAAGATCTTTTCATTGCCTTTGCAAGGAACAAGGACGTCCACATATATGTATTTCAACCAACACAATTTTGGTTGAAGGGCACTTCAATTAATATATTTATTTTTGCATTATATTGAAGTAAAGTTACAATTATGCTTAAATCTTGATTATTTTTATATCAAGATTCTCTCTCTCTTAAAAATTAATTCAAATGAGGCGCCGCTCTCATTTTCTTGCCTCAAAATGATGCCAAGAAATATTAGAGACCTTATTGAAGTGGTAATTTGCATATTGAACCCTAGGTTTTGGGTAAATTGCACATTACACCAAAACTAGGTTTTAATGCATAAACATTGCTTTATCAACTCTTTCTTGGTACTCAAGCTACCACAAGCCATACCTCTGCATCATATTCATTATCATGATGCTTCAACACATGAGGAACATCTTATCATGTAACATTTGCAATTAAACCCCTCAACTTGGGTAATTTGCACTTTAGTCCAAAACAAGCAAAACAATGTTTCAACATTATTTGAAAAGGACTAAAATTGAAACATAGGTTCCTCTTGAACCTTAATTACTTTTCACAAGATAAGATTAAGCATATACTTATCTTTCTTAATCAAAAAACCTAGGGTTAAAGCATAACCCAGGTCAGGGATGTTACACATGCTATCTCTCCTGTGGCCTGGAACAAGATTACGAGCGAAAAAAAACATGGCGGGCTGGGAGTCAGGTCGATGAGGGAGCTAAACCAAGCTATGATTTTGCAAACATGCATGGTATATGAGAATTCAAAGGAAATCTCTATGGTGCAGGGGATTACTGAACAAGTTCATGAATTTTAATGGAGGTTGTATGCCTAATGTATCCGGACTGGGGCATGCTGTGCTGAATGGTAAAGCCTTCGTCCATGAAAATTCCATGATGATTCATGTGAATGGAAAAAACACTAGGGTGTGGTTTGACATATGATGGGGTAATACTACGCCGCTGAAGGACCACGTCCTAAAACTGATACCTGAGGAGTTGCTGGACTTAAGAGTTTCCTCCCTTGTGAATTTGGAGAATAGATGGGTCGAGGAGTTCCTTGAAGACTGGTTTCTGCAGGACATTGTAAAGAAGATCACACAGATGGTTGTCCCCCTGGAGACTGACATCCAGGACACCCATTCCTGGTGCCACACTGACTCAGGTATCTTCACCACTAGGAGTGCATACAATATTCTGAGAGTAGGGAATGACGTTAGAACTGATGGTAAATGGGAGACAGTTTGGAAGCTAAAGGCAAGCACGGAGGTCAAATTTTTATTCTGGCTTTTAGGGAACAATGCCATATTGACAAACAATAGGAGAGTAGCCCAAAACCTGACTACTAACGTGCTCTATCCGATTTGTGGCATTGAGGAAGAAACTATATTCCATGCTCTAAGAGACTGTGAACAGGAGACTCTCAAGTGGAAGGAAATTTTGGCACAGAGTTGTTGGAATAAATTTTTCGGTGAAACCGGCCTATGGAACTGGATACACAATAACCTGGAAACATCCATACCGCATGACCTCCAGTTCGCCATTGGTTCTTGGCAGATATGGAAGCACCACAACCTCCAAGTCTTTGAGAAGAAGAAACTAGTTGTTGGTCAACTGAAGGCCCTTATTTACAAAGAGGTGATGGTCCCCTCGAAAGCTTGGGCGGCAGATCAGATAACTACAAAGAACAAAGTGACTCACAATGGATGGCAGAAACTAGAACAAGGGACCTTGAAGGTGAATACTGACGCAACTTTCAATCCAATATCCCTCCGGACTGCTGCAGCTGTTGTGTGTAGAGACGAACATGGCCATTAGCGTGGAGGCTGGGGAAAATCATTCTGAGTTGATAGTGCTCTTGAAGCAGAAAATCAGGCCATTAAGTTCACTGTGGAGACCGGACAAACTCTGAATTGTAATAAAATATGTGTTGAAACTCATTGTAGGAATGCTAAGTTGGCCCTAGTAGGAGATGATAAGGAGTTCCCTAGATTGGAAAGATGGACCACTGTTGTGAAGAGAGGTTTTAGACCAAGTTGGACCTACACTCATATCAATCGTGAGGGGAATAGGGTCGCTGAATAGCTTGCCAAATTTCATATTAAAAACCAGAGGGGCCCCTATTACTATAGGTGTCCTCCTAGCAACATAGTTGACTTGGTCAACATGGATATGTGTAATGGTAGTATTACTACCAAGTTTAGTTCTGTTATGAGTAGATCAACTTGTAATAATATTTCCTTGAACCAGCTTATAAGAGAGGGGCAAGATGAATAAAAATACCCTCTGACTTTGGTAAAAATATAAATAAATAAAGAAAAGAAGAGTGCTCCTATGTAATAGCACTCCAATTTTTTAGTGCAACCCCTTTCTTATAATTGCATTCCCATTGAGCTAGAAAACATAAAACCTATATCATCTCACCATTTTTCATAGACATGTGGGTATCTTAGTGTGGTTTTAGATATGAAATTGAATGAATGAAGATAAAATAGAACTCCTAGTCATATTTGGTTGTCACCACCATGAAAAGGTTTACCCATAGATATATGGGAACGATATGGATTGATTGTGTATTCTATGCTATATATATGAAATTTATATGCTCAGTGCTTAAATGACCATTGGTTTTCTAAATAAGAGAGGAAAGAGGTAAAATAATTGTAGTTAGTCATCATTGAGCCCATCTAGCCAATGTACATCTATTGTAATGCATTTCCCATTTCTTGCTTACTAAAAATTTCAAGAGAGCTTGAGTTAGAACATACTTGAGGCCAAGTAAATTTTAAGTTTTAGGTGGTGATGCATCCCTGATTTAGGGCTTCATCTTATGCCATTTTGTGCTTTATTCATATCTAAACATGTTAGAATTTGCATAACATACCACAATATGAATATTAATGTCAAATGGACTTATAGACGTTCTTTACATGTTTTTTAGGTACTTGGACCACGCCTTGGATGGATGGGAGAGAAGGAATATGATTTAATTATTTCTTCATCTATGAATGAGCTTGAGGATGGTTCAAGATGTCCCCCAACCTATCCCTAGTAACAAAGAGTCAAGTCAAAGAAAAAGAAGTCCATGGATTCTGAAGTTGAAAGATCAATGTGAAAGAAAAGCCCCCAACTCAAACTTGGTGTCATAGAAAGCCCATGCTGCCAATGACAAATTCAAAAGGGAAATCTCAAATTTTAAGCAGCTACATCAAAACTTCACCACGTCTGTGGTGTCCACCATGATCGTTCTACCAACTATCTACCACGATTGTGCTGCCTCCAATCCACCACAACCATGATGTCCACCACGTCCATGCTGCCACCTATCCACCATGGCCATGGTAGCCACCATGGATATGCTACCTATCTCTCAGCATGGTAGTGTTGCCCACCATAGCCATGATACCAACCTTCCATTAATCCATCCTGAACCTGAAATTTTCACCTCCACCAAAATGCTCGTTCCCTCCTAGCATGACCATGCAACCCCACACCCACCACGGTCGCACTACCCATCATGGCCATTCTGCCCCAAACCATTTCTCCTTTTCTAAACTATTTTTCTACATTTCCCCCACTTAACCAAGTGTTTCCCTACCACCTATATATACATTGTGGTGGTTGGAGCGACAAGGTTATCTATTTGTTAGCCACCTTGTTATCACTGTTAGGCTCGCTTGAGCATCCCTATCACCTCCATAGCCCATTCCACTTCCATTCCATCATTTCCACCCCCAAAACCCTTCTTTTTAAGGTTTTGGCCACTTTACTTGCCATTTCCCCAGCATTCATCCTTGGAGGTGGGAGTACTCAGGATTGCAGCTACAAGAGAAAATATTTTTTCCTCTACACTAAGATCTGTGTCTAATTCTACTCCTTTCTCATCTCTTTTTATATTTTCCATTTGTATGACTTTCTAGGTCCCTTAGGTGGGTTGTTAGGAGTCAAAAATGTTATTTTGATACCATGTTGGAGGAAAGTAGTATGTAAACTTTGTAATTTTGTTTGATAATGAATTTGTTCTACTTTCATATCACTTCCCATGAATTTCTTATTTATTTATGCTTGAAATTTCCTAGAGTTCTAGGAAAATGGCTTGTATGCAGCTATATTGGGGAAAGGTTCCTAGGTCCAACTAGTGGATTGCTAGCTAGCTACCCATCTCCCTACATGTTAATCTATTCTCCTACACATATGTGAGAGATCTAAGTGGCCAGTTTAGAAGCATTTAGTGCATTTTCTTGGAGCTCCCTAAAAGCTAGATGGTAGGTGTGTGAGGTGTAAACCCTCATTTTCACCCTCCATTACTACCCTTGTCCCCCAATTTCCCTAACAACTTCTAGCCTAGAAACCTTGACTTGATTATATCATAGTAGAATTCTACCTAAACCCTAAACAAAATGCACCACATAAGGGTGGATAGGGTGTGATAGGGTGCAGTTCCTCTTCAAACACCTTATCCCATCCATTGAAAATTAAAAGTTAGGACAATTCTCTAGCATCTAACTTGTTGTTTGGTTTGATGATATAAATGAAATCGTAATGTTTTCTTGTTATCACTCTCAAATCAAGTGATAAGTAAACCCCCCAAGTATCCCAAACTTCCCATAATTGCTAAAAACCCTAATTGTTTTCTTGCTTAGTCAATTCTTGCTTAGCTAGTCTATTTAATTGATTTCTTAGTTAATTCTTTTGTTCATGTTAGTCTCTTTCTAGTTTAGATCATTTGTTTCCTATTTTCCTTAATTTCTTTCCTTAGCATAATTTTCCCCATTACTTTCTTAGGGTTTTTTTTCTTGGTCATTAGAACTAAATTTTCTAGGGTTATATTAGGTTTTAATTCTTTCTTTCTCTTAATTGCTTTTTTGAATCATTAGTGTAATCAAACAAAACCAAATCAAACCCTTATCTCTAGACATCAGAGTGGGAACATATAAAAAACTAACTACAATCTAGTGCTCCCTCTCTCCCTTGGGTTCAACCCCTAACTTACCTACTCCTATACTGTAATGAAATGCACTTGCAGGGTATTATTTCTTTTTATATTTGAGTCTGTCAATCTTAGGATTTTTTAAATTTATAAACCCAAGGGTGTGTATATTTCACATGCATTTGTTACTCAACATAAACGTTTTCCTCTAGTTCTCCATTCACAAAACCAAAATTCATGTCTAGTTGATATACTTTCAGCTTCATTTGAGCAGCTAATGCTAGAACTATTCTGATAGTTTCCTTACGAGCAACTATAGAAAATGTTTTCATAAAGTACGTACATGTATTTTGAGAATATCCTTTAGCAACAATTTGAGATTTGTATCTTTGAAAAGATCTATCTTCTTTGTATTTAATCTTATAGATACACTTTAGACCAATTATGCCTTTGTCTTTGGGTTTTTCAACTAGATCCCCAATATGACTTTTGTGTATAGTAGGTATTTCTTCCTCCATTACTTAAATACAAACCTATATTTAATTAGTTCTTGATATTTATGTGGCTCACATGCATACACAACAAGATTAGTGGATTCACATATTTCATTTAGGGGAGCGTACCTTTAATGGAGGACTACAAGAATCTATGCGAACTATCCTTGATCTTGATTCATCAATTAATTGAGGAGAACTGATATCCTCTAGTGTATGAATATCATTAGAAGCTCAATGACCTTGAGGAAGTATGTGAGAAGAGTTCGGACTATCATCCCATTTCCACGATGACATTTCATCAAATGTGACATCTCTATGAATCATCAGTTCTTTTGTATCTGGCTTGTAAAGGTGATAAGCATTGGACTCGTCACTGTATCCAATGAAGAAATATTTTTCTTCCTTTTAATTAAACTTTTGCCTTACTAATAAGAAATATGAGTATAGGCAATGCACCCAAAGACTTTTTGTTAAATTTGGGATTTATTTTAATCCATAATTTGTATGGTGTCTTGTTGTTATTAGGTTTTGTAGGAGATCTATTAAGAATATATATAGTAGTACTTAAAGCTTCAGTCTAGAATGAGTTGGGAGGACGTTTTACTTTAAGCATGCTTATGTTCATCTAAACAATGTTTATGTTTCTTTTTTCAACCACTCCATTCTATTGTGGAGTATATCTTATTATTCTCTCCCTTCAAATGCATTCTTCTTTGTAGTAAGATAAGAACTCATTTGATATAAATTCTTGATCCAACCCTATTCTAGGGTTGTATCTTGTGTCATTTTGTACTTTTATCACATTCAAATGCATTAGAATTATATGTTATTCTCCCCAATATGATTATCATTGAAAATATGCTTATGGATGTTCTTTGCACTGTTTTTCAGGTACTTGGACCATACATAGATGGAAGAGAGAGAGAGAGAGGGAGTTCTAGGGTTCCCCCACTCAAGGAGGGACCCAAAGAAGGCCCCAAAGTCTCCCTCAACCTACCTCCAGTGGCCAAGAATCATCCCCAAGCAAAGACATCCGAAATTGACAAAGTAAGAAGCAAAATCAAGAAGTCAAGCCTCACCACGGCCGTGGCCCCAATGCCACGGTCGTGGGTTAATTGCCAAGTTCCAACAGGTTGCAACAGGGAATTCCTTAGATCGCCCACGACCGTGGCCTCCCATCCACGACTGTGGCCAGTGAAGACAACACGACCGTGGCCATCAGCACGGTCGTGGTCAGGAGAAGAGAACACAGTCGTGGCATCCTGCCACGGTCGTGGGAATTAATTGCGAAAAGTCAGTTGCCAACAGGGAATTTGCCCGGAAAGCCACGACCGTGGTCAAGTCGCCACGACCGTGGCCGAAGCTGATCAAGACGCCCATGGCCCCTCCCCACGGTCACCTCCAACTCCTCCAAAATGGCCGTGTTACCCAACACGGCTGTGGTGCATGCTACCCACCATGACCGTGGCACTCCGCCACGGTCATGGCCACCACCATCTCACCACTTCCTTCACCCCACGACCGTGTTCACCCCCCATGGCCGTTCCCCACTACCCTCACCACAGCCGTGGTACACCCACCACGACCGTGGTGATCACCTACCCTATACAATCCTATTTTACCCCCACGTAGCCCTAGATCCTATATAAACACTAGCTGCTTCTAGGGCTCAAGAGAGAGCACTTCCTAGCCGCCCCCAGCTGCTCCCTTGCAACCATTACTCCCATCCACCTACTCCCTTGCATTTAATCCCATTTCCACCCACTTTGCACTCATTTCCACCATAGAAACCTAGTTTCTCTAGGTTTCTATCTGTTCATTCCACCATTTCCATGCTCTTGGGCACCATTGGAGGAGGAGGATCGTGGCTGGCAGCAAGGAGGTGAAGAAGTCAAGCTTCATCAAGCATCCATGGAGTTTCCTACTCTCTTTCCCTTCTCCTTTGTTTCTGTTTTGATCATGTATAGCTAAGCCCCCTTGGGTGGGCTGTTTGGGGCAAAAATGTGACTTTGATACCATGTTGGGGGAATATAATTTGTAATGAACATATTTCACTTCTATGATGATTGCCTTTGCTTGTATCTCATTTCCCATTACTTGTGCATGTGATTGTTGTTTAATTACATTAATTTCTTGCCTTGTGGTGCTTGAAGACATTTTCCTCTAGGGTGTTGGTTTCTATGTAGCTATCATAGGATTGGATCCTAGGTCCTTAATTCGGATCCATAGCTAGCCCCCTATCTTCCTACATAATCACCTTCTTCCTACATGCAAATGTGAGTTCTAAGTGACTAGTATAAGTGTGATTAGTGAAATTGCCTAGGATTTCCTAAAGGCTGAGGTGGCTAGTGGCATGAGGTCAAATATCCTCATCTCTACTCCCATCCTTACCCTTGGTCCTCAATTGACTAATACCACTTATCCTAGAGACCTAGACTTGGTAAGTCCTATGAGAATTGCACCTAGGCCTAGTTCTCCAACTAGTAGCATAGGGTACATCCTCATAGCACCCACCTTGTTGTTTGGTTTGGTAGTATAGAATGAAATATGCTTATTGCCTATTATGGTGACATCCCCCAATTAATGTCAAGGTCACATTCCCAAACGGCCCACCTCCTTCATCTAATTGCTTAAAACCTTAATTGCCTAGTTTGCTTGTTAATGCTAGTGTAGTTCATTTGCTTTAGTTAACTTAGTTGATTGCCTAGTTTTGCTAGCTAAGTGTTAATTTAGGTCTTTGATCTTGATTAGTGGTTAACTTAGGCTCTCAATTGCTAGTTGCTTGCTTATTCTAGTATAGTTTGTTCTTTCTCTTGTTTAGATAGCTTGTTAACTTAGATTGCTAATTTAGTCTTTTGATAACTTAGTTTCATATTGCTTTTCCTACTTGCTCTCTTAGCTTAATCAACAACCAACCAACCTTTAAACCATAAAAACCTTAATCTCTGCAAAAGGAACATGGCTTACTCCTTCTAACTCTAGAGCCCCCTCTATCTTCGTGGTTCGACCCCGCATCTTGCCTTTGATCTATACTACAACAGTACCCCGTACTCTTGCGGGCGAATTGTTTTAGTTTTAGTGATAGACTCGATCTGGGACCATACAATTTTTTAAAGCAAAGATCCCATCACTCCCGTGCCTCCCGACCTCATGGATTGCACTCGGCCATCCTAGTTGGCTGGTGTTGTAAGCCTCTAGCGGGAGCACACCAAGCTTTCTGGCGCCGTTGCCGGGGATAGAGGTGCTCGACCTAGTTAGATAGTGTAGCTTAGCCTTTCCTTTTGCCCTCACCATTGATATTATTTATTCTTTGTGTTACTTTTGCATCTTGGTTCGCTAACTTGGTTCCTTGTTGTTTGTTTGTGCCTTGCACAGGTGACAGCTGCGCATGCGTAGCACACGTTCGACTTGCACCGACGTGGTGGTTTACGACCCCGAGATTGGGAGAAGAAGGCGTCAAGCTCACCGCAACCTACACCGAGAGGACGAGATGGCTGAGAACAACCCACCACCGGATGCTCAACATCCACCACATTGCCCGCTTCATGAGTACTTCACGCCGGGGAACTACAACTCCCCCATCACCACTCTAGTTGACCAGATGCCAGGTCAACAGTTCTCCATCCCGCCGGCACTCTTGGGGCTTCTCCCTACATACTTCGGTATGGAGAACGAGAACCCCTACTACCACATAGACATGTTCCTTGAAGCGTGCTCTACCTTTCGCACGCCAGCCGCCACTGACGACTCAATCAGGAGGACGCTCTTTCCCTTCTCTCTCAAAGAGAAGGCTAAGGAGTGGTACGTCTCGAGGCTAGAGTTGGTCACTTGGAATGAGGTGAAGAATGAGTTTCTCAAGAAGTTCTTCCCCATAGCCAAGTTATCCTACATGAGAAGGTGTAACACATCGTTCGCCCAGAAAGAGAATGAACCCTTCTACGAGGCATGGGAGAGGTTCCAGAAGTTGCTTCGTGACTTCCCTCATCATGAGGTTCCTCTTTGGCAGCTAGTTCAGGCCTTCTACACCGGGCTTGAGGAGCAAAGCCAAAACAACGTAGATTCTTCTTGCGGGAGCACGTTCATGGCAAAGCCGCCCGAGGAATCATGGCCGTTGTTTGAGCATCTCACTGAGAATTCTCGCCATCGAGCTTCCACTAAAGGGGGGCATTGCGGACGAAACTACACTCCTTCCCCCTCCTCCTGGCTCTTGCATGCAATGCCACCGACCCCGATATGATGAAGATGATGGATGATATGATGTGGATGATGAAGAATCAAGTGGGTGGCTCTTCTAGCCAACCCGCAATGGCTGTTAATATTGTAGATGAGGAAGTCAACGCTCTACATTCCTTTGGTGGCCAAAACAACCAGGGCCCAATGTCCTGCTCCTACACTCCCAAGTGGAGGAACCACCCCAACTTCTCCTGGAAACAACAGAACGAGGATGGGCAAGGACAGGGGCAGCAAAAGCCACGTTACAGCTCCAAGTTTGAGGACGAGGTACTAGGAAGGCTAAGCAGCCTAGATGAAGTAAAAAAAGATGTCAATGCACATGGGCAGTCTATAAACCGTCTTGAGCAGAGGTTGGATCATATTTCTCTCTCTTTGGCTAGAAGAGAAGAAGGTAGACTTCCATCTCAACCAATGCCAAATCCGAACAATGATGGAGCTTTTCTAGGGAACACTTCGAGTGCTTATGTTCCACCATCTTACCAAGCCCCACCAAACCCCTATGCTCCTCCGCCTGCTCAAGCACCACTCAATTATCAATATGCTCTACCTCCACCTCACACCTACCAACAACCGCCTCCACAATACCACCCCCACCACAACAACAACCGCAACCCCAATTCATTCTTCAAAATCCCAACTCTCCTCACTAAAGGCTTCCACCACCCCAACATCCACAACCACCTCCACAAGCTCCCTCTCCTACCACCCATGAGCATGTGAAGGCGGTGACTACGTTGAGGAGTGGTAGGACTTTGGAGAGGCCCCATGGTGCAGTTGTTGGCAGATATGACACTGAGGCTGAGTAGGTTGGTACTGAGATGCATATTGATGATACTGTGATAAGAGGCAGTGTTGATACCGTGACGCCGAGCATTGATATTGTGATACTGAGCCGTGATACTGTGATTCCAGTGATACCAGTGGATGATACTGTTGATTTGGACCGATTGGGGTCCCAACTCCCTCCACATCCTGATGCACTTGAAGAGCCTTCTGTTGCAAAGAAAAAAAAAAGCATGCAGAAGATATTCTGGAGATCTTCAAGCAAGTGAAAATCAATGTACCTCTTATAGATGCAGTCAAGCAAATTCCGTCCTATGCAAAGTTCCTTAAAGAATTGTGTACCTTCAAAAGAAAGACAACAGGGAGGACGCCTAAGAAGATCAAGCTCACTGAGCAAGTGAGCTCCATTCTCCAACACACCATCCCCCAGAAAAGAAAAGACCCCGGTGCTCCCATCATCTCATGCTACATCGGGGCACATGCATCGCATAGACCAGGTGCTTCTTGACTTGGGGTCTAGCGTAAACTTGATGCCATATGATCTGTTTGCTAAGCTCCAAATGGGGGAGTTGAGGCCAGCCCATTGCACTCTACAGTTGGCCGACCGATCTATGAAGATGCCTAGAGGGCGTGTGGATGATGTGCTGGTCCGTCTTGATGAGGATACTTCTGCCTTCTTCCCAGCCGATTTTATCATTCTTGATATGGAAAAAGAGACTAGAAATGTGTCAATCATCTTGGGGAGACCTTTCCTAGCCACAGTTGATGCAGTGATCCATGTGAGGACTGGGACCATGTATATTACATTCATGCACATCAAGATCAGGTTGAACATCTTCAAGTCTTCTACTACAGCCGAAGTGATAGGGGCCACCGAGGAAGATTGTTATTTGGTGAAATGCCTAGATGAGATTGCTGAAGAGTTCCTACCTGCGTGGATTGAGACTTCCACCCAAGGTAGAGGTCTTGAACCAATTGTTGAGTTCCCTGACGATGATGATGAAGACGATGAAGAGTGTGAGCTAGCCTTAGTGGTTGCAAGTGAGGACCTTCCTTCTATTTCTGCACCATTGAAGAACTCCCTTGAAGCAACCCCCGTTCTTGAGTTGAAGACACTTCCTGAAGGATTGAAGTATGCTTTCCTTGGCTCAAATGACACCCACCCGGTTATCATTTCCTCCATTCTCTCTCCTGAGCAAGAAGATGCCTTGATGGAAGTCTTGAGGAAGAACATCCAAGCCATTGGATGGTCTATTGCTGACTTGAGAGGGATTGATCCCTCTATTTGTGTGCATCGGATATACTTAGAAGAAGATGCGAGACTGACCCGCCAAATGCAAAGAAGGCTAAATCCAAAGTTGAAGGATGTTGTAACTCAAGAGGTTGTAAAGTTGCTTGATGCAGGGATCATCTATCCCATTTCTGACAGTACGTGGGTGAGTCCAATCCAAGTTGTGCCCAAGAAGGGTGGGATTACGGTTGCAGAAAATGCCGATGGTGAGCTTATGCCAGTGAGAGAGCAGTCCAAGTGGAGAATGTTTGTTGATTACCGAAAGCTCAATGAAAAGACAAAGAAGGATCACTACCCACTCCCATTTCTTGATCAGATTTTAGAGAGATTGGCTGGGCAGAGCTTCTACTACTTTCTTGACGGATACTCAGGATAGTTTGAGATTGTTGTGCATCTGGCGGACCAGGAAAAGATGACATTCACTTTTCCAAGTGGTACATTTTCCTACCGGTGAATGCCATTTGGATTGTGTAATGCCCCTTCCACTTTCCAAAGATGTGTAACCTCAATCTTCGCTGACGTGCTTGATTCGTCACTTGAAGTTTTCATGGATGATCTTTCAGTTTTCGGGAAAACCTTTGATGAGTGCTTGCTACATCTAGCTGCTATTCTGGAAAGATGTGTGAAAGTTCGCTTAGTTTTATCTTGGGAAAAGAACCATTTCATGGTACCTGAAGGTATAGTTCTGGGACACTGAGTTTCCAAAGATGGGATTGAAGTTGACAAGGCCAAGGTGGGCCTTATTTCTACACTCGACATTCCTTCCACCGTAAGACATGTTCGATCTTTCTTGGGACATGCAAGTTTCTACCGCCGCTTTATCAAGGACTTTAGCAAAATCTCAAGACCACTTTGTCGATTGCTTGAGAAAGATGTCGAATTTCAGTTTGATGACAAATGTGTTGAAGCCTTCGATCATTTAAAAGAAAGGCTTATCTCTGCTCCTATCATGCAGCCCCCAGATTTCTCTCTACCATTTGAGATCATGACGGATGCATCCGATATGGCGATGGGGGCTGTGCTGGGTCAACGCATTGGATGAATTCCTCATGCTATCTATTATGCAAGCAAAACATTAGACGATGCTCAAAGAAACTATACGGCTACCGAGAAAGAGTTGCTTGCGGTGATCTTCTCTCTTGACAAGTTTCGGCCGTATCTCTTGCAAAACAAAGTGACAATCTAAACGGACCATGTTGCGTTGAAGTATCTCATGTCCAAGAAAGACTCAAAACCAAGGTTGATCCGATTAATTTTGTTGCTCCAAGAATTTGACATAGAAATTGTGGATAAGAAGGGAGTAGAAAATAGTGCAGCAGATCATCTCTCCTGCCTTGATGGACCTTTTGATATGACAAGTCCAATCAGAGAGACAATGCCACATGAACAAATCCTCTTAATCTCATCTTCCCAAAAGCCATGGTACAAGCACATAGCAAATTTCCTAGCCAGTGGGAGGATACCGAGCACGTGGACAAGAGAGGAAAGCAAGAGATTGTTTTCTATGGTAAAGAACTACATTTGGGATGACCCTCACCTCTTTAAGTATTGCCCGGACCAACTCATTAGGAGTTGCATTCCAGAGATGGAGCAGCAAGAAGTCTTATCTATGTGCCATTCCGGAGTGTGTGAAGGTCATTTTGGAGGGAAACACACGGCCGCCAAAGTTCTTCAATGTGGTTTCTACTGGCCAACATTGTTCAAAGATGCTCATGAATTTTGTAAGAGTTGCTTCAAGTGCCAAAAAGTGGGCACCATCTCAAAGAGGGACATGATGCCTTTATCACCTATTCTGGTGGTAGAAGTGTTTGATGTTTGGGGGATTGACTTTATGGGTCCTTTCCCCCCTTCTTTCAGGTATGTCTACATCTTGGTCGCCATAGACTATGTATCAAAATGGATTGAGGCTGTGGCAACAAGGACAAATGATCATAAGGTGGTGTGTGATTTTGTGAAATCTAAGATCTTTAGCCATTTTGGTGTTCCAAGGGCTATGATTAGTGATGGTGGGAGTCATTTCATCCACCGCACCTTCGAAGGGCTGCTAAAGAGACATGGAGTTCACCATCATGTAGCTACTCCTTACCACATTCAAATGAGTGGTCAAGTTGAGTTGGCAAATCGAGAGATAAAGCTCATCTTGGAGAAGACGGTGTGACCGGACCGCAAGGATTGGTCACTTCACCTCAATAAAGCTTTATGGGCATATAGGATTGCATACAAAGCCTCGATTGGCACTACACCGTTCAAGCTTGTCTATGGTAAGAGTTGCCATTTGCCGGTTGAGATACAGCACAAGGCACTTTGGGCCTTGAAGAAGATGGACTTCGATGAAGAGAAAGCCGGAATGAAAAGAAAGTTTCAATTGCATGAGCTAGAAGAAATGCGGCATGAAGCATATGAAATGTCAAAGAGTTACAAAGAAAGAACCAAGTTTCTACATGACAAGATCATAAAGAAGAAAGAGTTTGAGCCCGGCAGATGGGTATGGATATACAATTCAAGAATGAAGTTCTTTCCCAGAAAGCTTCGGTCTAGATGGGAAGGTCCTTACCTTGTCAAGAAGGTGTACCCATCCAGGGCAGTGGTTATATGTGCAAAAGAAGGAGCTAAGGAATTTGCCGTCAATGGACAAAGATTGAAATCTGTTGTGGAAGTTGGCCCAGATAGGGCCAATCAAGATTTTGATATTGTTATGATTATAGAAGATACAAGGATCTTTTGAAGATTCCGAAAAAGTGAAAAAGTCCAACAATCAGTAAGCCTGGCTGAAGGCGTTAAATTTAGCGCTAGTGGGAGGCAACCCACGTGGTTTGAGATTCTCAAACCTTCTCCTTTTCTAGACTTTAGTTTTCTTTTACACCAATACACACACGCACACTTGTGCTTTATAGTTTTTGTTTGAGTTTTGATGATGGCAGGTAATAGACATTAGAGAGAGAGGATCTAGAAGTTAATCGTGGTCATTCAGTCATATTTGTGGCAAAAGAACAAATAAAATTGAAAATTCAAGTTTTAAAGTTTGAAAGTTGAAAGAACAACAACACCACGGCCATGGAGCTTGACCACGACCGTGGTTCATGTGGCCAAACACGACCGTGGCACATGGCCACGGCCGTGGGAATTATTGCACAAAGTTGGCCAAAGTTACAGGTGGTTTTGAAGAACAGCTACGATTGTGGCGAGCTGCCACGACCGTGGTGAAGAAGACAGCCCACGACCATGGTCCTCACCACGATCGTGTTGAAGAAGGCAGGCCACGACCGTGGCGAGGTCAAACCAGGGAGTTCTTGATCGACAACACGACCGTAGCACCCGCCACGGCCGTGCCACCCAACCATGGCCACGACC
This sequence comes from Alisma plantago-aquatica, assembly GCA_963693085.1. Lineage (NCBI taxonomy): Eukaryota > Viridiplantae > Streptophyta > Magnoliopsida > Alismatales > Alismataceae > Alisma > Alisma plantago-aquatica. The sequence continues at coordinate 400,082,735 of OY856414.1, read as the reverse complement.
GTGGCCACCTGCCACGACCGTGGCCGAACCTGGTTCAGAAAAAAATATACTTTTAAACATCCAAACCCGACCCCCTCCTCATTCTATCGTCTTCCACCTCCAGAAAATGACCGTGGCACTGGAAACCACCGCCATTCTTCCCCATTCACCACTTCCAATCCCCAAAACCACCTCCGTTTGATCCCCAATCCATTACAAATCAATCCCCAACCATTCCTCTACCATTTCTACCATCTAATCTCTCCCAATCGCCTATCCATCTCCATTTCCATCTCCATTCTGCCCAGCAACTCCCCTACACAAAACCTCCACAAAAACCCTTCCATTCTCGCCCAAATCCACCACTAATCATATACCCACCATTCATACATCACTAGCCTTCCATTCCACCCATAAAACCACATCCACACCACCTTCTCCACCCAAATCCGAAAATCACCACCTTCACCTCCATATCCACCATGAAAAAGATTGGGAAGGCTATTACAAAGGGGACGAACATTCTCACCGGAGGGAAACGACGTTCTAAAAATGCCTCCTCTGATGTATCCATTCCATCCCACACCCCCTCACCTACCACCTCCACCCACCATTCCCTCCGTCGGTTGCAATCGGTGAGCGGATCACACTCCCACTCATCCGATAGCCACCATATCACGGACGCCACCTACAAGGGAGAGGACAAAGAAGAGGAGGAGTCCATGGGGGTCGACCTGGACAACCTCATTGATGAGATCGAGCCGGCGGCCGCAAAAAGAAACCAGAGATCTAAAGCGGTGTCGTCCTCATCCAGGCTGCCTCCAAAGCCCACACCACCCTGCCACTCGACATCTAGAGCGGCGGCGAGACGTGATGTGCAACCGCAGCCCTCACGGAAACTGCAGCAAGAAGAGGAACAGTCGACATGTTGGTATAACCTCGATACCAGTTCGGGGTCACAATCCTATAGAATGGAGGAGGAAGAAGATAACATCGAGGAAGAGGTGGAGCTTGAGCCGGAAGGGGAAGATGTTTTGGCACATTTGGAGGCTGACAGAGAAAGAACCCTGGGCAAAGCACCAGCGGGGGTGTCCTATGGTAGAGGACACAGGAAAAGGAAAGTCGATCTCATTTACCCTGAGTGCATGACAAGGCGAGTCGTCGCCTCCAGGTACAGTTGCGAGAAGACAATTGAAGATCTTGGAATCAAAGAGATAGTGGAAATGGGCTTGAAGAGGATTGGGTTGTGGAATATTCTTTTCACACCCCAACCTACATATCCCACTTTGACCCGATAATTCTTTGCCACTCTGGAGAAGACAAAAGTGAGGGGTTGTGATGCACTCAGATTTGCCATGATGGGCAACATGCACACCCTCACTTCCACTGAGTTGAATGCTATCTTCGCCTCTAGTCCTGAAGAAGCTGTGAAATTGGATGATGGCTTGTTAGAGAGAGATGACACTCTGGACTATGCCTATTACTGGAAGAGCTTCACAGGCAAAGAGGACTACTATGTGGGTAGATCAAAAACTGCCGCTATATGTAACCTGCTAACGCGCTACGTGCAGAAGGTCTTGGATAACACGATTGTGGGCAGATACGACAACCAAGGCAGCATTTCCCAAAAGGATATGATTGTCTTGATCGGTATGCACTACAAGAGGTACATTGACCTTGGAGTTCTTTTGATTGAACATCTAAAGGGTGTACCCTACAAGAGCTCGAAGCCATTCGTTATGGGAGGGTTTGTCACTTCTATTGCACTAGCGTTGGGATATGATCTCTCGGGGGCACAAGACGCGATTGAGGCAGAACGTGTTGACCTCAACTATCTGACGCACTCGCACACCATAAAAATGAAGGATAAAAGAATGATTTACTTAACTACAAGTGTGTAGGATTTTGAACTAGAGCTGCCATATCACACGGAACCCCTAATATCCATGTTGGGACCTGGCAACAGGTTAAGGGAAAAATTGATGGCATGGCAGCTAGACCACCTGAGAGAGACGTATACTAGGGGAGCCACTGCCGTACAGGAAAACGTTGTCGAATTAAATGTACAAGGGCAGGAGAAAGAACATGCACAACAAAGGCAACCCCGAAGAATAAGGAGGGATGAGGAGACATCCCAGCTGCAGCCACCCTCAGGGAATGCCTATGACATGGCTGCAATCCAAGCACACCTAGAGAACATTCAGAAGATCCAAAGTGACATGCAGCTTGCCTAGCAGCAAATTTGGTATGATCAGCAGCAGATGCACTATCAGATCAACCACTCATATCAATATCACCATGCCCAAGTAGAAACAAACCCCGAATGGGGTGCAGATTTTTTGGGTGGTTTAGCTGGGTATCCACAGACTTACCCTCCACCCCAGGATGACTACTGGGGGCACTATTACCAGCATCCTCCGTCAAGCTCAGCTCCAGACTCAACTCCTCCTCCATATCCTCCGAACATGCCAGACCAGCCATCGCATCCATGACACTTCCCCTATCTCCCCTAAGCTATAGTTTCATGCTAAGGACAACATGATTCTAAAGTTTGGGGTGGGTAGGGCGGTACGCATCACCCTATCTCTATTTTTGTCATTTTGATATCACCCTGCCATCTAGTTTAGTTTTACTATTTTTTTGAGTAATTTTTCAATTCAAAATTTCTGCATGTTTTAGCTAGGATTTACTTGCTTTTTACCGAAAATTGTGTTTGAATGTGATTTAGTGAAATTTGGAACCTTTTTGGCCAATTTTGCCCAGAGTTGATGCTTCTTGTCCAAAAAGCGTGTTTTGACTCAATCTTTACCATATTGAATGAAATTGCTTATCTTTGAAAAATACAAGATGATATGCTATGATGAAGTGCTATGTGGTATCAACAAGTGACTTCTTACATGCTCGTCACCTCCCTTGGGAATGTGTTGGTTTGATTGAATTATGATCCGAGCAAGCATAGAACGTTTAATGTTTGTGGAGTTACTTGATTGATATATGGATTTCATTTGGTTCATTCATGTGATGTGATATCTATGGTGAAGTGTCAGACTAGTTTTCATGCAGGAGACCTTATGTGGAAGATTATGCCAAGTGACCCCTCTTTGACCCGACCACTCTTTCATCATCTTCATACCTCTCCACCTCATAAAAAGATGCCAAAGTGCACATATTAGCCGTGGCCACCTCCAAAAGTTTGGGGTGGCCACATCTCTATCTCCCCACTTCACTCTATACACCATATGCCCTACCTACACCAAGGGCAAAGAAAAAAAAAAAGAAAAGAGAAGAAAAAATAAAATAAAAGGATGCTCCTGTTTAAGAGCATTCAAATAAAGAAAAGAAGAGTGTGTAATAGCACTCCAAATCTTACCGCAACCCTTTCTTCATCCTTTCACACCCATGGAGCTAGGAAACATTAAACCTAGCTCACTTTATCCCTTTCCGCAGCCATGTGGGTCATTTGGCATAACTTGAAGCATATGGTTGAACACATGAAGGTGAAACAACACTACTAGTCATCGGCGATTAACATCAGCATGAAACGGTCTACCCGGAACCTTATGGATGAGATATTGATAACTTGTGCAACCCATGCATTATATGTGAAGTCCATGTGCTCTGTGCTCTCTTCATGGTTTGTTTGTGAAAGTATAAGAGGAGGGAGGTGATTTGCATGTACCTAGTCACCTTTGACCCCATTTAGCATTTGTCTCCCATCATATTGCATTTGTCATATCTTTTGATTGTGGAAAATGGAAAAGAGATTGAGTTGGAGCATACTTGAGGACAAGTATGTTTCAAGTTTGGGGTGGTGATCCAACCCTATTCTAGGGTTGTATCTTATGTCATTTTGTACTTTTATCACATTCAAATGCATTAGAATTACATGTTATTCTCCCCAATATGATTATCATTGCAAATATGCTTATGGATGTTCTTTGCACTGTTTTTCAGGTACTTGGACCATACTTAGATGGAAGAGAGAGAGAGAGAGAGGGAGTTCTAGGGTTCCCCCACTCAAGGAGGGACCCAGAGAAGGCCCCAAAGTCTCCCTCAACCTTCCTCCAGTGGCCAAGAATCATCCCCGAGCAAAGACATCCGAAATTGACAAAGTAAGAAGCAAAATCAAGAAGTCAAGCCTCACCACGACCTTGGCCCCAATGCCACGGTCGTGGGTTTATTGCCAAGTTCCAACAGGTTGCAACAGGGAATTCCTTAGATTGACCACGACCGTGGCCTCCCAGCCACGACCGTGGCCAGTGAAGACGACACGACCGTGGCCATCAGCACGGTCGTGGTCAGGAGAAGAGAACGCGGCTGTGGCACCCTGCCACGGTCGTGGGAATTAATTGCGAAAAAGTCAGTTGCCAACAGGGAATTTGCCCAGAAAGCCACGACCGTGGCGAAGTCGCCATGACCGTGGTCGAAGCTGATCAAGACGCCCGTGGCCCCTCCCCACGGTCACCTCCAACTCCTCCAAAACAGCTGTGTTACCCAACACGGCCGTGGTGCATGCTACCCACCACGACCGTGGCACTCCGCCACGGCCGTGGCCACCACTATCTCACCACTTCCTTCACCCCACGACCGTGTTCACCCCCCATATCCGTTCCCCACTACCCTCACCACGGCCGTGGTACATCCACCATGACCGTGGTGATCACCTACCCTATACAACTTTTCACTATTTTTCCTATTTTACCCCCACTTAGCCCTAGCTCCTATATAAGCACTAGCTCCTTCTAGGGCTTAAGAGAGAGCACTTACTAGCCGCCCCCATCTGCTCCCTTGCAACCATTACTCCCATCCACCTACTCCCTTGCATTTAATCCCATTTCCACCCACTTTCCACTCATTTCCACCATAGAAACCTAGTTTCTCTAGGTTTCTATCCATTCATTCCACCATTTCCATGCTCTTGGGCACCATTGGAGGAGGAGGATCATGGCTGGAAGCAAGGAGGTGAAGAAGTCAAGCTTCATCAAGCATCCATGGCATTGCCTACTCTCTTTCCCTTCTCCTTTGTTTCTGTTTTGATCATGTATAGCTAAGCCCCCTTGGGTGGGCTGTTTGGGGCAAAAATGTGACTTTGATACCATGTTGGGGGAATATAATTTGTAATGAACATATTTCACTTCTATGATGATTGCCTTTGCTTGTATCTCATTTCCCATTACTTGTGCATGTGATTGTTGTTTAATTACATTAATTGCTTGCCTTGTGGTGCTTGAAGACATTTGCCTCTAGGGTGTTGGTTTCTATGTAGCTATCATAGGATTGGCCCCTAGGTCCTTAATTCGGATCCCTAGCTAGCCCCCTATCTTCCTACATAATCACCTTCTTCCTACATGCAAATGTGAGTTCTAAGTGACTAGTATAAGTGTGATTAGTGCAATTGCCTAGGATTTCCTAAAGGATGAGGTGGCTAGTGGCATGAGGTCAAATATCCTCATCTCTACTCCCATCCTTACCCTTGGTCCTCAATTGACTAATACCACTTATCCTAGAGACCTAGACTTGGTAAGTCCAATGAGAATTACACCTAGCCCTAGCCCTAGTTCTCCAACTAGTAGCATAGGGTACATCTTCACAGCACCCACCTTGTTGTTTGGTTTGGTAGTCTAGAATGAAATATGCTTATTGCCTATTATGGTGACATCCCCCAATTAATGTCAAGGTCACATTCCCAAACGACCCACCTCCTTCATCTAATTGCTTAAAACCTTAATTGCCTAGTTTTCTTGTTACTACTAGTGTAGTTCATTTGCTTTAGTTAACTTAGTTGATTGCCTAGTTTTGCTAGCTAAGTGTTAATTTAGGTCTTTGATCTTGATTAGTGGTTAACTTAGGCTCTCAATTGCTAGTTGCTTGCTTAGTCTAGTATAGTTTGTTCTTGCTCTTGTTTATATAGCTTGTTAACTTAGATTGCTAATTTAGTCTTTTGATAACTTAGTTTCATATTGCTTTTCCTACTTGCTCTCTTAGCTTAATCAACAATCAACCAACCTTTAAACCCTAAAAACCTTAATCTCTGCAAAAGGAACATAGCTTATGCCTTCTAACTCTAGAGCCCCCTATATCTCCGTGGTTCGACCCCGCATCTTGCCTTTGATCTATACTACAACAGTACCTCGTACGCTTGCGGGAGAATTGTTTTAGTTTTAGTGGTAGACTCGATCTGGGACCATACAATTTTCGAAAGCAAAGATCACATCACTCTCGTGCCTCCCGACCTCGTGGATTGCACTCTGTCACCCTAGTTGGTAGGTGTTGTAAGCCTCTAGCGGGAGCACACCAATTCTCCACCATGATTTGTTCATAATGTCTTCAAGTAATGGCTACTTTATTGTTCAAAATAAAATCTGAATACAATTAAGTGAGAGAAAGCTTCTAATTTTTTCTCTAGGAAGTATACCCACATTATTCCACTATAATCATCAACAAATAAAAGAATGTAAGTTGCAACCCCAATTTTGGGCTTATATGATTTGAAATACAATTTCTCCAATAAAATGTATGATTATGAAAATTGTATGATTTATGTGTAATGAATGGATTTCTTTGATAATAATTCCTTTAAATATATGATTTTGTGGACCCTATTAAGTTAGTGTGCCCAATGTGATAAGAAGGAAAGAAAGGTTGAAGGAAATCTAATAATGCATAAAAAGGAAAAGAAATTAAGATAATGATGAGGATCATATGGAATTATCTAGAAAGTTGTGTGAATGACCTTCATGGATTAGGTTTCAAATCCACTTGGTTGATAATGGTAAAAGTGTTGGGTTTTTTGGAGAAAACATGTGCCGCGGAGGCGACAAAAAAAATTCCACACAACCCAAAACAGGATCCCGTCGACAACAACGTATTCAGAAGGAGTGTTTGCGGGATATACCTTATCATGGAGCAAGTCCGATGATGTCCCGCTGCACGATGGTGTGCAACATTGCTGGCCTACACAGACGGAACTTCTCTCCCATTCGCTGAGTGCATCACAGGAAGATCCGGCGGCACTCCTTTCATGGAGTGTTGTACACCGCTCGTAGCGCGTATGGATAGTCGTTGACGTCCTTCGAACTCAGGTGTTTAAGCGTCAGCGTCTCTTCTTCGTCCACGCAGATGGACTAGAACTCCACGTCATGCTTCCTAAGCTGGCGAGAAGGAGTCATCTCTGTGTGGCGGCGTGCTAGTGTCGCGGTGCTCTCCTTTCTCTCCTGAGGATGATGATGGCTAGGGTTTACATACGTGAGCGTAAACTGAAAAGCCTCTCTCAATATCTTATATAGATATCGGCCGTCAAGCCCCTTTAAATAGGATTCGAGAGGAAGTAGCGTTTCCTAAACCCATCGGTACATAGAAACACTATGTTAATTAAAACGCTCATGGATTAATTAGAATATTCTAGAATTAATTAATTAACCAAATAATCACATTAATTGATTAATTAATATCTGACTCCATACAATAGCTCAGGATGGGTCTATGGGCATATATATACCAACAAACTCCCACTTGCACTTAGAGCCAGTCACTCCAATATTATTCTAATTGATTACATAAACATTTTAGTAATCAATCTGATTAGGAGAAATTCCAATCAAATCCACAATTATACTCCTATTCCAACACATCCTATGTGTGTGATCCATTAGGTTCCAAATTATGTTGGCAGTGATATCCATAATCATATTATGATTTCACAAGCAATGATTGGTATCTAGCAAGACTTGATTTCCACCCAAGTAATTGGAGAAGTTGGAGAACAACTTAACCTGTCATTCATGATTGGTGTTACAGTGATTGTATAGTTCCTTTGTCACTGATATCCAGATTGAACTCAAATCATGGAACTGTTATCCTCTTCAACGTTCAATCCATATTCCTTGAACTAGAGAAGACTGTCTGAGATATATGTAAGATCAATATCACATATTGACTCACATCAACATGGCCATGCATTTCTCAGTCTCGCTTATCAAGTTGCCAGAATATCAAACTCCCGTAGGAAGGACAAATTCCATCTGCATCACTCACAGTCATCCCCATGTGTCACAGTGCACCCAAGCACCATCTTTATGGCAATCCTTATTCAGGACCACGGTGGATGATGTCAATGTACACCGAACATCATGTGATAAGTGTAGTGACTTCAGGTCTAAGAACCACAATTACCACCATCATTATGAGATGTGACTCTAACTACTAATCATGGTATCCATGTGTCACTCGCAAAGTGGGTCTGTTTGATACACTATTCTCTAACAAGTATCTATGTATTTAGTTTGATATCTACATATCATGGATAATGAGACTCATCCATCAACCAACATACATTCTAATCTTATGTATTATTGGTATCTATGGATATTTCCACAATAACAACCGATTAGGGAAAAAACAAAAATACATACTCTTAGCATACATATGATCTCATTATTTAGGTCATCAACCCGATGACATATGTCATTGAGTCTATTATTCTATAGACATCTATAAATTTTGTGGTCATCTCACAATATAAAACACAAACATATAGATTGGAAACTTGCCTTTATTGATATAATCAATGTAGTATAACAAATCATTTACATAGTATCCCATTACAATTATCAAATGATAGTCCCTATGGGCATATATACCAATGAATTCCCACTTTCACTTATACCCAATCACTCATGAATTTCAATCCAAGTGATCAAACATGTCTGTCATGTTTCTATTGTGAAAGTGCTTTTGTGAGCGGGTCAACCACATTGCTTTCTATAGGTACTCTGCAAATCTTCACATCTCCTCATTGTACTATCTCTTGTATGAGATGGAACCTCTGTATAATATGTTTGGAATGTTGGTGCGATCTTGGTTCTTTAGCTTGTGCAATTGCTCTGTTGTTGTCGCAAAACAACTCAATTGCATCACTAGTGCTTGGAACCACTCTAAGTTCAGAAATGAACGTCTTGATCCGCACAACTTCCTTTGTAGCATTAGATGTGGCAATATATTCGGCCTCTGTTGTAGAATCTACAACTGTCTCTTTCTTGGAACTCTTCCATCTTACAGCTCCATTGTTCAGGCAAAACACAAATCCAGATTGCGATCTATAGTCATCTTTGTTAGTTTGGAAGCTAGCATCGATGTAACCGTTTACCACGAGCTCTTCCTCACCACTATATACTAAGAATTGATCCTTAGTCCTTCTCAAGTACTTTAGGATGTTCTTTATGGCTGTCCAATCACATTCACCTGGATCTGACTGATATCGGCTCGTCATGCTCAAAACATACGACACATCAGGACGAGTACATAACATCGAGTACATGATAGATCCAATTGCTGATGCAAATGGAATCTTACTGTTACGACCCCACCTCCCGATAACCCCCAATTAAGGGAGACCGAGAGGTCTAAGCCGCACCCATGCCTTTCGGATCAAAGGTTCAGCAATTAACCAAGAATAATTATCAAATTTTAACATACTAAATTGAAAAGCTGTAAGAAAATAAACTTTACATACCTTTTGAAATTTTGGATTTCTAACTTCTATCCACTTAATGATTCTACGCTAACTAATCCTCCTTGTATTTTCTTCATGTATTTCACAATGTGACGATTTACTGTTTGTCCTTTTGGCTTGTACCTAAAACGCCGAAAAACAAAACGTCGGTCAGCCGAAGCTGGTATGTGGGAGAAACACTAAACTTGCAACTATGATAACAATGTAATCATTCAATTACTTATTTAGAAACCAATATTACGTTTTAGATATAACTCCGTGATCCAAGAGTACCCTATCCTTTGTTTTATCCCCATTAAACCCCTCATGATCCACCTATAAGTGAACTAGTTTCTAGGGTTGAGTCACATGGCACTACTCGTAAGTAGACCACTCCTTAACTCGGGATTTTCTAAATAGTCTCTAACTCACGGTAACCTAGACCTTACTCTAGGAATACCCCTTTTTTAGCCTTTTCAAAGTAATAGAGGTGGACCCGGATCTAGCCAGTTATATTTGCACATTTATGGTGATAATCATAGTCACTTTATAGTGGCATGAAATAAATAAACATCCAACAGTTTAGTTGCATTCAATGCGATTAAACATCCGGGAATCCATCAGAAAACTAAAGCGGTTTATTTATAATCGTAACCACATACCTGATTTGATGAGTCATGCAGATTATTGAACATATACTTCATGTATATACAATCAAGCCAATCAACATATCCAAGCAAGTAATTCAATCATCACATAGTTCCTGAAATAAATATGTACTCTATTTATTACACACTTCATCAAGAAACTACTTTATTGTTTTGGATTCTCTTTCTAGGTTTTCTAATCCATATTAAGGTTCATTAATATTCATTAGGGTTTCTTAGATCCATTCCTCAAACTTTATCCCTTTTAGGTCAACAAACCCTGAAATACTCTTTTCTACTCATGTAAAACCTAATTGCTCAAATTATTCATTTTAATAGTCTTTCATATCCAATTTGACTTAGGATCATCATATCCTTATTTATTCATGGATTTGAACAATTAAAACATTTAAAAGTCATATTCACTTAAATTAGGGTTTTCAAGCTCATTAATGCATAATCATGCACAAAACCCTAACTTAAGCCAATTATATAAAAAGATCATCTTTTTAGCTCATATTTCCTCGTTTATCCACAACAGGTTAATATTGGCTTAATTATCCATTAAACAACATTAAATCCATCTATCATTAAAACTAAGGGTTTTTCATTAATTAAATCATTAAAGATGACAACTTTATGCCCTTTTCAAATTTCAAGCATATTTAAGCACATAAACTCTAAATTAGACTAATCATGAGCAAAGTTCTTCATTTTTGAACATAATGTATCTTTTTGCATTTAACAGGTTAAGATCAACTCTAATGATTCATTAAACCCTATTAATCACTTTAATCACATCAGACTAGGGTTTCTTAATCATCATTGCATCAAAGTTAATAACTTCCATTACTTTTCAAATTGCAATCAGAATTAGGCTTCAAATATATTTTTATTGGATTCCTCTCGTTTTTCTGAGAAATTTGATATATAGTTTCACTATTTTCCAAGTTACTAGTAAAGATATATGAATTTTTAAAAACTTGCTTACATGGACCAATGGGACGCCGACACGTCAGCGGTCCCATGCACTGCCCTCGCTGCATCACTCGGCTGGTTTAAAAATATAACCAAAACCCGATTTTGCCCTTACGCGGATCCTTGGTCTTGCACAGCCTGGAGGGACAAGATTGTCCAAAACCACCTGCCCTTCTCCTTCCTCGCGGAGACCCTGTGGTTCCGCCGCAGCTAGGGTTGGCCCAGCCCAGCTCTTCCTTCTTCGATCCCGATGACCTTCCAGGTGTCTTCCCTACCTCGGATGTGCCCCCGCGCATGCAAGGACGCCGCTGCCTCGTGGCCAAGACAGCTGTTACATGCCTTCCTAACTTCCGATCTTGCAGTCGATCTGTAGCTTGTCGGAGGTCCGCCATCTCCATCCTAGGACCCATGGACCACCACCGAGGGCCGCCCATGTTCCTCTACCTCCGACGCACCTAGGGCATCGCCCAGGTTGCGCCAAAGCAGGCATACTCGACCTGTCATGCGGGCCACCATTGCTTCCATAACGTTGCAGCTGCACGCGGGTCCATGCCTGCCCTCGATGGTGGAGCTATGCTCTGGTTCCGTGGGGCGTCAGGCTCCTCTCTGCAACTCCACCTTGCCGCCTCCTACTTCAGGTTCACGATGTATCTTTTTGTTAGTGTTTGGTTGCCAAGATCATGAAGAAGAAGAGGAAGATAGGAAGGTACGTGGGATCTCTTCCTCCTCGACTCGGTCCAGAACTCTCCCTCCTTTTATAGAGGGGGAAACGAAGCCTTAGGGTGACTATCATCGAGTTGCCAAATCCCTTTCCTACTAGGAAGTTATATTCCTTCATGAGAAAGAAACCTCCTCTCTCTTCATCATCTCTAAGATATTCCTTTTTCTTTAATTATGATGATTTTAAAAAAAATTACATCTTTCATTCTCTTAAAACTTGCCCTTTATTCTAATGGCACGAAATCTATTTTCATTTAATAGGAACATACTTTCTTTTTATCACAAATTCATTAATAATGTATCACATTATCTTTTTATTTTGCAAATTTGCTATTTTCTCTTTCCTCTTTCTTCATTGGGACTCCTTGGATCCCATGAAACTCTATTATTTCGAAATTCTTTTTATTGGATACTTATTATCCTTCTAGATGCATCTTTGTGCATTATTTCACATTATCTTGCTTATTTCTCATTTAAATATTCCTTTTTTGAGAATTTCTTTTTATTTCTCCTCTATTTTCCTCATTGACATTCCTTTTATCATTAGGAATCCTTGGACCACGAAATTCCACAATGGATCACCTAATTATACCTTTTCCCACTTATTTCCAACATTTTCACATTATTTTCAATTTCTTTCTCTAATAAAGAAATACATAGTTAATCTTTTCTTTTTCTTATTGCTTTTCTTTGCAACTTTAGACTCCTTGGAACCCAAGGAATCCAAGAGGCATGAAATCCCTCTTTGGATTTGCCTTCTAGAGGTTTCTACATATTTCTTTTCTTCAGAATTCAATTATCCATTTACTAATTGAATTTCCTTGTTATTTCCTTGTTATTGGGCCCAATGGCCAATAAAACCCACAAATCAAACAACAAGGCTATTTTAAACAAAATCCAATTATTCAAAACAAATCACATCATTATTTGTTCAGTTATCCTTAATATGAGAAATTGCATTTCTCACCAATTGAACCCAAAAATTGGGGTTATAACATCCTTCCCCTCTTATAGGAATTTTGTCCTCAAAATTCAAACAAGTAAACAAACAATTCAGAATAAGACTTTTCCATGTCCATCATTGGCCCCTATGTGGCTTTGTCGTACTCATGGCGCTTTCACAAAACCTTTATCATCACATATTCTTTTCTCTAAGTTCTTTCATCATGGCGTCTATAAACTACACAGGTGACTCAGGCCATGCCAGCCTCCCTTGGGGCTCAAGAGGTTCATTGCTCAGCACATGGTCAGGGTACCTCACATAGTGCTCTAAATTAGACACATGGAAAACATCTCCCATTACTCTATCCTGAGGGGTAAGGTCAATCTTAACCTTCTCCACCAAACCATATCAAAAGAACCCATCCATCGGGGACTCAGCTCTCTTATTTATAACTCAGAGGGGTCATATTTTCACATATTCTTCCACAGTGCACTGCATGCTAGTCTACTTTGCATCTGCTCATGGCTTTCATCATCTCTAGGCTCCTTTCAGCCATTACACGATCAAAGCAACTTCATCTATGTGTATTGTGGTTCTTTTCTAACCATCATGTGGTCCTTTCACCAACATCACCTTACTGAAGTGGTGACCGACACAACCTCTCTTACATAGCTTCTTTATAACCCGATACTGGCTATGGTGGTCATTGTCACATAGGACAAGAACTGTCTCTAGATATCACCCTGAACGAGCACACATGCCCTCATCAGACCCTTTAGTCTGGATCATACTAACCATAGTTAGGGGCGATAAACTATACTAACATTGAGTTCTTCATGTACCTACTTCCACTTTATGGAAGTGAACCTTTAGGTCAAACTTGCTTCATGGTGTAGTTGAACCATCTCTCTTATGGGTAGTTCAACTAGATCTGTCCCTTAACAGAACTCTTTCTTTCTTATGTCATCTAGGTAAGGTGATCTACCATAACCCATATTGCATCTCGACCTTCCTCGGTCCAGGGAAGACCTATCAAAACATCCATAATGTTGAGCTCTCATTCCCTCTCAGGGATTCTTTTGTCCTCTATATCGATATACTGGGTTACTGGGGTTCGTCCTTTACCTCCTGGCTTGCATGGTCATAACCCACATGCAACTTCATCTTAAGCATCCAAAGTACTATTGTCACTCATTATCTTGGTAGTACCACAGTGTATGGTGATCATGATCTCATGTATGTCATTATTCTTCAAGATCAATACCTCAAAAAGCCTAAACCAATTTATTGGGGTTTCATCACTTTCTTTTCCAAAGAGGTGCACTTGAGGTTCTTCCACCATCCTTTCATCGTATCAAGGACTAAACTGACTAACCAAACAACTCTTAACCCTTCAACGTGTTTGGTTACATCTGAGTGCTATCCAAACACCTCTCCTTTCCAAACTTAGGGTTAGCCAAACGACCTCTTCTAACTTCTAGTCAACAAGTCATATGTATCTCAACCAGAGCATCCATTACCACCTCACATCCTTAGGTATTACGTAACATGGATGACATACACTTCCATGTATTTCACTTATCATCTTACCTCAAACTCTATGTCTATCCTCATTAAGAACACTTCTCTGGTGATCCAACTCTACCTGGTATAACTCATAAGTTCCACATAGCTCATGATAGAAACATCCTCATAAGGGGACTACCTCATTCCTCTTAGTGTTTACAAACCATCCATGTATCATTCACTTTACCAGGGTAGATTATATTCTCTATCCCCATTTCTCGTGGCATCGTTCCAACCTACATCATCTCTTATCCTTGGTGTATGACATGCATAATGTACTATCTCTCACCCCCATAACAAGAGGAAATAAGCATTTGGCTGCTATCCAAATACAGAGTTCTTCCCGTTCCAAGAGTAGAGATGGTACATCCCACCTTGCCAGTACACCTTTAAATCTAAGTTCTAACTTGTCACATATGTCTCTTCATCACAACCATCATGATATCCAACTAGTCTTGAACCTACTGAGGTTTATTTCCTTGGTCATATCCTCTAGGTCTATAGGGTACTGGATCTTTTGGGGTCATCCCTCTTCCCTCATGCATCAAGAGAGTGCCCTACTCATCTGCCTTTGGGTCCCATGAGTTCATGAAGGTGATCAATCTCCTAACCCATGGCCCTCAGACAATGATAGATGTTACCTCCCGACCCTATGGTCATGTGCAACTGGGGAATTAGGCAACTCCTACTTTCATCGGTCTTATCCCTACCTGACCCTAGGATAGACTTAGGATTCTCCATCATAGTACATGTTCACTTAGAACCTTACCCAAGTCTTCACCATCTCTCTTTCTGCATTCATGGGCTGGCTCCCATCCGTTCATAGGCATTATGGCAACCTGCCTACCTTGGTCAAGCCCCATACTGGTTACCTCCATGGTAACACATTCACATGCAATAGAGATTGATATCTATGGGTCTCTAGATTCAATCTCATACTATGTACCTTTCACTTAGCTTCTTAAGATCCTATGAGACCTCTTTAGGTTACCTTGAACCAACAAAACTGATATACACCCTTCCAAAGGGGTCCCTCTCCCAGGATGGGAGGAAAACTATCTCTAAGGTCACAAAAGCTCTTAGGTCCAGGGTTTACATCCACCCGAGCCTACTTAACCCTAGCAAGCCATTAAGGAATGAGCAGATCACTTACTGTACCATGCTAGGTCATACTTGTCCTCTTTCCTCAATGTTGGATCAAGATCATATCTCTCCCTTATCATTATCCTAGTTGTGAGGGGTTCATCAAACATACCTTAACTTAAGGGGCTTCCCTTTTCCTCTATTCATGAGAAGTACCATGCTCGCTTCGACCAGAAACTCAATTCTCACCATGAGCATTAGGTACACTACTTCCCCTCTTAAGCCTAGGACCCTAGGTTCACTTGTAGGTGTCCAACTGCATGCCCTATCTCTTAACTACGAATCAAGCATGCAAAAGGCATGACATGCACTTCTTGTCATCCTTCAACTCGAGCAACACTTAGAGTTGGATCCTCCTTAAGGACAACCAACAAGGTACAAGGCCTCGGAACCTATTCACTAAACCTCTTCAGGGTATACAGAACATCTTCTTCCTTTCTCAGAAGGTAAACACTTATACCCTAGGCACATAGGTGCCAGAAACCTCATCCTTCCTCTAGGTTTGGTCCCTCTAAAGGCAACCAAGGTATCATCAACTTTCAGGGATCGATCATGAGACAACCACTATCATCCATTGTTCATGGGTTTAGGCTTCCAACCTTCTTGCTGGGTTTCCTGCTCTCTCTAGAGCTAACCCTACATCCAACCTCACCATTAGAGGTCATTTCTTCATGAAGGTTCAACCTCAAAGGCATGCTCTACATGGGTGAAGCCTAGGTTCAAACTTATGGTTGCTCAAGATCATCCATAACCCTTAATGCTCCATCATAATTCCTTATACAGGGTTTCATCCCACTGTCATCACTATGACGTGCCCTAGGTGCTAGCTATGCCCTACTTGTACAAGCCCAAAGGGTTTCTATGGTCCTTCACTAACATCATCATCTAAGGAGCTATCCTTTACCCTAACATGCACGACCCTTCCCAGGGTTGGGTTGTCAAAGGTGCTAGGTCACCCATGGATCATATGGCATCCCAAAGGCATGTCCTTTCAAACATCTGGTCCAACTCATCTCTCTCTAACCTTCACTTAGGGTTAGGGTTAGAATCATCCTCAGAGGATGTGCCAGGTCTCTACTTGAAATGGAGATCTCTATCTCCAAGACTAACTTATCCTCCTGACAAGAAGGTCTAGCCTCAGGACTCTTCTGAGGACATGAAAACTTATGTCATACGACCTAAGCATGTATCTATTATTTATTTTGCGCTTAATCTATTAATCTTATGTCCATGACATCTTATTTACATGCCTTTCATTAATTTAGTGGATGATTCCTTAAACCTTATTAACCTTACTCATACCTCAAGAGGGTGAGGAGAAGAAAGAAAACCCTAATCCTTTAGGTCCTTATCAGAATTTTGTGATGAGAAGGGATGAATAAGATGAGAAGTCCTAAAGGTATCTTATTTCGATTCATACCCTAAGACTTTGGCCAGGAGGTCACATGGGTCCGGGAGTCCTCGTATTCCGACTAGCAGTGCGGAGGAAAATCTTGCCAGCCCCCGGTCGTGATCCCTTTCTAGACACCTCCGTCTTTCAGATACTCCTCTAATAACTCCCTTGGGTTCTATGGAGTTTGTAAAATTTAATAATTATTAATGGTTAACTGAGGAACCCAGGCTCTGATACCAAATGTTACGACCCCACCTCCCGATAACCCCTAATTAAGGGAGACCGAGAGGTCGAAGCCGCACCCATGCCTTTCATTCAAAGGTTCGGCAATTAACCAAGAATAATTATCAAATTTTAACATACTAAATTGAAAAGCTGTAAGAAAATAAACTTTGCATACCTTTTGAAATTTTGGATTTCTAACTTCTATCCACTTAATGATTCTACGCTAACTAATCCTCCTTGTATTTTCTTCATGTATTTCACAATGTGATGATTTACTATTTGTCCTTTTGGCTTGTACCTAAAACACTGACAAACAAAACGTCGGTCAGCCGAAGCTGGTATGTGGGAGAAACATTAAACTTGCAACTATGATAACAATGTAATCATTCAATTACTTATTTAACAACCAATATTACGTTTTAGATATAACTCCGTGATCCAAGAGTACCCTATCCTCTGTGTTATCCCCATTACACCCCTCATGATCCACCTATAAGTGAACCAGTTTCTAGGGTTGAGTCACATGGCACTACTCGTAAGTAGACCACTCCTTAACTCGGGATTTGCTAAAGAGTCTCTAACTCACGGTAACCTAGACCTTACTCTAGGATTACCCCTTTTTTAGCCTTTTCAAAGTAACAGAGGTGGACCCGGATCTAGCCAGTTATATTTGCACATTTATGGTGATAATCATAGTCACTTTATAGTGGCATGAAATAAATAAACATCCAATAGTTTAGTTGCATTCAATGCGATTAAACATCCAGGAATCCATCAGAAAACTAAAGCGGTTATTCATAATCGTAACCACATACCTGATTTGATGAGTCATGTAGATTATTGAACATATACTTCATGTATATACAATCAAGCCAATCAACATATCCAAGCAAGTAATTCAATCATCACATAGTTCCTGAAATAAATATGTACTCTATGTATTACACACTTCATCACGAAACTACTTTATTATTTTGGATTCTCATTCTAGGTTTTCTAATCTGCATTAAGGTTCATTAATATTCATTAGGGTTTCTTAGATCCATTCCTCAAACTTTATCCCTTTTAGGTCAACAAACCCTGAAATACTCTTTTCTACTCATGTAAACCCTAATTGCTCAAATTATTCATTTTAATAGTCTTTCATACCCAATTTGACTTAGGATCATCATATCCTTATTTATTCATGGATTTGAACAATTAAAACATTTAAAAGTCATATTCACTTAAATTAGGGTTTTCAAGCTCATTAATGCATAATCATGCACAAAACCCTAACTTAAGCCAATTATATAAAAAGATCATCTTTTTAGATCATATTTCCTCGTTTATCCACAACATGTTAATATTGGCTTAATTATCCATTAAACAACATTAAATCCATCTATCATTAAAACTAAGGGTTTTTCATTAATTAAATCATTAAAGATGACAACGTTATGCCCTTTTCAAATTTCAAGCATATTTAAGCACATAAACTCTAAATTAGACTAATCATGTGCAAAGTTCTTCATTTTTGAACATAATGTATATTTTTGCATTTAACAGGTTAAGATCAAATCTAATGATTCATTAAACCCTATTAATCACTTTAATCACATCAGACTAGGGTTTCTTAATCATCATTGCATCAAAGTTAATAACTTCCATTACTTTTCAAATTGCAATCAGAATTAGGCTTCAAATATATTTTTATTGGATTCCTCTCGTTTTTCTGAGCAATTTGATATATAGTTTTGCTATTTTCCAAGTTACTAGTAAAGAGATATGAATTTTTAAAAACTTGCTTACTTGGACCATTGGGACGCCGACACGTCAGCGGTCCCATGCATTGCCCTCGCTGCATCACTCGGCTGGTTTAAAAATATAACCAAAACCCAATTTTGCTCTTACGCGGATCCTTGGTCTTGCACAGCCCAGAGGGACAAGATTGTCCAAAACCACCTGCCCTTCTCCTTCCTCGCGGAGACCCTGTGGTTCCGCCGCAGCTAGGGTTGGCGCGACCCAGCTCTTCCTTCTTCGATCCCGATGACCTCCCAGGTGTATTCCCTACCTCCGATGTGCCCCCGCACATGCAAAGACGCCGCTGGCTCATGGCCAAGACGGCTATTACAGGCCTTCCTAACTTCCGATCTTGCAGTCGATCTGTAGCTTGTCGGAGGTCCGCCATCTCCATCCTAGGACCCATGGACCACCACCGAGGGCCGCCCATGTTCCTCTACCTCCGACGCACCTAGGGCATCACCCAGGTTGCGCCAAAGCAGGCATACTCAACCTGTCATGCGGGCCACCATTGCTGCCATAACGTTGCAGCCGCGCACGGGTCCAGGCCTACCCTCGATGGTGGAGCTATGCTCTGGTTCCGTGGGGCGTCAGGGTCCTCTCTGCAACTCCACCTTGCCGCCTCCTGCTTCATGTTCACGCTGTATCTTTTTGTTAGGGTTTGGTTGCCAAGATCATGAAGAATAATAGGAAGATAGGAAGGTACGTGGTATCTCTTCCTCCTCGACTCGGCCCAGAGCTCTCCCTCCTTTTATAGAGGGGGAAACGAAGCCTTAGGGTGACTATCATCGAGTTGCCAAATCCCTTTCCTACTAGGAAGTTATATTCCTTCATGAGAAAGAAACCTCCTCTCTCTTCATCATCTCTAAGATATTCCTTTTTCTTTAATTATGAGGATTTCAAAAAAAATACATCTTTCATTCTCTTAAAACTTGCCCTTTATTCTAATGGCACGAAATCTATTTTCATTTAATAGGAACATACTTTCTTTTTATCACAAATTCACTAATAATGTATCACATTATCTTTTTATTTTGCAAATTTGCTATTTTATCTTTCCTCTTTCTTCATTGGGACTCCTTGGATCCCATGAAACTCTATTATTTCGAAATTCTTTTTATTGGATACTTATTATCCTTCTAGATGCATCTTTGTGCATTATTTCACATTATCTTGCTTATTTCTCATTTAAATATTCCTTTTTTGAGAATTTCTTTTTATTTCTCCTCTATTTTCCTCATTGACATTCCTTTTATCATTAGGAATCCTTGGACCACGAAATTCCACAATGGATCACCTAATTATACCTTTTCCCACTTATTTCCAACATTTTCACATTATTTTCAATTTCTTTCTCTAATAAAGAAATACATAGTTAATCTTTTCTTTTTCTTATTGCTTTTCTTTGCAACTTTAGACTCCTTGGAACCCAAGGAATCCAAGAGGCATGAAATCCCTCTTTGGATTTTCCTTCTAGAGGTTTCTACATATTTCTTTTCTTCAGAATTCAATTATCCATTTACTAATTGAATTTCCTTGTTATTTCCTTGTTATTGGGCCCAATGGCCAATAAAGCCCACAAATCAAACAACAAGGCTATTTTAAACAAAATCCAATTATTCAAAACAAATCACATCATTATTTGTTCAATTATCCTTAATATGAGAAATTGCGTTTCTCACCAATTGAACCCAAAATTTGGGGTTATAACACTTACTCATGTGCGCCCATGCATCACATGAACTAGGACAATGGGCTTTAGAGATCGTAACCCCATGGGACATGGGCAAGTTACCTCTCTTAGAACCCTCCATGCTAAACCTCTTTAGCACTTTGTCAATGTATGTGCTCTGGATTAGGCATAGAAGCCTTCTAGATCTATCTCTATAGATCTTGATTCTTAGTATATAGGATGCTTCGCCTAAATCCTTCATAGAGAAGGTCTTCCTCAGCCAACATTTTACTGCCTGAAGAGTAGGGATGTCATTTCCCATCAATAGTATGTCATCCACGTACAATATGAGAAATACGATTGAGCTCCCACTAACCCTTTTGTAAACACAAGGTTCATCTTCATTTTGACTAAAGCCAAACTTTTTGACTACTTTGTCAAAATGTAGATTGTAGCTCTGAGATGCTTGCTTCCATCCATAGATTGACCTTTGTAGATTACAAACTTTATTGGCTTCCTTTGGATTGATAAAACCCTCAGGTTATGTCATGTACACATCCTCGAGTGAATTCCCATTAAGGAATGTTGTTTTAACATCCATCTACCAAATCTCATAGTCATGATAAGTTGCAATGGTAAGAATGATCCTGATGGATTTAACCATGGAAATTGGTGAGAAGGTCTCATCATAATCAACACCTTGAATTTGACAGAATCCTTTCGCAACCAATCTACCTTTATATGTCTGAACATTTCCATCCATGTCAGTCTTCTTCTTGAAGACCCACTTGCACCCTATGGGTTTTACCCCTTTAGGTGGATCCACCAAGGTCCATACCTTGTTAGTATACATGGATTCCATCTCAGATCTCATGGCTTTGAAACATTTCTCAGATTCTGGTCCCTTAGTAGCTTCTAGATAGGAAGTTGGCTCATCTTCTATGCCCAATTTGTCACTGTCTTGAGTCAGGACAAATCCAAATCTCTCAGGCTCAAGTCGTGTCTTACTAGACCTATGAGGTTCCTGTGTTACATTTGGAACTTGAAATTCCACAACAATTTGTGACTCTTCATGTTCCTTATGTACCTCGTCAGGTTCTCTACTTTCTTGTTGGTCTCAAACTTCTTTGAGCTCTACATTCCTCCCTCTGATTCCTTTGGAAATAAATTCCTTTTCAAGAAATACAATAGTCCTAACAACAAACACTTTGTTGTCAGTTGGTGTCTAGAAGTAGTATCCCCAAGTTTCCTTGGGGTATCCAACAAAATAGCATTTTTTATATTTGGGTCCAAGCTTTTTAGGAAATTGTTTCCTAACATAAGCATCACATCCCCAAATCTTTAACATAGACAAATTGGGACAATTTCCATTCCATATCTCATATGGTGTCTTTTGAACTGATTTGGAAGATACGTGGTTAAGTGTAAACATTACAGTTTCAAGAGCATATCCCCAGAATGATATTGGAAGTTCGGCTGAACTCATTATTGATTGTACCATGTCTAATAATGTATGATTCCTTCTTTCTAACACACCATTATGTTGTGGTGTACCAGGTGGAGTCCATTGTGATACAATACCACGGTCTCTCAGAAGGTCCTTAAACTCTTAGCTTAAGTATTCACCACCTCAATCTAAATGGAGTGCTTTAATACTCTTACCAAGTTGCTTCTCTACTTCATTCATGAAAGTCTTGAACATTTAAAGAGTTTCTGACTTGTGTTTCATAAGATATACATAGCCATACCTACCGAGGTCATCAATGAAGGTAATGAAGTATTCTTAGCCTCCTCTAGCATTTGATCTAAAAGGTCCACATACATCAGTATGTATGAGCCCTAGCAGATCACTGGCTCTCTCACTGTGTCCAGTGAAAGACGTCTTGGTCATCTTCCCTAATAAACATGCCTCACATGTCTCTAATGATTCAAAATCAAAAGAGTCTAGATAAGCATCCTTATGGAGTCTAGATATGCGCTTCTCATTTATGTGCCCAAGACGACAATGCCATAAGTATGTTTTGTTTGAGTTGTCAAGTTTTAGCCTTTTAGTATTTATGTTGTATATGCTAGTCTCAAGTTATAACAAGTAGATACCATAAGACATAGGGGCATTACCATAAAAGATCTCATCTTTAGTAGTAGAAATCATTCCATTCTTAATGTGAAATTCAAATACACTCTTATCCATACAAGATACAGAAATAATATTTCTATTAATGGCAAGTACATAATAGAAATTTTCTAATTCTATTACAAGGCCCGTAGGCAAAGATAAACTAATAACTCCAACTGCGGTGACAACAACTCTTGCTCCATTAGTGACCCATAGCTTGACTTGGCCCTTTCATAAAGGCTTACTTCGTATCAGATCCTGCATATTTGAACATATGTGAGATCCAAATCTGGTATCTAGTACCCATGATGAAAAATTATTTAAGTTTATCTGAATAACATATATACCTGAAGTCAAGATCTCTATTCCCTTCTTCTTCTTCCTCAGTTCCTCCAGGTAGAAAGGATAGTTTCTTTTCCAATGTCCAGCCCGGTGACAATGGTGACAACTGCCTTCTTTGGAGATCCCACCTTTAGCTTTTAGCATGGATGACTTTGGCTTTTGCCTAGCTTTAGAACCTTTCTTATCCTTGCCTTTTCCTTTTGACTTTCCCTTTGTCTTGCTGATCATCATCACAGACTTGGACTTGTCTTTCTTCATCTGAGCTTCAGCTGTCCTCAACATGCCCAACAATTCTGACAATGGCTTGTGAAGATTGTTCATGTTATAGTTCATGACAAAATGACTATATGATTCAGGCAATGATTGTGGAATCACATCAGTGGCCGACTCTTGACCTAGGGGAAATCACAGCTTGGATAGGCTTCGTACCAAATCAAAGTGAGTATATGGGTGCCAACTAAGTCTCCCTCTTTCATCTTGCTCTTAAAAAAAGCCTTGGAGACATCATATCTCTCCTATCTTGCTTGATGCTGATACATGTTCTTGAGATGTGTTACCATCTCCATGGAATTCATGTTCTCATGCTACTCTTGCAACTCATAGTTCATTGAGCACAACATCAGGCGCTTGACATCCATGACATCATCAAGGTGCTTCTTGTAAGCATCCTTTTCAACCTTAGGCACATTTGAGGTAGGTTCCGCTGGCTCTAGTGTTACAAGGACATAGAGCTTACGCTCATACGTGAGAACAATTCTCAGCGTCCTAAACCAATTTTGAAAGTTGGTTCCAGTAAGTTTGTCCTTCTCAAGGACTGATCGTAATGAGAAAGTGTGAGTGTTGTTTGCCATTTATTGCTACAAAAGAAAAAGTTTGCATTTTGTCCAAAACATTTTAACTTGTAAAGATTTGATAAATGAGATTAATTAGGCCTTTAATTAATTATGCTTCCACTATTTTATTCAAATCGATAGCCCTCACTATCAACTCGGAAGATTGCAACGTACAACCTTCTAGTGAGCCAAGAGCAAAAATAATTGGATCAATGCCTAGCCAACGCCGGCGTCAAAGACCGAATACTAAGGTAGACAGCTTTTGCCAATTGCATCATATGCAACTCTTGGATAGATGATCATGCACAACTCCTTTCCATGATGCATTTGTGTGCCTCTAGGTACTTGATACTATCAAGGTTACCTAGTTAAGTCCAACCCATAAGCCAACACGATGAGTGTGCACCCTGCAGAGGCAGACCCACACACCCTCCATCACACTTCCACGAGATAGACAATGTACCACATGGAGGCGTGCCCACACATAGTCGATCAAGCTTTTCATGTGTGTTTCCTTATGGAAGGAAACTAAAATTTAATATTATTAATTGAGGGGTTTTATTAATACATATACATATCCAAACACCACATACTTATAGTATGTATCATATACTACTATATCCACAACCACAAATGATAGACATGCAATCACAAACACAAATACATCGGTTATGTCCATACTATTGTAATCCTTTAGAGCAACAAAAGATTATGGTCCACCTATGGTCTTATGCATCTCATGCAACAACACCTATGAATCAACCTGTAAGGATCAACATTACAATGAACAACTTCATGGATGCTCTGTGAGGTTGGAACTTCAAGTTGCTTCTTGGAATTGTATCTTCCTATTACTTCTCCATGGACGCTCCTTGGAGTTGGATCTTCAGGTTGCCTCCTTACATCAAGTTTACAAAGACTAAAACTAATCCTATCTCTATTACATCATATGAGTACAAATATAAAGGGAAAGAATTATTACACTTTGAAATAAGAGATGAGACTCGGCATGCAAGTGGAATACTTTATACAAAGGATCCACGTACAACCATTATACATCCATAGCATTCACAAACAAACATATCCACAAGATTGACATCCACATTCATTCACAACATTCACAAAAGGGGATACTAGGCCATAACCGTGCATGCATTCACCACATAAAACATATTTTAAAGGTGACGTGTATGATATCTTAGGTATATCTACATATACATATATACATATTAAAATTGCAGTACTTTTAATGTGGGACATTCCCCATTAACTAAATTTTTGACTCCCACGAGCGCCCCTGTGCGGGGTACACAGGGGCAGCGCCCCTTGGCACATTAGCAGTTTTAATTCACATCATATGCAACATCGAAAACACTATACATCTTGATCATATCGAAACGCATCCAAATACATCATAGATCGACACTGCTCTGATACCACTATTGGGTTTTGTAGAGATTTCATGCATGGCAGAAGCAACAAAAAAATTTCCACGCAACCCAAAATAGGATCTCGTCGACAACATCGTATTTGGAAAGAGTGTTTGTGGGATATACCTTATCACGGAGCAAGTCCGGTGATGTCTTGCTGTATGATGGTGTGCAACGTTGCTGGCCTACACGGATGGAACTTCTCTCCCATTTGATGAGTCCATTGTAGGAAGATCCGGCGGCACTCCTTTTGTGCGATAATGTATGCCACTCGTAGCGCGTATGGATATTCGTTGACATCCTCCGAACATAGGAGTCTCAGCATCTGCGTCTCTACTTCATCCACGTGGATGGACTGGAACTCCACGTCACACTTCCTAAGCTGGTGGGAAGGAGTCATCTCTGTGCGGCGGCGTGCTAACGTTGCAATTCTCTCCTTTTTCTCCTAAGGATGGTGACAACTAGGGTTTACATACGTGAGCATAAACTGAGAAACCTCTTTCAATATCTTATATAGATATCGGCCATCAAGCCCCTTTAAATAGGAGATGAGAGGAAGTAGGGTTTCCTAAACCCACCGGTAAACAAAAATATTGTGTTAATTAAAATGATTGTAGATTACTTAGAATATTCTAGAATTAATTAATTAACCAAATAATCACATTAATTGATTAATTAATATCTAACTCCATGCAATAGCTCAGGATGGCTCTATGTGCATATATATACCAACAAAAAGGAATCCAAATAAAGGAAATAGAAGAGAAAGAGAAAGAAAATATGAATATAATATGACTTATTAAGAGATAACTTGCATATGAAGAAAAGTCACTCATACTATCAAATTTGAGTCCCAAACTAGGCACACAAGTAGTTTAAGTCATTATGGACTTTCCTATAAAATCTAGGATCAAATATATAAGAGGTTTAGGAGATATGATTTTGATAGATTTCCTAAAGTGTGGAGGACATCATTAAATGTCATGATTTTGATTCCTTTTGGAAATATATTTTCAAGCTTTCTAGCTGGTGTGCATTGGAGACCATGGGATTGAGATCGGATGGCTTTCCTTTATCTCCTACCTTGGTCTGATTGGTAAAACGGGAGAACATGATGTGCGATCTTCTTGCACCCCTCTCTCTTCACAATCCTTGACTTGAGAGGATGTTACTCCCAATTGATTTGGGAGGAAGTTTTAGACCTAGTCGACCCTAGTTTTAGGGGCTTTGAAAGGTAATAACGCCTTTCCCCAATATCCCTGTGGAGTCGAACTCCATGGATGCTGGCTTGTGAGTCAGACCAATAAAAGGGCTATGCCCCATCTTTGCATTGGGTAGATAGGTGCGAGGTGACCAAGATGAGTTTAAAGAACTCTCCACTACTTCCATTTTGCCCAAAGATCAACACACAATGGGATCCTTGTTCATTTTTGTGCTTTCCAGTCGTAGTGTTGTGGTCTACACCGAAGCAGCCACCTCCTTCAATAATTGAAGTGTCGATCGACTTCGGGAGGTCTGGTCGATCATGCCCATGAAGACCATTGCTCCAAACCAGATCTAGAGCTAGGAGTCAATGCAAGAGTTGACCCTATCCATGATGTATCAATAGGGACAAACTCACAGGCTGGAGGAAGAGGATGAGAAAAGGTAGAAATACCTTGCTACCCTCCGGCACATGAGATCTCAGACTCGTTGGCACAGGGGCATAAGCGTCAGTGCAAACCCTGACTTAGGGTGCCACCCGAGTGGCCTGCTTGTAAATGTGGATACATCTGATTGGCTCAGCTGGTCCAGGTAGACAACAAGGTAAAATCTCACCTTTATGATGTGGCTTGTTCCGATTGGTTGACTTCTACTTAACTTGTGAAAAATCATAATAAATCGTAGGATGATCAGACAATGACATGTTATATATGAAAGTTGATCAAATAAAACCATAGAATCCAATAAAAATGATTTGGAAACCTAATTCTACTTGGAATTTGAAAATTACATAAGGTTGTTACTTTTAATAGATTTATAAATGGAAAACCCTATTTTTGATGACAATGGGATTTAGCAAATTTCTTTGGATAATTTAAGCCAATATTAACATGTTGTTAATATTAGAAAGTTTTAGATCTAATAAGATAATCTTTGTGCTTAATTGGCTCAATTTAGGGTTTCATGTATATGAAGTACATTAATGGGCCTAGAAACCCTAATTTTGGTAGTTATGACTTTTAATGGTTTTAATTACAAAAATCCATGTATAAGAGAGATATATGATGTTCAAAAGCCAATTTGAGTATAAAGGACCCTATAATGGATAATTTGAGTAATTAGGGTTTTATGAGTAGAAAACCTGTTGTAGGGTTTGTTGACCTAAAAGGATAAAGATTGAGAAAATGATCTAAGAAGCCCTATGGAATCCAAATGAGACTTAGAAACCTTAGAAAGGTGTCCCACATTAATAAGGAGTTATTTGGGAAATGATTGTGACAATTAGATATTATACATGTTTTCAGGATCAATGTTTGTTTGATTGATTGCTTAGCTTGCTTGATTGAACATCTAGTTGGTTTTGGATGCCCTGCTTCTTTCTAAGACTACAAATCAGGTATGTGGTTATGCTTATGGCTAATCACTCTAGTTTTACAGTGATTTCTGAGGTTTTATCGGTTGCTTGAAATTAACTACTTGGATGAACTTTAATTCTTGCAACTATAAAGGGACTATGGTTATCACCATAAATATATGTATGACTAGCTCAGATCCTAATCCTCGTCTATAACTTTGAGTATATGTGAGGTATTGATGACCTAGATATTGGTCTACCTTTGTGGTAGGATCATCAAGTTCTCATGAGTTGATGTTTGGTCTACCTTTGGGTAGGATCATACGACTATACGACCCTATGTGTTGGTCTACCATTGGGGTAGGACCATAAGGGGCTATTTTGGATCTACCATATGAGAAAGGTAGTATCCATGTCCACTGTAGAGATAGAATAGAGGCAAGGATATGTTAGGATTGAGTAGTTATCTTTAAGGTGTAATGTTTGATCTATTAAGCAATAATTTGGTTGCAATATGTTGTTACAAATAGATGCAAGCTTTTGGTTCCCCCACATACCAGTATAACCTATTATACTGATCGTCATTTTGTTTGTCAGAGTTTTAGGAATACATGAAATTGTATGAACATGTAAAATGGCATTTGGAGAATATAGCTAAATATAGATTGAAGGATTTAGTTAGATAGAACTCTACATTGGGTAAAGTTCCAAACTCCTATTTTTGAAAGGTATGTTAAAAGAGTTTTTTTATCCTTCTTTGAGCTTAGTTGTGGTAGAATTTATTAATTTTATTTTATTATTGGCAAAACCAGTTGATCCTATTTTGGGATAACGACACCAACTCCTTAGCCTTCCTTAATTGGGGATTGTTGAGGGATGGGGTCATTACAATTGGTATCAGATCCTGGTTTTCCATCTAATTTTTAATAATTATTAAATTTTACAAACTCTTTAGAGACCAAGGGATTTATTAGAGGATTTTCCAAAGATGGAGGTGTCTAGAAAAGGATCATGATCTGGGGGTTCATAAGATTTTCCTCCTCCCCGCTAGTCAGTTTACAAGGAATCCTAGAATCTGTGTGACTTCCTGGGCAAAATCTGAAGATTTGATTCAAAGTAAGATACCTCTAGGTCTTCTCATCTATTTTAATCCCTTATCTAACCTTTTCACAAAGAAACTATAAGTTCTTAGGGTTTTCTCTCTCTTCACCTCCTCCTAAATTTGAGGGTTAAGAGTATTAAGGATTCAATAATCCTCCACTAAATAATAAAAAGCATGTAAGAAAGATGTCATGGACATAAGTTTTTAATGATGAAACATAGATTGAGATTAGTCACATGCTTAGGTTTTAGGGTCATGTTGTTGTGCCCTTGGGTACCCCTCAGGAGAATGTTGAGTTTAGACCATCTTGTTGGAAGATGAGGAGAGGGATAGCCTTGGAGGAAGAAACCACTAAGAAGAGGAAGAGACCTGAAGCATCCTCTAAGGACAATGCTCAACCCAAAACCTTAAGTAGTGGGAAGAGAAAGAGAAGACATGATGAGTTAGATATCATAGTTCACCATGCATGCAAGTACGTGGGTTATACATGCATGCTTTATGTAGAGGTTTTGAGTACACATGAGAAGCATAGACTATGTGTGGTTGCATGACCCCTAGTGCATTTTGGTGACCTGACCTTGGGGTGGGTCATACATGATAGGGACAGAGGGATAGCACCCTAATTCAGTAGGTTAGTGGTGACCATATAGGAACCCTAACAGGAATATATGAGTAGGAAGAGGCATACACCTACATAGAAGTGAGTAACAGCAAGGCTGGCAGTAGGTCTTAGACCTAAGCCAGAAGGGTGATGCCTGTGAGTTTATAAGATAGGCATGCAGAGCTTTGAGATGATCTTGGCTGGACATAAGATTTGATAGTACATTTCATCTAGGTAGGGATATATGTGTATCCTTAAGAGCTGGACCCATCTTCAAAGAGAGAAACTCCAGTGGTAGGACAAGTTATAGGGTTAGCTCTAGAGAGAAGGTGAGACCCAGATAAAGAAGGTTCGAGACCGAGACTCTGAGATATGAGGAACCATGAGGAGGTTTGGTATGATGTGGCCTAGAATAGCTGACCCTGAGTAGATGTATGGAGTTACTTCATGCATGATCTATAGAGGTTGTTGTACCTTAAGTTCCTTTAGAGGAACCAAACTCTAGAAAATAGAAAGAGGCTTCTTGAACAAACATATAGATGATATGAGTGCCTACCTTGTAGGTGTAGGATAGAGAATTCCATGGACCTTGAAGAGGTATCATGTGGTAACATGTTATGAGGCCTCACACCCAGTGGTTGTCCCTATCTAGGACTCTAAGGGTTGTTCACATGGAAGAGTGCTAGGAGGTATATGCCATATCTTGTATCGGTTTGGTTCATGTTTGAACAACCAAGCATACAATTGGACGGTTGATGCATAAGAGGTGAACCTGGGGTTCTTGAACCAAAGGGGGGAAGTAGAAGTACCTGGTGCACATGATTCTCATGAGGCTTATTGAGCTCATAGGAATTAAGGAATACACCCCCCATGTATTAGAGAAAAAAGGAAACCCCACTTAAACTAAGGTATATGATTGATGAACCACACACATAAGTTGGTGACATATGTGTGTATGATTTTGGTCCAACCTTGAGGAATGATGAACAAGTATGGCATACCAAAAAACATAGAAAGGGCTTAATAGGTTGTCTTCTTGCTAGCCATGTGCATAGGTATCCATATAGGAGCTATGCATATACATGATGGTACAGACTTTGGATGCAAGGACATTTTGTGACCTCTGTTACTATCAAGTGAAGTATTCTCTTGTCTTGGGAAGGGACCCTTCATGTTGGGGTGAGCACCAACTATTGTTTAGGTTTGAGGTAACCTTGAGAAGTCACCTATAAGAGCTTGATGAGCTAAGTGTAAGAACACATAGTAGAGCATGAATCTATAGACCCATGTGTGATCATATCTAAGGGGCATGGGGATATGTTGCCACAGAGGTAACCTATATGGGGCCAGACAAAGTTAGGTAGGTCGCCATGATTCCTATGAGGGGATGCAAGTTTAACCATGAGTACCCAGAGAAATGATAGAGATTCGGGAGAGGATTCAAGGATGACATATGCTTGAGTACCAACAAAGGAGTTACGAGCTATGAAAGAGTCCTAAGTCAATACTAAGGTTAGGGAGGGATAAGATCGATAGAAGTAGGAGTTGTTTATTTCCTGGATGCACAAGACCATAGGGTCATAGAGGTAACATATATCTTTGCCTGAGGCCTGTGGGTTAGGAGGTTGACTACCTTCATGAGTTCATGGGGCCTAAGGGGTAAATGTGAGAGGCATTCTGTAGATGCATAAGGGTAAGACCACCCCAAAAGTACCAACACCCTAGAGACCTTGAGGAAATGACTAAGGATTCTATATATGAGTAATATTAAGACCCAACAGTGTTTGGGAACAACATTTCCATGGATGTAAACACAGATTTGAGATATTCATGGTGTGGAGACATGTGAAGTATGTTTCAACTTAGACTAGAAAGTGTAATGGTGATGTATGATGCACCATCTATACTCTTGGAACGAGATGAACTCTATATTTGGAATGTAACAAATGCTTATTTCATCTTGTTGTGGGAGTCAAGACATGACAAAATGCATGCCATACTAAGGATAAAAGTATATGAGCAGTAAATACTTGAGTTGAAACCTTTTTATGGTAATGGAGGATCAGAGGAAGTATCACACCCATTGGAGAATATATTGTTTAGATGGTTTAAAAGAACAAAGGTAATATGAGAATGTACCTATATAGAGTAGTTTGGAATCCATGAGTAACATATTTGGTTTTGGTAACTGAGATGATGGAACCAAGAGCTTGAAGTTTTCCTAACTCAGACAGATCTAAACCCGAGACAAAGACGATGAGTGGAGTATATGAAGGTTTATGTCTTTACCATCACCGAGCACACGAGGAAGCTAATGTGGTAACAAATTCTCTTAGAAGGAACACAACTCAGGTGTACAACTATCCTATTTAGCCAGTGGAGAGATTGGAAGAGGTTTCTAGGTGGACCATGCGATCTTTGGCAGACTAGACCTGTGTGGCTAACATCTAAATACAACCAGACCCGTGGGTCGAGTTAGTGGTTGCCCAGTTAGACTAGAGCTTGATGAGATGAAAGGTTTGTTAGGGGAACCTCAGTTGCACCTCTCATGAGGAGTAGGTGGTGAAACCCACTACTAGAGTGTTTTAGGGTTTCTGAGGATTCACCCTTGTAGAGTCATGTCATGCAAGAAGCTCACTGTGGTACTACCAAGTTTGTTAAGGTTTGTAGTGAAACCTTGAAGGCTTAGAATGAAGATGGAGATGGAAGTATATGTGACCAGTTTCCATACATGCTAGTGGGTGAGGCTGAACACCAGAGAGTGATGAGTGCTATTTCAACACTTCTTTTTCTACAAATTATTAAGCTTCTCACATGGAAATACTCAATTCATCTCTTGAAATTGCACAAATTAATATTTTCTTATTTTTATCAGAAATATGACAATCATATGCATTATATTGTAGATTCAGGAACTGAACCGATCATCTGACATCACCAACCGATCGTTTCACTATCACAAATTGATTGTCTCAGTAGTTCAACTGCTCGTTTTGCATTCTGGTGTTGATCATTGCTCTTGACCAGATGACCAGCCAGATCGCCCGATTCCCAATCCAAACGCTCGGCCCTATCCCTATTGATGGGAAGAAACAAACTTTTTACTGCACTGCCACCCTAATTAAGGTTGACAACCGATCGCTTAGCGACCGCCATCCACCAGCGTCTAGGCGATCGGTTCACTTCTGAACCGGTTGGTTGGCGGCCCGCAGACAGCCAAAAAGCCAGCCGCCAGCCATTTCTTTTACCCTAAACCTAATGTATACCCCCTCCTTCTCCTATAAAAGGAGGGGCACTTCCTCCTCATTGGGCATCTGGGATTTCACTTTGTATGGGCATTCTGAAGCATTTCTATTCTTATGTTCATCTCTAGTTCTGCAATAAAGTAGATTTTTATTCAAGCATTGTTCTTTCTTATATTGTTCTCATCTCTTCATTCCGCTTTCAGTTCTAGAACTTCTTTTCTCCATTCTTTCATTCTGGAGCAAGGAATTAAGAACTTGGCCATTTTATTTTCTCTAGCATAAGGATTAACCTCTTAATTTTGGGCTATACTATGGCTTCAATACTTTCTTCTTCTGTCTCCCCCTTCTCCTCAACTATGAGTGAGTAGTTCTTTATCAAGGCAAGGGGAATAGCCCCTTAGCCATGGTTTGATTGGATTAATTTTAGTCAATTCCATTAGACGATTGGTTCATTAATTTGATAATCTAGCGAATTAATTACTCGCTTAGATGTTTTGTTAATCCGGATGGATATGACCATGGAAATCTGGGTTTAGAACGATAAACCAATTCACATAGAGATTTTGATGTGAATGTGGATTTATCTCTTTTTCGGTTGAAGAACTAGGAAACATGAGCACCAGGACCAATGGGCTCATGTGGAGTTCATCATTGGTGTTTCTTTTGTGATTCACATGTCGTTGTCTGTTTATCGATTAATAATTGATTCGTGTTTTTACCATGGCTAAGGTGGTGAAAACCCCTAAAGCCTAGATTCTTCCCCTTTGATTTCAACCGTCGATTTTCTTGTTTACTCTAGTTTTTAGTCTTTTAATTCATAATTACTTTTTGTGCTAACAATAATTTTTGTTTACCTTTTACAGGGCAAATAATATTTGGTTTAAGTGCAATTTCAATTTTAGCATTTTCTTTCTTGTTTTAGTGTAATCAACAAAACCCCCATTCCGACTTTTACTTTCCGTTTTAAATTTAAAAATACCAAAAACAAATAAAATAAGTTCTTCAAATAATTGGGTTTTTAAGAAACAATCTTCAAAAGTTGTCCTTTGGGATTCGACCCTTCTATACTAGCCTTAACTGGAGAGTTAAAAGGACTAAACTCTAGGATTAACAATCTTAGTGATTGGTGTGTTAAGCGACGCATATCAATTTGGCGCCGTTGTCGGGGACAACGGATTTGTTTCTTTCGAACCCCAAAACAATTTTGAAAAACTCTTTTTCCTTTTTTTATGCCTTCCGAGTAACATTCCGGAAGTGCTACTCCTCTTTCTGCTGAGTTTCCATTCCGAAAGTCTGTTTTTTTTTTTGCACACAAATAACTGCTTTAATTGTGCATGCGACACCCGAACGTTGATCTTCAATCGTTTGATCCGGAAATAGAAAGGACTTTTCATCATTTAAAATGCCAAAATCTAGAAAGAATGAATGAAGAGGAAGTCACCCGTAGGATCGACCAAGCTCTCGCAGTTCAAAGAGAGCTCATCCAAGCCGAACAAGTGGAAAGAGAAGCCGCTTTACGAGCAGCCTATAGGGCTGAACAAGAAGCCATAGAAGCTGATAGGAGGGAAGCCAAAAGGCAAAAACAATTAAAAGATTTTTTTGTTCCAAAAACTGCCTATGCATAACATCCAGCCATACCTCCTGACATCATTGCTCCACAATTTGAGATTCGAACACAATGGATCACCATGATGCAAGCCAACCCCTTCTCTGGAAACAATGGAGAAAGTTGTCAAGATCATCTCCAAAGGTTCATTGACCTTTGCTCCCTGAACAAACTTCCTGGTGTTTCTGAAGATGCCATCCGCCTTAGGTTGTTCAAGTATTCCCTCTCTGGCCAAGCTAGTAGTTGGTATAACACTATGGAGAGTGAAGACCATGTCACAACTTGGGAAGTTCTACAAAGCAAGTTTCTTGAAAAAAATTTACCCCCCGTCTCTCACCTACGAACTTAGGGGTCAAATAACTCACTTTTCCATGTCCCCAGGAGAGTCTTTAGGAGAAGCCTGGAAGAGGTTTAAAGATTTACTTAGGAAGTGCCCTCACCATGATATATCTCAAGCCCAACTCATTGAGATCTTCTACCGTGGTTTTGATGATGATACCAAATTCTTTCTTGATTCCTCATCTGGAGGAAATTTCATGCATCAAAGTTTGACTAGCGCATGGGAAGCAGTCAAATGAGCTTTTGAAACAAGGGCTAGAAGAGGAATTGGTGGAATCCTTAAGGTAGCCAAAGCAAAAGTTAATAATGATATCCAAAGCATAGTCGAAAGCCTCAAATTAATTGCCTTAAAACAAGATCGGTTAGAGTCATCCTTGGTCACCCTTAGGGAGTCACCCCAATAACTAAAAGCCATGGACTCTCTTTGTGCTATTTGTCAAGGATACGACCACACCACCCTCCACTATCAATATCTCTACAACATGCCCATGCAACCTGAAATCGGACAATAACAAGAAGACCTCAATTCAATCCACACCATACCAGGCCAAGGTTACTACAACCCCAACCAAACTAGAAACCACCCTGGGTTTCAATATGAGAACCCTTCAGGTGCCAAGAACTCTAGCCAACTCCAGATCCAACAAAGGCATCCTTACCCTCAAGGTAACAATCGACCACCACGTGGATTCCCATACAACAACCAAAGGAACTTTGGAACCAAAGGAAATTACCGAGGAAATCACCCAACCCGACCACCATATCAAGGACAACAATTTCAAAACTTAAACCTTCCCCCTCAAAACCTCAATCAACCACCTCCTCAACCTAATGTCCCCACCTCCTCCCCCCTTCATCTGACAAAAGGATATCTGCCTTGGAGAAAATCATCATTGCTCAACAAGCTCATCAAAAGGTGATCGATGCCCAACTAGCTCGTCTATTTGCTCAACAGAAACCCCCTGTTAGGACTTTTACAGGGCAGCCCGAGAACAACCCCAAACATCCCGAACAACTCAAGGTTGTCTCCACTCATTCGGGAAAAGTGCAAACACCTCCACCTCCTGAAAAATCTCCAGACCCACCTCTAGAATTCGAGGATGAGGACATGGTCGTTGTCAAGCCTGAAGCCTCATCTAAACCATCCACCCCCACTGCCACCCCTGAAATCCCTCAGGCAGAAGATGAAGAACCAATCTACAAACCCTGACCTCCCTACCAAGCCCACCTCAAACAAACAAGACTTGATGCCCATTTCATGAAATTTAGGGATGCTATGAAAAAATACATGTCAACATTCCCTTCCTTGATGCTTTGGCTGACATGCCCACGTGGTCCAAGTACATGATATCCCTCTTGACTAGGAAGTATGTTACTAAAGAATATGAGATTGTTAAACTTGCTTGGACCACTTCAGACATTATCCTAAGTAAGATGCCTAAAAAATAGAATGATCCAGGTTCTTTTGGAATAGGATGCTACTTGGGTGACAATGCTTGTAGAAAAGGGTTAGCAAATTTAGGAGCCAGTATATCCACCATGCCTTATAGCCTTTGCAAAATACTAGGATTCAACGACATGTTACCCACAACCATGACCATCCAACTAGCAGACTCATCCACAACCAAACCCATGGGAATCATAGAAGACATTCCGATAAAAGTTGGAAATGATGCATATGTCCCTTGTGATTTTGTGATCATGGACATCAAGGAAGATTTACGCTACCCTCTCATTTTCAGACATCCCTTCTTAGCCACTGCCCGTGCCTTAATTGATGTTGAGTATGGCACCATTTTGTTAAGGCTTGGGAAGCAAAACCTTGAGTTTAGGGTGTTTGAAAGCATGAGGGGACCTAGCCTTGAGGAAGAAGTCTACCTCCTTGATTGCATTGATGAATTATCCCAACTAAGGCAGTAATGGGAGTTAGTTGATGACCCCCTACACACTGCCCTCACTATCCCTGCTGAATGTGATTTTGACAATGCACTAGTAAACCAACTCAAAATTCATTTGGATAACTTTGAAGAGATCCCCAATACAAAAATTGAAGACCTTCAGATGATCTCCATCATAGAAGAAAAGCCTAAACCACCAAAGGCCCCAGAAATGAAGACTCTCCCCATAGGCCTGAAATATGTGTTTCTTGATGAACAACAATTATGCCATGTTATTATCAATTCTGACCTTACCATTGAACATGAAAACATGCTTATGGGGGAACTTAGGAAAAGAAAAATAGCTTTAGGGTACAAAATGACAGATTTAGTTGGGATAGATCAATCAATTTTCATCCACAAAATCCTAATGATTGAAAATAGCAAACCTTCCCGAGACCCACAAAGGAAACTCAACCCAAACATGAAGGAAGTTTTCCGTCTTGAAGTGATTAAACTTTTGACTGCAGGGATCATTTACCCCATCTCTGACTCTCCTTGGGTCAGCCCTATCCAAGTTGTCCCCAAAAAAGGCAGGACCATAGTCATTAGGAATGAGAAGAATGAGCTCATCCCCACCCATACCGTCACAAGGTGGAGGATGTGCATTGACTACAGGAAACTCAACAAAGAAACTAGGAAAGACCACTTCCCACTTCCCTTCCTCGATCAAGTTCTTGAACGTTTAGCTCATCAACAATACTTTTGTTATCTAGATGGCTACTCAGGTTTTTATCAGATTCCCATTCATCCTGAAGATCAAGACAAAACCACTTTCATATGCCCTTTTGGTACATACGCCTTTAGACGAATGCCCTTTGGCCTGTGCAATGCACCAACCACTTTTCAAAGATGTATGCTTGCTATTTTTTCAGGGTTAACTGAAACTGTCATGTAAGTGTTCATGGATGATTTCTCCATCTATGGGGACAATTTTGATTCCTGCCTTCAAAACCTCTCTCTTGTCCTTGATAGATGTATCGAGTCACACTTAGTCCTTAATTGGGAGAAGTGTCACTTCATGGTCAAGGAGGGTATTGTTCTAGGCCATAAGGTGAGCAACCAAGGCATTTAAGTAGACCAAGCTAAGATTGAGGTCATCACCAAGTTGCCTCCCCCAACCTCAGTCAAAGACATTCGAGCCTTCTTAGGACATGTCGGGTTCTATCGGCGATTCATCTGTGATTTTTCCAAAATCACAAAACCTCTCACCAATCTTCTTCAAAAGGATGTGCCTTTCCATTTTGATAAGGCATGCATGGAGAGCTTTCTATGTTTGAAAAATGTTCTCACCACCACTCCTATCATCCATGCTTCTGACTGGGCCTTACCTATTGAAATCATGTGCGATGCTAGTGATTTTGCTATAGGTTCCATTTTAGGACAAAGAGTTGACAAGAAACACCACGTCATTTATTATGCATCCAAGACCTTAGATGAGGCTCAACAAAATTAAACAGTCACCGAAAAGGAAATGCTTGCCATTGTCTATGCATTCAATAAATTTTGCTCATATCTTATAGGTTCAAAAGTTGTTGTTTACACTGATCATGCAGCCATTCGCTACCTCATGACCAAGAAAGATACCAAGCCCAGACTCATAAGATGGATTTTTTTATTGCAGGAATTTGATCTAGAAATCCTAGACAAAAAGGGATCTGAAAATGTCGTAGCTGACCACCTAAGAAGACTTAGATATAGCCCCATTGATGAAAATCCCATAAATGAATCCTTACCTGATGACCAATTACTCAAGGTAGACTCCCAATTCCCTTGGTTTGCTGATTTTGTGAATTATTTAGTTGCATGTGTATTGCATCCCAAATATAAGGGACACTCTAAAGCTAAATTTTTACATGACGTCAAAAATTATTATTGGAATGAACCTTATCTTTTCAAACTTTGCGTCGACGGTTTGTATCGTCGTTGTGTTTCCCAAGAAGAAAACATTGACATCCTAGAACAATGCCACTCTGGCCCATGTGGTGGACATATGAGTTCCCAAAAAACCATGAGAAAGGTCTTGTAATGTGGTTTCTATTGGCCCACCATCTTCAAGGACTCTTATGACTATGTGCTTTCTTGTGATCAATGTCAAAGGACAGGAAATATTTCCAAACGTAACCAAATTTCCCTAACATCTTGGCAAGAATTAGAGATCTTTGATGTCTAGGGAATCGACTACATGGGCCCATTTCCTTCTTCTTATGGGTTTTCTTACATTTTAGCCGCAGTCGATTATGTGTCAAAGTGGGTTGAAACCATACCCACTAATACATGTGACTCTAAACCTGTTAAGAAACTCTTTAAAGATATCATTTTTCCTAGATTTAGAGTCCCTCGCACCGTCATTTATGACGAGGGATCCCATTTTTTGGAGAAACGTTTTGAGGCTCTTTTGAAAAAATATGGAGTTTACCACAAAGTCGCAACTCCTTACCATCCTCAGACCAGTGGGCAAGTAGAAGTATCCAACAGACAAATCAAATCAATTTTAGTAAAAACTATTGGACGCACTAGGAAAGATTGGGTGTTAAAAATTAATGTCGCTCTGTGGGCTTATCGTACTGCCTATAAAACACCCATTGGTACCACCCCTTTCAGACTGATCTATGGTAAGTCATGTCACTTATCAATAGAACTAGAGCACAAAGCCAGTTGGGCCATCAAAAGTTTGAATTTTGACCTTTCCAGGGCTGGAGAGAAACGTTTTCTCCAAATGAATGAGCTTGATGAACTTAGGATGAGTGCCTATGAAAACACAAGAATCTACAAAGACCAAACCAAAATGTGGCATGATGGTCATATCAATCGCAAAGACATTAGAGAAGGTGATCAAGTTTTAGTTTTTAACTCAAGATTACAACTTTTCCCAGGAAAACTCAAGTCGAGATGGTATGGCCCTTACATTGTCAAGTGTGCGTATCCACACGGTGCTTTTCTTCTCTGGGATAAAGTCTTGGGTGAATTTAAGGTCAATTGGCACCGTCTCAAAAGATACATCACTACTGAAGATGTCGTCACCTCAGACTCAACCAATTATCCATTGGAAGACCTGAACCTCACCGACCCCCCAACTTCCCCGGAATCTAAATAATCTGACCCTTGTCGAGCCACAATGTCAAATAAGGCACTAGTTGGGAGGCAGCCCAACACTATCTTCCCTTATGTTCTTTCTTTTTCGTTTTTTTTACATTCTATTTCCTTTCTTATCTGTTATCGAGCCGATCAGTTACCAAAACCAGCCGCTCAGCTCAAGCTCTTCTCAAGTGATCGGCTGGGTATCCATCCGCTCAGCTTATTCTCCGACGGTTCCCCAATTATTACATGAAACCGCCGCCCTTACTTTCGTCTGTCCGGCGCCCAAGGTAGACCAGCCGATCAGCTGGCTACCCAACTGATCGGTTCGTCGATCCATTGTTCTATATAACCCACCCAATGTAAGATCTATCACCCATTTCCTCCCTTACCCTAGCCGCCACCCTCTCTTCCACTCGATCGCTCGCTGCTCCGCTCACCGATTTCGCCCCTTTGGACGACCGACCTGGTCTTCAGTCGGACGACTAGCCTTTTCGGCTGCTCGAGCTTGCCGCTGCTCCGCGTGCCATTTTTGCCTCATCGGACGACCGGCCTGGCTCTCAGCCGGACGTCTGACCTTCTCTTCCGCTCGGGCCTTCAGCTCGCCACTCGATGCAGCTGCTCGACCGGCCTGCCTCCCAGATCTGTTCAGCCGCCCACCTGGCTAGACGACTGATCACATGGCATTGACACCGCCCGCCTTGCATCGACGCCGCCCGTTTTGCATGAGAGACGACCGACAGCCTGGCTGCATCACCACCACCCATTTTTTCCTGACAAATCAGTCGTCGACTTGCTCCGCCGAGTGCTTAGATCCGGACTCAGTTGATCGCTCTGTTTTACCAGCCGCCCGTCTCAGATTAACGAAACACTCATTTCATCAGCCAAACGATCGTGTGGACTATCCAGACGATCGGTTTACTTGCTCAACCGATCGGCTCATCCTCTGCAGCAGGCATGTTTAACCCTTTCCCCAAGGGAAAGGGTAAGGCCTCTACGTCTTCTTCCAGAGACCCTCCTCGTCATTCCAGTTCTCATTCCGGAATCCAATTCTATACGCCCTCCCCTACTGGTGAGTCTTCCCCCGAGTTGGCCGAAGAGATGCACTGTGACATCGATGAGGCAGATGAGCTTCTCCGCGAGATGGAGGGCACTCAGAAGGCTGCCAATGATCCGGACTCTACCATCCCCCGTTCACCCTGCATAGCTCCCATTCTGGGTAGCTATGACCAGTTTACTAGCGTCGAGCACCGAAAGCGTTATGAGGAGATGTACGCAATTGGTGTTTCCCTTCCTCGTTGGGCGTGCGACACAACCTTAAATGCTTTG
Source organism: Alisma plantago-aquatica (assembly GCA_963693085.1). Taxonomy (NCBI): domain Eukaryota; kingdom Viridiplantae; phylum Streptophyta; class Magnoliopsida; order Alismatales; family Alismataceae; genus Alisma; species Alisma plantago-aquatica. The sequence goes on along the minus strand of OY856414.1, from coordinate 400,041,682 downwards.
GGCATCCGCGATGCTACCGACGATATCCTATGTAGAAACCACATCCTGATCTTTCCCTACCATGTCACCTCTGTTTACTGTGATCTTACCCTCGAGTTTTTTAGCACTTTCCGCAGGTTACACTGTTCTTTTGGAAACTTGAGTTGTAAATTCGGGATTTTTGGGGAAAATCTGGAGTCTTCTGCCAGGAAAATCACTTCTTTTCTCCTCGATGGCAGAGATGATTATTGGCTAGAATGATGTATGGCGTGTTCTCATGACTCCTACCCAGGAAATTATGACAGAGACAAGTTTTGGGCTGAGATCACCGTGCTTATACCCCGTCTTCCTAATAGGCCCAAGGCCTCTTGCATCCACAACCCGGTGGTCCGTTACCTTCACCGCATCCTAGCCTGCACCATCTTTAGTCGGGAAGGTACTCAGGGAGCAATCACTCAGGTAGAACTTTATACTCTCTGGTGTCTTTTACATGAAAAGACTTTTAACTGGGGCAATGCTATTATTGAGCACTTTGGTACCCAACCTAGCCGAGCCACTTCGTCTTCCTTTCGTATCGGCCACTATGTCACCCAACTCACCATTTTTTTGGGCTACACCCACATCGCCTTTCCTCTGCTTGAGCTCAAAAATCACCTCATCAACACTCACTATTTGAAAAATAGTAAGTTTATCCGTTTGGGCACTGAGGGTGTTTATTACCTTTTTTTAAAGACACTCAGGTGGTCCTCCAGCTCCCGTTACATTCGCGGTTTGCGGAAGCAAACTATGTCTACGAGTTAACTGATCTACTAGGCCATATACAGAGATTCAATCTGGAGCATCCCGGCCCAGACACCATCCTCGAGCCACAACCTCACAGGAGGAGCCTCTCTCTAGAGGCTCACGACGAGGACACTGGACTACCACCGCGACCTTCCAGACGTCGCACTAGGCATTGAGCAGACGACGACGCCGGCCCCTACGACTTCTATGAGGTCCAGACTCAGCTGGATGAGATTCAGCGAGAGCAGCAGAGACAGGGCCACCAGCTCAACCACATGTACCTGATGTAGTGTTCGCAGGAGTCTTGGCATGTGGTCTGTGATCACTATGCCCCTACTCGACTGGCATATGAGGATTACGGAGCATAGTAGAGTTTTCCCGGTCCTGACTCTCCTTATTGGGGAAACTACTACTACTCCCACCAGCAGCACCCTCCACCGTAGTAAATCTTCGCTCCATCTAGTTCTAAGAGTTTGCTCGGGATGAGAAAATTTCTAAGTCTGGGGTGGGGGTGGGTGGTACGTGATCCACCCTCTATCTTCCCTTTTCAGTATTTCTTTTGCATTTTATCTTGTATTGCACTGTTTTTCTTTCAAACATAGGCCTTTATCTAGTCGGATGAATGTTGTATTTTATCTGCAAAAGTGAATTTTGTCAAAACGATTGCATTCTCAAATGTATTCAAAAAACTTTGAAATATCAAGTTCCCTATGATCATGAAAGTAATTCTTGGAAATAGTGGCAAGACTTAGAGTATCAAATAGAATCAAATGTAGATTTTCTTATTTTTAGCATTAGATTAACTTATTCTTTTTTCTCTCATATAATGTAGCTACATGTCTCTTCTATCTTATGCAACGACACTCCAAAAAAAAGTTTGAAATTCACACATGGGGACAAATAAATCTTCTTGCCAAACCCTAAGACCGGGGTGGCAAGCCCCTTCTCCCTCTTTCTTCCATACCCCTCGTAAATGTAATAGGGGTGTACCGCCAAAAGATGCCAAAAAGAGAGCACAACAAAAAATTGTGGTCAATGTAACCGCAAGTCCATAAATAATATCCCAAGTCAAATAGAGGAGGGATCCATCTTCCACACCCCCACTTCTCTAGTCCCCGTGAATGAAAAAAAAACAAAAAAAATTGAAAATTGAGTGTCGAAGCGCAAGTTAGATCAAGACTGTCTTTACAAAGTATACATTTAAAAAATTAAGTTATGAAAAATGTTTTCATAAGAAACATAGAGCTTACAAATTTTAGTTCTAGGAGATGGGTCGCTAGGCCATCAAAAGGATAGAAGAATTTCTAATCTAGGGAGGATGAACTTGATTTCTAAAATCTTTGAATCATTTTGGTTTTTCAATTGCTTGAGGACAAGAAAAACTTTATGTCTGGGGTATTTTGATGAGTGCTATTTCAGAATTTCTTTTTCTACAAATTATTAAGCTTGTGACATGGAAATACTCAATTCATCTCTTGAAATTGCACAAATTAATATTTTCTCATTTTTATCAGAAATATGACAATCATATGCATTATATTGCAGATTCAGGAAATGAACCGATCGTCTGACATCATCAACTGATCAGTTCACTATCATTAACTGATCATCTCAGTAGTTCAACTGCTCATTTTGCGTTATGGTGTTGATCATTGCTCTTGACCAGACGACCAGCCAGATCGCCTGATTCCCAATCCAAACGCTCGGCCCTAGCCCTATTGATGGGAAGAAACACACTTTTGACTGTGCCGCCACCCTAATTAGGGTTGGCAGCCAATCGCTTAGCAGCTGCCATCCACCAGCATCCAGCCAATCGGTTCACTTTTGAACCGGTCAGTTGGCGGCCCGCAGACAGCCAAAAAACCAGCCGCCGACCATTTCTTTTACCCTAAACCTAATGTATACCCCCTCCTTCTCCTATAAAAGGAGGGGAACTTCCTCCTCATTTGGCATCTGGGATTTCACTTTGTATGGGCATTCTGAAGCATTTCTATTCTTGTGTTCATCTCTAGTTCTGCAATAAAGTAGATTTTTCTTCAAGCATTGTTCTTTCTTATATTGTTCTTTTCTCTTCATTCCGCTTTCAGTTCTAGATCTTCTTTTCTCTATTCTTTAGTTCTGGAGCAAGGAATTAAGAACTTGGCCATTTTATTGTCTCTAGCATAAGTATTAACCTCCTAATTTTGGGCTAGACTATGGCTTCAGTACTTTCTTCCTCCATGTCTCCCTTCTCCTCAACTATGAGTGAGTAGTTTTTATCGAGGCAAGGGGAATAGCCCATTAGCCATGGTTTGATCAGATTAATTTTAGTCGATTCCTTTAGACGAGGATTGGTTTATTAATTTGATAATCTAGTGAATTAAGTACTCGCTTAGATGTTTTGTTAATCTTGATGGATATGATCATGGAAATATGGGTTTAGAACGATAAACCAATTCGCATAGAGATTTTGATGTGACCTCAGATTTATCTCTTTTTCAGATGAAGAACTAGGAAACATGAGCACCAGGACCAATGGGCTCATGTGGAGTTCATCTTTTGTGTTTCTTTTGTGATTCACATGTCGTCATCTATTTATCGATTAATAATTGATTCATGTTTTTACCATGGCTAAGGTGGTGAAAACCCCTAAAGCCTCGATTCTTCCCCTTCGATTTCAACCGTCGATTTTCTTGTTTACTCTAGTTTTCAGTCTTTTAATTCATAATTGCTTTTTGTGCTAACAATAATTTTTGTTTACCTTTTACAGGGCAAATAATATTTGGTTTAAGTGCAATTTCAATTTTAGCATTTTCTTTCTTGTTTTAATGTAATCAACCAAACACCCATTCTGACTTTTACTTTCTATTTTAAATCTGAAAATACAAAAAACAAATAAAATAAGTTCTTCAAATAATTGGGTTTTTAAGAAACAATCTTCAAAAGTTGTCCTTTGGGATTCGACCCTTCTATACTAGCCTTAACCGGAGAGTTAAAAGGATTAAACTCTAAGATTAACAATCTTAGTGATTGGTGTGTTAAGCGACGCATATCAGAGACCCAGTGGATTGTTACAGATGATTGGAAATTCACAAGTGGAATGGGAGTAGGACACCATGGGCATTGTGGTGGGTCTCCCCTGTACCAAGAGAGGTCATGATGTAATATGGGTTATGGTCAACCGCCTTACCAAGTCAACACAATTCCTTTCCTTCAAAATCATTTTCAGTATGACAGATCTAGTTGAACTACATATATGAGAGAGATAGTTCAACTTCATGGTGATCTGAGTTCAAATATTCTTAACAATGGCCTTAAGTTTACATCCATGTCGTGGAAGTAGGAGAATGAAGAACTCGATACTAGATTGAATTTTGGTACAACATATCACCCCCTGACTGAGGAATAGTCAAGAAAGTGCTATTCAGACTTTAGAGGGTCTGATGAAAGCATATGTGCTCATTTGCGGTGGATCACAGGAGCGGTACCTGCCCCTAGTTGGGTTTGTTTGCTATAACAACTACCGAAGCTAGTATCGGGATGTATAAATCTATTTATGGAGGTCGTGTCAGACACTACTTCACTAGGGTGATGTCGGTGAGAGGACCTTGTAGAGGTCAAAGAAGCCACAGTTGAATGCTAATAAAGTCGCTTTGATCGAGCAATGCCTGAGTAAGCCAAGGATCGACAGGAGTCGCATGGTGATGTGAAGCGAATTGACTTGCACATCATTGTGGGTTAGCATGAGTTTTTAAAAATCCAACCGCTCCCAGCTATGGCCAAGAATATAGAAAAGTTGAGCCCCCGATGCATGGGTCTGTTTGAGATTTTGGAACAGATTGGTGGAGCTCTTTTGTTTGGCCTTACCTCTCAGGATAATATGATGTATGATGTGTTTCATGTGTCCAATCTAGAGCACTATGTGAGGTACCCGATCCATGTGCTGAGCATGGAACCTATTGAACTCCAAGGGAGGCTAACTTACCCTAAGTCACCTATGAGGGTATGAGATACCAAGGTGAGAGAGAGCTCAAGAGTAAATAATAGAGATGATAAAGGTTCTTTTGAAGCACCATGGAGAGGATGAAGCCACATGGGAGCTGATGATGGACATAAAAAATTCTTATCCTGAATTGTTTATAAGTTTGGTGGAATTTTGAGGGCAAAATTCATATAAGAGGGGAAGGATGTTGCAACCCCAATTTGGGGCTTATATGGTTTAAAATGCAATTTCTTCAATAAAATGTATGATTATGAAAATTGTATGATTTATGTGAATGAATGGCTTTCTTTGATAATATTTCCTTTAAATATATGATTTCGTGGACCCTATTGAGTTAGTGAGTCAAATGTGATAAAAAGGAAAGAAAAGTTGAAGGAAATATAATAATGCATAAAAAGGAAAAGAAATTAAGATAATGATGAGGGTCATATGGAATTCTCTAGAAAGTGGTGTAAATGACCTTCATGGATTAGGTTTCGAATCCACTTTGTTAATAATGGTAAAATGAATCCAAATAAAGGAAATAGAAGAGAAAGAGAGAGAAAATATCAATAAAGTATGCCTTATTAAGAGATAACTTTCATATGAATAAAACTCCCTCATGCTTTTGAATTTGAGTGCCAAACTTTGCACAAACGTAGTTTAAGTCATTACGGACTTTCCACTAAAATTTGGGATCAAACGGATAAGCGGTTAAGGAGATATGATTTTTGAAAGATTTACTAATGTGTGGATGACATCATTAAATGTCACGATTTTGATTCCTTTTGGAAATATATTTTCAACCTTTCTAGTTGGCGTGCATTGGAGACTGTGGGATCGAGATCAAATGGCTTTCCTTTATCTACTACCTCAGTCTGATTGGGAAAATAGGAGAATAGGATGTGTGATCTTCTCACACCCCTCTCTCTTCACAGTCATTGACTTAAGACGATGTTACTCCCAATCGATTTGGGAGGAAGTTTTGGACCTAGTCAACCCTAGTTATGGGGGCTTTGGAAGGTAATAACACCTTTACCCAATATCCTTGTGGAGTCGGATTTCATGGACACTGGCTTGTGATCCAGACCTATAAAAGGTCTCTTCCCCCTCTTTGCATTGGGTTGAGAGGTGTGAGGCAACCCAAATGAGCTCAAGGAACCCTCCACTACTTCCATTTTTCCCAAAGATCAGCACACGATGGAAACCCTATTCATTTTTGTGAGCGGCGGCATTGTGGTCTACACCGAAGCAGCCACCTCCTTTAGAAATAGAAGGGTTGATCAACTTTGGGAGGTCTGGCCAATGATACTCGTGAAAGCCATTGTTCCAACCCAACTCCAGAGTGAGAAGTAAACACAAGAGTTGACCCTATCCACGATGTATCGATGGGGAGTGACTCAAAGGATGGAGGAAGAGGATGAGAAAAGGTAGAAATATCTTGCTACCCCTAAGTGCTTGAAATCTCAGACCCGTTTGCGCAGGGGCAGGAGTGTCAGTGCAAACCCTAACTTAGGCTGCCACCCAAGTGGGCCGCACACAGATGTGGCTGCATCCTATTGGCTCAATCGGTCCAGGTGGAAAACAAGGTGCAAGCTTGCCTTTATGACGTGTCTTGTTCCAATTGGTTGACTTCTGCTTAACTTGTGAAAATCATAATAAATTGTAGGATGATCAGATGATATGTTATATATGAAATTTGTTCAGAACAAAATCCATAGAATTTAATAAAAATGAATTAGGAACTTGATTCTGCTTGCAATTCAAAAAGTAAAAAAAGTTGTTACTTTTAATGGATTTATGAATGGAAAACCCTAATTTTGACGAAAATGGGATTTAGTAAAGTTCTTGGGATCATTTAAGCTAGTATTAACCTATTGTTAATATTAGGAAGTTTCAAAACTAAACGGATAATATTTGTGTTAAATTGGCTCAATTTTGGGTTTAATGTATATGAAGTACATTAATGAGACTAGAAACCCTAATTTTGGTAATTATGACTTTTAATGGTTTTAGTTATAGAAATCCATGTATAAGATAGAGATATGATGTTCAAAAGATAATTTGAGTACAAAGGGCCCTTAATATACATAATTTGAGTAATTAGGGTTTTATGAGTAGAAAACCTGTTGTAGGGTCTGTTGACCTAAAAAGGATAAATATTGAGAAATTGATCTAAGAAGCCCTATGGAATCCTAATGAGACTTAGAAACCTTAGAAAGGTGTCCCAAATCAATAAGGAGTTGTTTGAGAAATGATTGTGACAATTAGACAGTATACATGTTTTTAAGATCAATGTTTGCTTGATTGACTGCTTAGCTTGCTTGATTGGACATCTAGTTGGATTTAAATGTCTTGCTTCTTTTTAAGACTGCAAATCAGGTATGTGGTTATGCTTATGGCTAATCGCTCTAGTTTCACAGTGATTTCTTAGGTTTTACTGGTTGCTTGAAATAAACTACTTGGATGAACTTTGATTCTTACAACTATAAAGTGACTATGGCTATCACCATAAATATATGTATAACTAGCTTAGATTCTAGTTCTCCTATGTAGCTTTGAGTATATATGAGGAATTGATGTCCTAGGTATTGGTCTACCTTTGTGGTAGGATCATCAGGTTATCATGAGTCGATGTTTGGTATACCTTTGGGTAGGATCATATGACTATAAGACCCTATGTGTTGGTCTACCCTTGTGGTAGGACCATAAGGGGCTATTTGGGATCTACCATATGAGAAAGGTAGTATTCATGTCCATTGTAGGGACAACACAGAGGCAAGGATATGTTAGGACTAAGTAGTTATATTTAAGAAAGTTTGATTTATTAATCAATAATTTGGTTGCAATATGTTGTTACAAATAGATGCAAGCTTTTGGTTCCACCACATACCAGTATAACCTATTATACTGACTAACATTTTGTTTGTCAGAGTTTTAGGAATACATGAAAGTGGATGAACATTTAAAGTGGAATTTGGATAAAAAGCTAAATATAGATTGGAGGATTTAGTTAGATAGAACTCTACATTGGATAATGTTCCAAACTCCTATCTTTGAAAGGTATGTTAAAAAAAATGATCCTTCTTTGAGCTTAGTTGTGGTAGAATTTATTAATTATTTTTTATTATTTGCAAAACTAGTTGATCATTTTTTGGGATAATGGCATCAGCTCCTTAACCTTCTTTAATTGGGGGTTGGTGAGGGATGGGGTCGTTACAATGTACCTCTTCTTTTCAAAATAAGGAGTTTGAGTTGGACCACATATATATGCATGCACCAACTCAAGAGGAGTTTTTGATCTCTATTTAGATTTATAGAAGAGTAATTTATGCATTTTTTGTAAATGCATCTTTCTTTTGTTTCTTGTTATATTTCGAGGAGGCCAAATACCAAGTTCTTATTTTCAATAGAGAGAGACTTCTAAAATTTAGACATCCATATCTTAGATGCCATAATAATGGATCTCCTACTTTTTTAGATTTTGAGAAAAAAATTCCCAAAGGCATTATCATAGAATATACTTTATTAGAATATTTCTTGATTCTAAGAACTGCTTGTTGTTTAATTTTATCACGTATTATGCAATAGTCATCACTAAAGATAACTTTGTATGTTCTATTAGTATGTTGTCCAACACTTAGCAAGTTTGAGTTAATCTAGAAAAATAGAGAACATCATGAATAATTTTAGATTTACCTTGTTTTGTTTGCACCATGATGTCTCCTTTTCCTTCTATGCTTCACAGATTTCCATATCCAAGCTTCACTTTTGATCCTTATCCTACTTAGAGCTTGATAGATGATTGACCATTTCCAATCATGTGATTACTGCAGCCACTGTCTAGATACCATATAGTATCAGGCTCTTGCTGAGTGTTGAAGTATAATAAGAATACGGAATCAGAATCATCATTATTCATTATGAAGTTGGCCTAGTATTTTCCATACCAAAAATCTCTTTGAGAATGATTCAGTATCTTGAATCTAGTGCAACAAAAGTGACAACTACTAGAATCATGATCATTCTTCTTGCAAATATTACAGGAGAATTTAGAGTTGTCAGTGTAAGCATTCTTGTTCAGGTAGACAATGTTGTACCCACTACTTCGGCATTTGTATTTATCATATGCTTCTTTTGAAAGCTTCTTTTGCTAGTGGATCATGCATTTGTTTCTTTTATTGTCATCATGTTTCTTTTTGTAGATATTAATTATAGATTGAAAAGCTTTCTAGAATGGGTGTGCATTGAACCTTCTCATTCTTTTCCCATTCTTTTGTAGAGAACCCATCAGCTCATGCAAAGATAAGCGAGATAGATATTTAGCTTATTATATAGCAACAACAATATGATCGAATTTAGGTGATAAGGTTATCAATATCTTTTCAACTATTCTCTAGTCTTTGATGGAATCCCCATAAATTTGGATATTATTTATGATTTAAAATACTTAAGAGAAGAAATATTGAATAGATTCTCTATCATTCATAATAAGAACATCAAAATCCCAACATAGAGATTGGAGTTTAATATAGATTTCTTTTTTTAGCCTTTTACTCCTCTTTCAAGATAGCACATGCCTTCTATGCTTTTATTCCTACTGAAATATGAGGATATATTTCTTTGCTTACTCCTTGCAGAATAGATAGAAAAGCATTTACATCATTCTTCTTGTTTTCCTTGTACTTTGCCTACTTTGTGGAATTCCAAGATGAGAATGGATCTGCATCACTTGGTTCTTCATAGAAATCTTCTACTAGCTCCAATAGATCTTGGGAGATGAAGAGAGAGTCTTCATTTGAAAAAAGAAATAGTCATAATTCTCTCCCTCAAATATGGGGATGGGATTATGGATATATTGAAATGTGGTTATATTTGTGGTTGATGTCATATATGATGCTATGTAGGGGAGAGGTTGAAGAACTTTTTCCTCTGATATCATGTTGGGTAGATGGAAGATGGTGGGAACAAGGAAGGAAAGTTTTCAAGAAGAAAGATTTATTAAGTAATTTTCTTTACTAATGAAATAATTTTTTCTAGAGGTAGACTTTCTACAATGAGATGATAATCTTTGATGAGAGTATTAATAGGAATTTGCACCCTGCAATGGAGGAACCTCATCTTACATTGAATACCCTTATAGAATGGCTAGATATCTATTTATAGATTCCATAGAAACCTTCTATATTATACAAAAATTACATTTTTACCCCTTATATATTTTCCTAAGAAAGTTCTAGACTTCTTATAGGGTCTAGTTACTTTACATCTACACATCTTTCAAGGAAGATATTTCTAGAGATGCTCTCCCACACATCAAACACATTCTAGAGTTCTCCCCATATTCTATAATACTCCACATAATGTAGAACCCTCCAGATATTCTATAATGTTTTAGAGAGTGTAGAATATTTTAGAGCTTCTAGAAGAGTGTAGAACATCTATAGAATCTACAATATTCTAGAGAGTGTAGAACCTTCTAGAATATTCTTCATTTTTTCAGAGTATACTAGAATTACAAGTTACATTTCAACATTCTAGCAGTTTGGTGAGGCTTGGAAACGGACCAGGAAACTTGTTTCCTAGTGTAGATTAGGATATTGCATCTTGTCTACTTAACTGAGTCACCGCTACCTTGATTCTAGGTTGTCATCTTGTATTCCAACATGCATTGCAACCACAAAGCACTTGTTTGGGTCACCCATAGGACAATCTTCTATGCAACATGATTGTACTCGATCTTATCTGCTCAAAGAGTGAAGACATGAATTACCATTTCCCATCCCCTCGATCTTAGATGTAGAAAAAGTGAATGCGTGCACTACCATTTCTCAGCCCATGTTGCACAACTTGCTTTTATGTTCAATGTTGTGTTTTTCCCATGATGATCTGTTGTAGCCAGACAACCATTTGTTGCTCTCTAGAGAAAGTGTTTGATTTTTCATGACCATTTTAATTTCAAATCTAGTTCTACTAGCATGTGATATTGTTCACATTCTGACTTTCTTTGTACTAGTGTGTCTCGACCTATCAATCCAATAAGCTAACTTTAGTATGTAAAAGTTTCTACAATTCATCTCCAAGAACACAATAACCTTCATGTAGCTCCATTGTCAGGGGATGGAAAGAATTTTGTCGATAACAACTTGGCACATGCATTGATTTAATGTGGTTGCATCCTACTTCACAACAACTGGATATAAAAAGTCATATATGTGATGGTAGTCTATAGTTGATGTGGTGCTAGTAGGTGTAATTTTAGTCTCCTTGCCTACTATACATCAGTCTTCCAGGATTGGTACATTTCTCCCTTCCCCACTCTATAATAGAGTCCCTCACATATTAGTGATTTTTCTCCTATATGCTTCTAGATGTATAGCTCATATTATGGCCTCTTCTTGCCTCTAATATTTTGCTTTCAGAACTTTGTCTACGAATGAATCTGGATTAGTGCAGTGCTTGGTAAGTAAATTGAAACTCATGCATTACCATCCCCCTACATATTGGGGAAGTGTAAGGGTGTCACAAGCCTTCCAGTGATTTCTTCTTTCCTTCCCACTAGATCTCCACTAAAATCTTAAATGGTGCTCTAGATACCATCAAGTAGGACATCTGGGATTTTAAATATGCTCATGATATTAGTGGGGATGGACTAAGCCTCTTCTTTAATTAACAACTCCTTTCTCGATTGTGATAACACATTCTCCTTTCAAATTTGGAATATCTTCCATATCTTCTCTTTGATGTTAGAAAAGGCCACCTTATGTGATGTAATAATGCATGTTGGGAGGCAAAGATAATCTATCAACATCAACCATATATAGGAGATTTATAATTTCTTCTCTTTTTCCCTGGTTATTTTTGTTAAAGGAGACTTTAATTTTTAATGAATTAATTTTTATCCTAGAAGCTCTCTCATATAAGATGATTATCTTAGCTAATCTTGATCATTATTCAAGAGTAACCCTAATAAATACTATGCTACCATCCGTAAAAAAATATGTAAGAAATGGATGGAACCTCCCCATTCACATTTCCCCATGTATATACTACATTTTGATACCTTTTTATTGGACATTGAAAAAGTATCAAGACAAAAAAGAAACATATCGGGGGATATGGATCACCTTGCATGGTTTGTTTGATTTGTCCCTTTCTCAAGACATGAATATGAAGTGAGTGTATTACTCTAGTGATGAACTACATAGTTTTATCCACCATATTCCTTCCCTATTCCATCTTCCCCATCACCTTTGGCAAAAAGTTCCACTCTATTCTAGCATATGCTTTTCTCATTTTTAATGTGATGGCCATTATGCTATTTTTCCTCTTTGTCTTCATCTACATCAAGTGAAAGACTTCATATGCAACCAAAGCATATATGTAGTAATCCTACTAGAAACGAATCCACTCTGGTTTATAGAGATGATCTTGTCAAGGAAAACTTTTATTCTATTGGAGATCACCTTAGATGAGATTTAATGTAGGACATCGCATAAGTTAATGAGTTGGTACAGTCTAATATTTTTGGGGTTTTGACATTGTGGGATAAGCACTATATACATTTTGGTGAGATACTCCAAACTCTTTCCACTCTCCACCATTGTTCGATAAAACATATTACTCAAAAAAAATTTAAAGAAGATAATTTCTTTACCATCCAAGCCTACTTCCTTCATGGGGTGCATCTGGTTTATCACTTTTTATGTCTCTTCTTTACTCGGTAGTCCCTCCATACATATTGATTCCTCTCTGGAAGAAGATAATTGATGTCCATTGCATGTCATGAAACTCAATGTAGTTCTCTATCTTAAATAGAATTCTAGAGTAGTTTATGACAATCTTTTTAATTTTCTTCTCAACAGTGTTCTGCACATCCTAGTCATCCTTCAAACATTTAGTATGATTTGCTTACTTATCAAGCTTTCCTTTTTGTCAAAGTAGGTAGTGTTCTTATCTCCTTTCCACATCTCATTTTCTCTAGCTCTGGCACCATATCTCTTATTTTCTAAATAGGTTGTGTAGTTTCTCTTGAAGCTTTGTACATCGTCTAATCAGGATCAAACAAGGGATCTATACTCTCTCTAGTTGTTGCTCCATTTCCTTGATTTTATTATGTATTCTCCCAAACTTCTCTCTAACCCATGTAGCCATATTGGTTCAAGACCTGAATAATTTTTCATGTTCTATCCTCCTCTTCATCAGTGTTGCTTGCCTCTTCTATTGTAGTCCAACATTCATCATAGGAAAGATATAAAATTTCAGTTCAAAAGATCCCACCTCATGTACATGATCTATTGTCCTCCTCAAATTTAAACAGAATTAGTGCACATGATACAATTTATAAAAGGGAAACTTTCTTTCTTTGAGCTTCTGATAGAATTCAATGCATCCATAATTTGCCAAAAATATGATCATCCATTCTTAAGTTCCACAATTTTTGTATCTTTCTCAAAATCCTCCAAATGTTTTGTACTCTATACCCCAGATACCTGAATCTTCATATGTCAATAGTCTGCTAAGATTTTTCTACTTCTCTCTCTCCCCTTGGGGACCACCCCTGTTCTTTTATTTGAAAGGATCTTATTGAATCATAAAAACCACAAAATAGGAATGAAGTTGTCATTGTAAAGTTGCACCATCATCTCCTAAGTCTTCCTCTTCTCATGTTGAGCTAACCAGGAAAATAGTCTTGAAATCCCTTTTTCCTCATTTCCATCAGCCGTACAATCAGTAAGGTGTTGATAAAAGGATCAGATATCCACTTTGACATCCCAAAACCACAACCCCAAGCCCCTAACCTCTTGATGTTACTTACTCATAGACCCTCAGTATATCCAAACCTCATCCATATTCTCTCTAACCTTCATACATTATCTTTGTTTATGATAAGAAAACCACCTAAGGACCCCTCCTCGAATGGAGACATTTTAGGGCTCTGTTATTGTTAGGTTTTCCCAGTCCTTGACAGTTCTAGATCAAGGTTTTCTACGGTGGGGGTCTCTTGCAACCATTGTTATTTCCTATATCACAATATTTGCCTCATACTATCTCTCCCTTTTTTCATTTTTCTCTTCCCACCAGGATATGCATTCCCAAACCCTCTTCCTCATCCTCCTCCCTTCCCTCTTGATCCTCTCTATCATCTTCCCGTCTTGCCATGTGTCATCCCTCTCTTCTTTTTTCCATCCCATGATAGTCTTCCCTAACCTCTAACCCTCACTCCTACTACCTTAAACTACTTCTTCTTCCTTTTTTCTTGTAGTGTAGATGTAGCTATTGTAAGTGAGTTCAAGATAGATTGAGTTGTCTAAAACTTTGCCCCACTAGTAGAAACATGTCTTGCTTAGACTGGTACAATTTCGTGAATTGATGACCCCTTAAAATAAAACAATATGTAGGTTCATGAATGTTTGATCATTCCATTTTCTAGTACCAAAAAAAGATATTCCCATGAATGGCTTGTGTGGATGTGCCCACTCCAAGTATACCAAATAAAAAAAGTAGCTTCCATCAAATTGATGAAGGAAACAAAGAAGACTAAAAAAGGGTATCGATTAGCACAGCCAGAGCTTAAAATTTTTCCACTCGACCGTACCACAGAGGCAATCCATTTCTCTAATGGAAGAAGGTGGATTGTGATGCTTCCAGTGGGATTCAATGGAGTCAAATAGTTGTAAGTTATCCTCTTCTCACCCCATTTCTTATCCATATGGTCTATTTGTTCAGTTGTTATTGCAAAAGGGGGGCAGGGTGAGCAGGTGTTCCCAGCAGGTGTGTGCATGTATGGATCAATCGCCATTGGCAGTTCATGGTAGGATCTCCTCTCATTTAGGATACCATCACTTAAAATCAACTAGTGGGTAAGAAAAATTGCCGCACAATCTGCTTATTTTCCCCAAGTGTCCATGATTATGCCGAAAGACATGAGCCATCACCTACTCCCCATTAATTCCTCACTCGCCTACATAATCCTTCTATATAACTTCTCAGATCCCCTTTACAAAAGATTTAAAAATATCATTTTAAATATAATTCATGTCTAATTCCAATCCTTCTATGCTCTATTCCACCATCATCATCTCCCCTCTCCATTGTATAATTAAAATTCAGTAAGTCTAGAAGAATTAATGAACAAGCCTATAATAACCAAAGCTGCCAAGGATTTTGGATTGATGTTGGTTGTGAATATTTGGAACGATTTCCACAACTAAAGTCAATTAATTCCAAGGTAAGATGGCTTCTACAATGAATATGTTTTGAAATTGTGAATGGGTATGTTGATCATATCAACCAAAAGTATGTGCAACCTTATACACTTAGTTAGATGCTCCATCGGCTCCATTGAGTTCCAACCTCACTAGGTTTTCATGTTGTGGATGTGCTCTGTTGATGTGGTAAAGGTTATGGTGACCAGTTAGAGTACATTAATTGTCCTTTTAGGTAAGAGTTAGCCTTCCAATCATTTGTGATTTACTTTCTCTACTTATTCGATACATTCTTATTTTTTAAAAACACTAATGTATTCAATAATCTTTTCCTATTTTATAATAAATGTATCATTTATAATGACATAATAAAATGATCCTTCAAAAATAGAAAATATAAAAAGTGAACTTATAACATAACATATTTTCATGGAACACTCATATGTTAGTCTCCCCTATGAAAGACCAATTTAGTTTGGACTAAAATTAGAATTGGTACAATGAATAAGGGGTTGCAGTGTGAAGGATAAAATGTAGCACATGTCAAATACATTAAAAAACGAAATAAGAAAAAAGGTAGTGAGTTGTATCTACAGTAGGTGACCTCTTCTATATTCAAGCTTCTGGGTTTATGATAATACATTTGTGCCTTGCAGTTCAACATTGTCTCCAAACCATTTTCAGAGGTAGACATACATACATGTAGGTAGTTATCAGTGGGTTAGCTCATCATTTCCGTCATTTTAATGTCATATTAACAAAATTTGCTTCTTTTTGTAGTCCTCTACTAGAAATGGTTATTTGGACCATCATTTTGTATTGGCTATTTTCCATTTTGTCTTTTTTAATAAAATAAATGTATTTTGCTTATTGAAAGTGAAAATGACAAATCCATGAGAACAAGTGTCCCCCATATGTGTTTTTGTAATTTTTCTTTCTCTCACTTAGATAACATGATTCTCTCTAAGCAGTGTATATCTAAATATATCTAAATAGTAAATATTTTAAAATGGTTATAATATTGCATAATATTGTGTTGTGTATCTTAGTGAACATCCATAGTAGCTTGGAATGAAACCTAGTTTCTAGTGAAATAATGTTTGCATGTTTACGCTTGGCTACTCATGGAACTCATTTTTTGCTTAAATATAAAATGTTATCCATCGATCTTTCCCAACAAAAATATAAAGTAATTATTGTTATGTTTGTGTGTGCACTTGTAAGTTGATTTGAATTGGAGTTTTATATTTCAACAAAATATGTTACTGACTAAGAAGTATAAACTATCTAACAAAGATTTAATGCTTACATGATTAAAACCCTAATTTATTATCTCTTGTGGAGATTTTTCTTGTTTTGAGTTTGTGTTTGAAGTATAATCTTCAAATGTAATGTCTTTTTTTGTTCATACCAATCATTTTTTTTCAATTAACAGAAATCAATAATATTCAACCCACAACCCATGTAGGTACACAAATAAAGGAATCAATATAATCTTTTCCAAGGGGGGTCCCCATCCACCCCAACACCGTGAAAATGGAGATACACTATCCAACCACTCAACCACAAAAGTAGTAAAAAGAACACCAACTTTAGCTATCTATATGACCACTCTCATATCCAACATGTTAACATGAAATAAGAGGAAAGGGAGAGAGAAGTCCTAGCATCACACTTGTCAATCCCCATCAACCAACTGATTGGACCATTCATCTAGCAAAATGAGCATGTTGTTTTGATCATTCTTTGAGAGATAACCTTCATACTTTGAGATATCTCAACTCATAGAGATCCTACTTCTCCCATTTTCATGCCAAAATTTTGTCACCATTCCCTACTCAGGTTTTGAGTCAAGAATCTTAGAGGAAACATTCAAGAGGATCCTTAGTTGAATGAAATCTTTGAAGATGAGGTGTTTGAGGATATGCAATAAGCCTTCATGGTCCACCACACAATGCTATCATCAACTAGATTGGGGATCCCAACATTATCCTTATCATAGACTAAGTCTATGTCCAAAACAACTACAACTACAAGAGAGGTGATGTAAAATGCAAAGTCTATGGGAATATGCAAATACTAACCAATGGTAGTGATAACTTCCTTTGTATAACCATCTTCAAAGAAAGCCCCCTTAGAAATATCAATCATATATTCATGATCTCTAAAGTAGACCCATGGTGTGTGGGAACTTTATCTGCATAAGCCTCTAAAATTTCCACATAAATTGATAGTGCCTCAAGGGCACACTTCAAACCCTAGTGTCTATAATGATTCAAAAGGAAGATAACAACTATGTGATGGATCCATAATCCCTCAAAAAGCAAGGTTATATCACCTAACCATTACCACATTTTCTCCTTTTGGACAACCTGATCAATATGGTAGTCATCTTTAAAAGAAACATCTCTACACTACATCCATGGTGGTGCCTCAAATAAAGCTTTGGATAGAACTTCCACACTCTAATGAAAGACTAGGGAATACACATCCAAAATTCATTCTAAAGTGGGGCTTATAACAAACATCACCATTTTTAGTTGCATGAGCATGACCACCTTTGATATGGTTAGGTATGAATCACCCAGTTGGACATAATACTTCTATGCAGAAAGAGTTGAACCTTCATGTTGTTGTCTTTAATGAGATTCACCATCATACACCCAATAAATTGCATCTACGTGGGCTGAGTTGTAACACCAGAATAACTGCTTTTGATCTTGGCACTTCTTATTCTAGTGTCCCCTTTTAAGGAACCTATAACAAGATTCCCTAGGAACCAAGAAGGCACATATAGAAAGATTTCATATGTCCATGAAATATTGCACTATTGATTTCATATCTAATAAGGAATTCAGATCTTTGTATTCTAAAAACAAATGATATATTTTAGAATGGGGAGTGACGTTTAAAGCAAGAAATATTTCTACAATACCACACATTAAAGCATTTAGTATTATTGATATCAGCTCCAATTATGTGTGGGTTTAGTTTAAATATGGTTTCATTTAATACCTCAAGCATTACATAATTTCTATAATATACGTTTGATTTATTATATCATATCTTTGCATTATTGCATGATACCCATAGCTCATATAACCATTTCCCTACATATTTGGGTCGAATTCCTTAATTATAGAAACCACTATACATTAAATTAAAGTCATAGTGATTCATAAATTTTCCACTTGGGTTGGGGTTTCTCCTTCATGATGTTATGCATGATTGTTTTTTATTGAAAAAATGTCTAGTATTTTGAGAAAAAACTCAGCTTATAATCAATCATAAGTTGTAAGATTAACCATATGTTAGATTTTACGTTCACATTTTTTCCATCTTATATTTCTTCTCTCATAGGTACGATCTCTAGAAAGTAATAATTTTGAAACTTTTTCATCAACAATGTGTATTTTGTATATGGAATATTATGTGTGACATCCTCCTATCTTTGGCATGCCTAACATGACATGTATCATGTTGTTGTAGAGAAAAAAAACTATGTTTTTTCCATATGAAGTCTATAATTTGCTTTTTATTCATCCTAAATAATAGATACTTTGAAGTTTTCCTTAGTGTTAATGCATACATGTTCAAGGTAGAGTTCCATAAAACATGCCTGGGTTAACTCAGGTAATAATGTGTTACGTTTTTGTTATTCTATATGCTTGTTCTCTGTACTTCACTTAAAGTAAACACAAATAAATTGCAACATTTGAAGAATCTAGAAAATGCAATAATCTTTTTACATTGTATTCATATTAAGAAATGTGATTATTTCTATATGATCAATTATTTTCCATATGCATTCCATCTCTTGTCTTTTAAAATTTAATGTATGGAGTTTAGCGAATAGGTTATTACTTAGAATTATGATTGTAGAAATTTTAGGTATGGACTTCACTTTCTACCTTCATGTGATATTATATTCTATCTATGCATATATTTATTATTTCCTTGATATGTTGAATTTGAAAATCTAAATCCAAAATTGTGATGCTGAGTTGATCTCTACTTTCCTAGTTAAAGCTTCACATTCATGGATGTTTTTACAAGGGAATTGCATGTTAATTTTAGAGAGTTTTCATACAATTTGTGTACTATAGAGACGTTCCACTGTGCTTGAACTTTAATTTATTAGAGTTATCTAACAATTCATTCATTCATAAAATTTCTTGGTTGAATTCCAATATTTTTATAAACAAAATGTTAATACATTTTAGCAATTACAATGATGTTATCAATTACCGAAATCTAAATGTTGTCTGTTGGCCTATATTACTCAGGAAATAGTAGATATTACCACTCTATATGTCACACCCTAATTTTTAAAACTTAGAAAGTATGTGATATAGATATTATTGAAATAAACATTGATTGATTTGTGGTTATAATAAGGTTCCACTCTTTTTAGTGATGTTTCATTTAAGAGGGAAAAGACATGATAAGTATGTACTTTTATGCAACTTGACCTATTTTTAGGATTAATCACCTTTAAAATAGTTTTAATAATTTTACAATGTCTTCTAGACTATGGCGTGATACTGGCTCAAAATTGGTAAAGAATCAAAAGTTTACAATGTTGTGGTATTGTTGAGGAACATGTCATATGGTGTTCAAGGATAAACATCAGTTTCAATCAGATAATTTGGAAACGATAATGACAAATAATTTCAAATTCTATATCATATTTATGTTATCCTAGTGTATGAGGAAATATCTAGAACTCTAGAATTCTTTGACAACTCAATTAAACTAAGGGAATATGCATTAATGGTTTGACGATTCCTAATTGACTTGGATATATGGAAACAATACTTACGATGAAACTATTGTCTATTAGATCCACATACTGTTTTAAGGAGATAATGATACTATTATTTATAATTGATGGTATGGAGAGTTGATCTTTAATATAAATTGTACCAAATCGAAATGGATGTGGTCAATTCGTGTGTTAGGCGGAGGATGCTCCATTGTAACTAGCAATCGAGTAAAAGGATGAGGGTAGTATTGTCCCCTTCCAAAGAACAAACTCCATTAATGTCCTTATAAGATAAAGGAAAAAAATACTACATAATTTCTTTTAGTTGGATCTTGCCTTCGAACTAGAACAATTAGAATTAAGACTAGATTTTTGTATACGTTGTATCTGTTGTTGAGATTACGTAAATATAGTATCTTGGCCCTCATTTTCTGGAGGAGTTAGATCATTTGACATTATTATTACGGACCAAATTCTAGGTAATTTTACATGTTTGGCTAAGACAGTATGGAATTTCATAGATATCTTGAATATGTAATTATCTTTGGGTTTCTATTTAATTACTATTGTTAGACCAAACATTCATTTGGAATATAGGTTGAAATGACGATGTAGTTCAAACGAACCAAATGTAAAAGTAGTAAAGAGGCACGCAGCCGTAGATGAAAGAGGAACATTTAATTGGATAAGTTGACCGCACAAAGATCTCTTGTTTTTATTAATTGTCGTATCACGATCGGAGTCAATATAATGGTGATGACGTTTCATATAATAAATGGAAAGAACGACGGAGGCTATCAAGGTTGAATAAGATAATCTTATTTAGTTGATTGATCATGCGAGGACGGACTGCTTTAGTTTTTTTTTTGTTTATCTAGGGAGCCTACACGTCAAGTTTCCCATTTCCATAGATATCATCAATAAGTTGCAAACCTATTTCATCTCACGGCTTGGCTATAAATAGAATAAAATTTGGGTATCCCGCCGCCAGCCCTCAACCAGGTGTACAAACTTAGCATGCTTGTCCTCCCATTCGCCTAATCTCTCGTCTTTGTGAGTTGCTCTTTCAGCTTGCATAGAAAGCACTATCCAACGCTATCTTTCCGGCTCCACACTTCTGATTAGTACTTGTACCCACAATGTTTATATTTGTGAAGATCTTTATCTCTTGATGCTGACCAGAGCACAATGGAACTCCTCGTCCCAGCGATGATCCATCACATTGGCAGTTAAATCCAACCAAGATAGGGAGCTCGAAGGGGGTTCTTAAGAGGGCGGGCCTATATGTGGCTTCTCCCTACCACTTCATTAGTGGCTTCTAAGGCTCTAGCTTAGAGCCATCGGAGAAAGGTCCTACAGTCGTGATGTTACTTAGTTGCAGTATCTATGGAAATATCCTCATGGTGTTGGGCTCCATGGCTTCCGTATGGGGGTACTACCGGTTGTAGGCCGAGCTGAAGGAAGTATCCGCTGCACGTCATTAGTATCACATGTGTCCGCATAATCAAAACAAGCAACATGTTGGAGAGCATGTGGGAAGATCCACTAGACCACTCTCTTTATCCCGACGATGGTTGTGGCCGAAACGAAGAATTTAGGGGCAGCTCGCTGGTCCTATCATGCCTTTGCCTTATAAGTGACCGACTTATCTACATACATCATGGTTGCTTTGCACAACTCAAAGTAAGTGGTCCATGCACATGAATACTCATAGTTTATGTTCAATATGTTTACATGTCTCCTAATAAGACTTGTATGATCTATTTGGTTTAATGTTCTAAGACTTCAAGGTTAATATGTGCAAATAGTATTACTCTCAAATTTCTATCATTATATAAGTTTAGATACCCACAATATCGAGTAGAGATATGTTGCCCAAAATAGTAGTGACTCATGGACCAAGTCCATGAGAAAGCTGAAGAATCGTGATCCTATCAGTTATCTTAGAAATGTTTGGTAATGATTTAAAGATTTCGAGATAAGATATGAAAGTAATATAATCATACTTAGTTAATTATTTGGGACAACTTTATATTGACATTTTAAGTATAAATGTGCTATTAGGATTTCTCATATTTATAGATATGACGTTGTATTTAGATTTCAATTAGATATATGAGATTAAGATGTATTATATATGTAGAGAGTCTAAGAGCTAATAAGTTAATCAGATTTCTTATAATGAATAATATCTATAAGTTAACTATAATGTGAGAAATATAAGAACATATTAAGATAAGGTCCAATTTTTAGTATAGAGGTACTTTTGGGATCAGAATAAATTGTAAAATGAGTTTGGGATAATATTATAAGATGATGATGCAAGACAATATTTATAAGATTTCTATTTTTATATTTAAGGTTTAATATGTAAGTGCATATGCAAAGTTTCAGGGTAACATCATATTTTATAAGAAGGATTGAACCATCTTGTCAGAATTGATATTTTTAGATATGTTGTACTTATCATACTTTCATAAGCTTGACTTATGATACTTTGTACACTTGGTATTTCTATATTCATGTCAGATCCTTTCTCATAAGACATCGGACTCATTTATGATATAACCGATATAATGAAGTAATCTTACCAAATAAGAGTTTTAGAATAAGATTTACCCAGACAATGAGATACATGTTCAAATCCAGCAATGAATTCAGTTTAGAATTTAAGAATAAGAGATTTAGATTTAGACTTAGACTACTCACCGTGTGAGTAGCCAGATTTTAAATAAAGGTACATGATATGGGTTATAGAACCAATCTCAATTATGTTGTAATTTGAAATACATATTCAAATTCCATAATAGTTTCAGTTCAGATTTGAAAGAGCAAAGATTCAGATTCAGATTTCAGATTCAAAATTAAGTACATGTTTAGTACTCAGTTTCAGAGTTTAGTAAAGATAGACTTAAGATAATTAATTCAAAACCTTCACATAATACATTATATAATAAGTCCTCACCAGAGAGTCCCGTGACGATTCAGAGGGCGCACTGTGCCAGACACTGCGGGTGTCACATAGGGCATTTATACCAACAGAGGGTGCATTGCACCATAGAAGACACTTCGGTGTCAACAGAGGGCACATTGTGCCAACAGAGGGTGCGTTGCACCAAACATGACACTTTGGTGTCAACAGAGGGTGTATTGCACCATAAAAGACACTTCGGTGTTAACAGAGGAGGACTTATTGTATAATGGTGGTCACAGTCAGATAAAAATCATAAGTAAAAGATACCATAGATTAGAGATGCCCATATTCTCATCCATAAGTAATGGTGGGAGAGAATTATATAAGATAAGTAAGACCTAGGCACTTTGGTGTAGGTCATGAGATCCATGTACCAGGGTACATGTCTCTAGAGAAAGATAAAATAGAAATATATGAATTTCAAATTAGGAAATAAGAGATTTTTATGTTTCAGGTCTTACTCAGAGCTTGATAGTAATTTCTCATTTATAATGTCAATTTAAAATTATTAGTCATGTACATTTTTAGAATACTCATGCCACTTACTCTAATGACTATTTTTCCCAATGCATGGCTGGGGACGCGATGTCCACAGGGTTTGGAGTAGCTGAAGATTTAAAGAACAAAAAAAAGGTGTAGTAGGTTTCCAAGCTTGCCTAGTGGGGTGCCATCTACCGAGACGATCCAGAGTTTAGACATCTTCTTTTATACATGGTCTTGTTATCGCAGTATATTAGATGACTTGTTTCCCTTTGTCAGAACTATGTATGAATCGGTTTTACTTAAACACAAAGTGTTTCATTTACTTTCATTGCAATGATAGTCATGTTTGTGACACTCCCAAAAAAAAATACTTTTGCTCATGTGATATGAAAATCGGGGTGTTACACTGTATAAGTGATGTAGATGGATCTACTCATATGTGATCTATCCTCCATCAATATTTTTGACAATAAAAATGTAATGTTGTGAAGTGTGGATACCCAAGAATGCAATTAGACGACAAGGATCACTTTGAGCTGAGTTGTTAGCATTATTATGGCCTCACGGTTCATCAATAGATATTTCTCAAGTGATCAAATGAAAAATAAGATGGAAAATCTACTATTTATATGAATAGTCTAGCATGGATGGATGGGAAAGCCATACTTTTAATTTGTATTTTGTCTCATCTTACACATCACTATTGATGTCAAGATACTAGAGAAAATTACATACATAATGCTTTGAGGAGAACCCCTTTACTGTCAAAGAGTTTTATTCTATCTTTGTTATCAAGGCATACACATAGGTAGTGTCTAGGTGTGCCTAGGCCTAGGCTCTATGTAGGGTTCTTTAAACTTGAGGCTTAGGGACTCATGTAAATGAAGTAGATTCTTTAGGCCTTTTAAACCCAAATGGAGAAACTTAAAGGCCAAGATACCATGAAATAGGCCCGAATTTGGTCTAATTTGATCAATTTAGTCATTTTAGGGTAGAAATAGGTCTGATTTAGCCCAAATCAAGTTTAATTTGGACAAATTATGTCTGATTTGGAGATCTTAGTTTTAGTTTGGGGAAATTAGGTATCATTTAGGCCAATATATGGAAAACTAGTGGAAGCTAGGTCTTATTTGGTAGTATTACGCTAAACTGAATCTTATGTGGGCCAAATTAGGCAAACAAGGCAAAATTAGGTTTCATTTAACAAAATAGGTAAAATCTAGGCCAATTAGGTTTACTTTAGCTCATGTTAGGTGTAATGATAATCAATAAAAAAATTCATAGTAATGTATATATTTGAAATTAGACTAATATATATTTACATATAAGTAAATTTAATTATATCTGTGTATGTACGTGTGTGTGGATGCGTGTGGAAAAATATTTAGGACTGTCTAATTTCTATAATGTCCCTTTGGATAGGAGAAAACCCTATCTAACTAGATATGTATTCTTTCTATGTAAAAATCCAATTATTTTCTTCCAATAGGACGTCATGAGTCAATTTTGTAAATAAAGTTTCTAACTTAGTATCTAGTAGGGATTACCCAACATTGTGATAGCATTTTTGTCACTTAAAATTGTGTAAGTAGTTGTTAGCCAAACATTTAAGTGAAATGGAACAATCCAAATCATAAAGAAGACAACTAAAAAGTAGTGAGTGGTTTATTTACATATAGAAAAAACCATTAGACATGTTTGACATTGATGTTCTATGTCAAATAGTTTGAATGAAAAGACCTTTGTTACTTGCTAATGTCAAATGGACATATAAAGAAAGAGAATAGAGTGGAGATGAGGTGGTTGTGCTAGGTTAGGGTTTGGTGACAAAAAGGAGGCTCGTCTTCCTTATCTATGCAATCTCTGATTTAAGGTTTGTTTCAAAGGGTGTATAGCTTTGTAACATAGAGCATTATGAGATCACAAGAGTGAGACTCTATGAGGTTATAATTGGAGTAATCTATGTAAGTGTTTCAAGTAGTATATGGATGGCCATTGGTAGGGATTGCTTTATTTTCTTTCAAACCTATGTCTGGGAGCCTAGAAGTTTGAATGCATATTGAACTGACATTTGGTGATCTTCTTTATGAAATAGGAAACAATGACTAATATTCTACATGAGATGACACCACAAATATGGTTCAAGGAGAATAGCATGAATAAAGCACACATATGATTTGGGATATGAAGAGCATTAGTTTGCATTTGGTAGATAAAATACCCTATATTTGTAGGGATGGGATTGATCAGGTAGATTCTTAGCTCCATCAGATATGTTATATTGGTCTCTTCATGGATAGATGAAGATACTGAGTCGAGCGGTCCCCTTGTGCTCATAAAGGTGCTTTAGTAGGATATACTAGCTCTGATGAGATTCACCTTAAATGATATGCATTTTATGATGCCACTTTATATCCCACAAACTTTGATGACATGTTTTGTCTAAGTTTGGATCTTCCTTTAATGTTCCATAGGGGATCCCAAGGCATTCGTGTATATGATGCCAATAGTGTCACCAATGACATGTGAAGGAGAAAATGCCTCCATGACCGACATGGACAAGTTCTAACTAGTCCTAGTTGGGTCAAAACCCTAGCTTAGTTTTCAAATTGTGGACATAGAAGGAAGGAGGAACATCTGATAGCCTGAGGACTTCAATGGGAATAGGGTGTTTGATGAGGAACTTCCTCTATGCTATATATGATGTAGGTCAAAGATGGACATCTCACTCGAGGTCTTGACTTGAGAGTGGGAGGGTGTGGATTGATAGAAGTAATGATAGATGTGGGATGAAGACAAATCATTGATGAGATTGGTTGATCTTGTTTGAGGATATTGCTTTTATTTATGAGAACCTCTATGATATGATCACCCCAGAGTCCATATATTGAAGACAAATATTTTTTGAGATTGTTGGATGATGCTTGGCTGGTAGTGTTGGTTTTCTTGGTTGAGAATATGATTTTTGTGTGGAAGGAGGTTGATAAAGGTGGCTGAATGATATGGTTGTTGATCTGGTGGTTGGTTGGTTGTTATGATGTTTTTTTTGAAGGGTTGTCTGGATGGATGTGGTGTTTGTATTATTGAGAAGATGATGTTTTTGAAGGAGGAGGTTCATTGAGGTGTTGTGAGTGGGATAAATGATACAAAATATGGTTGGCATTGGGTTTATTTCTATTTTTTGCTCTGGTTCTTTGTTTTTGGGAGATGCTTTGTATGCTAATACAATAGTGTAGTCTTGATGAAGGTTGTTGTTGGCTGGGTGTGGGGGATGGTCCTTTGTTGATCTGGTGATAGGTTTCATCAGACCCTATATTCCATAATGTCTCTTACACCGTAGGATTAGGGTTTGATGTGATTAAGATGGCTAACACAAACACCTCTAAGATTTTTGTTTTTCTTTGCATAACTTGCAAGTATTGAAAAAAAGATAAATTCCTTGCATATGGAAATCCATCTTATAATAAATCACAAGAACTTTTCTTATTCATCACTTGATCCATCAACGCATTTTATACATGAATAACACACACTCACAAACACACATATGTATGTACATATATATATATAACTATTTTACAAGGAAAGAAATTACAAAGCTTTATACTTCACGACTACAACTCTTTCTTAATCTCATTGTTAGACTTAGAGTTGATAGGGACTAAGACTATCTAATTCTACCTAAACACTACTATCATACTTCTATGGAAGGGCACTTCTTAAATATGTAGTTATCTCCATCATCAGTAGGGTTATCTATAAATTTATTTAGTAGAGTGTGATACTCGCTCAGTGAATGGAAATTCACCTAGTAGACAAGATAACATATATATTAGTTATTTATGGATTTCAACATAAGTAGACATAAGAAAACTATTAAATACTAACTTTTTAAGTAGTAATGTAGAATTCATCAACATACTACATATTGAAAATAATTGAACAAACATTGCTAAAAATCTATATCTGAATAAAAAATTCATGAAATTGTGTACTTAATCTTTTAATTTCTTATTGATGATCTAGACCCACATGAGGGTACAATAACATGTGACACCATCACATCAAGCTATGACCTCACCGTGAAAGACTTAGAGTTTACTCCGGATTCTATGTTTGTAAACCAACTACCCAGATTGCAATGGGAATTTGCATGTCTGGCCTTAGCAGCTATATTAGTTGGCCGAATAAACTAGACACTTCCTCTAAACTTGGGTACTCAGGCGGAGAGTAAAAAGCACTCTAGCTTGAACCATTCTATAGTGGATGACTCACTGAGTAGCAACTAAACTGAGGATCTCTAGTTAGTTAGATACTTATTTGCGATTGTATTAAAACTTGGTACCATTGAGATATCTGATTATTGTTAAGTACCATTGGGTATCATTAGAATCTTTCGATTAAGATCAGATACCTCGTGCCCCACCACAATGCTCTAGCTTCCTCTCCCAGATGCTTCTACTGGGTACAAAATTTCCTCCATTGCAGTATAGACCTCCATGAGGAATATATGGTATTCAGGCAATCTAACTGTGTAATGATTCTTTAGTTTCATTTTTCAACGCTCTACTGAACATTTCTTAGCTTTAGCCTATAATTAAATCATTTTTTTTCTTTTTCCTGAATTGCATACAAAAAAGTTATTGAATATCATACTAAACATAAATGAGTATTTTTTATCATCTAAGTAGATGTTTAATTAAACCATTAGCTTTCAATATTGTATTTTAATAGAGCTAAAAATATGAGTTCAAAAAATACTATTAATCTTTGATACCGATTGTAACTTATTTTGATCTATCTGATTAGTATTGAATTGAATTGCTAAATTCCAATATTGAACTGCACATTTGTGAAACACTATAAACTACAAATAACTGCTACTTCAACATTTCTAAATATAATCGAACAGACATACTATCAGTACCATATGTCTTTCATACTAAATGCAACATATTTTGTTCCAGCTTTTGTAAAGATTGGTCAATATTCAACTATATAAAACATGAACTACTTAACCAAGCATCAAAAAATAATATTATAAAGAATCTTACACTTTATCATCTCATATTCATAACCGAAAGGAAATCTAGTAATGCAATAACACTTCTTAGCATGTATTTCATTATTGAGGATTTAGGACAACTCGAAAACTTCGATGCCTCTATATTTATAAATATTGTAAACCCACACAAATCATATACAAGTATTTAGGAACTAAAATTATTCAATTATCATTTGTTTCTAGATATATTAAATTCTATTATTATACAAATTTGAACTACAACTTACTAAGCTAAGAATTGTAAAATAGTAAACTAGACAATACAGGCTCTCCACATTTTTGCTTATATTTGTGAAAAACATGGATAAAATATGAATTTCTACTCACCTATACTCGATCTAGATTAATGATCTTTAGTTTATGCTAGATAAACTCAAATTCCAGTCTATTGGATTTTGCTTTGAGCTCCAAACCTCAAAGAGAAGTTTTGAATAGCTTGTTGTTGGGTCAACAGACCCTAACAACGTCTGTTGGAGGTAAGAAATGAATGAAGAAGGTCAAGAAAGCCTTTAATTTATAAATTAGAGAGCTCTAAGCAAGGGAACATGAAGAGAAGGAAGGATCAACGACAAGAAAAACTAGTTACCAAGCTAAATCGATAACAAAAGCTTTGGTTTCTATTTCTCTTAATTTCCTTTCCAAATATCACCCTAAAATTCTCCTTCCATATCATCTTTTCTATGCTTTAAGTCCTTGGTTGTATAGTGGATTAAAATACAAATCCAAAAAAATAAATTTATTAAAATTCTGATAACTGTAGGAAAATTTATGATCATTTCATGATTGACTAATCTGGGTGGTTGCGCAGGTCAAACCTTCAGTTTGCAACCTTCATTTGACAAGTTACTGATCATCAATTGAAGGTAATTCTGCATGAAAACAAAAGTATCATAACTTCCTAATTTCAACTCAGATTTAGTTCATTATTTTAGCATTCAATTCATAATTGAATTTTATATGATATACAACAAAAGATTAATAAAATATTAATGTATTCATAATATTTTTTACATGCATGTGTGGGCTACTACTATATAAAATAGGGTTCAAATTTCATTGTATGCTCAAATCATTGATTTAAACTTATTTAAGAATAAGTTTGAGCTAAGATAAAACTTAAATCAACCAGGTAATAATATGAGGTTTTAATAAAGGTGAACTTAACATCAGGA
The DNA here is from genome assembly GCA_963693085.1 of Alisma plantago-aquatica. Classification (NCBI taxonomy): domain Eukaryota; kingdom Viridiplantae; phylum Streptophyta; class Magnoliopsida; order Alismatales; family Alismataceae; genus Alisma; species Alisma plantago-aquatica. Next base: position 400,012,292 of record OY856414.1, on the reverse strand, counting down.
TTATCTTAGAACGTTAAATAGAAGTAAAACAATGTATGGGTTGTAACAACCTCTTCCCCTCAAGTAGTTTTGATCCTCAAAACTTGTAGGTGAATGGAGTAATAAATTTAGATTTCTATATATCAACTCACATGTCTTTCTTTTTCTGAGATTCACATCTAAACTCTTTTTTGTTTAATTTCCTAAGTAATAATCATAATGTAATAAATTATCTCAAAAGAATAAGAACGTTTCTCTCTCATACTAGGTTACGTAAAATAAATATTTCTCTATACTAAGCTCCCTTTCTTGAGACTCCACCCTCGGCTTGCATATTGATCTTTATTGTATTGTCTTATGCAATATGCTTTTTGATAGTTCTAGATACACCAAAACTTAACAAAAAAACAAAATGTATCATCGTTCATAACACTAGGTTTCAAATCTTGAAGCCCCAACAACTACAAACATGAATTACCACGTTGTGTTGGAAGAACACATGAAAAACTAATTATTCTTTATGTTTTGTACAATAAACCCAAGTACATAGTTGTAGATTTTACATCCTTGTTATGCTCTTAACATATATATTTTTAGAAATTTTACCATTTTACAAGATATTTTAAATGATTCTAAATTCCTCCTTTCACATCTTTAGTTGGTTATCCTTGCTCGTCCTTGGTCTCTTAGCTTTGTGATTGGAAGTTATGTAACTTGAAAGGATGACCATCTGATTTAGTGTTTGGAACATTTTGGAGTCACTCTCTGCACTAGAAGAGATAACTATTACCTCTCTATCTATTTTTTTTCATTAGAAGAAGGGTAGTCTATTTCTGGGTGATCTAGGGGATTGGATTCCACTACATCGGCAGGAGGATAATGTTTCTTTGTAGTCTTTGATCAAACTGACATTTTTATATCAGAAGGGAAACACCAAAGAAAAGTCAATCTATCACCTTCTTCAATTTGTAAGAGCTCTATAACTCTTTTCTAGAGATGGTCACAGAAGAATCGTCTTCTTGAACTCTGTTTAATGTTGATCCATTAGGTAGATAAATCAAAGGTAAGCTTAACTTGACTTGTGCTTTGATATGGGACTCTAACATGCCAATCCACTAGGAATATTAGATGATCAATTATCAATTCCTTAATATGATATTGGTCGGTAAATATGTAGTTGCTACTAGTAGATCTAGCCATGAGTAGAGGAATAATAGAAAAGCAACTAGGGAAATAGGTATGAAACATAGTACTATATGGTAATACCACTAGCACCAACATGTCTTATATAGTCAGCATCTCTATCTCCTACGTGAACTTGGATAAGTTCAAGTGTATAGATTAACTAATAAAATATTGAAGCTATCTCAACGTCATTCAAATTTTCTAGAGTTTTTCAAGAGGACACAGATTCTAAGAATCCACAAATAAGGACTAAGACATGTTATCCTTGTCTAGGCATATAGGCTTTTTTTCATCCTTAGTATTTTGAAAATCTTAAATGCACATAATGTAATGTTTCTTATGACCCTTTTTGTTATAAACATTCCCTAATCAGGGCGATATGCAAAATTCTTATCTTGATCTCATATCCCTCCATTTTCTTCTTTCACTTTTGTATTCAACTGGACTTTCAAATGTACTCTTACTCTCTCATTGACTCACCTTCAAAGTAAATTTTCTTTTCTTATTCTCAAGAAAGGCATACTCATGAAAGGGAGAGTATCATTTGAAGTTGATATTATATCCTTCTGGACATTTTCTTAGATACCTTCCTCTAATTCAAGTGTAATTAATGAGTTTTTTTATCACATATCTTGAATTTTTTAATATATGCCACCCTTCGTATTTTTTTATTCAACAGTTGGACAATCCCTGAACTTACAGTCCATATATCTTCCTAATAGAATATTCTAATCCTTCTATCTAGCATTACTAGATTTTTACTTGTAATTCTCATTTATAACCATGATTATACATTCCATAATTATTGTGATAGCTGATATTTTAAGTGGTTTGATACCTACTATGATTATGGGACTCGTGGGTGATCACTAGATGTTCAACTAAATTTATTGGTATATTGAAATGACATATAACCAGTTGATAGGTATATAAGATTACCTAGACCTAATGTGATTGTTTTATGATCCTTGGTATAGATTTTGTGATTAATAGTGAGATAATGTCCATTAGTGTGAACCCTCCTCGGTATTTGTGTTAACCGATCAATAGACAATATGTGAATGTGATATTTATCACAATTTAATATTAGTAATGTTTAAGGTCAAATATAAAGTAATAATAATGATCATGCCTTCTGGGCCATCAATTTGAGAAATATTGATCTATCAATTTTGCTAGAATAAATAAGGTCTTATATAACTAGAACCAAGTTTGATATTAGATCTTCAACATTAGCCTCATGTACGCATACCTTGGTATCAAATACTTAAGTGTAAGAGAAGGGAAGCAAAGTCATAAATTTGTATCGAGGTGACTAATCATGGCCCTATGAATGATCAAATGATGATTCCTGTGTCTTCTACCTCTGCCATTTGTGGAGGCACACATTGAACAAGTCCTCACACCCAGAATACAAGGATCAAGGACACCAATAAGAGTGGTTGTAAGTCCAATTAGCTCTGCCTAGATGGGATCTACTCAATGACCCAAATATGAAGTTGAGGTGAGGGAGACTCGCCCTTCTCCCCCTTCCTCCATCACTACTACAAAAGCTAAGAGACAACCCCATGGATGGAAGGACTTGTCAGGTGCCTTATAATCTAAGTATTGGAAAAAAATACATGCCATCCCCCAACATCCTCCATTTTCTGCATATGTCATACCCTTCACCTGCACAACCTATAGCACTAGCCCTAAAGCCATAATATCACTGAGAGAAAGTCTCTCTCTTCTACTATTTTCCTCTGTCGCTAGCAGTTCAACCCAGACATCCTCCCTCCATTGTTGCTCGAAGAGGAAAGACCAGAAACCTGCAGTGAGTTGATACACCTAGAATGGAAGAGAGAGGGGAGAATCCACCACCACACTTAGTCCAAGCAAGAAGCAGGTTTATCAGGGTCATAGTCCTCGGTTCCCATGAATGCCATGCTAGCTACCGATGATGGAGGGTGCAACCTACTCGTGGTGTCTTGGTGGCTCCACCATGTCTGTCATGGTCATGACTTTTCTACTTGCCATCACCTTCGTACCCAAGATAGTGCCTTTTCCTTTTGAGATCTCACAGACCTAGTGGTGACCAACTAGAGAGCCCCACGGATCGACTTAGCACTTCCTCTCTACCGATATTGGAGTAATCAAAGGTGAGCCTGATGATCCATTGAAGAAACCCCACAACATCTAGGCCACGAGGTGGCGACGACCCTGTATGATGCATCGTCATGCCACGACGGTGTTGAGAAAAGTAACTATAGGTGATGGCGAGGACTGACGATGTGATAAATTGTGAGGGAGAGGAGACGATCGGGGACAGGAGTTAGATTCGCGAGGATGGACTCCTGTGAGCCGGCTCCAATGCTTGCTAAACCAGTTCGAGCTAGGGTTACTTGATGGACCAGTCCAGGCTAGACAAGCTACCAAGCTGTATCCCCTAAAGGCAACATGACAGCCATCTAACACTTCTACATGTAAAGATCTGACGGCTACAATAATCTTGATAAGGTAAATCAATGGCCTAATTCTAGAAAAAGTGTTTCGCTTAGAAAATACATAAAATAGCTCTCTTATCCTAAAAATGCCCCAAAAATACCCCTGAACTCAGAAAAATGCCCTCTTTCTTATGAAACTTCTAGATCAGACTTTTAAGACATATTTGTTGATGATATTAATTTTAGTTTTTAATACTCCTTTATGGGCTTTATATAATTAGAATAAATAATATCCAACTGATATAAAATCCCTAAAAAATCCTATTGAGCCCAATATCGTAAAGAGACTATATGTAGACTCAGATCTTAGTAATATTGATGCATATTAGACTTGTCCTTAGTAATGCATAATTAGATTGTTTAAAACTCATATTAATTCTAGAAAATAGGAAAGCCTCAGAAAAATATGAAATTCGTACCATAGACTAAGTCTGAAATTTTGATGAGTATAAAAATACCATACACCAATTTAACCCTAGGTTTATCCAAACCCTAATTTGGATCTAAAATACCTAGAATATGATGAATATTTATCAATGATGATTAATTGTTATTAATCAGGTAATGACCAGAGATGTAGATGGTCCAAAATATAAATATGAATCTATAAACTCAGGTATGTGGGTTTTATTAAGTATAAGACTAGTTTTCATGAATGCATAATGATATGATGTATTTTGGATGCATGTATTTGCATATAAATTCTTGGATGCATATTAGTAGTATATGCTTCACCAAACTTTAAGGAACATAAAAGAACTTTTGATGAGTTGTAGCTACTAAGTTAAGCACAAATGGGAAATGGCCCAGTATGGAAGTATGACATATTGCCTAGTATGCATGTATGATGAATTTCCCATGCTAGATATATGACAAAGTAATTTGCCCATACTGAATGTATGATAAAGTGTTGATAGAAATAGTAGTTCAACTGCATCTAAAGATATGTCCAAAACTACGTGTTTACCTGATTATCGTATTAAATAATGTTTTCTTTTACCTTTTCTTCTTTCTCAAAATTTTCAAGTATGCAAGCACAATATATCTGTATCTTTTACCCACGTATACAACACATGTGTTGATTCATTGTTTCACATATGTTTTAGGTTCAAAGCTAGCATGGGATAAAAGAATAAGATGTGAGCAAGTTGTATAGGTTGTACCTATTGTGTAGATGCTAGTTAGCATACATGTTCAGACTTATAAAATTTCTCTTTTCAATATGTAAATGTAAGTTGTAACAATTCATGTTGTAATATACATATGTTGAGTGTTGAGAAATGTCATGGTGTACGTTATGTTTGTATGTTCATGTATGCACAAATTGCTTCCGCAAAGCACTTTGATACAATTGCCTAACATTTTTGGATTTTTCCTCTCAGGCCTTCTAAGTCTCAAGACGGTAGAATTTGGGGATGTTACAGTTGGTATCAGAGCATGAACAATAGCTACACCTGATAATTGTTCATCATGAAACATAACACTAAATTACACCTTTCACTTAAAATCCTAGAAACTTAGCAAGTTGTTGAAGAATGGCTAGGTTTGACTTAGCCCCTAGGTTAGAACCTAGATGTTCGAGAATTAGGTTTAGAAGAGTGTGAAAAACCCCTTCCATATAGTGCTCATATGTATTGGGTAGATACACTAGTCTACTCCTTGTTCTCACTATAACACTAGGTGACATGACACTAGACTATCTACTATGTGTGGGACACTCATTTTTCTGATTTGGTTTTTTCTTCCAATCGGCTCGAGCCTCAACATTCTCTAACATCTACTTCTCAGAGAAAAACTATATAACATTTTATTATATATATGTAAATATGAAAATGTGTCCCCCGCAGAGGAGAGGAGGTGTTCATGCAACCTAAGTGAAAGGGAGTGACATCAGTCTAGAAGAGAGAGTAGTCTAGATTAGATGTCTAAAGCCTTATCGATATATGTGATACATAGAGTAGATGATAGAATGATAGTTAATATGAGCATGGATGATCTTATCTAAGTTATACCTCTAATGATGTAAGTTTCTTTATATGGATCTAAGTTGTATATGAGATGAATCCAATTTTAAAGATTCTAAGCTAAGTCTTGATGATGAAAGTCCATTCCCTTTTCTTACTTAAGATGAGATAAGTTAATATAAAGTTGAATATGCATGAGCCTCAAGCTCTTTTACAAAGGAAGACCTCTAACATTAGGAAAAGATACGTGGTGAACTCTAGAGAGAGTGAAACCCACAAGGAGAGGGTCATAGGACCTACCCTATATAAAAAATTAATATGAGATATATGTGAAATGATGTGTCCTAAGATGGGTTATTCCTAAGTAGATGAGTTGAATCTTTTTGCATGATTCAATCCTATACGTGAGAGTTGGGTTAAAAAATATATTATGGGTAGAAGACTCGTAATGAGAAATTCAATCCTTTTGATTGAGTTAGGTCCTAGCTTGAGGGGTGTATGTCTATGAATCTCATCAGTAGCTGCAACTGAGGTGATATATGAACTCTGGTTCTGAGAGTAAAATTCCTTATGCATAAGATACTCATAAATGTTGTTCCTTCCACTTCTCTTTCTTAATATGAGATACTAGAAACCTCACTTGATATAGATGATTTATACATGAGGAGTCACTCAAATAAGCTTCACCTATTCTTCATTCCCTCTGAGAGTCATACATGTGATATCTAAATTTGAAATCATGATAAGATTGGCTTAGTATATTCTCTTTTCCTCTATATCATGCATGAAATATATGATTTTGATATCATAATCTTGAAATAAAGAGATATTTGGATCATAGGTTACATGATCACAAAATAGTTCTTAACCTCAAATCTTTTGACTCAGATTCTGGTTTAATAGCAACTCTCACAATGGGGTGAAACCCTAACTTTCAACCATGTTAAGTAAACCCTTCTCATGTAATGAAATGCTAGTATGTTGTTGATCATAAACAACAATAATGATTTTAAGTATGACAATTCCTCTAATTAATGACTTAAATCTTTGATATCACCTTGCATGCTTTAATGGGGTGAAAAATAAAATCCTTAGTAATAACTTCTCAACTTTATATGAGTAGACAAGTCCCTAATTATTAGGGTAATAAGGGAGGTGAATCATTGAATAATAGAATGCCAAGTTATAACAAAGCCATTAAATGATGCTTCCATCTATATAAGGTGGGTTGGATACACCCCAAATACTTTAATATCCTAAGATGACAACTTAGGGAAAATCCAAATTCATGATTGATTTGGCACCTAGAAGTGGTGGCCTATACACATCATGAACACCTTGATATTACCTTGAGTATGATATTTGTCAAATTTCGTGGACGAAATTCCATACAAGGTGGGGTGAGTGTGATAGCTTAGATTTTAAGTGGTTTGATACCTACTATGATTATGGGACTCGTGGGTGATCACTAGATGTTCAACTGAATTTATTGGTATATTGAAATGACATATAACCAGTTGATAGGTATATGTGATTACCTAGACCTAATGTGATTGTTTGATGGTCCTTAAAAGAGATTTTGTGATTAATAGTGAGATAATGTCCATTAGTGTGAACCCTCTTCGATATTTATGTTAACCGATCAATAGACAGTATGTGAATGTAATATTGATCACCATCTAATATTAGTAATGTTAGAGGTCAAAAATAAAGTAATAATAATGATCATGCCGTCTAGACCATCAATTTGAGAAATATTGATCTATCAATTTTGCTGGAATAACTAAGGTCTTATATAACTAGAACCAAGTTTGATATTAGATCATTGACATTAGCCCCATGAACGCATCCCTTGGCATCAAATACTTAAGTGTAAGAGCAGGGAAAAAAGTGACGAATCCGTATAGAGGTGACTAATCATAGACCTAGAAATGATCAAATGATTATTTTCATGTCTTCTACCTCCGACACTGTGGAGGCACACATTGAACAAGTCCTCACACTCGGAATAAAAGGATCAAGGACCCCGATAAGAGTGGTTGTAAGTCCAGTTAGCTCCACCTAGATAGCATCTCCCCCTTCCTCCATCGCTGCTACAGAAGCCAAGAGACAACCCCATGGATGGAAGGACTCGTCAGGTGCCTTCTGATCTAAGTATTGGTCAAAAAATAGATGCCATGGCCAAGCCTTTAGCCCCAACTTCCTCCATTTTCTGCACCTGTCGTACCATTTGCCTGAACATCCTGTAGCACTAGCCCTAAAGCCATAAATAATATCACTGAGAACAAGTCTCTCTCTTCTGCTATTTTCCTCTGTCTCTAGCAGTTCAACCTAGACATCCTCCCTCCATTGCTGCTTGTAGAGTAAAGACCAGAAGACCTGCGGTGAGTAGATTCGCCCAGAATGGAAGAGAGAGAGAGAAGGGAGAATCCACCACCAGACTTAGACCTGGCAAGCAGCAGGTTTATCAGGGTCATAGTCCCCGGTTCCCATGAACGCCTTGCTAGCTGCCGATGGTGGAGGGTGCAACCTGCTCGTGGTGTCTTGGTGGCTCCACCAAGTCCGTCAAGGTCACGACTTTTCTAATTGCCATCACCTCCGTACCCAAGACAGTGCCTTTTCCTCGCGAGATCTCACAGACCTGGCGGCGACCAACTAGAGAGCCCCACGGATCGACTTTCCCCTTCCTCTCTGCCGATGTTGGAGTAATCGAAGGTTAGCTTGATGATCCATTGAAGAAACCCCACAACATCCAGGTCGCGAGGTGGCGGCGACCCCGTATGATGCATCGTCGTGCCACGGCGGTGCTGAGAGCGGTACCTATATGTGACGGCGAGGATCGAGGACGCGATAAATCACGAGGGAGAGGAGACAGACGATCGGGGACGGGAGTTAGACTCGCGAGGATGGACTCCCGTGAGCCAGCTCCAATGCTTGCTAAACTGGTTTGAGCTAGGGTTACTTGATGGGCCGGTCTAGGCTGGACAAGCTACCGAGTTGCATCCCCTGAAGGCAATGTGACGGCCATCTAACACTTCTACATGTGAAATTTTGACGGCTACAATTATCCTGATAAGGTAAATCAATGGCCTAATTCCAGAAATAGTGTTTCTCTTAGGAAAGACATAGAAAATAGCTCTCTTGTCCTAAAAATGCCCCAAAAATACCCCTGGACTCAGAAAAATGCCCTCTTTCTTATGAAACTTCCAGATCAGACTTTTAAGACATATTTGTTGGTGAGATTCAGTTTAGTTTTTAATACTCCTTTATGGGCTTTATGTAATTAGAATAAATACTATCCAACTGATAGAAAATCCTAGAAAAATCCTATTGAGCCCCAATATTGTAAAAAAATTATATGTAGATTCAGATCTTAGTATTATTGATGCATATTAGACTTTTCCTCATTAATACATAATTAGATTATTTCAAACTCATATTAATTCTAGAAAATAGGAAAAGCCTCAGAAAAATATGACATTTGTACCTTCGCCTAAGTCTGAAATTTTGATCATTTAAAACTACCATACACCAGTTTACATCAGTTTAACTCTAGGTTTATCCAAACCCTAATTTGGACCTAAAATACCTAGAATATGATGAATATTTATTAATGATGATTAATTGTTATTAATCAGGTAATGACCAGAGATGTAGATGGTCCAGAATATAAATATAAATCTCTGAACTTAGGTATGTGGGTTTTATTAAGTATAAGACTAGTTTTCATGAATGCATAATGATATGATGTATTTTAGATGCTTGTATTTGCATATAAATTCTTGGATGCATATTAGTAGAATATGCTTCGCCAAACTTAAAGGAACATAAAAGAACTTCTGATGAGTTGTAGCTACTAAGTAAGAACAAATGGAAAATGGTCTAGTATGGAAGTATGACATATTGCCTAGTATGGATGTATGATGAAATTGCCCATGTTAGATGTATGATAAAGTAATTTGCCCAAACTGGATGTATGATAAAGTGCTGATAGAAATAGTAGTACAAACTGCATCTAAAGATATCTCCAAAAATATGTGTTTAACTGATTATCGCATTAAATAATGTTTTCTTTTACCTTTTCTTTTTCTCAAAATTTTCAAGTATGCAAGCACAATATATATGTATCTTTTACCCACACACAAAACTCATTGTGTTGATTTACTATTTCATGTATGTTTTAAGTTTAGAGCTAGCATGGAATAAAAGAACAAGATGTGAGCAAGTTGTATAGGTCATACCTATTGCATAGATCCTAGTTAGCATACATGTTCAGACTTGTAAAATTTCTCTTTTCAATATGTAAATGTAAGTTGTAACAATTCATGTTGTAATATACATATGTTGATTATTGATAAATGTCATGGTGTATGTTATGTTTGTATGTTCATGTATGCACACATTTCTTCCATTACACACTTTGATAAAATTGCCTAACATTTTCATATATGTCCTCTCCATCCTTCTAAGTCTCAAGACGTCAGAATCTGTGAATGTTACAATTATGCTTCTCAATGTCCCTTAACTATTTTCATAGTTTGATTTATATCTTAACATCTTGATTCAAGCAAGCATAACTCAGATCATTACATAGAACATCTTTTACCCAAGTCACGTAATTTTATAAGGGTCAATGTTTTCTCCTCAGACTAAATTCTTACATTTCATCAAATGTTCATAATTATGTTTCTTACTCATTTATTAAGCACTATCTATACCTTTCCTAATCACATACAATCGTAAGGAATCCATTGAAGTACATTAAAGAAGAATAAATAATTACTTTACAATAGCATAAGTTTCAAACAATAGAAAAAACAATTACTTATAAAGGCACAAATCTTCATCTCTTTCTCTTATCACATAAATTTTCTAATTAGCTAGGTTTCGTCTTCCCATATACATCTTTGTTACTTCTTGATTCCTATTATGATCTTATCTTTCATATGTTCAAGCAATATTCTATAATTTTTAATGATTCTGGAAAAACTCCTTTCTTTTTTTATATCCTTCAATATTTTTCAACTCTTTTCCTCTTGGCTGTTCATTTTCTCAAAATTTTGGATAGAATATATCAATTAACTGTACACATTATATTTTTTAGCTTGTTCCTTCTATTTCTTTATATTTATGTTTCAGGTCTTACTCTCTATTTTTTTTTAATTAACCCAATTATCATTTTATTTAGACCTTTTTTTTTATCCTTACTTATGAGACAATCAAAATCCTTTATATTTTTTGTTCTAAGCATTATTACCTTCTACTAAGAACAATATTCCTTCCTTTAATTATTTCTGAAACCCACCATGTCCTCTTTCTTTGTCTTTTTTACCCTATTTAGGGTTAATTGACTTAATATTTTTCAAGCTAGATTTAAACAAGGGTTCTTCTCATTCCTTCTATATATTTTCATTATTTAATTTGCTCCATACAAATCAATGTCTCAAATTATATACTTTCTCCCCATATCTACTCAATTTAGTATTTCTTATTTATATTCAGATCTGGCACATAGTTATTAACTCCGACTAAATTCTAGTTATATATTCATTCCCTTAGATCTCAATATCTTAGTGTATGCACATTTTTGTTACATTTTGGATTTACTTCATCCAGATCTTACTCTTATTAGATTGTTGCTAGGAGTCATTAGATCCCAATAATGCATCTTGCCAGCTGGACCAGGATGAAGTAGTAGTCTTGAAGTCAAGAGCTACTTTGGGTTAACAAAATTTTATTTATGTTAAACATATGAAATGGATATTCATTAATGTGAATTCATATATATAAGAATAACTTCAGACATACTTTATGTCAAGAGTAGAAAACGTTATATGATGTAAATTTTGGATGTACAACAATCTTAACTAAAGCACATACATATGAAAATTAGAAATTTTGGGATTTATATAAGTAAGAGCATTTATTTTCCTTCCAAAAAATTCAATAATATAAAGAAAAAGTCATATCAAATTCTATCCTTATGATCTTATATTTTTCTTGATTTCTAGTCTTATAACATAATACTTTTATAGTTTCTCTCTAACCCATCATTGCTCTGCATGCCTGGCCATAGCATCTAAAGAAGAATAGACAGAGTATCTTGATATTGATAAACCTAAGTATTCGAATATTAGGACAAGTTATCCAAATATTCAAACTTCCAAGAGCTATAGCCACATAACATCCTAACTACCACACTTATGTGACTTACTTACTAACTTAATAGTCCCTGACGAATCAACCTAAGCTTTGATACCAAAACTATTAGACCACATAACCCATCATCTCTCTTAGACCACATGATTGGGGCATGGGGTGATTAAGCTAAAAATATAAACACCTATAAATTTTTTTCTTTTTCTTTGCAAGTATTGAAACACTCATAAATTTCTTCCAAATAGAAATCGATCGTATAATTAGATCACAAGAAGTTTTCTTTTTGATCACTTGATAGACCAACACATTCTAAGATATGAATCACATATATATTTAGAATAATTTTTAGAAGGAAATAAATAACAAACATTTATACTTGACTAAAATAATTCTTTCTTTTTCTCACAGGGACTAAGACTATCTAATTCTATCTAAAATACTAGTATCATACTTTAATGGTAGGATTTTTGTGAAATTTATATTATCTCCATTATCAGTAAGTTTACCTAAAAGTTTGTTCAATAGAGTGTGAGAAACTGGATCAGTGAATGGAAATTCACCAAGTCGACAAGATAATAAAAATACTCTTTATTTAGGGATTTTAACATAAGAAGACATAAGAAAACTATTAAATACCAACTAAATGAGAAGTAATGTAGAAGTATCAACATACTTAATACTAAAAAAATTGAACAAATATTTCTGAATCTCTAAAACTGAATAAAAATTCATGAATTTTGCTTCTTATTCATTAATTTTGTTTACCCACATGAATTGTACTAAAAAATTTGGAAGCATTGCAACAAGCTACAATCTTATGGTACAAGACTTATAGTTGAACCACAATTATAAATTCGTAAACAAGCTAACCAATCTGTAAAGTGAGTCACCACGAATTGCCTTGGTGGCTATATTAGCTAGTTGGTTAAAATGAACTCCTCCTATGAACTTGGGTACGCAGGCCGATAGTCAAATCACTCTAGCTTAAACTTCCTAGATCAGTCATTCTACAGGAGCTGACTCACTGAGTAGTGACGAAACTGAATAACACTTGTATTTCCAGTTATGCTGAGTACTTATTTGTAATTGTATTGTTACTTGGTACCATAAGTATCTCCTATAATTGTTGGGTACTACTAGGTAACACCAAAATCACTGGTTAATGTTAGATACCCATTCTATAATTTAAGAGGTCATTCACACAAGGATTTGTTGACCTAAAAGTAATACATTGTCCATATTTTGAAAATCACTTAACCATTCCATTCATATGTATCTAATATGTCTATTTGATATTGATTTTAGGTATTAGGTATAAGAAAATGATTAATTCAATCAAGTTCCAACTTAACTCAATATAAGCCAAAGTCAATGCAAATGCACTTTTGTGGAAATATCCCTAAGCGACTTAGGACAATTTTTGTAATAATTTGTATTGATGCTATGACTTGTAATTAAGATGAGTAAAATCAAGAGCACTTAATTTGAATGTTTAATCACTTTAATGACATTTTCCAAAATGCATCACAAGATGTTTGATCGGTCAAGTTTCCTTCCTAAAAACTCGACGCCTAGGATGGGTCTTGGCAAATGTCTAGGTTCGGCCAAGTTTATCTCAAAATAAACTCGACCAACACTCTGTACTACCAAAACAAATTTAAGCCTTCAGTCGAGTTTCATCCAGGATAAACTCAACAGATGCTTAAAATTTACAATACTAGTGGCCGAGTTATCTTTATGGAAACTCAACCGATTGTACTATACAGAAAGTGTAGAAAAAGAGATTCTAGTTGTTAGAAAGTTGAAAACATCAAAAATAGATCTGTTGCAACATCCTAAATGACTAGAAATCGTTCCTAAGTGTTCCTAGTGGATAGTGGACATCCCCAACTATAAATAAGACCCCTTGGACTTCATTCCAAGTTTTATCCTTCATGCTATTCAAGCTCCTAGCTATATTTTAGTGCATTTTGTCCACTATAGCCCCTTTCTCTCTCTTTATTACAAATCCAAATGTCCATATGAGTGAGATAGGCTATGTGTGAGAGATCTACTCCATTGTAATCTTGTAAAGCTCTCAATATTCTCTTTCCCCAACCCCTATCTTCAAGCTATGATGGTGAAAGCTATTCCAAGTTGAAGGAGAAGGTGAAAAGATTGTCCAAGTTGAAGGAGAAGGTGATGGTTGAAGCCCTTGAGAAGAGTGGGTAATTCCTTCAAGGCAGAAGACTTGTTGCAAGAATGGTAGATCCTTGGTGAAGGTGTCTAGCTATTTGCAAAAGTGGGTAAGCCCTTCTAGAGGTTTAAAACTCTTGGTCAAAGGATAGGTAAGACCTTATAAGGTTTCTTGATTCCTTTTGGTCCTTAAAAAGGATGACTAGGTATCCTTTCCCTACAAAAGGAAGGTCTTATTGCATGTTATAATGGAATATAAGTATGTATTGGTTGTAAAATCCTAGAGCTTGACCTCTCTACGTAGTGGACTAACTTTCTCCTAGTTCGGAGATTGGAACCACTCTACATATATTGTTATTGATCTCATTCAATATCTCTCATCCTTTCTATGTATGCTTAGTTTCACATCAAATTCCATATTTGCAATCCTACTTCTTGAAGTAATTTGAAGGTCTAATCAATTTTGTTTAAGTGCTTTTTAGCTCTATTCACCCCCTCTACAGCCCTTTGACACTATAGAATTAACCCCTCATACCCCACCAGAATGCTTAGGCTTCCTCTCCTGGATGCTATTTGTGGGTAAATCCTTCCATCCATTACGGTGCATACCTCAACATGGAATCCAAAGTGTTCTAGGAATCTAACTGTCCAATGATTTTTTAGTTTCACTTTTAAATGAGCTACATAACTTTTCTTAACTTTAGCCTATAACTAAATCATTCTATTTCCTTTTCCGAGTTTTATACTATAGTAATGTCACTGAATATTATAAATGAGTATTTATAATATTCTAAATAGACATTTAACTCAACTTCTAACTTTCAATACTATATTTAACTTGAGATGAGAAAATCTGAGTTAAAACAATAATATTAATTTTTCATATTGAATGGACTTATTTTGATCTATTAGATCTGTACTAAAATAAACACAAACTTTCAATACTAAACTCCACATGTGTTGAACATAATAAATTGTTTAAACTTTTTTTTTGGTCGGTCCAAAAAGCGTGTTATTGTATTACCAAAACTTTGGGTACAAAAGAGTTTGTGCCCCCATTACAGCCCTGGATGAAGACATCTAAACAACTAGAGAAACAAACTAAAACAAGATACGCAGTAGCCATCTACCTAGATAAAAGAAGAAAACAAACCCCCAATACTAACTCAATAGATAACAGAGAAACTGAAATGACTATCCAAACTACACATGCCAACACTGGAAATAGACTCGTCCTCTAAAATTGTGGCAACATGGGCAGCCGAACCATCACTTCAGCAACCTGTGAATCTTAGGAGCAATATAGCAGGAACCTCCACTGCTATCATCCAGGTCTATGAGTTTCTGGCAAGCAAAGGAAACCACCAAGAGGACCTGGATATTTCTTTATGCAAGAACCAGAGACCAAGCATCGAATGCTGCTGTTTGCACAACAACACCCCACAAGCACCCGAAGGGTGAACCACCAGCTGCAAAAGCAGCCTACACCCTGCCAAACATCTATCGTGGAGAACCGTGGGCAACAGACAACCAAAGGCAAAACACCTGCCCACCAAGCCTCCCTCACACATATCAATATAACCATTCCCTGAAATTAGTGGAAGGAAGAAGGAGGTAGAGATTCCACCATTAGAAGTGAATCCGGGCAATCTCACTCTACTGTCTAGCAGAAGCATATCTTCAAACACCACGAGGGTGTTCCTTCACACAGCATAGGAGATCCAGGAAGAAGAGAAGATTGCCCCCCTTAACCGAGATCGTGCATTGCCACGCATCAGCAGGAAAGCCCAAACTAGTGGGCTCGCTGTCAAAGCAGCACCTCACGAGGAGCTTGTGGCCATAGGACAGGACTAGCTGTGGCTGTCCTCATGGAGAAAGTAGAACCCATCCACCAGCTTGTTCCCTTGCCCAAAGGGGCAAACCATCGATAACCAGCAAGTCAACGATCACCCCCTGAGCTCATCCCTTTCCCAGCCAGAGCCAGGTGTTGATGAGAAGACTAGATCGGGAGCAGAAGCCCCATCTTGGTGATGCCGATTGACTCACAACCCCCCGCATCCGCAGCAAAGCCATCTGCCTGGAATGACCACCATATGTGGAACAGAGCACGGAGGCTCAACCACCCGTCCCGCTGTAGAAGACAACCTGGAGCTAAGCCCGCGAGGGCTATCCATGGCTCGGTGGAGACAACCTGGAAACCACCCATCCACTGTGATGGGAAACCCTGATCCGGAGAAGAAAGGGCTCCCGCTGGCAATGCAAGGCGAGGTGGAGTCGAAGATGACTCATCACCGCCATTGTGATGGACGAGGCTAGCTCTCAACTCGAGGAGAAGGAATAGGAAGGAGAAGGAGATCGAGATCCCTTGCTCCGCCTGCGGCGACGAAACGGTTGAGCCATATCCAGAAGAGCAGATCCTCTCCATCCATCCCTATTAACGGACTGGAGTCGACTTGGTCGAGCTGCCACACACAATCTAGATCTAGGCTACGAGCCACTCATCACGCCTTTCCCATAGCCAAGCCAAGATCAGCCTTAGATGAGCAACCGGCGAAGCTCCCTTTCTCTACGGACCGCAAAAGCCTACAGACTAGAATCCTTACTGAAGACGAAGAGCGCCAGGGGGAGGAAAGCACTGAACCAGCACTCCCTCCCCCCAACGGTGGCCGCCGGGGAATTCTAGAGAGCGGGCAGAGTGGAAGCCCTAGAGAGGGAGAGAGCAGATACAAATGAAACCAATAGCTCATGGTCAAGGATAAATTGATTAAACTTAGTACTTCAGAATTTCTAAATATACTATAGTGATAGTACTATATTAGTATCTTATATCTTTGATACTAAATACTACTTGTTCTTTTCTAAATTAGTTTTATTGATTGGCTGGTTTGAAATAATATATAACCTGAACTGCTAAACCAAGCATCAAATAAATAATACTAAAAAGAATCTCCTACTTTTTCATCTCATATACATAACTGGAAGGAAATCAAACAATGTATTAATATTTCTTGTCATGTATTTCATTATTGAAGATTTAGGAAAACTCATACACACCGATGCCTCCATATTTCTCAATATTTATAACTCATACAAATCATATACGAGCATTTAGGTACTGAAATTATTCCACTCTCAAATATTCTCTAGGTAACTTAATCTCTTGTACCATTGAAATTCGAACAAGAACTTACTGAGCTAAGAACGATAAAATAGTAAATTGGACAATAATTTTCTTCACATTTTTTCTTATCTTATGTGAAGATCATGGTTAAAAGATGAATTTTCTCTTACCTATACTCAATATGGGTTACTAATTTTGATTTTAAGCTAGACAAACACGGATTTCAATCTATTGGGTTTCAAATCTAGCTCTAAACCTCAGAGAAGAGCTCAGAACATGATGTCGGGTCAACAAACCCTAAAGACACATGTTGGAGGAAGGAAACAAAGAAAGAAGGTCAAGGAAAACAATTTGTTGACAAATGAAGAGCTCTAAGAAATGGAACATGAAGAGAATGAAGGATCAATAATTAAAAGATATATTTTAATATGTGGGAACCACCGTTGCAGAGAAACTCAACCTATATTTTAAAAATGGGTCCCTTCATTGGGGAATGCAACCCTTACCACATGAGATGCTACCCCACTGGAAATTAAAAACTGCTTACCAAGTCAAATCTATGATGAAACCTTCATTTTTACTATTCTTGTTGTTCTTTGCCAAATATCACCCTAAACGTTGCCTTCCAGTTCATCCTTTTCATAGTCTAAGCCTTGGTTGTATAGAGGATAAAATAAATTTTGTTGTATTATGACAAGTATATCAAAAGTAATGGTCATTTTTGTGATTGGCTAATCTAGACAGTTGCACAGTCCAACCCTTCATTTGGAAAATCATCAGTTTGAAACCATCTGTTGTCAACTGTGGGTAATTTTGCATGAAAAATTAAACGTGCCATAAGTTCCTCACTAAATGCTATTTTTGTTCAACCTTTTTGTGTTAGATTTATCATTGAATCTTCTAAAAATTATATAGTGAAAGTTTGATAAAATTATTAATTTATAATTTCTTTGCTAATTAATTTCTCAAATATCTATATTTCTCTTACACATATGTGTGTGTCCTATAACTACACCATCTAGCATTCAAATCTCATGGTATGCTCAAATCATGAACTTTATCTTATTCAAGAAGAAGTTTGAGCTAAGATAAAACTAAAATGAACCAGTTAATAATGTAAAGTGTTAATAAATGTGCAACTAGCACCAAAATTATCTTAAACCCTCAATTTACTAATTAAAAAATGTATGGATTGTAACAAGTTTGGTGCTTCATATTCTTGGGGAGGTGTCCACATAATGAGGAGACGTTGGTCTAATAATGCATCTAAAGTTTGGAAATGAAAATAATATGGGTTCTTTCATTTATCTTTTTTTATAGAAAGTATACGATTGTATGATGCATATATTAGAGGATATAGTTTGTGGATTTTTTAATGAGGGGATTGTTGAGAATGGGAATAGTCTTTGCGATGATTGTGTTGTGTTAAATTGTAGATGTCGCATGCTTTTGGGTAAGGGTTGACTATGATTGAAATTGGTTAATAAACTGTTACTATTGTCCCCCAAATGTTTATTGAATGGTTGATTAGATTTTGATTGGATTTCTTCTAGAATATAGTCAAATTCTGACATGATTTTGGAGTGCCTAACTGTTCAAAATTCTAGATGACTAGTATATTTCTTGTAGTTGTATTACCCAATATGATAATTATTGTGGCATTGATATAATACACAAACATCTAGTTCTCCTAAAACTTTTTGCATGCATTCTTATCATTATAAAAGTTACTTGTCTCATCTAAATGAGGAACCAATTATGTGGTTCCTTTTCTAACCTATTATTCCTAATGGTTTTTCAATTCTAGTTGTCAAAACAACATCCATAAGTGAAAGTGGTCCTAATTTCTACATGACTCGATGCTACTACAAGTTGTGATATAAGTTTGCACTACTGCTTGAGTTATATTTAGTTCTTAAAAGAGTTATGGCTTTTTTTTCCTTGAAAGTTTATTTCCTATATCTATTGAACCTGATGCCTATCAAGTTATAGAATAATACACATTTTTTTTGTGGCTGCTTTTTTATCTAGTTGTTGACACAAGGTTAAGTCTATTTTCCTGGATGGAGTTTTTGTTGATGGTTTCAATGCAGTGCTTCAGAGATCTTTACCAATTAATTCAAATTGAAGTTTGTGGCCTTATCTTGTGAGATAGTGGAGGAACTTAGTCTATTGTACATACAGTCATATTCTCGTTCACCCTTTAGAACTCACTCTCTCTTTGCTCTCTCAGTTTTCCGATGATGTAAATTGTTGTGTACTGATAGCATTTATGCTTGTAATATCTTCAATAGTAATAGAAAAGGTATAGTTTTTTATGATGATAACATGAAAGCAAATAATGTCTAGATATCTAGCAATGTACTATACGTTATGACTTTTTAAAGTAAATTGAGAAGAACAATAAATTTTAAATTTATTAAAAGTCAAAGTGAATGCTAGACAACAACAATCTCTATGTTACTTCTTTTATTGACCTTTTTTATTGAGTTATTTAAGATCTTACTCAACTATTGTTGGAATTTTTTAATACTATGTATTATATTATTCCATAATATCCCATATTGGATAGAAGACCCCCTTGATTTAGAAAAGAATGTTAATCTTGCATGCTAGATTAATGGAGCTAGGGAGGAAGGGTGTAACATCCCTAGATTCTTCCATATCGAGACTTAGAAGGACCGAGAGGACAAACCCAAAACTGTTAGGCAATTGTATCAGAGTGCAACGTGGAAGCTTCATACGCATACATGAACATACCATAACATACACCATAACAGTTCTCAATGTTCAACATGTAAATTATTACAAGATGACTTATTACAACATGAATTACAATTACATATTGAAAGAAGATTTACAAGTCTATGAACATGTATGCTAATCATGATCTACACAATAGGTACCACCTGTACAACTTGGTCACATCTTGTACTTTTATCCCCTTCTAGCTCTAAACCTAAAACATACGTGAAACAGCAAATCAACACAATGCGTTGTATACGTGGGTAAAAGATACATATATATTGTGCTTTCATACTTGAAAATTTTGAGAAAGAAGAAAAGGTAAAAGAAAACATTATTTGATGCGATAATTAAGTATACACATATTTTTGGACATATCTTTAGATGTAGTTGTACTACTATTTCTATCAGAACTTTATCATACATCCAGTATGGGAAAATTACTTTATCATACATCTATCATGGGCAATTCATGATACATCCATACTAGGCAATATGTCATACTTCCATACCAGACCATTTCCCATTTGTGCTTACCTTAGTAGCTACAACTCATCATAAGTTCTTTTATGTTCCTTGAAGTTTGGAGAAGCATATACTACTAATATGCATCCAAGAATTTATATGCAAATACAAGCATCCAAAATACATCATATCATTATGCATTCATGAAAACTAGTCTTATACTTAATAAAACCCACATACATGAGTTCAGAGATTCATATTTATATTATGGACCATCTACATCTCTGGTCATTACCTGATTAATAATAATTATTCATCAATAGAAAATATTCATCATATTCTAGGTATTTTAGGTCTAAATTAGGGTTTGGATAAACTTAGGGTTAAACTAATGTAAACTGGTGTATGGTATTTTTATACTGATCAGAATTTCAAACTTAGGCTATGGTCAAATTTCATATTTTTCTGAGGCTTTTCCAATTTTCTAGAATTAATATGAGCTTTAAACAATCTAATTGTGCATTAATGAGGAAAAGTCTAATATGCATCAATAATACTACAATCTGAGTCTACATGTAGTCTCTTTACGATATTGGGGCTCAATAGGATTTTTGTGGGATTTTATATCAGTTGGATAGTATTTATTCTAATTATATAAAGCCCATAAAGGAGTATTATAAACTAAAATGAATATCACCAACAAATATGGTTAAAAGTATGATCTAGAAGTTTCATAAGAAAGAGGGCATTTTTTTTAGTCCAGGGGTATTTTTGGGGCATTTTTAGGACAACAAAGCTATTTTCTATGTCTTTTCTAAGAGAAACACTATTACTAGAATTAGGCCATTGATTTACCTTATCAGGATTATTGTAGCCGTCAGATCTTCACATGTAGAAGTGTTATATTGCCGTCACATTGCCTTCAGGGGATGTGGCTCTGTAGCTTGTCCAACCTGGACTGGCCCATCAAGTAACCCTAGCTTGAACTAGTTTAGCAAGCATTGGAGCTAGCTCACGGGAGTCCATCCTCAAGATTCCAACTCCCGTCCCCAATCGTTTCCCCTCCCTCGTGATTTATCACGTCCTCAGTCCTCATCGTCACCTATAGGTACCACTCTCAGCATTGTCGTGGAATGATGATGCATCATACAAGGTCGTCGCCACCTCATGACCTGGATGTTTTGGGGTTTCTTCAATGGATCGTCAAGCTCTCCTTCGATTACTTTAATATCGACATAGAGGAAGGGGTAAGTCAATCCATGGGGCTATCTAGTTGGTCACTGCCATGTCTATGAGCTCTGATGAGGAAAAGTCACTATCTTGGGTACAAAGGTGATGACAAGTAAAAAATTCATGACCTTTACAGACATGGTGGAGCCACCAAGACACCACGAGCAAGTTGCACCCTCCATCATCAACATCTAGCAAAGCGTTCATGGGAATTGGGGACTATGACCCTGATAAACCTGTTGCTTGCCAGGTCTAAGTCTGGTGGTGGATTCTCCCCTCTCTCTCTTCCATTCTGGGCTTATCTACTCACTGTAGGTTTTTTGGTCTTTCCACTATGAGAAGCAATGGAGGGAGGCTGAGGAGGATGTCTGGGTTGAACTGCTAGAAATAGAGGAAAATAGTAGAAGGGATAGACTTGTTCTCAGTGATATTATGGATTTAGGGCTAGTGCTACAGGTTGTTCAGGCAAAGGGAACAGTAGGTGTAGAAAATGGAGGAGGTTGGGGGTAAATTCTAGGTCATGGCATCTATTTTTTGACCAATACTTAGATCAGAAGGCACCTGACAAATCCTTCCATCCATGGGGTTGGCTCTTGGCTTTTGTAGCAGTGATGGCAGAAGGGGGAGAAGGTCGAGGATCCCTCACCTCAACTTCATATTTGGGTCGTTGAGTAGAACCTATCTAGGAGGAGCTAACTAGACTTACAACCACTCTTATTGGGGTCCTTGATCCTTGTATTCCAAGTGTGAGGACTTTTTCAATGTGTGCCTCCACAAGTGTCAGAGGTAGAAGACACAAAAATCATCATTTGATCATTTCTAGGGACATGATTAGTCATCTCTATATGGATTCATCACTTTGCTTCACTGCTCTTACACTTAAGTATTTGATACCAAGGGATGCGTACCTGAGGCTAATGTCAATGATCTAATATCAAACTTGGTTCTAGTTATATAAGACCTTAGTTATTTCAGCAAATTTGATAGATCAATATTTTTCAAATTGATGGTCTAGAAGGCATGATCATTATTATTACTTTATTTTTGACCTCTAGCATTACTAATATTAGATGGTGATCAATATTGTATTCACATACTGTCTATTGATTAGTTAAGATAAATACCAAAGAGGGTTCACACTAATGGACATTATCTCACTGTTAATCACAAAATCTCTTCTAAGGACCATCAAACAACCACATTAGGTCTAGGTAATCACATATACCTATCTACTGGTTATATGTCATTTTAATGTACCAATAAATTTAGTTGAACATCTAGTGATCACCCATGAGTCCCATAATCGTAGTAGGTATCAGACCACTTAAAATCTAAGTTATCACAACGAGCCTTATTAAATAGTTATTTTTGAAAAAACCACCTTCCTCGTAGATTTTGTTGTGGATCGGACATCATGAGTTGTCCAAGTTTCCTAGCATTGTATTAGTTCCCAATGCTTTTGGCATGCTTCGCCATCCTCCACTCTATAGTTATCCTTACCACTTCTTAGGACAACCTCGCTCTTTTTGCAATCAATGTATTATGATCCATTCTAACATCCTACTCCACTTTTGTCATGTTTCTTAATTCTTTTACCCCATTATCTTCATTGCAATTACATTCAGGCTTCTCCTAGACTCCCCAACCTTGTGACTATGCTAGTTATAAAATATGATGTACATGTGACGTTCAAACATGTAATAATCAAAAGAGTGATATGGCTACCCATCACCCTAAAAATCTATGTCACCTATCAAGTGTGGGATTTTTGTTATGTAAAAATGTGGAATCAACATCACCTAGTGGGGGTTTTCATATTTTAAAAAATAGCAATAGGTGATATCATTGACCATCATCTACTTTGAAAAATCATAGTAACTCATGTCACCTATTTCATAAACTAATGATAGATGCAATTTTTTGGAATATTGGGTAATTTTATTTGACGAAGGACTAGATACAACATCATAGCCCTTAGCACAAAGTGCTCATGCGTAGTTTGTTTATAAGAGTGAAACAGATACAAAATAGCGTGTGGGCCCATGTCTATCTACCATGCCCCATCTAACATAGCCAAAACTAGGTTTATTCCACGCACAAATGGGTTTGACAAGATAGAACGTGTACAGAGTACCCAAAACACGACCAAACAAGTAATTTTGTGGACCTTCGTCCACCGGAATTGCAAATTCCCCCATCTTCCACATGGGGCTTGGACAGTCATCAACAATTTTCAAATAGCTAGCAGGTGGCAAGCATGCATAACACCTATATACATATAATGCCTAATTAATCACAATAAGAAATGATACACTCAAGCTGAGACCTATCACACTGTGGTTGTGACACATAGACAAAATAATAATATAATTCAACATTGAAGATGATTAGAACTCTCAGGACTATGGAATTTCATCATCACACAAATGAAGAAATGAACTAAATACATATATTTGCAAATAATATGTCTTTTTGTAATAAGAAAAAGTATCCAAGATACAATAAACACCTCAATGTCAAAATTTTATTTTTATAATTATCAAAACAATTATATAAAGGGGAGGACGTAACAACCTTACCTCTCAAATAAATTGCAAGGACAACTAAATGTTCTATGTAATAAAAACTTCAAGTTTCACAATACCATACAAAACACCAAAAACATTTTACCTACCAGTGATATAATATATGAGACCAACTGGAGCTAAGTTTTATATTCACATTTATCCCTTGTTGTTTATTTCCCAATAGGTTAAAGACTAAAATGCATTAGTCCAATATTTATAACCATTTTCCATATTCTAAAGTTATGTGTAATCTTCCATATGAGTTACTTTTTCTATGTATTTTAATGATCTATATGATTAATGAGGCAGGTAGCCTTGAGACATCATATCCCCAAAAATGGTAGGGAACATTTATATGGTGAAGAAGAGTTCTCACTATTTCAATAATTTCATTCCACTATCCCATTTTATTCAGGAGAATGAGGACAAGAAGATTGATGAATAATTCCTTTATTGTAAAGAAACATGGTTAGTACACGACTGAAGTACTCTTTTGCATTGTCAGTTTGAAAAATGCAAATACTTCAAGAGGATTGTGTTATGATTACAAGATAGAATTTTTTCACAATAGAGAAAATATCATAAATATATTTAACATGATACAACCATGTAGTTCTAGAGAATTCATCAATAAAGGTAAAATATTGAAATCCAATTTTGCACCTACTAGGTCCCCAAACATACGAGTGAACAATATGAAAGATAAAGTCTACATGCATAACATCTAAATATGGAAAACTAGATCTATGGTCGCAGTCTTCACAATTAAATCATAGTCTTCATAATAAATTTTATCTAAACAATAAAGATGAGGATATAAAATGTAAATCTTCCTAAGAGATAAGTGACCAAGGTATATGTGGATGTGCATAGGAGACACAATCATGCAAGACTTCAAATCCCATTCTATAAAGTAGAGACTAGCTTCCTCATACCCAACACCAATCACCACCTTTGTCTGATGTATAAAACATTGATCAAGATAAATAGTGATGGAGGCACGAAGGGTATGGATTAATTTACTAATAGGTAGTAAATAAAATGGGAAAAAAGGAATAAAAAGGGTGGATGGCAGGTTGATATGAGGAAGGAGTGAAATGTTCCTCATGTTCTAAATTGAAACTTAAGATCCATTCTCAATGGTGACAATAGCGGTATTACTTCTTGTAGAAAGATATCGAAAATAAGACTAAGTATATTTGTAAGATGATCTATTTCACAAGAATCAAGTGTCTAGGATGGTGAACCTATTTTTGGGGATCATGATATGTAGGTTGTAGAAGAATTGGATGTGCATGGCATCTAAACATATGATGAAATAGATGAGGATACTTGTTGGGATGCTCAGATTTTGAAGGAGTTGATTGTATTCTTCATCACTCATCTTGACTTGATGAAGAGTTTTCATGGTAGATTCTTATGTGGTGGTGAGGTTGACAACATGAGTAGGAGTTTGAGATGGGAAGTCAAGAATGGAGTAGCATGCCTCCTTCTAGTGACCATTTTTTCCTGCAGTGAGTACAATCAGATCATCCTCTACCCTCAAAGCGTCCTACCCTCTCCCACCACTACCACATCCTCTAGTAGTTAGATCAGTGGTGTTGTGAGAGACAAAACAGGATGGGTCTATGATAGGATTGGATGAGAGTTTTGTTTGAGGAAGGCTCTAAAGACACATTGATATGCTTTTTCCAAGGAGGGATGTTCTATCTGTGACATGACCTGGCTTTTAACTCCATGATATTCCTTGAGAAGACTGACAACCAACTTGATGACAATCATTTGATCTTATTACTTTTAGAGTTTGATAGGATCGGTGGAGACGGGAAGGAGGCTATTTATATCTTCTGTGATGCAAGTGACCTCTCCAAAATATTGATGTAGAATGTTCTACTCATAATGAAGATTGTACATCTTGACCGTCATGTCATATATCCAAGAGATGTTGTTGGAGTACATCATTTTGATATGATCCCAAATCAATTCATAATCAGTCAGTTGGTATGTGATATTAGTGATATGAGGCTCCATTGAATTCCATAGAGTAGAGAGGAGGTTGACATCATGTGTTCCCAGTGTGCAAGAGAACCATCATTTGGAGTTCCTTTGATGAGATGCTTCCCTTTCCCTTGATCTTTGAACCAGATAGTGATCTTATGACTCCACTAATTGAATTTTTGCCCATTTAGTTTACATGAAGTGATGACGAACTTCTAGACAAGAAGAGGTGTGGATTTAGATTATGAAGGATTCACATATCCCATGGCATAATGCATGCATGATACAACATGGCATGTTGCTGGCCTGGCATGATGTGTAAGATGACGACAAGTCAGCTGCAGGCATAAAACTTGTGTTGTATTTTGACATAGCTTTTCGTCAAATTTCTATGGAAGATGGAGATGACTCTATATCTGGAGATCTCGTAGATCTATTCATGCACATATAATTCACAAGGATGAAGTGACTAAAGTGGATATGAATTACATAGGATGGATTGTGTGAAGAAACATTTCCACTATAGATATGTTTCCATAGAGATGACTTCTGTGGAAAAGTGGTTGTAGAAGATGTGAATCCATTTGGATATGATTTATCCCGGAGATGTTTGTCAACAGAGACAAATTTCATGAAAAATTGGTTAGAAAAGATATTGTTCCGGGTGGAGATGACTTCTATTGTAGATATATTCCCACAGAGACAAATTCTATGGAAACTTGACTTCCATTATGGAGAAGAAGTGGGTAGTGAGAATGATGTAGAAGATAATGTCACCACCTAGAGAACTTGACTACTACTTTCTAAAAAATGTTTGAGAGGCTAGATACCATATTACCATAAAGAAGGTGGAGAATATTTTGTTTATATTATTGACAATAGGGCTAGACTTTATATAACCCTATGGGTGGTTGCCAATACCCAATTGCACAATGTGGGACTAATCCCAATATACAAGATTACAAACAGACTTATACACTTGACACAATCCTCACATCATCTTGACCCTCAAGATAATTAACAAGGACCCAATATACCCACCACTATTTCTTTTTCCAATTTGACATGAGTTTTATTTGGACATACCCATGTGACATAGGTTGCAACCGCAGTTGACTGGCTAAAGTTTCTTCAACAAATAAGTTTGGAAACCTGATTTGATAGTTTTCATCTGGTTAGGGATTCATGTGTTGAATAAAAATTTAATGGTTGGGTTCCAAGTGTCTGTATATAATTGACTTGTTATATTGTTATGTCTATAAACATGGTGTCAAGAACATTGTAATATTTTCACAATTTATGAGTTTTCATCATATGGGAATTCGTCAAGTTGTATCATAATAGGGTTCAATGCATATCAAGTGTGTGAGGAAATAACCACATACCACAAAGTAAAAAATGGTGGAAGGATTATTTATCTTTTTCATTGGATATTTCTTCCATCCATGAACTTTGGAAATAACAAATCAAAGTTGTATTTGAGTACAAAATTGTCTCAAAATAATAAATAAGGGATGCATATTGATGAAAATGTGAAAACCATTGATAATGAATCCATAAAATAACTCATTTTTCATTAGAAATAATTATACAATAAAGATAAATGTTTCTACACCTTTCTTCCTAAAAATACTAACAATTAGGTGTCCCATAAATGCAATGCATGTTTAGAGAAAAATATTTGACTACATCAAAGTTATACACTTGAATATGCTAGGAAAACTCTTGAATATGTAAAGAAAATCTATGTATATGATAACATATCGGAAAATCTTTTTGTAGGCAACTTGATATTTTTTGGAAGAGAATAGGGGTCGACAAACATATATGCATCCTATATGTAACACGCTTCTAATCATGTAGAAAGTAACATCTTGTGAATATTCCATGATTTGAAAAAAATTATGGAATGAAAGGTACTCTTTTAATATTTTTCTTATGGTTGGATGAATGGTCTAAACTTGGTTGGCCTTAAATCTAGTTGTTATCATACCTTGATGTGACATATTATTATTGCATTTTTTCCATCTGTCAAAATATGTGAGGTTTTTTATAACAAGGCTATGTTTCTTATTTAATGGAATCTGTGATAAGGAAAATAACATTGATAAGTTAGACATATTTCTTCATAATTGATAGTCATTATGTGTAGATTTGTAACTATTTTCCACCTACTTTGTATTATTATGATATACCTAGTTATCCAAGATGGGACACTCATATGCTTAGATCCTTGGTTTGTTACCACTCAGGTGCAATCCACAACAATTGCAAAAATTGAATTACCAAAAAAAAGTTTGTTAAGATGTTCGATCATGTGTATTTGTATTGAATATAGCTGAAGAAATATGCTTGTATTCAAATAAGTTATCAAGAGTATCTTTTTGGTCAAGTTTATATAATTTATTTTCATGTCTTCAGAGAGGTGATAGGTTTTCACATTGTTTTGGTAGAGTTGGGTTTGTTGACTAATTGAAGACAAAATAGTAGAGAACTTGTAGAAAAAAAGTACTAGTTTGTTTTTTTGAAAATGTTGAGGCTTTAATCACATAATGACAATCCTTAATGTGCTTTAGTGGAGAGCTAAATCACAATTTCATCAAGTAATTCAACAAAATAACGTTTTCTCAATTGTCGCAAAAACCAAATTGTAATCATGAGATAGGTAAATTCGTTCCTATGATCCAAAATGAGATCTTATTTCAACTAAAAGATACAACATAAATTTTAATGACTCCCTCCCCCTGTTATCCCCAATTAAAGTGGGCCAAGAGGGAAAGGGTAACAAAAAATAAGTATAATTTCATTCAATGGAAAAGAGTTTGATACAATATGAAAGATGAACTCTCCAATAAGGAGTTACATAATATGGGAATCTATTGATTGCAATTTGGAATAAAAACTATCTAACTAAATCCTCCATGGTAACTTTAAGAATCTTTCCTTTTGGTGCCTTCTTCATTGGATGTTCATTTTGCATATTAATACAAGTTAACCTAAAACACTATGAAACAAAACAACAGTCGGTATATCAAGATATACTAGTATATGAGGGAAACAAAATATTTTCATGTAGGTGTAACAATATAGTCAACCATAGCAACAATTATAATTATAAAATTGAACAAGAATTTTCAGGTTTTAACCTCACCACCCTTATCCTCTTTTCTCAATGGTGTGCCCTCTCTATAAGGGAGCCTATTTATAGGGAGCCCTTTATTTATGGCTTTGTTATTGTAGTGGACATTTCATAACCTTCCCCCACTCGGGATTGGTTTATACATAGGCCTTCCTTTCAGGGATTGGCCTGAGGTGACCTTCCTTTCTGGGCTTGATCACCAATCATCCCCATGATGACTTTATTCACCACATACTCTTTAACTCAACAGAGATTATTAAGGGTTTGAGAAGGTTTCATTTATATAAGATGATATCCATAATGACTTTATATATTGCAAGAAGAAAATAAAAAAGTCGGCATTCAATTGCAATCCAATCAGGAAAAACTATGAGAAACCATGTAAGTTGGTTAAGACAATTAGTCATGAGCGTAACCACATACCTTCCTCAAATGTAACTTAAAGTTCAAGTAAACATGTGCAATTGAGAATCAACAAGTAATCACCCTAAAATTAATGCATAACACTTAAGTATTACTATTTTGTTTATAAATTCACACAAAGACTGACTTGGGTTCCTTAAGGTTTTCGAGTCAAATTAGGGTTTCATAGGTTTTGGCTTCCCAAACCCTAATTGTCACATTTAATGCCTCTTTAACTTACAAACCCTAATTTTGATGTTATATGCACTATTAAACTCAAATTAAGTCAAAGGTGTCCTTTTTATCCAAAAAGACTAAAATTTATCCATTATAGTCATTTAAGCATGCTATATTAATTAAAACTAAGAAATTAGGGTTCCATGCTTTAATACATTAAAGTTAGGAGCTTTAGGAACTTTTGGAAATAGGTGTAGAATTAGGTCTTGAACTAACTTTATTGAAATCCTTGCATTTTTCCTGATCAACTTTCATATATTACTTGTCATCATTGGACATTCATACAAATTACTATAATTTTTGCAAAATCAAATATTCCTAGCCAATAGGGGCTCAGTGCCTAGGCGATGAACTCGGGTCCTGGCCTTGTCAACTAGGATGGGTCAAGCCAATGGTCTCATGCCAACTAGGTTGTTTGCGCTCGCATTGGTGCTCGCTAAATTGAGTGAAAAAAAAGGAGAGAAAGGTATAGTTTGACCTTTACTTGATCATAGACTCTCTGGAGTAAGGGTGTCACACCCCGATCTCACACTAACCACTAATCACGAGATTAGGGCGCGACGGAGGAATTATCACATAAACAAATCACTGAGAACTTTTTCTTTTTAAAACCTCGTAATGATATCCGGATTATTGCTGTAAACTAAAACATAATAAACTATTGCGGAAGCATTTCAATTAAACTGGCTAGAGAACATAAACATAGTTTACAACATGTAACATTATTTAACAGAAAGTAAAACATAACAGTTAATTTACATCTTTTACACATTCGCCATACATACTCTCTCTCACCCACACCATGTCCCAAGGACCGAGGGGAAAGGACTAAGAGACCTCTAACTAAACTAACTACATATACCTTCTACTGTCAAAAACTAGGATGGAAAGATCCTTCAGATTCTTGGAATTGTCGCTGACCTGAAAATGTTTGAGTAGAGGAGTGAGCCTACTCGCTCAGTGAATGGCATTTCATTTAGCTATCACTAAACAACTCATCAGATATATAAAATTGAAATAAAACATAAGTGCAGTACTAAGCAGGGCAGTTCTAATGACATAGCAGAATTTACAGATACTAATCACATTTTTATACAATAATAGATATCTTAAACAAATAAACAGTTATTGAGAATTAACACAGAAGGTCTAAACTCTTAACATATTAAATTTACTGTGATCTTATATGATTACATATTTATATTATTATGCCCTAATAATATGCAGTGTACTCTGCATACAAAGATCTGTAGCGAACTATGATCTCACCGTACAAGACTTAGCGACACACCCGGGAAATGCTAAGTCTAACTTCTCGTCCTGGTCTGCTACAGGACCCACAGGCTCTCTGGCCTCCTCTGCACTCACCATGAGTGCTCTGGACTCCTCCTCTAACCTGAGCACACAGGCGCAGGGAGTCAACACTGGGTTACCACCAGAATTACTCAACCGGTTGGTGTTGGATAACCCTTTACTTTATTTATAATTTTTCCCCAGTGCCACCGAAATTACTCAATCGGTTGGTGTTGGACACTGGCTATCAACCCTCGTGCCACCAGAATTACTCAACCGGTTGATGTTGGGCACGAGTTTCACCCCTAAGGTGCAGACCTCTCAAAGGGGTTCTACGGTGTTAGGGCACCTAAGTCTATTAACTGATTAACATATAAACACTTAAACAGGAGTATCACATATCATACTTATTTCACATTCTGCGCATCACTAGAAAACACATATACATCATTTGTCATCTTTAAACATGACTCAGTATCAACTTATCCAGTTTTGACGCTAAACATCCATTTTATGCTCAACGTATACATTGCAATTGTAATACAGGAAATTCTATTATTTTCATCAATCATATTAAGTATTTCAAGTTCCAATGAACCATATAAATTCACTGATTCAATCCACACTGATCAGATGCTAAACTAAATCATATAACGGCATAAGGAAGCAGTTTATGAAATAAAATTCGAGTAACGCCAAATACTGTCCAAAAGCCAAGTATCAGCGAAAAATGCACAGTTTACCGAAAAATTCCAACGAAGGAGTTAAATGATGATAACTAAATGAACTCCTACTCACAACGTTTTGAACTGTCCGGGTTCGTCCGGAATTGCGTCTAGAGGCCTATTTCGAGGTGTAATTTAATTGTCTTCAATCTTTGAATGAATTAACTACTGTTCCTGCAATATGACAGTAACTAGCTTCTTTACGCAAAAGGAATCTGAAATTGGCTCGATCAAAAGCTAAATCTTGGGCTTAAGCTACAGAATTGGATTCATGGCTATGAATTAGGAGCAGGGAGTACCTTCCCGAAGTGTTTGATTAGCCAAAAGAACCCATCTTGGCCATGCGCCGTGCAACACTAGCTTCGGGTTGGTCGTCGCTCAACCAGCTAGCTTGGTGAGCTTTGATTGAGTTGCTAAGTGCAGCTGGAGCTGCAGTTGGATGCTCAAACTTCACGAACAAGACCAATCACACCTTCCTTGGTGCTAAGCTCGCCCAGAACGGCCCTATGGTCGGCACCGTGCAGCAGCCAAGGTGCTGCTTCTACAGTACGCCGCCAGCAGGTTGAGGTGCTGCGCACCTAGGGCGAGGGGGTAGATGAAGGGGAAGGGCACGATGCCCAGATTGGATCGGAGGTGAGGGCTGAAGAGGACCGCCTGCTAGTTTCCTTCGGAGGTCGCTCAGTCGCAGGGTTAGGGTGCCGCTACCAGGCCCTGTTCTATCGGGAGTTCACTTGAAATGAAGATGATGATCTACAGGTTGCCGACCCACTTAAATGGAAAAATGAATTGGAAAATTGCAAAATCAACCCTGAAATAAAAAAAGTTCACAACTTTTGACTCGAAAGTTCAATTTTGGTGATTTTAATTGCATATTTTCAAGAAAAATGTCCACTACAATCCCAAGGCATGAAAAAAAACTAATTACACTGTTTTGTTGGTTCAAAATTCCAATTGGATCCAATTATCACTTTACTCAAATTAATCACCTTAATTATGCACTAATTGATCTTATATATTTAATTCAACTTAATCAACTTGATGCTGCACTAACCACCACATGAGCACCTAACTTATCTCAATTACTTAATTATGAACTAATCATTTTACTTACTAGTTGATCACGGAGTGGGTCATAACAATCTCCCTCCCTTATAAGAATTTCGTCTCGAAATTTCTAAAAGAGAAAAGGAAACTTATTACGCATCTCAGTCTCAAGCTCCCACGTGGCTTTTTTTTCTAGGTTATGGTTTTTTCCACAAAACCTTCACTAACGGTATTTCGCGATTCTTGAGTTTCTTGATTCACGGGTCAACTATCTGTACTGGTCCTTCAACATAGGGCACGTTAAGTCTGAGCCGGACAGGTTATGAGTTCACTATCTCCTCTGTACTAGGGTAACACTTCTTCAATATCGATACATGAAACATATCATGTAACTTGGCCAACTCGGATGGCAAATCTAACTTATATGCTACAGGTCCAATCCTCTCAATAATAGGATACAAGCCCATAAACCTAGGAGTCAATTTGCCTCTTTAACCAAACCTCAACACTCCCTTTCATGGTCAAACTTTCAGATACACTTCATCACCAACTTCAAACTCAAGAAGTCGACGTCTCATTTCAGCATAACTCTTCTGCCTATCCTGTGCAGCTTTCTACTGCTCTCAGCATGTCCTCAAGAATTCTAACGGCCCTTTCTGACTGACCATCTATCTACGGGTGAAAAGTTGTACTGAATCTTAACTCTGTGCCAAAGCACGATGAAACTGATTCCAAAAACCTGGATGTGAACTTAGGATCTCTATCTGATATAATTGAAACTGGAATACCATGCAACCTGACTATCTCATCCATGTATATCTTATCCCACTTCGGAACATCAGAGGTTGACTTGGTATGAAGAAAGTGAGCAGACTTGGTCAGTCTATCCACAATCACCATATCAAGTCACAACCTCTAGGTGTCATGGGTAACCCTACCACAAAATCCATTGTGATATGTTCCCATTTCCATTCTAGTATAGGAAGAGATTGCAAAGTACCTGTGGTTTCTGATGCTCAGCGTTAACACGCTAGCACACAAAACATGTTGCCACGTACTTAGTTACATTCTTTGTCATACCATACTATCAATCCAACTCCTTAAGATTCATGCACATCTTAGTGTTGCCTGGATGCATAGCATACATCGATGCATGCGCTTCCATAAGAATCTTTTCTTTCAAATCACCATCTCCAGGTACACACAACCTGTCATGCAGATATAGCAATCCGTCATCTGAAAACCTGAACTCTGGTCTTTTCCCCCTGTCATGTCATGTACGATCTGCTGCAACCCACTGTCACTCTGCTAAAGTTCTTTAATTTGATCATAAAAAGTAGGCTTGACTTGCATCTGTGCAATCAAACCACTTTGTTCTGTCACCCTAAAGCCTATGTTCAACTTCCGCATTTCTACTAGCAGGTCTCTCTTGAAACATGCCATAGAGAATGCATCAGTTGTTGAACTTGACTTCCTGCTGAGGGCATCTGCTACCACATTCACCTTTCCAGGATGATAATCTATCATTATATCATAATCCTTAATCAATTCTAATCATCTCCGCTGTCTAAGATTCAGATCCTTCTGGGTAAATATATATTTTAAGCTCTTATGATCTATAAACACCTAGCACACCTCACCATAAAGATAGTAACGTCATGTCTTATGAGCATGAACTACAACAACTAATTCCAGATCATGTGACGAGTAATTCTCCTCATTCTATGCTACTTACTTCTTGTTACTTATCCTTCTCATTTTGATCATATAGAATAAACATCCCAAAAAAATTGAAACACACAAGGTAAGAATAGATTATTCCTCATTCTTATTATTACTGTAAGAATTTATTTCATATCACACTTCACTTATATTGTATTTCTCCTTTTGTTTCAAACACATTTGTTACATTTCAAATTTGTATCTTATTCTTTTCTCTGAATCATTTTCATATTGTTTATCTACCTTTCAGATTAACTACCTTTAAACCCTGGATTACTATCAATACTAGTTTACTTTTCATAGTGCAAATCTCATGATTTTGTTTTATAGAGATGCTAGTATTCAAGGTCAAATCACCAGTGACATCCCTTGAACTACTACAACTCTAAACATTCTAGGGTTTGGTCATTATCAGTAACATAGTATTATTGTGATGTGACTTTGCTTCCTTAGTTTGAAATAAAACTTTAGATCTCATAAGTTCATCCATCTACTTGTAATGAATACAACAGATATGAATAATCATCAATGAACTATAGATATATAACAGAAATGTAACATCAGCCAAATTCTCTAGCATAACTTATTAACACAAATGCTACAAATAAACATGATACTTGTTACCCAAGCATCACACATGACTCACAAGGCCATTCATATCTTGTCACCTCTCACTAGGAAACAACTTATTCACATGGCTCACAAGGCCATTCACATCTTTTCACCTCTCACTAGGCAACAAATTATTCACATGGCTCATAAAATCTGTACACATTATTACTTTTATTAAGCAACAACAACATCAACACACAAAAAGCCAATCAACATTTATTATATAAATGTCACAGCCCAAACTTGGCTATATTCATCATCTCATCATACCTGCATGGTTATTAGGCATGATAACAGTCATACAAGATATTCATCACATCATGTGATACAATAGTAATACCATCATTCCTTAACCAGGAATTCGGGTTCACTATCAAACAGGGCTTATCATTCCCTTTTCCCCAAATTAGGGTTAGGGTTCCCCATTTCTCATTAATTCAGACCCTCTTGAGTTAACCAACTTTATCTTGTATTAAGGTATTTCCCCTCTTAATGCATTCCATCATAGAATACTCACCCTTAGCATATAATGCATAGGCCACACATTAGAATTGTCCAGCTATCTCACATGATATGGACTTATCTTAGTTTAAGGCATAACTTTATTATAAAGTTGCCTATAAACAATCACAATGATACACCCTCAACTAGGGTTTACTAATCATGTATTGGATTCATGCATTTGTTATGCATTATTGATTAGTACCATTAAGGGTATTTCTCACCTAATCATTAAATTTAATCTGAACCTTATTGTGTTCCTTTATTTCTAATTAAGGATTGCTCATATGAGGTCCCAATGTTGGGTCTCCGATATCAGTTCCAACTAATTCTTAGTTGTTCTAATCTTTCTCTTATATCTCAACATCTTAGTGTATGTACATTCTTACTATGATGTGAGTCTAAATTATCCAGAGTCTACTCTTATTATAATGTTAATAGAAGTCATTAGATCTCAGTAACGCATCCTGCCAGCCAGACCAGGCCAAACCTGTAGTCCTGAATCCAAGAGCTACTCAGGATTAACCAACTCCTATTAATCTCAAACATGTGGAAAGAATATCCACTTAGGGCAACTCATTTAAACATAACTTCTGGTATACTTAATACAAAGAATATAAACAATAAATAAATCACTTCATGACACACAACAATATAAAAGAATCATATTTATTCTATAAACTGAAAATCGAAATCCATACATATAAGAGCATTTCTAATTATTTCCAATCAAATAAGAAATATAAAGCAAGAGTTGCATCGCATCCTATGTTTAATCTCTTACTCCTGTATTAATTTCCGATTTCTTAACCCTATGATTTCTAGGGTTTCTCTCTAGCCTATCCTTCCTCTGCATACCTGGCCAGGGCATCCAGAGAAGAATAGACAGAGTAGCTTGATACTGTTCAATCTAAGTATTCAGACAACTAGCCAGGGTATCTAAACACTCAGACCTCCCAGAGCTAAAGATATATCACTTCTTATTTTTCTCACTTATAACTCTATCTTTCGACCCTAATGATCCCTGACGATTCAACATAAACTCTTTACATGGTTCTCGTGACCACGTCCTCTTCCTGCCATCTGCAATAGTATAACAGAACACTTCCTGTTAGAAAATTGCAGTTAGAAGGAAGACACTTAAGTCCTAATCCTATTGGTCTCTTGTCGTCCCCTGACCTTGACTTAGAGTAACCATGTACTCAACCTATGCTCTGATACCAAGATGTCACACCCCGATCTCACACTAACCACTAATCACGAGATTAGGGTGCGACGAAGGAATTATCACATAAACAAATCACTGAGAACTTTTTCTTTTTAAAACCTCGTAATGATATCCGGATTATTGCTGTAAACTAAAACATAATAAACTATTTCGGAAGCATTTCAATTAAACTGGCTAGAGAACATAAACAGAGTTTACAACATGTAACATTGTTTAATAGAAAGTAAAACATAATAGTTAATTTACATCTTTTACACATTCGCCATACATACTCTCTCTCACCCACACCATGTCCCAAGGACCGAGGGGAAAGGACTAAGAGACCTCTAACTAAACTAACTACATATACCTTCTACTGTCAAAAACTAGGATGGAAAGATCCTTCAGATTCTTGGAACTGTCCCTGACCTGAAAATGTTTGAGTAGAGGAGTGAGCCTACTCGCTCAGTGAATGGCATTTCATTTAGCTATCACTAAACAACTCATCAGATATATAAAATTGAAATAAAACATAAGCGCAGTACTAAGCAGGGCAGTTCTAATGACATAGCAGAATTTACAGATATTAATCACATTTTTATACAACAACATATATCTTAAACAAATAAATAGTTATTGAGAATTAACACAGAAGGTCTAAACACTTAACATATTAAATTTACTGTGATCTTATATGATTACATATTTATATTATTATGCCCTAATAATATGCAGTGTACTCTGCATACAAAGATCTGTAGCTAACTACGATCTCACCGTACAAGACTTAGCGACACACCCGGGAAATGCTAAGTCTAACTTCTCATCCTGGTCTGCTACAGGACCCACAGGCTCTCTGGCCTCCTCTGCACTCACCATGAGTGCTCTAGACTCCTCCTCTAACCTGAGATCACAGGCGCAGGGAGTCAACACTGGGTTACCACCAGAATTACTCAACCGGTTGGTGTTGGATAACCCTTTACTTTATTTATTATTTTTCCCCAGTGCCACCAAAATTACTCAATCGGTTGGTGTTGGACACTGTCTATCAACCCTCGTGCCACAAGACTTACTCAACCGGTTGATGTTGGGCACGAGTTTCACCCCTAAGGTGTAGACCTCTCAAAGGGGTTCTACGGTGTTAGGGCACCTAAGTCTATTAACTGATTAACATATAAACACTTAAACAGGAATATCACATATCATACTTATTTCACATTTTGCGCATCACTAGAAAACACATATACACTATTTGTCATCTTCAAACATGACTCGGTATCAACTTATCCAGTTTCGACGCTAAACATCCATTTTATGCTCAACGTATACATTGCAGTTGTAATACAGGAAATTCTATTATTTTCATCAATCATATTACGTGTTTCAAGTTCCAATGAACCATATAAATTCACTGATTCAATCCACACTGATCAGATGCTAAACTAAATCATATAATGGCATAAGGAAGCAATTTATGAAATAAAATTTGAGTAACGCCAAATACTGTCCAAAAGCCAAGTATCAGTGAAAAATGCACAGTTTATCGAAAAATTCCAACGAAGGAGTTAAATGATGATAACTAAATGAACTCCTACTCACAGCGTTTCGAACTGTCCCGGTTCGTCCGGAATTGCGTCTAGAGGCCTATTTCGAGGCATAATTTAATCGTCTTCAATCTTTGAATGAATTAACTACTGTTCCTGCAATATGACAGTAACTAGCTTCTTTACGCAAAAGGAATCTGAAATTGGCTCGATCAAAAGCTAAATCTTGGGCTTAAGCTACGGAATCGGATTCGTGGCTATGAATTAGGAGCAGGGAGTACCTTCCCGAAGTGTTTGATTAGCCAAAAGAACCCATCTTGGCCGTGCGCCGTGCAGCACTAGCTGCAGGTTGGTCATCGCTCAACCAGCTAGCTTGGTGAGCTTTGATTGAGTTGCTAAGTGCAGCTGGAGCTGCAGTTGGATGCTCAAACTTCACGAACAAGACCAATCACACCTTCCTTGGTGCTAAGCTCGCCTAGAACGGCCCTATGGTCGGTGTCGTGCAGCAGCCAAGGTGCTGCTTCTACAGTCCGCCGCCAGCAGGTTGAGGTGCTGCACACCTAGGGCGAGGGGGTAGATGAAGGGGAAGGGCACGATGCCCAGATTTGATCGGAGGTGAGGGCTGAAGAGGACCGCCTGCTAGTTTCCTTTGGAGGTCGCTCAGTCGCAGGGTTAGGGTGCCGCTACCAGGCCCTATTCTATCGGGAGTTTAATTGAAATGAAGATGATGATCTACAGGTTGCCGACCCACTTAAATGGAAAAATGAATTGGAAAATTGCAAAATCAACCCTGAAATCGAAAAAGTTCACAACTTTTGACTCGAAAGTCCAATTCAGGTGATTTTCATTGCATATTTTCAAGAAAAATGCCCACTACAATCCCAAGGCATGAAAAAAAACTAATTACACTGTTTTGTTGGTTCAAAATTCCAATTGGATCCAATTATCACTTTACTCAAATTAATCACCTTAATTATGCACTAATTGATCTTATATATTTAATTCAACTTAATCAACTTGATGCTGCACTAACCACCACATGAGCACCTAACTTATCTCAATTACTTAATTATGAACTAATCATTGTACTTACTAGTTGATCACGGAGTGGGTCATAACAAAGGGAGTCTTTTCCCTCCCTATAGTCTTCTTGCTCTCTCTCACTCACGAATAACTTAGGTGAGTCAAGGGTGGAAGTTGACTCTATGAATCTGGGCTTCAGAGCAAAAGGAAGGCGTATTAGCACATTCATATTTTGAAATTTCTCACTTCCTTATTTTATTTGGGTTGGGGTTTGAGGTAGGTCATATACCACAATTTGTTACAAATAGATTGGGAGTGGCTTAGAACTTAAAAATATTATTATTCTTAAAAATAGCCCATGTCTAGCTTTATGATTGAATATTTAACTAGGGTTAGTTGCAAAACCAACCCAAACCATGTCAAATGGCTCTTTACATGACTATTTAGACTTTTAAACAATATGATATAAAAGTTTATGATAAATCTTAGAGGGATCAATAATGTCTCCACTCATTTGGTTAAGAAGTGCTTACATATTTGAGACTCATTTGTTGACTTTCCTTATCGATCTAGCTTCTAGTGCATCCAATGAAGAAAAAACTATATGAAATGAGAATAGAAAGGCACCAGTTAGATCTTTGAAATGTGAAAGCATCAAATGGTACATAAATATGTGTAGCATATGTGCACTATAATGTGTAGCATTTTTCTTCAAAGTGAAGAAAAGGTAGGGTCTTTATTTCTCACTTGCTAACAAAAGCATGAGGGTATTGCATTTTTTGATAAACAAACTTTAGGATGGTGAAAGTTCTAATATACATGCCAAAAGAGAATATGAAGCACTTTAAGTTTCAAATTAATTGATCTCAACTATCCCTCAAAGTTAATGGCGTTTTTAGTAAACTCCTTGATTTGAGTGTAATACGAGTACATAGCATACTCCTAAGAAAGTGATTTCCTATTTGGTCATAATTGGTAATTTAAATAAATTTATTTTCCTTACAATCTCCCACTTGTTCAATAGGTAGACCCATTCATGTTTTTTATTAAGGATCATAAGTCACACACTATAGTCTAAAACACTTTTTTGATTTGATTTTCATAAGTGTCTTTGATTATTTAAGATGTAAAAGAGAGTCCTATCATGAACATATTATTAAATAACATGATTACTTTAATGCATTTATACAAAAAACTATGACATCAACACTAGAGTAGGATATTTACATAATGGTCACATATATATCTTTAGGAGATCATTTTTGTTATTCATCCCATAATATGTTGTACACAATTGAAAATCAGAAATAGCATAATTGTAGGTTCATAGTTTCTTGAATATCCCAATAAATGTCAACTACAACTCTAATAATCATGTGCATAGAAAGATAAATTAATAAATAATATCTTCAATAGTCATACTATGTCTATGTTCTTGATAGATCTTTAAAGGTGGTTATTGTATAGTAATGTTGGCAACCATGAGGTATGTCCCTATATTTTTCATGACAAATTTGTATAATTTTGGCATCTTACTTTAGTGATAAATATTGAACATGTGATTTTCTTAGATATCATGTTGTTCTTTGATAAAAATATCATAGCTTCATCTTAATATTGAAAATTTATTGGATTATATATGAAAATCATATTTCCAAACTCAGAGACAAAGTTATGCAACTTTGTTCTCTGAATTTAAGACTAACAGATTTCCATGTACTCATCTTCCATGATATATGTATACAAAACTCTAAGTGTTTCTATGATATTGAACCTCCACATAATAGATAAACAAATCCAAAATTGCAATATATGTTGTAAGAGAAACCTCTAAAATATGAATCAGAATAAGTCATTTCATATATGTGTATTGATTTCTATTTATGAGCATGAAGATTGTTTTTCCCTTTAGTCATATCCATACTTTTTTGGTACCATTCCAACAAGAAATTTCTAGATCACTTTGAAATATACCCAACATACCAACAACATTAGTAAAAGATCAAGTTTGTGTTCCTATTCATGTGGTACATTACCAGAAGGAACGTCATCATTCCCAATATCTCTAGAATCTATAAGTATATGCTCTATTAGACAATCCCAAATACTATGTGGCCTCTCATGAAATTTGTTTTTGATCACAAAGGATATCTCACACAGATTTTTGTTTTCAAATTTCTAAGAGAGATAAATATTGATTTCATGTGGTCAACTATTAATATTATTGGCCAAGATACATATTCAAAAGTATGAATTTTCTCCCACTGATCTTGAGATATATACAACACACAACTTCATTTATTTTGAAACTGAAGTCAATAGTGGTTTTATCAAACTTTGGGTACCATTTCCTCCAGGTTTATTTCTATCCATATAGTGTTTTCTTAAATTTTTGGACCATGTCTTGCATACCTTCCATTCTGAAGCATTTGGGTTCATGGATTTATACTTATCCGTGCAATTCACTATTAAGAAAGGATATTTTCATACCCATTTAATGCAAATCAAGGTCAAATAAGCTATTTGAGACATGATAATTCTGAGAGAATCCTTCCTGGACACGTGGTATCTCTTAATATAATCAATTCCTTCTTTTCGAGTGGAACTTTTAGAAATAAGTTTTTTTTCTATGGATTTCATTCTTCCTTTAGAGTCACCTTTGTTCTTGTAGATCCACTTCAGTCAACTACTTTATCTCTCGGAGGCAATTGGACTGATCCCCATACTTGTTTTGTATCCATAGATTTAGTTCATCGTTCATGGCTTCAATCCATTTAGAAAAATTAATATCCTTAATGGCTTGTGAATAAGAAACTTGGTCTTTTCCCTTTTCCTTCTTTAGTCTTTACTTAGTAAAGACAATAGTCAATAGAAATGGTATGTATCTTGTATGAAGTATATCTTCTTACTATGATTTCTTATGGTACTTCATCACTCTCATAGGAAATATTCATTATGGGTTGTAGATAATAAATTGGAATATCTTCATTGTTAAGTGGTTCAACAATAGGAGGGTTCTCAATATCTTTCAGAATGAAAGTCATATGGTTGTTTAACTTTTCATCCTCATTGATCATGTTTTGAACCTTAGGACTCCTACCAATTTCAAAAATATCATAGAATTTGTCACTATTAGTTTGAACATTTATTGTCCTATGTTAATCATGTAAATAACGTATTTTTTGCAATTCTCTAGGTACCCTATGAAGATGACTACTAACCTTTCTCTAATTCATGTACATGTGGATTATTAATCCTATCCTTGTTGGGCATCCCCAAACTTGGCTATACTTTGAACAAGGTTTCCATCCTTCTTATAGTTTAAAAGGTGTCTTTAGAACTACCATACCAGGAACAAAATTTTATAATTTAAATATATGTTCCTAGGTCATCCATCCACAAGGATATAGCTAGATTGAGATAAAACATCATGGATACAATTCTTTCCATGGATGTATGATTTCACCTTCATCTACACCAATTTTATGTGAAAAAATGGGATTTGTCCTATTGCATAAAAACTTCATACAATTCATCACCTCTAACTGAAATTATGGTTCTAACTTTTTTGTTTAGTTATTTTTCAACCATAGTGACAACTACTTGCACATATTTATGTATTGATATTAGCATGCAAAATATAGAAATAATAGTAATTTAAGTAATCATCAATAAATGTAATGAAGTATTTCTCTTAACAAACAATGTCAAAAGATTCAAAATGGTTTGTTTCTACAGTGTCAAGAGTTTTTTTTTGAATGGAGAGATTCATATATTGCTTATCAGATCATATTTTACATCATTCATACAAAATTTGGGGAAATCATCCACCCACAAGAAGAGACATTTTGTCTATTGCCCAATTTTGCCAGATTGTGGGCAGCCACATTACAATCCATGTTGATAAAAGAGAAACTACTAAATAGAAAGGAAACATTGGTCTCCTGGATCTTTTTGATAATTTTCAGGTAGGGAGTACAACCTGAGGCCTGCATATTGATGTCAGAAGTGACCAAGCTCGCATCTGTCTCCACTTCAACTTTGAGAAAACCCCATTCAATATCTTTTCTTAAGGCCTTTAGAATCACTATAGCTTATGCTTCATTACTCTTCCATTTCCCAAAGCAATTCCAGTAAGAAACACCAACCAGCTGACCGAACTGAATTCTGAAGATGGCCCCTGCAGTGACTTTGTTAAATGCCTCAGAGCAGGATGAGTCAGTATTAATTTTGATTCTCCCATCAGCCAGCATTTTCCATTACTTTACCCTAATCCTATTGGTAGTTGTATGCCTATAGCTTTCAGTAAGGTTAAACTGGGTTGACCAAGCCATCAGGTTGGTAAAAAATAGAATAGGATTGATTTTTTTTGCTGAAGATCTTCTCATTTCTGACTTTCCATTTTGTGGCACAGTCTATAATAATATTAACAAAAATAATCTTATCTATCCTCCTGATAATCCAGTTCCATCTCTCTTCCATGTCTCTTCTCGGTATTTGCCTAATAGTGGGCAACAGTCTTAGATGCACCCATAATACTTTTTCCATATTACAATCAAATAGAATGTGGTAGCTATCTTCCTATGGATGGTTGCAGAACTGACAAGCCTCCTCAATCTGCATATGCAATTTGATAAGGCTAGATCCAGATGCTACAAAACCTTTGCACAAATGCCAGGAAAAAGCTTTATACTTAGGCAGGACCTT
The DNA here is from genome assembly GCA_963693085.1 of Alisma plantago-aquatica. Taxonomy (NCBI): domain Eukaryota; kingdom Viridiplantae; phylum Streptophyta; class Magnoliopsida; order Alismatales; family Alismataceae; genus Alisma; species Alisma plantago-aquatica. The sequence goes on along the minus strand of OY856414.1, from coordinate 399,968,062 downwards.
CAGTTTCCAAATCTCCTCCCACAAGAATTTATTCTCTGAAGGGCTTGTATTAAAATCAAAATTTCCAAAGCCCAACCAGTAAGCTGTTTTGACAGTAAAACTTCCATCCTTCATTGGGTACCAGTAGAGAGTGTCCTTCTCACCGAAACAAGGTGGGTTTCTGCTTAAGGCTTCAATATCCTCACCAGAGAAAAGCTCCATGATGTACTCCTTCCAAGAGAGCAGGTCTTTATCAATGATTTCCGACACCAACCAGTCATCTTCATCACTAATAAACTTAGGTTTTTTGTAGTAGCCTTTTCTGTTCGGTAACCACTGATCGCCATAGAGTTTCACCTTTGAATCTTCCCCAATGCACCACCTCAAGCCTTCCTTCATCAATGATTTTGCCCCCAAATACTTCTCCATGTATAACTAGGATCGAAGCCTCTATAAGCATCCATGATAGAACCTCCTCTATAGTACTTCTCGAATATTACTTTGGCAAAAAAGGATTCTTTGTTAGAGTGCAAATGCCACGCTTGCTTAGCCAATAAAGCTAAATTAAAGGTTTTGAGATCCCTAAAACCGAGGTCGCCTTCCTTTTTTGACTTGTAAAGCTTGTACCAAGATGCCCAGTGTATCCTTCTTTTTGTTTCTATGGTTCCCCACCAGAAGTTGGCAATCATTCTCATAATATCCTCGATGGTGTTGCTCGACAGCTGGAAAACCCCCATCATATAGGTGGGAAGTGCTTGCACTATGGACTTGATTAGCACCTCCTTACCAGCTTGGTTAAGAAACTTCTCCTTCCGCCCATTCAGCTTGTTCCACACTCTATCGGTGATAGCTTTGAAGGTGACCTTCTTAGACCACCCTATCACTGTAGGCAGCCCCAAATACTTGGTGTGCTGGTCAACTTGTTGCATCTTCAAAATCCCTCTCACCTCATCTTTCTATGTTGCATTCACATTCCCGCTAAAGGACACCTCCAACTTTGTAATGTTAATCTTCTACCTCGAAGCTTTTTCATAGCATCTAATTATATTATCTATCGTTAAATCTTCCTACAGTGTTGCCCTTCCGAAAAGAATGTTGTCATCAACAAAGAACATATGAGATATGACCAGTCCTTTGTGGTTAGCCTTGGCTTCATGTATGAGATTCAGATCAGTAGCTTTCCTAAGCATGTTGGAAAAGGCATCAACATAAAGGATGAATAGATAAGGGGATATTGGGACCCCTTGCCTAAGTCCCCTTTGTGGAACAATGTGCCCTTTCCATTTACCATTTATGATTAAAGAGAAATAAGTGCTTGATATACATTCAGAGATCTTCTTGCACCAGCTTCTATCAAAGCCAAAGGAAATCATAACTTTTGAGATGAACTTCCACTCTACCCGGTCGTAGGCTTTACTCATGTCTAGCTTGAGCGCCATAGTGCCTCTCTTTCCTTTCTTTTTCCTTTTCATTGTATGGAACAATTTAAAGGCAATCAATGCATTGTCAGTTATTAAACGCCCTAGTACGAAAGCACTTTGATTCTCCGTTACTATATCATCAAGGAGGAATTTCATTCTATTTGCCATAACTTTTGAAATAATCTTGTATAAGGTATTGCACAAGTTGATTGGTCAAAAATCATTCATGCTTTTTGGGTACCTGCATTTAGGAATCAGAACAATGTTAGTTTTATTAATGCTTCTAATATCCCCCTTATCCCTCCACCAACTCTTAACATAGCTGACTACATCCTCCCCACATATGAACCAGAAGGTTTGGAAGAAGCCCGCATGAAAACCATCTAGGCCAGGAGCTTTAGATGGATTCATATTGTTTAGGGCCCCCACACCTCCTTTCTATCAGGTTCCATCATAAGAATTTTGTTCATGTCTTTGTTTATCAAGGTAGGGATATATTCAGTAGACTCATTGATATTGCTTGCATTCAACGATGAGAAGATATCTCTGTAATATTCCACTATGACCTTCTCCACATCAACCTCCCCTTCCACCTAGTTCCCCTCTTTGTTCATAATTTTATCGATGTTATTTCTCTGTCTTCTATGGCTGGCTGATTTGTGAAAAAAGAGGTATTTCGATCACTGTCCTTCATATAAGCAGTGTGCACCCTCATGAACCAATAAGTTTCATTGATCTTGTGTAGATTTTCTAGCTCCTCACTCATCTTTCTACATTTTTCAAAAGAGAATTGATTGGTAGATTCAACTTGGGATTTCAATAGCTCTTTTTCTTCCTTTTTTATTTTCTTCTTTGTATTGCCAATTTTGTGCTCTGTCCATTCCTTCAACTTCTTCTCAAAGTTGCTGATATGATCAGTAATGTCCCATGAGTAGTGACATGTCAGATGGAGTTATTTCATTCTGATTTGTCTTCTTCTTGCTTTATATCTGTTTGGGTTGATCATGGTGCGACCCACTCTTTTATCACTCATGAAGTGATTTCTAGTAGCTCTTTGCATGTTAAATGTAGACGTGATAGCCTTTGTTTAGCAATCTCATTGGTCAGTTACACAGAGTTGCGGGATGTGTGTCCTTCATGTGTCCTTTCTTTTTTAGGACATAGCCTTCAAGTGGATCTCATACCTCTTGACATGTATGGGTTCGATATGATCCTTGGAATGAATACCTTGGAGAAGTATCAGGTGGTCTTGGACTGTAGTGCCACAATGGCGATGTTTCGGGATGGTGATGAGATATGTATCTTCCAAAGATATAGGAAGATCCTTCCTGACATGTCTGGCTTTTGCAATGTGGCAGAGAAGTTGATGAGGTAGGGTTGTTATGCATTTTTGGCGCATGTGGTGGATACTAAGGTAAGGAGTCCTAGTGTCCAGGAGGTACCAATTGTCTGTGAGTTTGAGGACGTGTTTCCAAAGGCATTTCTAGGTGTTCCCCCACCTCGAGAGATTGATTTTGAGATCAATCTAGTCCCAGGTACCCAACCGATAGCTCAGACACCGTACATGATGGCTCCAGTTGAGATGATAGAGTTAAAGAAATAGTTGCAAGAACTGCTTGAGAAGGTTTTCATCAAACTGAGTATTTCACCATGGGGTGCTCCAATACTATTTGTGAAGAAGAAAGACGAATCTATGAGGCTGTGCATAGACTACAGACAGGATAACAAGGTGATGGTAAAGAACAAGTATCCCTTATTGCAGATGGATGATTTCTTTGATTAACTGTGAGGAGTCGTAGTGTTCTCTAAGATAGATCTGATATCGGAATATCACAGTTTTGGATCAAGGAGGATGACATATCTAAGTCAGCATTCAGGACTAGGTATGGTCAGTATGAGTTTGTGGTTATGTCGTTTGGGCTAACCAATGCACCGATACCGTTTATGGATTTGATGAACTGGGTGTTTAGGCCCTATGTGGACCAGTTTGTGGAAGTGTTTATAGATGATATCTTGATCTACTTCATAAACTACCAGCAGCATGAGCATCATCTACGTCAGGCATTGACCATGTTAAGGCAACATCAATTGTATGGGATGAAGGAGGTGTCTTTCCTAGGACATGTGATATATGTTGAAGGTGTTCATGTGGACCTCAAGAATGTGAAATTTGTTATAGAGTAGGAGGATCCTAAGATGCTGACAAAAGTTTGTAGTTTTATGGGTTTGGTAGGATACTACATGAGGTTCATCAAGAACTTCAGTTTAGTGGTGTTACCCTTAACAAAGCTAAAAAGGAAAGATGTACCTTTCATCTAGGATGACAAGTGTCATCGTGCCTTCCAATTGTTAAAGGAGAAACTAACTAGTGTGCCCATGTTAGTTCTTCTTGAGTGAGGGAAATGATACACAGTCTTCTGTGATGCGTCAAGAAATGGTTTGGGTTGCGTGCTAATGCATGACAAGAACGTGATTTCTTTTGCTTCACAACATCTCAAGAAACATGAGGAGAACTACCCAACCCATGATCTGGAGCTAGCTGCAGTGGTCCATGCCTTGAAGATCTAGAGGTACTACCTTTACAATAAGAAGTGCCAGATATTCATAGATCACAAGAATCTAATGTACATCTTTTCATTATAGGAGATGAATACGAGGCAACGATGATGAATGGGGCTAATCAAGGATTATGATTGCACGATTGATTACCATCTAGGAAAAGAAAATCTCATGGTAGATGCTTTGTGAAGGAAGTCTTCTTAGTCATCATCTATAGATAAAGAATAGTTGTATTCCTTGGTGTGCCATAAGAGAGACATGTTGGTCTCCTTGTGTCAGATGAACATGAAGCTAGAGGTTTCCTTTCTAGTTTGGTTGTTGGCACATCTGCAAGTGAAGCCCACCTTGAGGCAACAGATTAGAGAGGCACAACATGTTGATCCTATGATATAGTAGGTAAGATCAGAGTATGTTAGCGAGAAGTGTGATGGATTCCACGAGGCAGAAAATGGGAGAGTTTGTTACCACAATAGAGTCGTGGTTCCTGGTGTTGACAACTTGAGGAAGATGGTTTTCGAAGAGGCTTACTCTATATTGTACTCTATGCATCCAGGTAGCACCAAGATGTACCATAACCTCAAAGATCTATATTGGTGGCCTGGCTTGAAGTGTGACATGGCTGAGTTTGTGGCCAATTGCGCAGTGTGTTAGCAAATTAAGGTGTAACATCAAAAACTTGCAGGGACGTTACAACCATTGCCTATACTACAATGGAAATGGGATCACATGATGATGGACTTTGTGGTTGGTCTCTGTAGGACTACCAAAGGTCATGATTCCATTTGGGTGATCATTTATAGGTTGACCAAGTCAACACATTTCCTTCCTATGAAGACAACATATACAATAGAGAAGCGTGCTCTGATATATGTTGATGAGATAGTGTGTTTGCATGGGGTTCCAGCTACCATCGTGTCAGATAGAGGTCCTCAATTTATGAGCCAATTTTGGGAGTGCTTGCTCACAGCTTTGGGTACACATTTGATGTTTAGTATTGCCTTTCACCGACCCATAGATGGGCAGTCTGAGAGGACCATAAAGACCGTGGAGGATCTATTGAGAGCTTGTATCTTGTAGTTTCTAGGCAGTTGGGACATCCACCTCAATTTTATAATTTTTTTTATAATAAAAATTATCAAAGAAGCATCGACATGGAATGTTATGAGGCGTTGTATGGGAGACATTGCAGATCTCCATTGTGTTGGTATGAGACAGGTGAATACCAACTTCTTGGTCTTGAACTTGTAAAACAGACAACAGAGAAGATCAAAGTGATTCAACAAAAGTTGTAGGCATCAAAGGACATGTAGAAGTCATATGCAGACAACCGGCATAGACCATTGGATTTCCAAGTGGGAGACAAGGTGTATCTCAAAGTCTCTCCTTGGAAGGGTGCTTTGAGGTTTGTGAGGAAGGGTAAGTTGGCTCCCAGGTTTATGGGACCTTACCCTATGGTGTCTTGTGTGGGGAAGGTGTCATATAAGTTGGAGTTGCCACCTGAGTTGCACATATTGCATCCAGTATTCCATGTGTCCATGTTGAGGAAGTTCCACCCTGGTATAGAGTTAGTTTTGTAGCTAGTTGAGGTTGAGATTGATGAGGATATGTCCTATGTGTAAGGACCCATGTTGATCCTTGATAGAAGAGTGAAGAAGCTGAAGAAAAAGGATATCATTTTGGTAATGGTTCTTTGGCATCACCATGGAGTTGAGGAAGCCATGTGGGAACTTGAGGAAGAGATGTAGAGAAAGTACCCATCTCTTTTCACTTAGGATTATGAGGGTAAAATCCTTGTTAGGAGTTTATGGCTTGTAAGACCCCTGACCAGTTTTTTGGGTTAACCCTATTTATTTTTCTTGAATAAGTTCTTAAGAACCTTATTCAAATCCTTTGAGATGATCTTAGAACTTGTAGAGAGCTTAAGTTTCCAATTTGAGCTTGTTTGGATGATGTTTGTGCTTTTTGTGCTTGTTTTGGGTCAAATTACAATTTACCCATTTGTGAGAGTTATTTTGTAATTTACCACCACTAGAGTGTTCCTTTTCTCTCTCTTGACCTCATAAGAGAGAGTGTGGTGCTTTGGGGTGCCTTGTTTGAGCTTTGGTTGGGTGGTGACATCACTAGGGGGTGATTAGGGTTTCTAGGGTTTGAAGTGCCTTGGCTATGTGTACCTTGTTATTGGTTATGACCCTTGTCCCGACCTTGAGAGGGTGTCTTGACGGGGTGTCACGGTCGAGACATCTCCCTTTCATGGTTTTACTGGGATCCTCTACCCCATCTTCTTCTCTTTTCTCATCCTTAGATCATGTTTTGAAATGGTGGTCATTCTTGAGAGTAAGCTCCTCATTAACAGGTCATAGGCCATGTTTTGACAAGTGACACCCAAGTGAGAGGGAGATTCTTCTCTCTTCCCCCCCTTCTTTCCTTGGTTCGATCTAGGGTTCTTTCATGCCCTTTTCTTGAGCTACCTTACTAACGTGTTCTTCTTTTTGGAGGTGATCTTGTGGCCGAAGTGGTGTTCTTTGTTGGATCTCTTCCCTCTTTTGGAGCTTGAGCTTAGATCTTGTTCTCTCTCCAAAACATGAGGGTTTATAACACTTTTCCCTCTTTATTATTGCACTTTTCATACTTGCATGTTGTTGTTTTTCTCTCTAAAACGTACCCCTAATGTGCTAGCAGAAGTTACCATGCCCTAGATCTTGTTTGATGGTGATTAACTTGCTTGATTTGCTTAGAATCTGAAAACCTAATTGATGGAAACCAATTTTAGTGATGGTTGTGTAATGGTGGTTTTATCCTATCTTTCAACCTTGGTTTTGGTTGCATGCATGGTACATGTGTAATTTGATGTCCTATGGAGTATAGGTTCTGTTTTGGAAGTGTTAAACACGGTTTTATCCCCCTTGCATGAGGTGTTTACATGGTGGTTTTTGGAGGTGTTAAATGTGGTTTTATCCCTCTTGCATGAGGTGTTTACATGGTGGTTTTATGGTTTATGCTCTAGGGTTTTTGGTGACCATTTGGTTTGAGGTTTCACTACTACAGAACAGGCCTTTAGCGTCAGTTATATAAGGCCTTTAGCGTCAGTTATATAAGGCCTTTAGCATCGGTTTTAATGTGACACCTATGTGGGCGCCGCTAAAAGGCCAACCGTTAGACGTTAGTTTCCAAACCGATGCCACAACCCTTCGCGTGCCACTGAAAATGCGCCAGCATGGGGGTATAGGAGTCGGTTATTAGTTTTGAAACCGACACCATAAACCTTCGCGCCACAGAAAGGGCGCCAACTGGGGCACTATCAACATCGATTTATTAGTGTAACCGATGCCATCTCACCTGCTGCCACGATCGTGCTGGCCAGCATGACCGTGTTGTCTGGCCCACTACTACGGCCGTGCTGGCCAGCATGGCCATGGTGTCTGGCCCGCTACCACGACTGTGCTGGCTAGCACGGCCGTGGTGTCTGGCCTCATTAGGGAAATCAACGTCGGTTACTAGTAGGGAAACCAATGCCAGAACCATCAGCGTCGGTTTATTATTGATAACCGACGCCACATCACATGCATTAGGCGTCAGTTATAATTATTTGTCCGACACTGTAATAATTTGTCGTCGGTTTTAAACAAATAACCGACGCCTATTTCATGTTTTTTTCTTATCAGTCTGTAGGCCTGCTGTGGCTGGTCGCAGGATGAGAAACCTGCAGTTTAGTTATGAACTATACGTTTTACGACATCCATTGATATCAACCAACAACAGGCCACAAGCCTGCAAAATTAACAACATCAATTTTCACACATTTAGCAACCTGCAGTTCCATTCGATTTTCACACATGTAGAAACATTCATGTAGCAATTTGTAGTTCCATTCATTTTCACATTCACACATGTAGAAACATTCATATAGCAGCCAGCAGTTTCATTCATTTTCACATTCACACACGTATAAACATTCAGACACATGTAGAAACATTTAGACATGTAGAAACATTCACACATAATATAATTCAGAAATTCATTTACAAAATATCATTCTTTAGTCATTATTCACTATCAACATCCCAATTATATTTTAAAACCCCCACTACTTGTATGTCTGTTGCCCATTCTTCTCTTACATCATTTAATTCTTCCATCGTATTGGGAGCATGTACATCTGGTAAGGCCTTTCCTGTAGTGTGGTCAGTTTTAAACACCTGCAAAGAGAATGATGTATATATATAATTAATAATATATAAATAAGATTGATATATTTCATATTATCTAATGAGAATATATATAATACCACAGGAATGGTATCAATGTCCACTGCGGCATATTTGATAAACATGTGCATAAATCACATCACATAGTATGCACATGACCATCCGTTGTCTTGTGTAGCACACTATAAATTGAAACATACAAAATATTAAAAAATAAAACTAATTAAGCATTGTTCACATAAATAATATATACATTGCAGTCGGGAACTTCCACGTTCTTCCAAATTATTGGCTGGTTCGTTTTCCTGGGGACCTTTCCGCTAGCCTTTTTGAACTCATCTAAACCCCTACATGTTAATGTAACACAATACATTGCATAATTAAATAGTAATGTAATAACATATGTTAACAAATATGAAAATAAAATATTTCTCACCGGAATAATGCCATTTTCATTGTGTGTCCATATTTTGAATTCAATTTAGTCCCCTTAGGATCTAGATAATAGACAGTGAACGTCTCGTGGACAATAACTAGTAACTCCCAATGCATACCACTAGAGGTAAAAAAGTTAAAAATTAATAACTCAAAATCCACAATAAAAATGTAATTTTCTTAAGTCCAAATTATAAGCAAAGTAAACTTACTCCACATTGAATGGAGCTATTATCAGTACTGTCTTGTTATTTTGAACAAAATTTGTAAAAGCATCACAACAGTATTGTTGAACTGACGGAGGGTCTTTAGCTACTAGACTAATCAAAGATGGAATAAAAAATCCTACATGTTCGAATGAAAAATATGCACATATCTTATCTAAGTAGATGAAAAACATGTATTACATATGCATTAATAAATAAGAAACCAGATCACCAGATCCTACACAAGGTATATGGATGTATAAAGAAGATCTCACTTTATTCATAGCTCTACCACAAATGTATTTAGTCAATCATATCGAAACAACTCCAAAATATCTTGTATAAATAGTTTGCTTTCGTATGATTGACCTACAACATCCGCATCTATACAAACAGTTATAGGGAAATTTATATCATGTTCGCCTAACCATATTGTCATACCCCTACAATTAGGACCTAATAGGACAGGTAGGTCCTGTGGAACCCAACTTGGTAATGTAGGAAGTGGAGGTGGAGGCCTCGATGCTCTGGGTGTCTTCTTTTTAACCTGTATATATATATATATATATATATATATATATATATATATATATATATATATATAAAATTTCAGATCAGTTGACATCATATACACACACTAACAATTTAATGTAATGTAAATTTACCATACAATTTCAGTGTAGAGGACATCCACTTTTGGCCACAATATCACTCCACCTTCTGCCTCACCAAGCGTTTCACAATCTGGGTGGGCATATGGTAATGGAAGATCCATCCAATTAGGGAATATATATACCGGGCTCACACGAACCCAACCAGCTGGTAATAGAGACCCATGAAACATTTCCCCTGGTAGGGATGGGTAAGCTGACGCCTCTACAACGACAAATTCTTTACTTTTTAGACGACATGGCTTCAACCCCTATAAATTTTTGTGTAAAGAATGTTATATACATATATGCATATCATCTTGAAAAGACTAGTTACTATGTCATAAAAATACTTACAGTGGATGTGCTAGGCGTTGGGTCTACAGGATTACTCCCAACCTCTACAGTAGGAGTAGAGTGGGATGCCATAGGTACTATCTGCTGAGTGGCAGTCAGAGATGCCTTCCACTTGCTCATTGCTTCTTCGATTTTCCTATCAACTATCTTATCTACCTATACATGGATAAAAGAAATGTTAGCTTCTTATTATTGAATTCTCTTTTATAGTAACATTATAAAGAAAGAATATATTACCTCTTCTTGTGAAATTCCCTCTTTTGGGACATGTTTGCGCTGGGATGGCCCAAAGAACGCTTTGATGCCCACACCCACGCCTGCAATCCTAACACGTCCAGGATGCTATGGGTTACCTAGAGCAACTGTCAATTCATCCCTTGTGCCCTCAGGGATGAACTTGCCTTGTTTCCTCATCTCATGCAGCTCCGACTAATCACCAAAACAAAAATTTGTAATTAAGTAAACACCACAAATAATCAATATTCGAACGATTGCTCTAAGAGTTGTATTTCACTATTTTTGCAGCCGCCTCAGTAGTTGCGGGCTTCCTTATTTCTCCATTCTTATTTTGCCTCCCAACTATCTAGACATCATGGCGAGGCCGAGGTGTGGTACCTATAGTAGAGGACTCCTGAGTAGCAGCAGACTGAGCAGTAGACTCAGCATGTAGTCTTTGGCGAATGCCTGCATACCCCTTTGGACCCATTGTGTGGTCATGCACATTCAGTGCACGCCTTGCTTTTTGCGCCTCACTGAGGGCTTAGTTAGTATGCACATTAATGATTTGGTTAGTAACACTAAACAATGATCTTGAATAGGTGAATACAAAGTATATTAATTAAATTGGGAGTGACGCCTAATACCTTGAATTCATCAGTTTGTCTTGAAGCAACAAACGCGTCTCATTCTTCTTGGTCCAGGAAGTTCCACTGTTCAGTGGTTGTCTTCTTCCTCTTGTCACCTTCTTTTATGTATTCTTGGGTGAGATTTGTCCTATAGTTCCTTAGGACTCTCCCACAACATTGCATCATGCATTTACGATGTAGCTTTTCATCCAATTCAAATATACTGTGCAAAATAGAATTGCTATTAACTAGTATCCAAAAAATTAGTAATCTACAAAATAGAATTGAAAATTAATAATAACTCACGCATAAATCCTTCCATATTATGACTTTCTTCCCCTTAGGAACTTTATGCCAAGAATCTATCTTACAACCACAATGGCTACGAGTAACATACCCAAGATATGAAACAAACGAATTGCGATTCACTCCAATTGCATTTCCTGCATTATCAAAATCCACAATAAGTTTGGGTCCATTGCCCCTTTGCGCTATTAACTTCTTCATCATAGTGATGCCCCTTCTCTTGTTAACTTTTTGGTGCTGCTCATCAAGTGCCTCAAGTGCTTCAGAGGGTACATGTGCATCATCAACCTAAAATTTGACAAAATAAACACACTTACATGATATAACTATAAATGGACATATAGATATAAATATATGATATATTTTTAAAACTTACATTGTGAGGCGGCACATTGATTTCCTCACCCTCACAGTAATCATCATCACGGTCATCAGGAGAATGCTCAGCCATCTAAAAGTTCACATTGACATTGTAAAGTTCACATTGTAAAGTAATTCACATTGTAAAGCTCACATTGTAAAGTTCACATTCACATTGTAAAGTAATTCACATTGTAAAGTTCACATTGTAAAGTAATTCACATTGTAAAATTCACATTGTAAAGTTCACATTCACATTGTAAAGTAATTCACATTGTAAAGTTCACATTCAGAAAAACAAACATATAAAAAATATAAACATGCCTCTAATATTGTGATTTTTTATCAATTAACAATCCTTCATTGTGATCTCCGCGCGCATACAAGTCATCATTAGCTTCAATATTTTCTGGTGTTGGCAACCCAACTGAGAATGGACTGGAGTCATCATACTTATCATAGTACTCTTCTTTATCTATAGGATCTTCAATGAACTATCTTTTACCATGAAGAGCAACCGACCATTTATCATTTGCAGGATCATCGATATAAAGTACTTGTTTTGCCTGTGATGCCAATATGAATGGTTCACTCTTCTCGCTAATCTTTTCAAAGTTCAGTAAAGTGAAACCCAATTCATCAACTATAACTCCGTTGGTGTTATCAACCCAATTACAATTGAAGAGAGGAATTCTGAAATCTATGTAGTCAAATTCCCATATGTCTTCAATGACACCATAATATGACATTTTAGCTTCACGTGGACTCTTATCCTTTGCACTTGCAAAAAACCTAGTCGACGTTTGAAGGGTGACCCCACTGTTTTGGATGACACTCTTATCATCTTGGCACTTAGTGTAATATGTGAATCCATTAATGTCATACCCTTCATAAGACATAACATTCAATTTTGGTTTAAAGGAAAATCATTTGATAGTTTCAGTAATATCATCTGGTGTTTGAGATAGTTGATGTAAGACTTTATCTTCAAACCACTTAATAAATGTCTTGCTATGCTCTCTAGCAAGCCAAATTGTATTGGCTCGAGGATATTGTCTCTTGATGAAATTGGTATGTTCCTCGATATAAACACGCATTTCATCCATGTTGTGTAAAATATATAAGTGACCTTGTTCCAACTGCTCACGGCTTATTACTTTCACGTGTGATCCCAAAATTCCTTTGCCAAATTGCTCCTCAATATTCTTGTCATTACCAGGAGTGTCATTACCATTGAGAAATTCATTGCAAAAATCCATAACCTCTCTCGCCACATAACCCTCAATAATACTCCCTTCAGGCCGATAACGGTTTTGAACATTACTTTTAAAAATGCTCATGTATCGTTCAAAGGGATACATCCAATGCAAGAAAATCGGTCCCAACATTTTCACTTCCCTAGTCAAGTGGACAACAAGATGTACCATGATATCAAAGAACGACGGAGGAAAATTCATCTCAAGCTGACATAGGGTAACAACCACTTCTCTTTGCAAATTATCGAGAGTATCAGGGTCAATAACTTTGCTACACAGACTGTTGAAAAAGAAACAAAGTCTGGTGATTGCAAACCTTACATGCTTCGACAATATAGATCGAATTTCCACAGGCAATATTTGTTGCATTAGAGTGTGACAATCATGAGATTTAAGACCTATCAACTTCAGATCTTTCATTGATACCAATCTACGGATGTTGGATAAGTAACCCTGTGGCACCTTAACATTTACCAAACATTCACAAAAAGCTTTCTTCTCCTTTCTAGACTATGTGTAACAAGCGGGAGGTAAGTATGTTCTCTGATTTCACATTTCACATAATTCTATTAATTCTGACCTTATTCCCATTTCACGTAGGTCCAGTCTGGATTTTATCCCATCTTTAGTCTTACCTGGTATATTCAACAAAGTACCAATGCCACTATCACAAACATTTTTCTCAACGTGCATGACATCGATACAATGCCTGACTGTCAAAGAACTCCAATAAGGAAGATCCCAAAATACTGACTTCTTCTTGAATAAAGATTTTTCACTCTGTGTGGCCATAGTACATTGTGATCTCTTACCAAATTCATTGACAAAGTCTTTTACTCTTTCATAAACAGCCTCCCCTGGTATAGGTTTAGGTGCACTCCGTTCCTCATTCAATCCATTGAATGCTTTGCGCTTCCTACGATACATATGGAATTTTGTAAGAAACCTTCGATGATCGAGATATATAGTCTTACCACCATGTTTTAGTCTTGTTGAATCAATGTTCTCTTCACATATAGGACACACTTTAGCTCCTTTGACACTATATCCAGACAAATTCCCATATGCTGGAAAGTCATTAATAGTGCAAAACAACATAGCATGCAAATGAAATGTCTCTCTTCATGAAGCATCATAGGTCATCACACCTTCACCCTAGAGTTTCTTTAAGTCATCAATCAGAGGTTCAAGATAAACATCGATATCATTTCCATGTTTTTTAGGGCCTGATATCAACAACGACATCATTACGTACTTATTTTTCATACACAGTCAGAGAGGAAGATTGTATATAACAAGCATGACTGGCCAAGTGCTATGTTGGCTGCTCAATGTCCCATATGGATTCTTCCCATCTGTACAAAGCCCAAGTCTTAGATTCATGACTTCTTCACCAAATTTAGGGTACAATAGATCAATCTTCTTCCACTGTGGGGAATCAGACGCATGTCATAGGATCCCATCATTATTTTTCTTAACATCTGCATGCCACCTCAAATTCTTCGCATCTATCGGATTGACAAACAAGCGTTGAAACTGTGACATTATAGGTAGATACCACATCACCTTGGCAGGAGAACCAGTTTTAGACTCCCCAAAAGTCGTCAATTTATACCGTGACACACCACATTTTGGACAATCTTTCAAATCCACATAGTCCTTTTGAAATAATACACAATCATTCGGGCATGCACGTATCTTCTTGGCATCCATTCCCATTGGGTATATCAATTTCTTTACCTGGTATGTTGAGATTGGCAGCTCGTTTCCTTCAGGAAGCATTTCTTTCAACAAAGACAACAATGACGTGAAGCTTTTGTCACTCCATCTATTGTTAGCTTTCAACTTATACAATCTCAACACAATGCTAAGCTTCGTAAACTTAGTACAACCTGTGTATAATGATATCTCAGCATCATGCACAATGTTTCTAAAAATGGAAGGTGGATCGGTGTTCTCTACCCCACAACTATCCCACATCGCATCAACGATGTCTACTGGAACTGGTTCATTCACATCTACGTCATCGGAGGCAATTTCTTCTTCCACACAAGCACTGCTATCGACATCCACTGGTTTTGGGTTTGAAATATCTCCATGCCAGTGCCATTCTGTATAGCCTTGTATAATCCCGTTGCACATGACATGACTTTTGATTTCGTCACCAGTGCTGACTTTCAAGTTGTTACCGCAATGCCTACATGGACAGTAGAACCTATCTCCAGGTTTTTTCCTATGTTCCTTGGCAAATCTAATAAACTGGTTAAGACCAGATATAAACTCTGGGGTGCAACGATTACGAATGGACATCCATGATCTATCCATTCTATGATCAAAGAGAAAATAAGTATATATTACAACAAGATTAGGGTCTAGGGTTAACAGATTAGAGTTTTTGCATGGTTAAAACTTTAGGCCAACAAATACATGTGTTGTCATTCTTATATATAATAAATGTGTACCACCTATCCCATTCTCAAACACCTAATCTCACTAGTAAGTGTATAATGTGTATTGGGTTTTCAAGAAAATTTCGGCAACATTTCCCCGTTGTTCTCCAAGTACAGATGTACTTAGAGAGAAAATGGGGAAATGCTACCAGAATTTTCTTGAAAACTAAATACACATTATACACTTACATCCTAAGTGAGATTAGGTGTTCAAGAATAGTCTGAAACCGGGGACTATCTAAGATTTACTCCTAATGAGTACATCTTGGATGGGTTTCTAGGCCAACAAATACATGTGTTGTCATTCTATAACATTGATTTCAACATTTTCAGTGTCCATGCATGTTCATCATCAAGATAAAGATTACACATAAATTAGTATGACCTATGGATGGAGAGATTCATAATTGATTTCAAAATTTCAAACTAGCTCATGCACTATCATCAATCTACATCATACAATAGGGATTCATGTAGATGTTAGGGTGACACATCACTACAAAATCAGAGATTTAACATTAGGGTTTTAATATCTTACATAGATTGATCACAAGATTTCAACAATATAGTTAATTCAAGATTATGGTGAAATGTGTATTAGGGTTTTAATATCTTAATTCAACATGCATCAAAATTTATAGAATTAAGTCAAGCATTAGTATTCAATTGCAAATGTATCCTGCTCCCTCCTTACCAAATGGATAAAAGCAAGGCCACGACCGTGTGGGCTGGCCACAGCCGTGGCTGTGTTGGCCTACCACGACCGTGCTGGCCAGCACGACCGTGTTTCCTAAGGGTAGCACGGCCGTGGTCGGCCAACACAGCCACGTCCGTGACCAGCCCACATGGTTGTGGCTTTGCTGCAATCCATTTGGTAAGGAGAGGGAGCAGGAAGAAGAAGAGGTGGAGGAAAAAGAAGGGCTGCGGCCTACGTGGGTAGGAAAGCAGCGACTTGGGGAGTAGGGGCAGGTGCCAGAGCAACGCGCGAACCACAACGAGCAGGAGAAGGAGCAGGAGCAGGAGCAGGCACATGCATCGGAGCTTGCAAAGAAGGCTAGGGTGGCAGCCGGAGAGCAGAAGAAGGCACCGACGCGCAGAGGAGTAACGAACGACAACGCCCAGAGCAACGAACGGCGGCGGAGGCGGCGATCAGAGGAGCAAGGAACGGCGGTGGAGGCGGCAACTGGAGGTGAAATTTGCCAGACCTAAGCATGCACGGAATCGATGAAATAGAGAAGGGGAAGAGAGCCTGGCTCGAGCGGGTGCTATTAAGTTAACAATAGGCGTCGATTACTAAAAAAAACTGACACATAAAACTAAAGGCGTCGGTTCTCCCAACACACCGATGCCTATTCTCAATGATAGTCGTCGGTTTTTACTAGAAAAAAAACCGAAGTCTATCTACATATGCCGATTAAAAAAATTGTTCTCGATTAATGACCATAGTCATCAGTTTCTTTCGAAAACCGACGCTCAAAGGGTGTGAAAAATTTCCCGGGAACAACACGGGAAAACCCATAAGCGTCGGTCATTGTAGTAAAACTGACGACCAAAATGTGCCCAATTTCTGTCTCGCGAATAACCTTTCGTCGTCGGTTTAATAGTTAATAACCGATGCCATATGTTAAATTTTGGAGATAATTTTTTTCACTAGAAATTTTGGATTTGGCGGTTAATTTTAGGCGTCGGTTTATTATTAGGGAACCGACACTGAATAAAAGCGATACCCGTGTCTGGTCGCCCTTCATAGATAGATGTCAGTTTTTTTATTAAACCAACACTTTAGGTTTTAGGTGTCGGTGTATTTGTACAACCAACGCCTTTAAAAGTGACGTTATAAGCCATTTCTGTAGTAGTGAATTTCTTTTCCATACCTATGATGGTTTTCCTTAGTTTCACTTTCTATTTTGGCTGTGGAAACCTTTTATTTTGATCAAAGTTAATCCCAGTTTTTGTGTTGTTCTCTTGCTTTGGTCGTGGCTTAACCTATGTGGTTGCTACACCATGTTTTAGTGGAGGTCGTGACACTTTGTGCTTGGTGTTTTGGTCGAGACATCTACCTCCTTGATGGTCGGGGCCCATGGGTTGCTTGGTCAAGATGATTTTCTTTGGTTTGGGTTGGTCACGACCATGACCTAACCCTAATAGGTTGAAGGTCGTGACATGTCCTTGGTGCTTGAGGTCACGACATGGTATGGTCTTTGAGGTCGAGACAACCCTTATTTGAGTTGAGACATGTCTTTGTTCTTGAGATCGTGACACCATGTGTGTTGGTCACGGTCGAGACACCTTGAAGAGTGGGTGGTCACGACCCATGTATGGTGGATGGTCATGACACATGGTTGATGGATAGTCGATACATATGTATGATGGGTGGTTAAGACATATACTTGAACACATAATGAATACACATATATGATCCATGTTTAGTGCTATTTGGGTGGTTGCTTGATCTACCCAAATCATGTCCCCTAACCCTAATATACTCCAAGAAAGTGGGAAGTTATGTACCTAGGGTTTGGTGGTTGGATACAACTATAAAACCTTAACCGGATATGAATGGAAACCTAACCCTAAATATGGAAATTGTAATATGTTTACTTATCTTCCATGGAGTGGCTATTATGTTATGTTGTTTTCTTTCTCCTGTATATAAATCCCTAACCTTGCAGGTGATAAGTATGCCATGGCTTGTGTATGCTATGGTGATGATTCTACGATAAAACATTGTGATTATGCACATTGTTTAGGCATAATGTGATGATGTACATGCAAGGTTTATATAATTTGGGTCCTATGACCTAGTGATGTCTTAATGCATTTTATGAGGTGGTAACCTCTAGTGATATGAAAGAGGGATATATGTCCCATAGTGATGTGGTATTGGTGATTGGCCTTGTAAATGGCAACACTACAAGTATCATGTCGTGATAGTGTGACAAGTTCACACCTCATATTTTTTATATCTTCTGGAATTGTTCTATTTCCATATTCTTGTAGAATTTGTTATGGTTTTATATGTTGTAACTTGATTGATGCTAACAGTCATCTAATTGGCTAACTAATCAAGTGGAACCCTAATCATAATGGTGCTTTGTTCCATAGATCATTTCTCGTGCCAGCTTTGATTGTTGGATTGGTGAAATGAGTATAACTCAGAGCGCATATTTTTTTAATATGTGGGGGTGCAAGTCGAGTATCTACTTGTATCCATCATTATAGGTTGTATAAGACGGCCACGCGTGAGCCGATCTACTTGTGATGTGGATGGCCATGCGTGAGTCAATCATTCTTTTAAGAATGGCCATCCGTGAGCTTGTTCTTCTAGCGTTGTTACATGTACCAAGGTGGGATAGGTGTTTATATATGGATGACCATGTGTGAGCCAATCCTTCTATTGACTATATGTCACTTTTTGCAGTTGACTGATATGTCTCTATGGTGTTTTCTCTTGTGTTGACCAAGAGGTGTGGAGAGGTCGTAGATTACGACCCTTCCATGGACCGTGTATGGCACCAATTTTGACTTAGCAATGGGCGGTTGGGTTTGGGTGGTATGACTCAAATCGTTAGGGCAATAATAAAAGATGTAATGCAATTGTGTAGTGTATCTTACTTAGGGTCAAACACATATAACATTGGTTGAAACCTTTGCCTTATCTTTTTACTAATTTATTATATTATAAGATGGTAAGAGAAGTCAACTGTTATACACATTCTTCATATTCATTTTTAGAATATAAGTTGATCTACTATTAGGTGATAACTGCCTAGTCTTGCTTAATTGCATTATCAGTTGATTACATATCATTTAGATGAATCTGTTCAACCTGCTTAGCATGTTATCTGTTGCATAGCTTATCTGTGCTTTACTAGACATTGGCGGAGAGTTATATCCCTCGTTGGGACATTTGGTCTCACCCCATGGGTTTCCACATCTTTTAGGTGGTCGAGCACAAGGAAGTAAAGATTGTGTCGTTGGGCTGAGCAACAAGAAGACAAGTAGTTGTTGCAAGGTTGGACTTGCTTCTTGTGTATAGAAGTAGAGTCCTATGTGTTGTCCCTGTACACTTAGGTCCTTGGGGAGGTTTTTGTTGTATGTATCGATACGATGTTTTGGATTTATGCCCGTTTTCATGTATAGATGACATATATGTATATGAACAGGTTATCATGTGTAATAGGATGTGGCTTGAGAGACAGTGAACAATATCTTGTTAAATGTTTTGGGCAGGTGATATGCAATACAAGTAGATTTTGCGGAGTCATGTGCAATATGTTATGACTCCTATGGTTTGTTGAAATCAGTTTTAAATTTTCTATGTTTTCTAGTAATCTGCATGTTTGGTTTTAACTTTAGTGTTTAATTTTAAGTTATCTCATTTGTGGGGCGTCGCGGCATCATAATTTCTTTATAGTATGTCTATACGTTGATGATCTTATATATATGAGAAAACTCAAATAATATGGAAATGGAGTTTAAAAAAGCCATGATAAAAGAATATGAGATGACATATATTAGTCTTATGAACTATTTTTTTGGCATTCAATTATAGAAGAAAGAAGGAGAAATATTTATTTCTCAAGATGAATTTTCATATGATATTCTTAAAAGAATTTATATGTCAAAGTGTAAGCTTATTTCTACACCTAAGCCCTTGAATGAAATACTCAAGAAAGATGACTACAATGAAAGGTTTGATCCATCACTTTATAGAAGTTTGGTTGGATCCATTCTGTGAGCATTGTCTCTGAGCTTAGTAAAGATCATTATACAATTGCTAAAAGGATTCTTAGATACATATAAGGGACAAAAAATATGGCATCGAATACAATTATGAAAAAGATAACTCTCTAGTCAGATATACTGATATTGACTAGGCAGATTCAACTGATGATAGAAAAAATATAATGGGATGTATGTTCTATCTGTGCACAAAATATATCTTGGTATTCTAAAAAGCAAGCAGTTGTTGCCTAATCCTCAATTCAAGCAAAATATATGGCGGAAACCAGTGCAACATGTGAAGCAATATGGCTAACAAGAACACTACATGATATTCTATAACCACATGATAAGGCTACACAAATCTATCGTGACAATATGTTGGCTATTGCACTGACAAAGAATTTAGTGTTCCATGCAAGATCTAAGCATATTGAACTTCAACATCACTTGATCAGGGAGCTTGTTGGAAAATGTGAAATATAAGTTGGTGTTTATCAACACCAATCATCGATTGATAAATATGTTCACCAAGCCAGTCACAATAAAAAATGATATTACTTCAGAGACTCTTTTACAATTAAAAGTTCAGAGGGGTTGTTGAAATGTAACTTGTAATTCTAGTCTAGTTTAGAAGAATGTAGAAGATTCTAGAATGTTCTACACTCTCTGGAATATTCTAGATCCTCTAAAATGTCTACAACCTTGGAACATTCCATAAGCTCTAAAATATTCTGCACTCTCAAGAATATTCTAGAATCTCTCGAAGGTTCTTCATTATGTGGAGTAGTCTAGAATACATGAAGAACTCTAGAATGTATCAATGTTCTAGAATGTGTTTGATGTGTGGGAGAGTTCTTTAGAAATATCTTCCTTGGAAGATGTGTGGATGTAAAATATCTAGAGTCTAGAAGAATCTAGAAGTATCTTAAAAAAATCTAAGGGGAAAAATTGTTATTGTTGTATAATGTAGAAGTTCCCATGGAATCCCAATAAAGGACCCGGGTTCGAACCTCACCGAAGGTACTTTGCGAATGACAATCCCCGTTGATTAGGCGTGGGAGGGGGGTGACCGGACCGCACCCTCTCATACCTTGAGAGTTTACCATGTCGGGCTCACCCGGGATTGGTTCTCTAGGTTACCAAAAAAAAAAAAAGTTCCCATGGAAGCTATAAATAGGGATCTGGTCATTCTATAGGAGCATTCAATACAAGCTAAGAAGCCTCCATCCTAAGTTGTTGACTCTTAGCAAGCCTCTCATCAAAGAGTCTCCTCTCCTTATACTCTTGTAAAAATCATTCTATTAATAAAGAAAAATTGCTTCTTACATCTTTCTTCTCGAAAACTTTTGTTGTACTCTCGGTGTTTCATCTGCCCCAACATAGAAGACTATAAACTACATACACTCAAGACAACCGAGCAGCCAACGGGACACCCGACAAACAAAATGTTAAGTTGGACAGAGCCAATCTAAGGTATCGTAAAACTGAGTATTGATGCATCTTGGGCGGCGACAATTCCAACAAGACAAGGGTGGGTGTTGCAAGACCATGGAGGATCAATCTTCATGACTAGGAGAAAGACGATAAGCAGCTTGAGTGCAGTGTGGGGGGGGGAGGCAGAAGCATTGAGACGGGGACTATGGGAAATTAAGAACCGAGGGTATACTAAGGTGATAGCCGAGATGGATTCCTTGATTCTAGCAAGAGCGCCCATGGGTGATTATTATAGGTACAAACGGATCGAATACAGATACTGCTATATCTAATATTCGAATTTGAAAAATAAAATTAATCAGATATCCGATTCGATATCTGTCGGGTATCATGCAATAATGTCCCAATTCGATCCGAACGAATAACATTTGAGTTCAGATAAATATCCGACTCGAACCCAAAACTATGAATATGAATTTATTGTTAATAAATATATGATATATATAAAATATTGATATTACAATCAATATATATATATATATATATGATAAAATATCTATATTTTGATATCTTTATATGTAGATAATATATATTTAATAGTATATGAGATTCAGATTTTTCAGAGCGGATACAGCCATATCCTATATCCTATCCGGAAATTTTAAATTTAAAATTTGATATATGTCAGAGTTTTTTTCAAAATTAATCCGGATTGAATATGCAACTCCTGGATATCCCTTTACAGACCTAGTGATTATGATGATTGCGGCTACATGGATATGCTAATTCAAATATAGATGTGATGGGTAGGGACCTCCTTCTTATCAAGGTAAATCATGTACATAAGAAAGCAAATGCGATGGCACATTCTTTGGTAAAAATTGTAATGCCAATAGAAGAATCTAAAATTTTAGAGAAGGACTGTGATGCCTCTATGTTTAATTATGCTCAAAATTATTTGATTTGACGAGAATGCATAAGCTTTTTCATAAAAAAATTTACAGAAATTTGTATAGACATAAGTGATTTACATTCATGTCACCTATGTTATTTTACGTTTTAAATGACGGTCACCTATACTCATTTTTTTAGGAGTGTAAGTCCACACCTCCCTAGTTACCCTTGTTTCATATTAACTAAAACACTCTATTACTTATTCCTAATCAGAATAATGTTTAAACTTCGACTCTACTCAACTTCCACCCCAACACACACACACACATGATCCAAAGTACTCGAACTATCCGGCTGCAACTCTACCTCCATCAAACATCAGTCTTCACATCAAATTGTGACCGTAAGGACAGGCGTCACAATCCTCGTCTGGGCCTTTGCAGCTCCTTGCAACATCTATGAGTTCGTGGATCCATCCCAGCCACTGGCGTTCTCTTTTGCTTCTTAAGAGTCATTGCATCTAAGTATCCATTGCACCTTCCCTGGCAGCTTTTATTGGTAACGAGGACCGCGAGTTGGCCTTCAGCTTTGGGTCAATCGCCAGGCATGGGATGGACGAGGCTTTATAACATTTCCGTACGTGTTCTTCGTGAGGTGAGAGGTGGTCCAGGTGACAGTAGGATCATGAAACCATTCCTGAGCATGCAGGTGTCGGGAGACTACAGTCTAAAGAACTGTGGCGTAAGATATCCATTAAAGAACCTTTCCCGGCTAGAAAGGAAATAATAGACTAGATGCACATCTAGCGATATCCTTCCGAAAGATCTTTGCACTTTAATGTAGCTTTCGAGTGGTTCGTCGGGTAATTCACCAAACTAGTGATAGTCTAACAGCTATTGAGTCCAGAAGAATCCAAATAGTAAAAGAACAAGCGGGATGTAATACGTAGAACTGGAAGATATCTGTGTGACTACTAGAATTTTGCAAAATCATAATTGTTTTTGCTTACGTGTCAAAGCAAAAAAGCATGTCTCTTTCCACATCCTAATTGATCTTTATATCCAAGCAATATACTTTATGAGTTTATGTTCTTCTTAATCATGAGAATAAAAGTGATCTTATCGAATCTGAAAAACAGATCCCGATATTCAGCAACATATACGCATTTTCTTGTCGTAGACAGAAAGTCGACGTTTCATTCAATCCTTATCACGGAAGGAACCCGTGGGGACGTTTCGATTTGTCCAGGAGATTATGTATAGCCATTTTAAATAGTTCGGTCCTTATAATTCTATTTTTTCTTGCACATCTCATCCAGGTTACCATGATATAGGTGTCACATATGTATCACAGAGCAGGCCAAGAAAGGCTATGAGATGTCTCATAAGTTGGGAACAATGTATCGTCTTTTTGAGGCAATATGACATCATTAGAGAGGATCATTTTTTGAAGGCAACGACAGGATAATTAAGGCCAGCCAATACTAGCTATAATGCTTGTATGCTGGCGACTCATTCAATGATTCCCACCTATATGGAATTGCATTATGAAATCTAACCGTGTAAAGTATAAGGTTGATTGGTAGGCTTTAGATAACAGAGCAAATCTAAGAAATTTTAGATCCTGCTTAGCACATCCCTAAAAGGACAACCATGTTTAAGTTTGACAAGAAGATGGTTGGTTTGAATATAGGTGTGATGACCTATTCTCTAAAAGTGTGACGAGAAGATTAGTGGATTAATAACCATCCATTTGTTATGTTGATCGAAAGAATCTCTCCATGAAATCATCCTAATGAAGAGTGAAAAGTTGAATGGAGTTTGAAGCTCTACAAGAACAAGCATGTCACTAACAACATTTCCATATATAATTTGTTATTTCTTCCTTTGAATGGAAGACAGATTGTTGATGGGTCTTGTAGACATATTCAATGAGATTAACTATTACCTAGGACATCCTGATGTAACAACACAAGAATATTGTTTGTAAAATGTTTTTTTCATCTCACAAGGCCACTTAACTTAAAGAATTTGTATGATATTTAAGCATTTTGATATTAGAAGACAATCATGTTTCATATGTGAAAATGGTGTTAACATCATAGGAGGAATAGGATAATTAAGTTCCTTTCTCATTTAAAGCTTAAGGTTAACCTTCATTCTCTTTTAGATGTTTGGTAATTTCCCTAATGAAGTTGGAACTAGATACAAGGTGGAACTATAAACTCTGTATGTTGTTAGTTGGCAAGGTTCATTACAGTTTCAAAAGTTATTACATTTTATGCATGAATTCAACCAATGGAAAAAGACTAAGGAATACAATAATAACTATGATATTTTGAACATAAAGGACTTTGAGACAAAGAATTCACCGGATATATATCAGGAGACCAAGAATAAAACTAACTATAACATTGATCACGAATATGTCCATGCTTAGACTTGAAAAATGCTAAAGTGTAAAATAGTATAATATTATAAAACAAATTGAAGTAGAAAAGGTATAGAAAATGACATAATAAAACAACATATAGTAATGAAACTCAAAGAATTTTCCAAAGTTCGGTAATTGTGAATGACATTATATTATTGGGTGTGGCATGCCCTTAATCTCTTTTAATGATTTGGGAATAAAACACATAAGAAATATTTGAAGGATGACTTGAATTATTTTATTGGGATGCATGAAGTTTCAGGTAGGTCATCAATTAATTTCAATATATGGATTGATATGACTCATGATGGAGATTCTATATATGTA
The DNA here is from genome assembly GCA_963693085.1 of Alisma plantago-aquatica. Taxonomy (NCBI): domain Eukaryota; kingdom Viridiplantae; phylum Streptophyta; class Magnoliopsida; order Alismatales; family Alismataceae; genus Alisma; species Alisma plantago-aquatica. The sequence continues at coordinate 399,943,217 of OY856414.1, read as the reverse complement.
TGTAAAAAGTAATTGAGGTAAAATTTAGCTATTGTAAAGATTTTACATTTGTAATTATCACAAGATACCTTGACCTTTGATATTAATTTAAGGTGACGAAGTATCTTTTACATCACTTGATTTAAAACCCTATATTAGGCTCACAAATGACCATTTCACATTAATTAGGGTCATATGATAAACCATCATTGCAACAAAACCCGAGTCAAATCTATTGTAATCCATGCATATAAAATCTAAAAAAATCATTTATTATTTGTTTTGCATCCTTTATAAAGGTAAGAAATAGGATATTCTAACAAACCTCACAAATATTCCATACATACTTATCCTATCAAGAAGCATCATGCATCACATGTGCACTTTAGATTTGATGTGTATTAAAGATGAAAATCATACTCATGTCTTTAAATTACAAAATTGACCAAAACTATTTCAAAATAGAGATTTACAAAATGTATCGACATGACAACCGCATTTTTGTAGACTTGATTGTATGTGGAAATCTCTACTTCAAAACACCAACATGACTCCCACCTCAAGCTATGAAGTCTTACTACTTCTGAGAATCATGATCTCTTATAAGCATGAGACTTCTAAGGAGAACATACAACTATAAATCCAAATCATATAATATACAAGTTCCCTTGAGTGATTAAAAAACCCATTTAGATATAAAATCATGCTTATTAAAACATAATCGAGAATTTATGTTATAATAGGTTAACATATATGTATAATTCAACAAGACATGTATGCCAAGGCCATATGAAGTACACAAGACATGACTAAGCTATATGCACTAGTCAAGCAATATAAAAAAGATAATTAATTTACTTTAGACCTAATCAACTATATAATTATCTTTTGAACATTTACCCTAATTACCTTTTGTTGCACACTCCAAGATAAATAGAAAGTATCAATTAAGTTAACTTACCATAAGACTTTCGGGTTATTAGTACCACCAATATCGCATCTCACCTCAATGTGTGCAAGTATTTCACTTGAGCGGGCTAATTGTCCTATTTGCTGCCAACATTAGTTCCAAACATGGGTTTTAAAGAACTAACATAGTGATGTCTCATGCTCTAATAAGGTGACTTGGAAACTTGAGGGCACCACACTAAGTGAGGATACTTATTCTCCCAAGTAGTTTAAAGAAACATGATTCTAGGAAGTCTTGTCATAATCTTTGGACTCTCATCATATCATATATATTAAAATAATTATGGTTCTAGAAAGCCTCTTCATTATCCTTGGACTCTCGCAAGAATCGTTTCTTCAAAATTATAACATTGGGGATATTCTACAGTTCTTAGGGAAACCAAAATATAATATGAGTAAGGTTACACTTTATATTAGTATATGTTACTTGTATTTCCTCAATATGATACAAATGACATAATATGAGATGAATAACTAAATAATAAAGGGACTATCTCATATACCTGAAATACATGTATAACAAACCAAAAAGAGTGCACTACAAGTAAAGAAATATAATTCTATAATACTTAGAAATAAAAACATATCTATATGATCTAAGGATCAACACAAAGGGGCGAATTTATCTTCCTTAAAGAGCTTGCACCAAATTTGTTTTTTGGAAAAGAGTGACTAGCCTCTATATTCCTACAAAAGGACAAAATCTAACCAAGGATTAAGATAACCATACTAAGGGAGACCTACACTAGCACCTTTTTGTCATCAATAAACTTTGGTAGAAATATATTGGAAGAGAAAGTGATACATATTCATAATATTATATTTAGTGCCATATATTTACAAGTTTTAATTTAACGTAGTTTATGTAAGCAAGTGATCAAGATCAACAACATGTTTGGGGCTCTCTTTTGTAAAAATCCCATCTCTATCAAAATTGGTGCATCTTTTGTAGATAAAACATCTTGTGACCTATATATAGTAGTGAGTTCCATGTTGGCACCAACTTATATAGTGAAAAAATCTATCTATTTAAGGGAGGTATGTAAATATACAATGGATAAAGTGTCACTATACCAACCCTAGAAGTGACTAGTTGAGCACTAGAAAATTGGCCTAGTTGTACAATGGCTAGTTATGTTCTAAACGGTAAGTCTTAGGCTAGTTAAATGAAGGTTTTAGAAAAAACATCCATTTATACCCACTCCTATATCATAAAAATGACTTATTTATCTTAACTTATAAATGAAATCTTCAACCAACTCTAAATACTACCAATGAGTTTACATTAGCTAAAATCTTTTTGAGTATATTCAAGCGATGCAAGTACATGTATCTGCCTAGTCAATAATTTCAAGAATTTCTAGGAGACATCATCAACCATTGTATGTAATCCAAAATACCTATGTTTATATGTTAATTCAAAGTTTACATGAAATCATGCAGTTGATTCACATATGAATCTAGAATTTTTACATGAAATCATGCAGTTGATTCACATATGTAATGTCCCAAAAATTGAGGCCTCAAATAGAATGATATTAAAAGGAATGATTCAAATACCCATATCACCAAGGTGCATCTCATTTTTAGTGAGCCCATCACTATAGAACTCCGTATAGTGTAACCAGCTTGGAATAGTACTAGGATGGATGACCAGTCAGGAAGTTTATCCTGGCTTGCATGCAAGTGGGGACAAAGTGTGCAATTAAGGCTAGTGGTGGTCTATGGGGCCAGTCATCATTCCTGAAACCCTACTGGAGCCTTGGGCAATGGGCCTGAGTGTTAGAATTAGTGTGTGGAATTCTTTCAAAGAAGTAATTATATGTCAAAGAAGTGTCTCTCGAGTGGTTAAGAGAGTTTATTTGTAATAGAAAGGTCTATAATTCAATTCCCCATGGGGATGAGATGAATAGATTCCTCAATTAGTTACAACAAATGTGTAATTAAAAGAAAAATCTAAAGAGAATTCAATTTCAACACAATTGATATTTGTATATGTCTTAATTCTATCTTCAATTAGGTTATTGTAGTTTGGGGAAAATGGTGTGTGTCAAATTTCTTGAAATCATTAAAATATAAGAGGAGCAGTTTAGTCACCATCAAATTATGAGAGTCAGTCAATGTATCCTTGGGTAAAAAACTCCGCACTCTTAGATGATTGCATGCCATTTGATATATGTATTTGAAATATTTAAGTAAAAGCATACTTTTTAAGAAATGGCGGCCATACATGAAACTAATTTTCCCCCTCTCACTTTAATTTTTGTATCCCATACTTTAGCTCATAACATGAAAAAAGTAGTTGTATATCCATGATGAATGTACATCCATCCCAGTTTTAGGTGTATTTAAATTTTAATTTTTACTTTTATGTTTTACATTTTGCTTTATAATTTGCTTCCAATTTTTAATTTATTCCAATTTTTTAAGATTTTGACATAATTTGTAAATTTCATGGAAGGTTTAAGCTTATATTTCTACACACCAGATTAGTAAGGTGGTACCACTAACCAATCATTGGGCCCAAAGAAAAATCATGATTAAGATTAGAGTTTTCATCGATGTAGTGTCTCATCAACCTCCTCAGATTTCTCATTGAGCCAAAAAGTGACCACAGTGCTACTTGCCACCCCCCAAGATTCACATAATCACTTATTCTTGTAAGTCTCATTCTCATCACCCATTAAAGCATCAACTGATGAGGTGTCAATAGGTGATATTCCTACCTGATGGCACTTTTTCGTGATAGGGTTCTTGCTTAGAAAAGTTTCCCAACCAATAAAACTTATGCCCAATTAAACCCCGCTATCTTCAAGATTTTTTCCCAAATGGAGTTTATGTTCATGGATCCCCTTCTTTTTGAGCCCACAACTTGATGTCATTTTTTCTCGACGGGGTACCTTTCCAACAAATCCTTCGAATCTACGAAACCTATTCTGATTAAAACCCGTGCTTGATGATAATTGTTCCCCAGATGGTTCCTGCATAAATGGATATCCTCCCCGTTGGAGCCACAAACTGACAAGGTCCATGCATCAATAATATCACTTCCCAATGAGGATTCATCAAGCAATATGGCTCCTCCCTGATGAGGTTCCGGCACCAGTGTGCCCTGATGGTTCCCAACTGATGGGGATTCTATAGAGTGCAACTGATAGGGACACTAAGACACACTACATCGACTCATCTTCTCACTACCTCCCAAGGCATTCATTGCCGATGTTTTAATAACTCCAGGAGGTTTGGAAATTGTAACATGTTGTCCTAGTGCCCAAATACTAACCCTTGGCCTCCTTGGTGAGGCATGATTTTCACGACGCCGACAAGATTTTGAACTCCATCCTTAATATTTGTGTCTAGATTTCGTCAGTTGATCAATAAAACTCATTAATATGATTTACCAACATCCATTACTCTACTTAGATCTAATCCTAGAAGAGACAATATTGGCACAATCACTTGCATCCTCCACAATAGCTACAAGGTCTAGACCTTGATAGATGATAGGATGATGATACATATCCTATAGTGATGACTTCTATCAACCATCGATAGTGATTCTATTGTGTTCCTCCCAAGGTCAGATCAAACCAAGATGGAAGGATGATGCTATAAGGCCAACTCAACAAATGTCCAGGGCAATCTACTACTACGTATGTCACTATTGTATACAAGCTTGAATATAGGAAATTGGGCACCATGGTTGCCCCTATATTTTCTAGTGTGATGATTTCTTTATCCCTTTTTCCCCTGCATATCTTGTTACTTATATGATGAGCAAGTAATCATATCACCACGCTTCATGAAGTAACCATGTTTCTCATTTTTGTTTCTTTATACTAAATCTTTAAATTAATGAACCAAGATAAATGTTAAATCATGTGTTTATTGTCTTTCTTTGTGTTGGACAACATATATGCATTTTTTTTTTATCTTGGATGCTGATGACTTCAAATCTAAGATCCATATATTGTATGATTCATGTTAAACCCTCGATGAGTCCTTAAGGTTGGTGTTTCATGAGGTGATGGGTACATGGCCTGTAGGTAACATACACAAGCTCAAAGTAATATCCATATAGGTGTAATCCTCATTCGAAAATGATTCTATTTACCAGGCCTCAACGTTTGTTTGTTCATGCTTATTGTCAATGCAGAGAGAGCGAAAATAGGTAGAAAAGATGAAACCTATCCACCCTAGTGTCTTCATCCATTTGATAATTGGACTTTTATTTAGACTTATGGAAATATTAGTATAATCAATCAACAATCAATTTTTGTGATAAAACTACTTCTTTCTCAATTACTGAGATCAAACAATTCTTAAATTTATTACCTTTTGGGTTTGATATAAAACTTTACAATGATAAGTCCAGTCCTCTTAATGGTGGGATAGTTGTACACTTGGGTTAGGTAAAAATCTAGGGATTCCATACCCAAAAAATGTTTTGTTCGATAAAATCCAACTGCAATGCACTGATAGAAAATTTGATGTTTCTCCCCCCATGCCTAGTAAATAATTGAAAAGAAGGTATAAAATTCATGGGAATGAAATACAATAAAGTATACAAGATAAGAAGAAAAATATATACAGATAAAAATTTATTAAAGAACCTTTAAATAACACTTTTATCTAATAAATGCACATTTAAAGACACTTATTTAGGTCTTAATGTATTAAGTTAAGGTATCATAATTTGGTTCTCTCAATCCATATTTAGAAATTGAGGAGTATGCCCATCATATTCAGACTCAATGACACCTTCTTCTTCATTATTACCTACTTTATACTCTACTCCCATTACTTATCTTTTTATTATCCTTATTTCATATCCTCATCCTAAATTGGAACTTCTCTATTAGGACAATTCCTTTTGATGTCTTCCCAGCTCATGAAGACTTTAGATATTAGTTCTACAACCTTAACAAAATGGGGAAGATCGTTAGCTACAATTACTCAGAGTATAAAATAAAGGGATAGATGGAATAAACCATGGATTAGTTTCCAATACGAGAGAGGCATGTCAAAGAGTCAGTGGAGTAACTATACAAGCAAGGGTAATAAATACTATTTGTAAATGTAGAAGGCATATTTTGTTGAAGGAGTGGGGTTTATTCATACTAGGACAGGGACAAAGGGGAAAATAGGATGAGAATGCCAAAACCATTCTTCTCATAATTTTGGTTAGGTCATTGCAGAGATGGTTCTTAAACTTATATAAATAATTATTTACATACCTAAATAACAATTTTGGTGCATCATATTGAGTGAAAAAATGTGTTGACCACTATTGAATTTTTAATGCCTCCTTCTAAAAAGCACTCCTGATGCAAGAATACCATATTCCATAGTTGTGGTCTTCTCTTCTTTGATATTGGGTTTACTCATTTATAACAAGGAGATTGTAGGATATCAACTTCATGGTATCCATCCAAGCCTCAGAATGTGGCCTAGAGTTGCTAGTCACCTACTCACTCACTTTCTAGTTTCTCTTATCAATCCTTGGATACAATAATAAGAAAATAATATTAGTACACTCAAATACTCCTGTCGGATGATATATACTGGGAAGTGGAGAATTGAGGGTTCTTAAACCCATTAAGACTAGACTAGGACTCCCTCATAGAATGAGGGAATCTGAAATATAATAAAACTTGTAGTACACATGTTATACTAGTCCGAATATGGAATGGATGTACTTATTATGAGGACCAATTCTCTATCTTTCATTCAATATTTATCTAAGTATGGGCCCATGTTTGATTATGTTCCTTTAAAATTACTTTAGGTCCATAGGTTTATTATAAAAATTACAATAATGTCCACACCAATCATTGTTCAAGTTGTTTCTATGTGTGGCCCTATAGAAAAAAAACACAAAATAGGGACCATACTACATTGGAAATGGATTCAGTAAGCAATATGATATTTCAAAAGCAAAAAGCAATGTCTCAAAAGACGTCATTTATACCCAAGTACATAATATTAGTCAAGGGTAAACCATAACCAACCAAGATAACCCTATTGTATTATCCCTTTGTCACATATATCTAGATTGAAGTAGAGGTATGGACATGTTATCATCCTTACATTAATTTGATTTCCTTGATCTTCATGTAGACTAGTAAGATTCTAGTGACCTCAATTTGATATACTCAGTCACATGAGCATGGCCATAAATTCCTTTAGTCTCACTTATAAGGAGGCATAGGATACCAATAATGTTATGTAGGAGTTAAATATTCCATTTAATTACTTCACTCACATTGTGTATCATGACATACAAGATGCCCACTCACTGTGGAAACCATCTTCAATATCATGTTGACTGGAGTCAAAGTATGACAATCATCATGTCATTATTTTGATAACTTTAAGTCTTAGGACCACCACAACATTGTCATATTGAGATTTGAGAATGAGTATCATGTAACAATCCCAAAATCACTCTCAAGGATGGTCTATCCCATACACTTATCTCTAACAGGTGCCTATGTTTTTCACTTGGTATCTAATACTTATATCCCATTATACATGGTCATCATTCACAAAATGTATTACTATCATGTGCATTGTATATTCCCAATCCCCAATAATATTTTTGTGACATCCAACTTACAAAACACAAGATTAACTAAGCAGAAGCAAAATATTAGCAGCGAAATTACTGAAAATCACTAGAAATTAAAACTTTTTGCATAGAGATATATACATAAGAAATCTCTTACATCAAGAACCTTTGTATAACATTTACATCATGGTTCAAAAGTACATAACTTGTACCATCTCTCCTTGAGGATTACAACATCATCTACCTATTAACATTATATACAGACATCATAAAACCTCGAGGGATCAAGCCCAAAATCTCAGATCGATTTATTAAAACACTAACTATAAACTCCGAGGACCTGAGAGTACAGAGACGACACATAGGACTTTCTAACTCTATGACTTGACAGTCAGGATCTCCACCTGAGATGTCACTATTGTCCAGGCTGTTGCTCTTCTTTTCCTGCAAAAGAGTATCTGCTTCTTTGTCCGCATCCACCTAAAAACATTGGATCCCTTGGGGGTGATACAAGTGTAAATTGTCCCAGCGGGAGATATAACTCTCTGTCAAAAAATTGTTATAGAAGATTATTATAATTAAAACTGAACAGGAGTTCTTATGTATTAACAACAATATTAATCATTGAATGAATAGAATAAAGTATTCTCCTTTCCCAAGGAGAGCATTCCATTTAGCCATGATAGAATCATAGTTCATCTATCTACTTGCATTGAATGTAAAGAGATAAGAATAACGTTTATCATCTAGGGATGCATAAAATAAATATAACATGAGCCAATGAATTTCCATATTCAATCCTTAAGCAAACATGCTGTATGGCTAATTACATTTTACAATCACACTTATGCCCTGAGGAGATGAGGTATACAACTCATGCTCCAACTGACCACTGCGAAGTCGAAATCGGTACCATACAAGGTCAATGGAAGAGCCGAATTCCCATGACCTCCCACATCTCGGTTAGCGCGAGATCGCATGTAGGACATCTTGTATCTCTGCTATATATAGCTTTCCAGGGTATACTGGCAACTTCGCTATCAGAGTTACAGTGGCGTGCTGCACTCTCTTCGCGGTCGTGAGATTTCATGTTTATCTCCATCGATCTGATATTATCATTATTGGGAGATGTGTACTGCATCTATCCCAATCATCGGGAGATTCATGATACATCCATCCCGGTACAAGTAATGAAGGATTGAGAGGTTTAATGTTTACCTTCTATCAATTCCTCCATTAGGGCGTAAGGATATTCACTCCCATAACCCCCACATACTCAAAAGTGTGCCCTCCGGGTTTTTCCGTGGAGCACCCGTTTCACCGTCACCAATTTGCTGACGATGATGGATCTATGGTCAGGGCTCTACATGATATGATTTCACTTGATTAATTAAGTACATTAGCATTTTCTTTTAGCATCATCCAAGTTCTCAAACATAACTTATTCATATAAGTGCTATAAAGAAATATGTACTATTTTCATCAATCACTTCTCAGTCTTTAAAAGACATTGGGATCTCAGTCCCTCATTTCATTTCTTTGAAAGTTCACATCTCTTAATAACATCATAATCATACTTATCAAGTCTGGGTATTCATACCCTCAATTCGTCACTATCACTGTTACCACTTATTAGGTAACTATTAACTCCAGGTTCTCAGGCTGAGGTATACATAATACTTGTTATACAAGTATCTCACATGGCTCACAAGGCATATTAAGTGTTTTGTCACCTTTTACTAGGCAACAACTTATTTATAGAACTCATAAGGTCCATACCCATTTTGTTACTTTTACTAAGAAACAACAACATTAGGCACATAAGGCCATTCAACATATTTATTATATGAATGTCATAGCTCAAATCTGGCTATGTTCATCATCTCATGATGTATACAAGATTAAAAGTCATGATAACAGTCATGCAGATCATCTATCACATCATATGAAACAATAGTAACTCCACCATCCTTTATCAGGATTAGGGTTATCTGTCAATTAGGGCTTTTCATTCCCTTTACCCAAAATTAGGGTTAGTGTTTCCCATCTTACATTAATTAGGGTTTCATGCTCACATTATTAGTTCAACCTTAATGTATTGCTCCACACTTCTAGGAGCATTCAAAGATATCATAAGTATATGCTTATGATCACCATTCTCATCATATATCACTAATGATCATCAATTCAAGGTATGAGTTCATTTCTCATCCTTATCATGGTATGATTACATCATACTCATTGATTTGGCTTACCCTATTCTCAAGGTATATTAGTCAACATTTATCAAAGTACCTTGAGTTCATTACATTTTTATTGTAACAATTGTATAACACACACTTCATGTATTTCTTACCCAAGAATATTGGATTAGAGGTTCATCAAGGGATGCCTACCCTGAAATGCTGAATATGATATCTATCATGTCTTGATGTATCACTTTCTTTTCATTTCCATCTTGCTTAAGTTAATCAACTACCATTTATTATGGTATTTCCTTCTTAATACTTTATCCTCTAACTTGTCACTTTCATCATATGATGCATAGGTTGCACATTAGAATTGTCCAACTATCTTTAATGATATAGACTTGTCTAATGATTAAGCAATGTTGAATATAGGATAAACCATTATCCATCACTTTATATATTTTAGCTCTTAGGATGTTATCCTCATCATTATTTAATATAGCATACATCATTCCCAAGAGTTTCATATCCTCATCATTATAAGGTGGATAAATTGTTACACATGTATAGAGTTGAATATATAAGGATCTAGGCATCGTCTTGTCTCTTAGACCCTTATTCATTAGAATAACCACATTACCATTCATATGGTTCATCAAACTTATTCTACATGTTTATAACAGTCTCATCTTACTAATTATATTAGCCACACCCCACTTTAGAATTTTGGCTATTATACCATCATTAGGGTTTCACACATAATAGTCACATTATGTGACATTATCCTGGATTGAGTATTATATAACCTCATTGCATTAGGGTTCCATATAGAATCATTCTATTTAGGGTTTCATATGGTATTACTCTAGATCAGGGTTTCTCATTCCATAACCCACAATTAGGGTTTACTATTCACATCATATCACCCTGGATTAGGGTTTTTCATAACATCAACCTCAATTAGGGTTTCTTATAACATCACCCTCAATTAGGGTTTCTTATGTCATCACTTATGAATTAAGATCATACCATCATCATGTATTAGGATTTCACCTATCAATACCCTTAATTAGGGTTATGATTCATTAACCTTCATAATTAGGGTCTCATGATCTCACTATGAAGGATCATACCCTAATTAGACATTCATTCATATTGAAAGTCCACTACATGATTATCAATCATGTAGGAAGTCTTCCCTCTCATCTTCTATAAGATGATGTTTACTTCAGCCTTGATTAAACTAAGTCAACTCAACTTGAAGAAGGATTGACATCATGGGTTATGTCATTATCACCATGATCATTAAGGATTAACTATTTAAAGGGTATTAATCACCCCATCTCATTAAAGGTACCATTATTATAAACACCATTGGTTTACATCATGTAATTGACCACTTAAACCATTGACCTTTATTCACTTTATGTGTCCATACAATTTGGTTAATTACCTTCCTAATGATCTTGGTCACTTAGACCTCAAACGGTCTTGACCAATCAGACCTCAAACGGTCTTGGTTGAATACTCAAAACTGTTTAGTAAAGTTGAGGTTGAAATTGTTTGCCAAAGTGAACCCTTGAGATCATTTTCTAAAGGTGCACACTTGAAACCGTTTGCTAAAGGTAGTCTTTGAAACTGTTTGCTAAAGGTACACACTTGAAACTGTTTGCTAAAGGTGACCCTTGAAACCGTTTTCTAAAGGTAGTCTTTGAAACCATTTGCTAAAGGTACACACTTGAAGCCGTTTGCTAAAGGTGACCCTTGAAACCGTTTGCTAAAGTTGAACATTGAGATCGTTCGCTAAAGTAAAATTTTAAAATGCATGAACTCAACCAGTTTGGGATCGTTTGGTTCCAAACGGTCTAGAGACCGTTTGGTCCCAAACGATCTTGAGACCGTTTGGACTCAAACGGTCTTGAGACTGTTTGGTCCAAACCTCCTCAAAACCGCATGGAACAAAAATAGTCTCAACTAATCAAATTGAATTAGGGTTTCCAATGTTGGTTCCTTCAACCACTGAATTCATATAACCAGTCATCAATTGGACCTATCACCATACTTTAATTGAGTTAAATATGTCATCCTTCAACTGATTTGACCCTCAATTGACCCTCAATTGGTCATCAATTAGGATTTGAATCAATTGGATTAGGGTTTAGAATCAATGATCCTTCAACATTAATCAATGTGTAACTAGTTACTTTAAAACTATTGGACCATCATCCAAATTGGACATGACCTGACCCCAAACGATCTCACCAAAACCTAAGGTTTTAATGCACAAACATTGTCCAACAAACTCTATCTTGGTGTCCAAGCTTGTGGAAACCATACCACTACATCATATTCATTCTTATGATGTCTCAACATCAGAGGAACATATTATTATGTAACATTTGCAAGTTAGCCCCTTAACTTGGGTAATTTGCACATTAGTCCAAAATAAGCAAACATTACTTCAACATTGTTCAAACAAGACCAAAATTGAAACATAAGTTCCTCATGAGCCCTAATTACTTTTCACAATAGAAGATTAAGGATCTAATTAACTTGCTTAAGCAAAACTTATAGGGTTAAGGCATAACCTAGGTCAGGGATGTTACAAATTATAAACCCCTAACAAGGATTTCATCCCTGAAATCCCAGATAAAGGAAAATAGATATTATTCATGCATCATATCATCATTTCATCACATAACATCTCATTATTATAGAGACACCATAGAGCTTTGATCAACAAAAAATTATTTCACACAAATTTATCATGGAATGGTTCACATGGAACACATATTCCCATGCTTCTTAGTTGATTCAGCATTTCTCTTTCAATATTACAATTATGTTCTATCACCCACTTGGGACTATAAGTCTTTTCATGCCCTGATTGTGTCATCTCACCTGTTAACACCATACTAGCTTTCCTTATTACTTGCACTAACTATCTCATTATTTGTACATTATCTTATCATAAGGAAAGGTTACTTATCAATTAAGAACTTATCTAAAAAATATCTTCAATTGTTATGTTTATGAAAAACATAAACCCCTAACATGTGATGTTCATATTATTTTACATGTTTAATTTGATTTCATGATTGACCATTCCAGGTAGTCAATCATAGATCATCTGATATATCTTTAGATACCAGGGTTTATTACCTTGGTACCTATTTCATGTGTTAAAAACACATCACATCTTTATCTTCCTTTCATCTTGGGACATTACTTGTTACATATATCTTCACCTTGGAGACAAAGTCCAAGATAAACTTATACCTTTCTAAGTATCCATCACATAAACATCTTTATATTATGCACATAAAGTGTCCTATGACCCTCTTGATTGCCATGTCCCTGAAAGGAAAGAGAACAAGGAATCATATTCCTCTTATTATTTCATGTATTTTCAACCATTCATGAAACATTACTGTTACAACCCCAATTTTTTGGTTCTATTGGTGACAAATGCAATTTCTCATATTAAAGATATTTGAACAAATAATGATATAATTTACTTCAAATAAATGGATTTCGTTTACAATAGCCTTGATGATTGTTTTGTGGGCTTTATTGGCTATTGGGCCCAATAACAAGGAAATAACAAAGAAAATTCAATTAGAAATTGAATAGTTGAATATTTGAGAAAAAGGAAGAGGTAGAAACCTCTAGAAAGTATAGAGATGTAATCCAAAGAGGATTTCGTGCCTCTTGGGTTCCTTGAGTACCAAGGAGTCAAAGTTGCAAAAAAGAGAGCAATAAGAAAAGAAAAGATTAAATCAATATTTCTTTAGTAAGAAAGAAATTGAAAACAATGAGAAAATGTGGAAAATAAGTGAAAAGAGGTATAATTGAGTTATCCTTTGTGAAATTTCGTATCCCAAGGATTTCTAATGTTAAAAGGAATTCCAATGGTAATATAGAGGAGAGATAAAGAGAAATCCTTAAAAAGAGAATTAAAAAGGAAAAGAAATTGATTAATAAAAGGGAAATATGAGAAATTAACTTTTATAAGAAGATAAAGGCAAATCAATCTTCCCCAATGTGGGAATCCGTGCCTTTGGGTTTTCTTGAGGTCCAAGGGACCCAAAATAACCAGATAATTGCAAAGGAAAGAGAAAATAAATGAGAAATATACCTAAATGGGCAATAACTTGCAACTAAAGAGAGCTACCCGATTTCTTTATATAATGAGACCAAATTTGGCATGATGAAAGATTAAGTTATTAAAAGATTCCCTCAAAATTTGGGATTAAACGGAGCCACAGTTGGAGAGTTACGATTTTCCAAAGTTATCTTAGAATTTGAAGGATTTTCCTTTAAAATGAAAATCTAGTTTTCCTTTGATTAGGTTGCAAACAGTGTGGACCGTTGGATTCTGATCCAACGCGGGCCGTACATCTTCTAGTTCTAAATGAACTAGAATTCAGGCAACGAACAGAGGATCTTCCCACCTATTTTTTTCTCGCGAATCTTCGCATGTTCGAGGATAGAGATATCATAGTTGAATCCGAGAGGACTTTCCGCGCATCATAGACCCTAGTTTTTTGAGCTATGGATGTGTCTAGAAGAAACACCTATTTTATCCTAAGAGCAGTTGGCGGCGAGGGCAGGAAGCCCTAGGGCTCGACCCTAATCCTATATATAAACTACCCCTCTCAACTCCTATCACCTTCGCACACTCGAACGACACCTCCCCTTGTTCCCTAGTCCCCCAGATCAGCGAGATTGATCTTGCTCCGGCGAGCCCTCAGCCGCGGCGCCGCCGTGAGGCTGCTGGTGGATCGGGCGAGGCAGAAGAAGCAGCTGCCGTTCGGTCGTGGACTACGGTGGGCCACAAGATCTGATCAACGACCCTGGATGTTTCGCGAGTTCCATAAGAGGGTAGTGGGCGCAAGTCCTGCGGGCCGCACGATCGGGAGTGGTCTAATATAAACCCGCGATCCAACGAATGTCGTTTTTCCAAAAAACTCAGGTAATTCGCCTCTCTGGTTAATATTCAAGAAAAGTATTGAAACTTGTATAAATCACTAAAAATAGATCCTTTGTCCAAAAAATGCAAATGAGTAGTGAATTTTGATCATAAAAATGCGTAGAGCATGATAAAAATGATAGTAGATCCTGATTGTAAATTATTTTCAAGAAGTATAGGGGTTTTCATCTTTTAATGTATTAAATAATGGAAAAACCCTAGAAAGAGCTAAAAGCAATCATGATGAATCTTGATTTTAGTTTTGATCAAAGTAAACTAGCTAATGGTAAAGAAAAGGGTAAAATCATAAAAGGATGATTAATATGTTACTTTTAGGGTTCTTGTGATCATGTACATGGTTTAATAGGATAAAAACCCTAAGTTTGGAAAACATGAGTATTAGTGGTTATAATTCGAAATTTCCTAGTAAACAACTGAAATATAATGATTCTTGAACATAAGTGAGATTAAAGAATCCTTATTAAAGATAATGGAGAATTGGGGTTATGTTCTTAATACTTAATTGATGAAATTGAGTAATTGCAATCTATAGGATATTAAAGGTGTTAAATGATGATTCTAAGCCCTAATTATGGGTAAATACCCTTATTATAATAATTAGGGTTTCCTAATGAATAAAAGGTGGTTTGTTTATCCGTTTTGTATGCAAGGTTGCCTAAATTAGAGTGGTAATCTATTAAAGAAGAATAATCTAAATGGAAACCCTAATTTGAGATAAAAGAGGAGAAAAATCATGTTTATTCGGATTAAGGGAATAAGATGCTTGATAAAGATCATGAACTTGTTAAGAGTACTAAAATGAGAAATTAAGGGTTTTATGTAGTTTTAAGAAATTAGGAATCATAATATTGAAAGAGGAGGTAAAAACCCTAATTTCTAAGGAAACCCTAAAAAATTGGAATAGAAATCCTAAGGAATATGACGATGTTGGATAAATATTAATAAAAGGAAATTGGTATATTTTTATTTCAGGGTTCTGTGCATAATTGATTGCTTGATTGGGATTTCTCTGTTCTGGATAATTTTGTCTCAAATCTGCAATTAAAGGTATGTGGTTAATTATGAATAACCGCTTTAGTTTTCCGATGGATTCCCGGATGTTTAATCGCATTGAATGAAACTAAACTGTTTGGATGTTCATATTGCAAACTATAATGTGGCTATGACTATCACAAAAGATATAGGCCTACAAACTCAGATCCTGGTTCTCTCTGTGGCATTATAGCTAACCTAGTACATGGATGCCTATGGGTAGGTCCATCAGGTTAGAGAAAGACCTAGTACATGGCTACCTATTGGGTAGGTCCATCAGGTCTATGGATGACCTAGTACATGGCTACCTATTGGGTAGGTCCATCAGGTCTATGGATGATTTAGTACATGGCTACCATTGAGGTAGGACCATCAAGTCACATTGAGTTAGATATTGGGCTATCTTTGGGTAGTGCCATGCGACTCTATTACCTAAAGAGAGGTGGTATCCATGTCCACTGTAGGAACAACCCAGAGTTTGAGAATATGTATGGATTGAGTTGTATGGATTAAAATGTAATCTTGATTGTTAAATGATTAATTGAATGATTATACTATTAACATAGTTGAACATTATCTGTTTCCTCCACATACCAGCTTCGGTTGACCGATGTTTTGTTTGTCGGCGTTTTAGGTGCAAATCTCAAAAGTACACACAGTAAAGCGACACCTTGTGAATTCAAGAATTAAAGAACAAGGAGGAATTTGTTAGAATAGTTCAAGCTGTGGTTAGAAGTTTAGCTTATTCCAATCTTTTCAAAGGTATGCAAAGAAAAATTTTATTACCATTTTCAGTATAGTCTGTTAGAATTTAATAATTGTTTATGGTTATATGTCGAACCTTTGATCCAAAATTTATGGATGCGGCTTCAACCTCTTGGTCTCCCTTAATTGGGGGTTACTGAAAGGTGAGGTCGTAACATGTGGTATCAGAGCCTAGGTTCTTCATGTAACCATTAGTAATTATTAAATTTTACAAACTCCATAGAACCCAAGGGAGTTATTAGAGGATTATCCGAAAGACGGAGGTGTCTAGAAAGGGATCACGACCAGGGGCTGGCAAGATTTTCCTCCGCACCGCTAGTCGGAATACGAGGACTCCCGGACCCGTGTGACCGCCTGGCCAAAGTCTTAGGGTATGAATCGAAATTAGATACCTTTAGGACTTCTCATCTTATTCATCCCTTCTCATCACAAAATTCTGATAAGGACCTAAAGGATTAGGGTTTTCTTTCTTCTCCTCACCCTCTTAAGGTATGGGTAAGGTTAATAAGGTTTAAGAAATCCTCCACCAAATTAATTAAAGGCATGTAAATAAGATGTCATGGACATAAGCTTAATAGATTAAGCGCAAACTAAAGAATAGATACATGCTTAGGTCGTATGACATAAGTTGTCATGTCTTCAGAAGAGACCTGAGGCTAGACCTTCTTGTCAGGAGGATAAGTTAGTCTTGGAGATAGAGATCTCCATTGCAAGTAGAGACCTGGCACATCTTCTGAGGATGATGCTAACCCTAACCCTAAGTGAAGGTTAGAGAGAGATGAGTTGGACCAGGTGTTTGAAAGGACATGCCTTTGGGATGCCATAGGATCCATGGGTGACCTAGCACCTTTGGAAACCCAACCCTGGGAAGGGTCGTGCATGTCAGGGTAAGGGATGACATCTTAGATGATGATGTTAGTGAAGGACCTTAGAAACCCTATGGGCTTGTGCAAGTACGGTATAGCTGGCACCTAGGGAACGTCATAGTGCTGACAGTAGGATGAAACCCGGGATAAGGAATTATGATGGAGCATAAAGAGTTATGGATGATCATGAGCAAACATAGGTTCAAACCTAGGCTTCACCTATGTAGGGCATGCTTTTGAGGTTGATCCTTCATGAAGTGAGGACCTCTAATGGTGAGGTTGGATGTAGGGTTAGCTCTAGAGAGAGAGCTGGAAACCCAGCAAGAAGGATGGAAGCCTAAAACCCGGAACAATGGATGATAGTGGGTGCCTCATGATCGATCCCTGAATGTTGATGATATCTTGGTTGCCTTTAGAGGGACCAAACCCTAAAGATAGAAGATGAAGAATCTGGTGCCTTTGTGCCTACGGTTTATACGTTTACCTTCCGAGGTAGGAAGAAGAGTTCCTTAGACCTAGGAAGGTTTAGTAGCAGGTTATGAGGCCTTATACCTTGTTGGTTGTCCTTAAGGAGGACCCAACCCTAAGTGTTGCTCGAATTGAAGGATGACAAGAAGTGCATGTCATGCATTTTGCATGCTTGGTTCATAGTTAAGAGATAGAGTATGCAGTTGGACACCTACAAGTGAACCTAGGGTTCCTAGGCCTATGAGGGGAAGTGGTGTACCTAATGCTCATGATGAGAAGTTGAGTTCCTATAGAAGCGAGCATGGTACTCCTCATATATAGAGGAAAAGAGAAGCCCCTTAAGTTTAAGGTGTGGTTGATGATAAAGAAAGGTATGATCTTTACCCAACATTGAGGAAAGAGGACAAGTATGACCTAGCCTGGTTCAGTGGGTGATCTGCTTGTGCCTTAATAACTTGCTAGGGTTAAGTAGGATCATGTAAAGGTAAACCCTAGACCTAAGAGCTTTTGTGACCTTGTTGTCAAGATATAGTTTTCCTCCCATCCTGGGAGAGGGACCCCTTTGGTAGGGTGTATATCAGTTTTGTTTGTTTAAGGTAACCTAAAGAGGTCTCATAGGATCTTGAGAAGCTAAGAGAGAAGTACATGGTATGAGAATGAACATGTACACCCATAGATATCCATCTCTAATTGCATATGAATGTGTTACCATGGAGGTAACCGGTATGGGGCTTGACTAATATGATCCCTATGAAAGGATGAGGGCCAACCCATGAATACAGAAATAGAGATGATGAAGACATGGGTAAGGTTCTAAGTGAACATGTACTATAATGGAGAATCCTAAGTCTATCCTAGGGTCAGGTAGGGATAAGATCGATGAAAGTAGGAGTTGCCTAATTCCCTAGTTGCACATGACCATAGGGTCGGGAGGTAACAACTATCATTGTTTGAGGGCCATGGGTTAGGAGATTGATCACCTTCATGAACTCATGGGACCCAAAGGGCAGATGAGTAGGGCACTCTCTTGATACATAAGGGAAGAGGGATGACCCCAAAAGATTCAGTACCCTATAGACCCAGAGGAGATGACCAAGGATATAAACCTCAGTAGGCTCAAGACTAGTTTTCTATGGAGGTAACTTTGATATCGAAATGTTTGTGATGAAGAGACATATATGGCACGTTGCAACTTAGATGTAAAGGTGTATTGGCAAGGTGGGATGTACCATCTCTACTCTTGAAATAGGAAGAACTCTATATTTGAAATACAGCCAAATGCTTATTTCCTCTTGTTATGGGGGTGAGAGATAGGACATTACACATGCCATACACCAAGGATAAGAGATGATGTATGTTGGAACGTTGCCACGATAAATGGGGATAGAGAAGATAATATACCATAGTAAAGTGAATGATACATGGATGGTTGGTAAACAATAAGAGGAATGAGGTAGTCCCCTTATGAGGATGTTTCTATCATGAGCTAAGTGGAACTTACAAGTTATACCATGTTGAGTTTGATCACTGTGATGATAAAATCAGAGAGTGTTCTTAATTGAAGATGGACATAGAGTTTGGAAAGGAGAGGTGTTTGGACAACACTCAGATGTAACAAGATGCATTGAAAAGTTAAGGGTTGTTTGGTTAGCCAGCCTAGTCCTTGATACAATGAAAGGATGGTGGTAGAACCTCAAGTGCACTTCTTTGGAAAAGAAGGTGATGAAACCCCGACTAGAGTGGTTTAGGGTTTCAGAGGAATCAGTCTTGAAGAAACATGACATATAGGAAATCATGATTGAAGATCACCATACACCGTGGTAAATGGCATTAGCACTTTGGATGCTTAAGATGAAGTTTCATGTGGTTTATGGCCATGCAAGCCAGAAGGTAAAGGACGAACCCCAATAACCCAATGTATCGATATAGAGGACAAAAGAGTTCCTGAGAGGGACTGGGAGCTCAACACTATGGATGTTGTGATAGGTCCTCCGTGGGACAAGGAAGGTCGAGATACAATATGGGTTATGGTAGGATGCCTTACCTAGATAACATGAGAAAGAAAGAGTTCTGTTAAGGCACAGATCTAGTTGAACTACCCATGAGAGAGATGGTTCAACTACACCATGAAGAGAGTTCAAAGGTACTTGAGTTTGACCTAAAGGTTTCCTTCCATAAAGTGAAAGTAAGTACATGAAGAACTCGATGTTAGTATAGTTTATCACCCCTAACCATGGTTAGTATGATCCAGACTAAAGGGTCTGATGAGGGCATGTGTGCTCGTTCGGGGTGATATCTAGAGACAGTTCTTGTCCTATGGAAGATGTGACAATGAACACCATAGCCAGTATCGGGTTTTATAAGAAGCTCTGTAAGGGAGGTTGTGTCGGTCACCACTTCAGTAAGGTGATGTTGGTGAGAAGGACCACATGATGGTTAGAAAAGGGCCACATGGTGGTTAGAAAAGGGACCACAGTGCGTGTAGATGAAGTCACTTTGATCATGCAAGGGCTGAAAGGAGCCTAGAGACGATGAGAGTCGTGAGCAGATGCAAAGTAGACTGACATACAAGTTACTGTGGGAGAATATGTGACATGAAAAATCTGACCCCTCTGAGCTACAGCTAAGGAAGCTGGTTCCCCGATACATGGGTCCATTCAAGATGGATTGGTGGAGAAGTATATGGTTGACCTTACCCCCTCGGGATAAGTGATGTGTGATGAGTTCCATGTGTCCGATTTAGAGTACTATGTGAGGTAACCGACCATGTGCTGAGCAATGAACCTAGTGAGCCCCAAGGGAGGCTGACAATCACCTGTGCAGTTTATAGACGCCAGGATGAAAAGGACTCAGAGAAAAGAATAAGTAATGATAAAGGTTTTGTGGAAGTGCCATGAGTACGGTAAAGCCACATAGGGTCCAATAATGGACATGGGAAGTCTTATCCTGAATTGTTTGTTTGTTTGTTTGATTCATAGAATTTTGAGGACAAAATTCCTATAAGAGGGGAAGGATGTTACAACCCCAATTTTTGGGTTCTATTGGTGAGAAATGCAATTTCTTATATTAAAGATATTTGACTTCAAATAAATGGATTTTGTTTACAATAGCCTTGATGATTTTTTTGTGGGCTTTATTGGCTATTGGGCCCAATAACAAGGAAATAACAAAGAAAATTCAATTAGAAATTGAATAGTTGAATATTTGAGAAAAAGGAAGAGGTAGAAACCTCTAGAAAGTATAGAGATGTAATCCAAAGAGGATTTCGTGCCTCTTGGGTTCCTTGAGTACCAAGGAGTCCAAAGTTGCAAAAAAGAGAGCAATAAGAAAATAAAAGATTAATTCAATATTTCTTTAGTAAGAAAGAAATTGAAAACAATGAGAAAATGTGGAAAATAAGTGAAAAGAGGTATAATTGAGTTATCCTTTGTGAAATTTCGTATCCCAAGGATTTCTAATGTTAAAAGGAATTCCAATGGTAATATAGAGGAGAGATAAAGAGAAATCCTTAAAAAGAGAATTAGAAAGGAAAAGAAAATGATTAATAAAAGGGAAATATGAGAAATTGACTTTTATAAGAAGATAAAGGCAAATCAATCTTTCCCAATGTGGGAATCCATGCCTTTGGGTTTTCTTGAGGTCCAAGGGACCCAAAATAACCAGATAATTGCAAAGGAAAGAGAAAATAAATGAGAAATATACCTAAATGGGTAATAACTTGCAACTAAAGAGAGGTACCCGATTTCTTTATATAATGAGACCAAATATGGCATGATGAAAGATTAAGTTATTAAAAGATTCCCTCAAAATTTGGGATTCAATGGAGCCACGGTTGGAGAGTTAGATTTTCCAAAGTTATCTTAGAATTTGAAGGATTTTCCTTTAAAATGAAAATATGGTTTTCCTTTGATTAGGTCGCAAATAGTGTGGACCGTTGGATTTTGATCCAACGCGGGCCGTACATCTTCTAGTTCTAAATGAACTAGGATTCAGGCAGCGAATAGAGGATCTTCCCACCTATTTTTTTCTCGTGAATCTTCGCATTTGCGAGGATAGAGATCTCATAGTTGAATCCGGGAGGACTTTCCGCGCATCATAGACCCTATTTTTTCGAGCTATGGATGGGTCTAGAAGAAACGCCTATTTTATCCTAAGAGCAGTTGGCGGCGAGGGCAGGAAGCCCTAGGGCTCGACCCTAATCCTATATATAAACTACCGCTCTCAACTCCTATCACCTTTGCACACCCGAACGGCGCCTCCCCTTGTTCCCTAGTCCCCCAGATCAGCGAGATTGATCTTGCTCTGGCGAGCCCTCAGCCGCGGCGCCGCCGTGAGGCTGCTGCTGGATCGGGCGAGGCAGAAGGAGCAGCTGCCGTTCGATCGTGGACTACGGTGGGCCACAAGATCTGATCAAAAGCCTTGGCTGTTTCGCGAGTTCCATAAGAGGGTAGTGGGTGCAAGTCCTGCGGGCCGCATGATCGGGAGTGGTCTAATATAAACCCGCGATCCAACGGATGTCGTTTTTCCAAAAAACTCAGGTAATTTGCCTCTCTGGTTAATATTCAAGAAAAGTATTAAAACTTGTATAAATCACTAAAAATAGATCCTTTGTCCAAAAAATGCAAATGAGTAGTGAATTTTGATCAGAAAAATGCGTAGAGCATGATAAAAATGATAGTAGATCCTGATTGTAAATGATTTTCAAGAAGTATAGGGTTTTTCATCTTTTAATGTATTAAATAATGGAAAAACCCTAGAAAGAGCTAAAAGCAATCATGATGAATCTTGATTTTATTTTTGATCAAAGTAAACCAGCTAATGGTAAAGAAAAGGGTAAAATCATAAAAGGATGATTAATATGTTACTTTTAGGGTTCTTATGATCATGTACATGGTTTAATAGGATAAAAACCCTAAGTTTGGAAAACATGAGTATTAGTGGTTATAATTCGAAATTTCCTAATAAACAACTGAAATATAATGATTCTTGAACATAAGTGAGATTAAAGAATCCTTATTAAAGATAATGGAGAATTGGGGTTAAGTTCTTAATACTTAATTGATGAAATTGAGTAATTGCATTTTATAGGATATTAAAGGTGTTAAATGATGATTCTAAGCCCTAATTATGGGTAAATACCCTTATTATAATAATCAAGGTTTCCTAATGAATAAAAGGTGGTTTGTTTATCCATTTTGTATGCAAGGTTGCCTAAATTAGAGTGATAATCTATTAAAGAAGAATAATCTAAATGGAAACCCTAATTTGAGATAAAAGAGGAGAAAAATCATGTTTATTCGGATTAAGGGAATAAGATGCTTGATAAAGATCATGAACTTGTTAAGAGTACTAAAATGATAAATTAAGGGTTTTATGTAGTTTTAAGAAATTAGGAATCATAATATTGAAAGAGGAGGTAAAGACCCTAATTTCTAAGGAAACCCTAAAAATTTGGAATAGAAATCCTAAGGAATATGATGATGTTGGATAAATATTAATAAAAGGAAATTGGTATATTTTTATTTCAGGGTTCTGTGCATAATTGATTGCTTGATTGGGATTTCTCTGTTTTGGATAATTTTGTCTCAAATCTGTAATTAAAGGTATGTGGTTAATTATGAATAACCGCTTTAGTTTTCCGATGGATTCCCGGATGTTTAATCGCATTGAATGCAACTAAACTGTTTGGATGTTCATATTGCAAACTATAATGTGGCTATGACTATCACAAAAGATATATGCCTACAAACTCAGATCCTGGTTCTCTCTGTGGCATTATAGCTAACCTAGTACCTGGCTGCCTATGGGTAGGTCCATCAGGTTAGAGAAAGACCTAGTACATGGCTACCTATTGGGTAGGTCCATCAGGTCTATGGATGACCTAGTACATGGCTACCTATTGGGTAGATCCATCAGCTCTATGGATGACTTAGTACATGGCTACCATTGAGGTAGGACCATCAAGTCACATTGAGTTAGATATTGGGCTATCTTCGGGTAGTACCATGCGACTCTAGTACCTAAAGAGAGGTGGTATCCATGTCCACTGCAGGGACATCCCAGAGTTTGAGAATATGTATGGATTGAGTTGTATGGCTTAAAATGTAATCTGGATTATTAAATGATTAATTGAATGATTATATTGTTAACATTGTTGAACATTATCTGTTTCCTCCACATACCAGTTTCGGCTGACCGACGTTTTGTTTGTCGGCGTTTTAGGTGCAAATATCAAAAGTACACACAGTAAAGCGACACCTTGTGAATTCAAGAATTAAACAACAAGGAGGAATTAGTTAGAATAGTTCAAGCTGTGGTTAGAAGTTTAGCTTATTCCAATCTTTTCAAAGGTATGCAAAGAAAAATTTTATTACCATTTTCAGTATAGTCTGTTAGAATTTAATAATTGTTTATGGTTATATGTCAAACCTTTGATCCGGAATTTATGGGTGCGGCTTCAACCTCTTGGTCTCCCTTAATTGGGGGTTACTGAAAGGTGAGGTCGTAACAATTACTCTTTATCTCATCCTAGGTTCCTTGCCCTAACATAGGAATTATAAGGATGATTACATGACATTATTCCTTTCTTTATTATTATCTAGCATGTTTATGATCATCTCATGATCTCATAACATTTCCCATTTCCTTATTATGGGAAAGATCTTTATTATACTTACAACTTTATTGGATAAGATTCATCTCCCTTATTCTCATTCTTATCTTATGAGGATTATGCTTTTAATTCCTCATAAAAACATGCTCATCTGAGTTTATCTCAGATTTCTCTTTCTTATGCTTAGGACAGGACACATTTATTCATTTCATACTTCTTATTTCATGATACTCATTAGATTGTATCAGAATGACTGCTTGATTAGGGCAATAAAAAAGATTGCAATCTAAGAGTTTCCATACTCACTTTATCATCAATAGTTGTATACCTGGCCAGGGTATATAAATACTGAGATAAAGTAGTATGCACTTGTATACTATCATATTCCTTCCCTTTTGTATTATCACAAGTATAAGACTTAACATTATTGGATTTTATCCAAGCATCTCTTCAATACCTCATCTTCTTCTCATAGAGGTAAGAGCAACATGAAACATCTACAATGTTTATTATGCAAAATATAAGTCCTCATAGGACTAATCAAAGAAAGCTCAATCATTTACCTTCTCAAATTAACTCAGGAAACCATAAAAAGACATATAAAAATGACATTATTTTGTCTTACCTGTCATGATTTGTGGATTGTTCATTGCCTCAGGCTGACTTTGCCTCAAAGGTTGATTCATCATAACATTTCTGGATGAGCAATCTCTTGCCAGATCTCCTTCCTGTATACATAGGTAGCAAATTCTAGGTGCTGAATGTATTCTAGAAGATTCTTTACCCTTTCCAGGTAACCAATGCCTTGGGGCACTAGGACCTGGTTGTACTAGTGATACCGGAGTCTTTCCCTTTTTGGAACTACTAGGCCTCTGTTCCTGGATTTTGATAGGCCTTTTCTCAATCATCATCTTGTTTTTCTTCTCTGGGAAATACCTTCTGATATGTCCAGGTTTCCTACACTTGTAGAAGACCCCAATTTCAGGTTGTACTCTATTCCTTTCATCACTATGTATTGATTTAACAGGTTGAGGTTGATCATGGACTCGATTTAAGTCCAGAACTTCATCATTTCCATTTACTTCAACCTGCTGATGTGGATTACATATCCTGTTGATGTCCAAAACATCATCATTAGGGGTTGAAAATCTAGGTTGCACTGCTAGTGCTCGATCCACTAAATACATCATGGTTGCCCTAAGTTCCCCAACAGTGATACCTAAGGAAGGATTTCTTATCACAGTTGGATTGTCTAGGGGGTTCTCAGGCAATTGTTCCTCTCTTGCCTACTCCCCTGCACCTCTTCTTGGTGCAGCATTACTGCTTTCTGCAACAAACTCTTCATGTGACCCAGTCATCTTCAAGTTCTTCTTCTCCTATATGAGTAGAAGACACTATCAAATACACTGGAAGACACTAGAACAGACTCTACTACCTTAGTCCTATGTCTCTATAGACTCAGCAAACCTAGAGCTCTGATACCACTAAATTGTGACATACAACTTACAAAACACAAGATTAACTAAGCGGAAGTGAATTATTAGCAGCGGAATTACTGAAAATCACTAGAAATTAAAACTTTTTGCAAATAGATCTATACATAAGAAATCTCTTACATCATGAACCTTTGTATAACATTTACATCATGGTTCAAAAGTAAATAACTTGTACCATCTCTCCTTGAGGATTACAACATCAGCTGCCTATTAATATTATATACAAACATCATAAAACCTCGAGGGATCAAGCCCAAAATCTCAAATCGATTCATTAAAACACTAACTATAAACTCCGAGGACCTGAGAGTACAGAGACGAGACATAGGACTTTCTAACTCTATGACTTGAAAGTCAAGATCTCCACCTGAGATCTCACTACTGTCCAGGCTGTTGATCTTCTTTTCCTACAAAAGAGTTTCTGCTTCTTTGTCTGCGTCCACCTAAAAACATTAGATCCCACGGGGGTGAGACAATTGTAAATTGTCCCAGCGGGAGATATAACTCTCTGCCAAAACATTGTTATAGCAGATTATTATAATTAAAACTAAACAGGAGTTCTTATGTATTAACAACAATAATAATCATTGAATGAACAGAGTAAAGTAATCTCCTTTCCCAAGGAGAGCATTGCATTTACCCATGATAGAATCATAGTTCATCTATCTACTTGCATTGAATGTAAAGAGATAAGAATAACATTTATCATCTACGAATGCATAAAATAAATATAACATGAACCAATGAATTTCCGTATTCAATCCTTAAGCAAACATGCTATACGGATGATTACATTTTACAATCACACTTATGCCCTGAGGAGATGAGGTATACCACTCATGCTCCAACTGACCACTGTGAAGTCAAAATCGGTACCATACAAGGTCAATGGAAGAGCCAGATTCCCATGACCTCCCGCATCTTGGTCAGCGCGAGATTGCATGCAGGACATCTTGTGTCTCTGCTATATATAGCTTTCCAGGGTATACTGATAACTTCACTATCAGAGTTACAGTGGTGTGCTGCACTCTCTTCGCGATCATGAGATTTCATGTTTATCTCCATCGATCCGGTATTAACATTATTGGAAGATGTGTACTGCATCTATCCCAATCATCAGGAGATTCATGATACATCCATCCCAGTACAAGTAATGAAGGATTGAGAGGTTTAATGTTTACCTTCAATCAATTCCTCCATTAGGGTGTAAGGATATTCGCGCCCATAACCCCCACATACTCAAAAGTATGCCCTCCGGGTTTTTCCGCGGAGAACTCATTTCACCATCATCAATTTGCTGACGATGATGGATCTATGGTTAGGGCTCTACATGATATGATTTCACTTGATTAATTAAGTACATTAGCATATTATTTTAGCATCATCCAAGTTCTCAAACATAACTTATTCAGATAAGTGCTATAAAGAAATATGTACTATTTTCATCAATCACTTCTCAGTCTTTAAAAGACATTGGGATCTCAGTCCGTCATTTCATTTCTTTGAAAGTTCACATCTCTTAATAACATCATAATCATACTTATCAAGTCTGGGTATTCATACCCTCAATTCATCACTATCACTGTTACCACTTATTAGGTAACTATTACCTCGAGGTTCCCAGGCCGAGGTATACATAATACTTGTTATACAAGTATCTCACATGGCTCACAAGGCCTATTAAGTGTTTTGTCACCTTTTACTAGGCAACAACTTATTTATGGAACTCATAAGGTTCATACCCATTTTGTTACTTTTACTAAGCAACAACAACATTAGGCACATAAGGCCATTCAACATATTTATTATATGAATGTCATAGCTCAAATCTGGATATGTTCATCATCTCATGATGTCTACATGATTAACAATCATGATAACAGTCATGTAGATCATCTATCACATCATATGAAACAATAGTAACACCACCATCCTTTATCAGGATTAGGGTTATCTGTCAATTTGGGCTTTTCATTCCCTTCACCCAAAATTAGGGTAAGTGTTTCCCATCTTACATTAATTAGGTTTTCATGCTCACATTATTAGTTCAACCCTAATGTATTGATCCACACTTCTAGGAGCATTCAAAGATATCATAAGTATATGCTTATGATCACCATTCTCATCATATATCACTAATGATCATCAATTCAAGGTATGCGTTCATTTCTCATCCTTGTCATGGTATGATTACATCATACTCATTGATTTAGCTTACCCCATGCTCAAGGTACATTAGTCAACATTTATCAAAGTACCTTGAGTTCATTACATTTTTATTGTAACAATTGTATAACACACACTTCATGTATTTCTTACCCAAGAATATTGGATTAGAGGTTCATCAAGGTA
This sequence comes from Alisma plantago-aquatica, assembly GCA_963693085.1. Classification (NCBI taxonomy): domain Eukaryota; kingdom Viridiplantae; phylum Streptophyta; class Magnoliopsida; order Alismatales; family Alismataceae; genus Alisma; species Alisma plantago-aquatica. The sequence continues at coordinate 399,914,924 of OY856414.1, read as the reverse complement.
TGCCTACCCTTAAATGTTGAATATGATATCTATCTTGTCTTGATGTATCACTTTCTTTTCATTCCCATCTTTCTTAAGTTAATCAACTGCCTTGTATTAGGTATTTCCCTCTTAATACTTTATCCTCTAACTTGTCACTTTCATCATATGGTGCATAGGTTACACATTAGAATTTTCCAACTATCTTTAATGATATGGACTTGTCCAATGGTTAAGCAATGTTGAATATAGGATAAACCATTATCCATCACTTTAGATATTTCAACTCTTAGGATGTTATCCTCATCATTATTTAATATAGCATACATCATTCCTAAGAGTTTCATATCATCATCATTGTAAGGTGGATAAATTGTTACACATGTATAGAGTTGAATATATTAGGATCTAGGCATCATCTTGTCTCTTAGACCCTTATTCATTAGAATAACCACATTACCATTCATATGGTTCATCAACTTTATTCTACATGGTTATAACATTCTCATCTTACTGATTATATTAGCCACACCCCACTTTAGAATTTTGTCTATTATACCATCACTAGGGTTTCACACATAATAGTCACATTATGTGACATTATCCTGGATTGAGTCTTACATCACCTCATTGCATCAGGGTTCCATATAGCATCATTCTAATTTAGGGTTTCACATGGTATTACTCTAGATCAGGGTTTCTCATTCCATAACCCACAATTAGGGTTTACTATTCACATCATATCACCCTGGATTAGGGTTTTTCATAACATCAACCTCAGTTAGGGTTTCTTATAACATCACCCTCAATCAGGGTTTTTTATGTCATCACTTATGAATTAAGATCATACCATCGTCGTGTATTAGGATTTCACCTATCAATGCCCTTAATTAGGGTTATGATTCATTAACCTTCATAATTAGGGTCTCATGATCTCACTATGAAGGATCATACCCTAATTAGACATTCATTTATATTGAAAGTCCACTACATGATTATCATTCATGTAGGAAGTCTTCCCTCTCATCTTCTATAAGATGATGTTTATTTCAGCCTTGATTAAACTAAGTCAACTCAACTTGAAGAAGAATTAATATCATGGGTTATGTCATTATCACCATGATCATTAAGGCTTAACTATTTAAAGGGTACTAATCACCCCATCTCATTAAAGGTACCATTATTATAAACACAATTGGTTTACATCATGTAATTGACCACTTAAACCATTGACCTTTATTCACTTTAAGTGTCTATACAATTTGGTTAATTACCTTCCAAATGATCTTGGTCACTTAGACCTCAAACGGTCTTGACCAATCAGACCTCAAACGGTCTTGGTTGAATACTCAAAACTGTTTAGTAAAGTTGAGGTTGAAACCGTTTGCCAAAGGGAACCCTTGAGATCGTTTGCTAAAGGTGCACACTTGAAACCGTTTGCTAAAGGTAGTCTTCGAAACTGTTTGCTAAAGGTATACACTTGAAACTATTTGCTGAAGGTGACCCTTGAAACCATTTGCTAAAGGTAGTCTTTGAAACCCTTTGCTAAAGGTACACACTTGAAACTGTTTGCTAAAGGTGACCATTGAAATCGTTTGCTAAAGTTGATCATTGAGATTGTTGTCTAAAGTAAAATTTTGAAAACGCATGAAATCAACCGGTTTGAGATCGTTTGGTCCCAAACAGTCTTGAGACCGTTTGCTCCCAAATGATCTTGAGACCGTTTGGACTCAAACGGTCTTGAGACCATTTGGTCCAAACCTCCTCAAAACCGCATGGACCAAAAATAGTCTCAACTAATCAAATTGAATTAGGGTTTCCAATGTTGGTTCCTTCCACCACTGAATTCATATAACCAATCATCAATTGGACCTATCACCATACTTTAATTGAGTTAAATAAATCATCCTTCAACTGATTCGACCCTCAATTGACCCTCAATTGGTCATCAATTAGGGTTTGAATCAATTGGATTAGGGTTTGGAATCGATGATCCTTCAACATTAATCAATGTGTAACTAGTTACTTTAAAACTATTGGACCATCATCCAAATTGGACATGACCTGAACCCAAACGGTCTTGATGTCGTTTGGATGTCCTCCAAATTGTCTTGAGAACCTTTTTCCTAAGTCAACATCAAAATCCAAGTCAACCAATTAGGGTTTGGATCATTGGATTGATCACCAAATCAACATTTGATTACATATCAACTTAGTACCTTTGGATCTTCAAATACCTAACCATACTCAACCCTAGACCTACAAACTGTCTTGGGTGACCACAAATGGTCTTGAGACCGTTTGGGTGATCCCCAAATGGTTTTGAAACCGTTTGGGTCAATCGACCCAAGTTTCTAACTCAATCAATTTGGAAATCAGCACTTAACCCGATTAGGGTTTTGGTGATTGATGGACCTTCAACTCATGAACCAATTGGAACTAATCAATCATAATTGATGGTACATTAACCTATATCATTATGAACAAATCCCCAAATGGTCAAACCTGGTCAACATCACCAAACGGTCAGATACCGTTTGGCCTCATGCAGTTTGATGAAACTGTTTCCCTTCGAACGGTTTGAAACCGTTTACTCCCAAACGGTTTGGGAAACCATTTGAGCTCATCAAATGAAACTGTTTGGATAGGGATTTCTTTGGATAAAAATCTATGATGATGTCATAATTATCTTCCTCCGTTCATCCAAGAACAACAACCATTTTTCATGGAAATTTCAGCAATGAACCAGAAGAGTATCAAATAGAAAAGAATAACCAACGATTATCATAGAAATGGATGCAATAGCAATGATTAAGGGTTTGAGTTATAAAACCCACCTCTAAAACTGATACCAAGATCCAAGATCCACGGCTATAATTGTGGATGGAGTTCTAGAAACTATCCAAGGTCCGTTCTTGCGCTTTTGGATGAGTAAGTTGGCTAGGATTGGAAATCGGGTGAAGAAAACCAATAGTCAAGCATTGATTTAGGGTTTTCACCATGAACCCGAGGTAGTAGATGATCAAGACTTACCAATAGGTTATGGTCGTCCTTATCCTGCTCCTGAGCTCTTCCTTGGTCGGCCAAAGCAAAGATGAGATAAGGAATTTCCAAGGAAACACTCCTTAAGTGTATTGGAAAAAGGATATACATAAGGAATTTTCAAGGAAAGAGAAAAAGGATTATTTTCTTTAAATTTCAAAATAATTTCCACAAAATCCCCCTCCATTTCTTGGCCATGAAGACCTCTTCATGTTCTTGCAAAACCTCTTCATTATCCAAGAATTAATGGAAAAGAAATTAAGCACCTTAAAGAGTTTTATATTAATATCCATTTTTGAGTGGAATTTCTTTTTCTTATAATAATGGTGAGTGGAGTTTCACCTCCTTAGGATATGCTCGTGCTTTTGCAAGGTTCAAGGATGTCCAAACACATCTGAATACAACCATATTATTTTTGGTTGAAAGCCCCTTCAATTATTTTATTTATTTTTGCATTAAATTGAATTAGGGTTTCAATTAAGCTTAAATCTTGATTATTTTAATATCAAGATTCTCTCTCCTCCAACTTAATTCAAATGAGGCGCCCCTCTCATTTTATTTGTTCTAAAAGATGTCAAGAAACATTAGGGACCTTTTTGAAGTGGTAATTTTCATATTGAACCTTAGGTTTTGGGTAAATTGCACTTTATACCAAAACTAGGTTTTAGTGCACAAACATTGTCCAACAAGCTCTATCTTGGTGTCCAAGCTTTTGGAAACCATACCACTACATCATATTCATTCTTATGATGTCTCAACATCATAGGAACATATTATTATGTAACATTTTCAAGTTAGCCCCTTAACTTGGGTAATTTGCACATTAGTCCAAAATAAGCAAACATTACTTCAACATTGTTCAAACATGACCAAAATTGAAACATAAGTTCCTCATGAGCCCTAATTACTTTTCACAAGATAAGATTAAGGATCTAATTAAATTGCTTAAGCAAAACTTCTAGGGTTAAGGCATAACCCAAGTCAGGGATGTTACAATTTTATTATCGACATTAGAGAGTATTGTTCTTAGCATCCACTAGGATCTCATCTTCAAGTCATATACTTAGAAGACTAGGAGATTTGAACAAATAATTCTAATGACATTTATTTTCAACAAATGGAAATGCATTAATTAATCAAATCAAGAAATAACCACCAACCAGTGATTGTATTCTAGAGCATATACTCCTACATTATCCTTCTTGCACTAAAGCCAAACATTCATAGGTCTAATACCAAGTGATCTAACATGATCATCATGCTTATTTTAAAAATTTTGATCTCTAAAGTAAACATTAATTTATCCATATGTGGGTACGCAACATTTTCTTCACACCTCCTTGTAGAATCATTTATATATGATGAAACTCACCAAAGAGTATACCTAGAACTATGATGCTAGTTGGGTTTCTTAGCTAGCATGATATACCCCTATTGTCATATACACCTTTACTAGATCAGAAATGCAAGTAACTACACCAAGTTCACCAATGAACTTTCTAGTCCATATAATGCCATTTGTGGCAAATGATAAGACAATAAGTTTGAGCCTTTTCTCAGGATCAGATATTATATCTTTCTTAGAACACTTCCAACTAGAAAAATCATCATTCGGAAAATACATAAATATGGATTTTGATCAACAATTATCCTTGTTTATTTGAAATCTCACACATAGCCTTTTCTCCTATTTATATATCAAGAAAGAATCCTTTGTTATTCTAAAAATTTGGGGATATTCTTGACTAGAAACCAACAAACTTCACTTCAATCATCATGATATATGATCATCATCCTCAAGGCATATGATACATATAGATGTTTACATTACATTACAAACATGATAAATTCATTTTTTGATTCATTTGGAATTTTATGCAAGTGGTCCCTATCTTGCAAAGATATGGGAAAATTTCTATAAGAACCAATTATATCAAGATGAGTGGTAAATTCCCTTTTGTATAATCTTGCATCTTTAATTTCTTTAACACATATTAAATGTATGTTATTTGACTCAACCCTAAGAAGCCTTATTGGTCTATCTCTATATATCTTGATACCTAGAATATAAGCGGTTTATCACAAGACTTCCATTACAAAACTATTTCCCAGAAAAATATTTACCTTTTCTAGAGTTAGACTATCATTTATCATAAGTAGTATATATTCCACATAAAATATGTGGGGAAATACAATTATCCTATTAATATTATTTAAAACAAGGTTCATATTAATTTTTGATAGATCTACTTTGATTGATTCACGTAAAAGAAGATTCCCACTCAGGTATGCTTGCTTTATTCCATTAATTGACCATTGTAGATTAAAGACTTTTATGGAATTCATTTGAAATGCAAAAACCTCATGAAGTTTCATGTACACAATGACAAGAAGATTCTTGTTAAGAAAAGGAATTATGACATCCCACTAATATATCTTATAAGAATGATAATATGGACCAAGGAAAAATGTTGATGTACCTAATTTTCAAGTCATTTAGTTTTAATTGTTTGGTATTTGTGTTGAATACACATGTCACAATATCCAACTAATAAATAAATAATACATTAGGGCTATAACAAAAAGATATCATGTAAAAGTATAAATCAATCTCTATTTTTTTATAAGGAACAATAAAACATTCTAGTTCAAACACGAAACTAAGATAACATATCTACTTGTTAAAACTACACAATAGAAATTCTAAAATTCTATTACAAACAACGAGGGCATAGATAAACTACATGTTTCTACATCCAATGCACCAACCATAGCCCCATTTTTGACTCATGGTCCCTCATCTCCCTTCTCTAAGGGTCTACTTTTTTTGGATTGTGTACATTATAACACATGTCATACCTACATCCAACATCCAATACCATTGATGGGTAGGTAGATAATTGTATTTCAATGTTGTATATACTTAAGGTGGAGATATGCATCCCCTTGCCCTTCTTCAATTTATCTAGGTAGAGTAGGGGATTTCTCTTCCATGTGCGGTCTTGTGACAATGGTGATAATTGACTTCATTGGCAACACCTCATGCCACCTTTAGATAAGAAGAATGAGACTAAGGCTTATAACCTTTATTAGCCTTTTTATTTCCATTGGTCTTTCCTTTCACTACATTGACCATCCAAAAGTTCTAATCTTGACCTTCTTCATGTCTAACTTTCCTTTTTACAATTTACTAAGAAGTTCTAGCAATGTCTTAACATTTTAATCATAAAGAATTCATTATAAGACTTTAGCAATGACTTTTGAACAGAATCCATGGCCAATTCTTGGCTCATAGGGAGACCTCATCCCTCAAGGTTCTCCAAATACCCAATAATCATGTGTTTACCAACTAGATATCCCTATGCCAACCTACTATAAAATAACACCTTTTATACATCATACCTCTCCAGTCAAGTTTGACATTTAAATAATTTCTTAAGACACTAAGTCTTATATAAGGGCTCCATGTTCTTGTTCTTAATTGGATGTTCAATCACCATAGGTTCTATATCATGCTCACCACATAATTGTAGTCATTAAAATAAATCATGTGTGCATACCTTTCAGTCTTTGGTGTAGTTGTTGCAAGATCTTTGGAAAACAAGGATGAAGTAAGTTGTTGATGTCAAAGATATTTCAATTATATAGGCTTTTACTCAAGTCTTAGTTCAATTGATTTTTGTGAGATAATTATCCCTAATGATTAACAAGAAATTAAAATCCTATAAATTTCTAATGGGCCAAGACTCATATATCATTAAACCTTGAGTCAAGTTTGGTTGGTCACCCACAACTGGTAGGAACATTTTTCAAATTGCATCCTATGCAAATGGTTGATGGATAAGGGAGAGACCATTATAGAATTTCATCATATGAAACACCATATGAATTTAGATAGGCATTAATTCAACAAAGTTACCTACTTAAGATGAGCCCAACCATGGATACTAATAAATCATGTGCCATGCTTAGGCATATCAACAAATCCACCTAGCACCTCACCCATATGGACAATGCATTCAGCTTTGTAAATCCCACATTAACTTATTGACATATTAATTTTTATTGAATGTTGGTAGGCATGTTAAGCTTAATTTGTAATTGGGGATTTGGTATTGTACATATACATATCTTTTTTTTTGGGACTAGAGAATTAATCTTTCTGCATCCTGCTCTCTAGTGCATGCCAAAAAATATTCAGACTTACAATAATATGGGCATGGAGCCATGATGGTTTATTAGAGAAGAAAATGCATGGAAGAAAGGAATTAAGGGTGTGTTTCGCTACTTCATCAGTGACTTTGTTTAGATCTCATAACACATGAACAATGAAAATATTACCAACAAGCATCCTGATGGTTTAAAATTTTCTCAAGTAAGGTCAGAGCTTTGCTATCGGGGTCAACACATCAATGAGTATTTGCATTATTGTAGTAAAATCAGATAACAACACAATATTATTGAGCCCAATCTCCTGAAAAAGATGGACTGCAAGGAGAGCATCTACTTCTAAGACTGAAGTGGAATGAAAAGGTGTGGCTTTACATTGGATACACATTCCTAGGCTATTGAGAGTATGGATGCCAACGACTTCCATCCCTGAGTTTCTATTGAACAACACATCCACAAAGATTGCAACATCAAAATAAGTCGGCCCTGTGAATGTAGGATGATATGAATCTCCAATGTGCTTATGAACAGATGGTAGACAAAGAATGGACTACGTTCTCTCCTAGATAAAAGTGATGCAACCCTGTAGGCTTGGATGCTTGTTATTGTGAATTCTATCATTTCATACTTGCCATATGTGCCATCGTGCCACAATTAAGTGGATGTTATCTCTTGTGCTATTGTTTCTGACAATAATGTTTTGGATCCAGGTTTCCTCATCGATAGAAAAAAATCACTAGGCATGTCAAGTCCATCCCAGATGAGGTGGCTATGAGGACAGCCACGTAGGCAGTGTAATAAGGTTTCTTGAGTGTTATTACAGAGGGTATAGATGGTATCCACATCAAAGTGATGATGTTGTTTCTCCGTATTAGTCACTAGTGTCTGGTGTTGAAGTAGCTAGACAAAAGTGTGCAACCTATGGAATGTGTAACTTCCAGATCTCCCCCCATTCTCTTGGAGTAGCAACATTCCTTTAGAATGAAGTCAAGTGTATGAAGATTTCAAAGTGAAGGTGTTATTATCCTCATGCGGACAAGACCAGGCATCTTCACTAGTGTTGTCAACCAACAGCAGGATGGACTGAATTTTATGCCACAAACCATCTGGGAGAAAAGATTTGATAAATGAGTAATCCCATCTCCAAAATCCTGCCTCATTGGGCACACCTTGAAATCAATTAGATCAAGAGGGATGTTCTAGGCTGGATCAAGCTGGAGAATTGATTTTCCAACGATCCTTTTATCAGTCCACACATTAGTACAAGTGCCTGAATTGATAATCTTGCTACTAGTGTTAGAAATAGTTGTAATATTCTATTTTATTAAATCCCAACCTGAGGAGCAGCATTTTATGCACGTCTTGTCTCCCTTCATGTTTTTCTCTATCATTACGTGGACCCAGAGTGAGGGCCTATTGTAGAGGAAGTACTAGAGATTTTTAAGCATTCATGTAGTATTCTGATGGTGAGCATCCTTGATGCTGAGTCCATCCATGTCCTTGGGTGATGTGACTTCCTTCCAAGAGACAAGGGAGAGTCTTTTTTGTTCTCTTACACCAGACCAGATGAAATCCTTTACATGTTTATTAATGTCTTCACATAGGGAAGGTGAGAGTCAGATTGTTTTCCTTGTATACGAGGGGATAGCCTGCAAGGTGGATTTGGTTAGAGTGATTCTTCCTGCTAGTGAATGATGTCTTGCCGGTCAGCTTGTCATGTGTTCTTTGATTGTTGTAGTGCTTTGTTGATGAGTTGTCTTGTTGACTCTATGATGAAGGATAGGAATGCCAAGATCACGTCCCATATCTTATGGTGAATTTGATGCATGTCTACATGTAGAAAACATGTTTTTCTTCTCTTGAGGTGTTAGAAGAGAAGAAGTAATGAGATTTTATTTTACTAACCAATTGGCCAGATACTACAACAAATATGTCCATGATATTCAGAATGACACTAGCCTATGTTGTGTCAGCCTCCACCATGAGGAGGATATCATCTACAAAAAAAATGTGAAAGAGGTGATCCATGTCTTGCAAGTCGAATGGGCTTCCATTGAGAGCTAGCGACTGCTTAATTGATGGCCTATGATAGACTTTCCATGCATAAGACAAATAAGTAGGGGCTCAAACGGTCACCTTGTGTTACTCCCTGAGATGAGTTGTAAGGTTCCAGAGGGATTCCCTCCCATTAGATGGAGGTGTTACCACAAGATATAATTTACATTTTTGAATTTGATAGTAATATCATGCAGACCGAGCTTAACAAGTGTATCCCTAATGAATGACCACCTCATTCCATCAAAGGACTTATAGAGATAAAGATTGATGCTGACCCATTTCATTCTTCCTAATTTTTGTTTCATGGAGTGGATGACTTCCTGAGCAAGAAAAATACTATCGGTGATATGTCTTCCAGGGATAAAGTTGGATTGTGTTTTAGTGATCCAGTTGCTAAGGTAAGGCTTTAGGTTCTCAACAAGGATCTTTGAAATGATTTTGAAGAAGTCGTTGTTTAAGGAGATTGGTTTTAGGTTTAGGAAAATAAGAGGTTGTCTAGTCTTTGGAATAATAACCTTATATGAGTCTACTAGTTGATGGTCGATACAACCAATGTTGAAGGAATCTTGGACTATAATATGGATAGAATTTCTAAGCTTACTCCAATTGGATTGCAAGAATTCTTGGTAGACCCCATCGAGTCTAGGTGCATTGGAAGGGGACATTGAGAATGTAGTTTTCCAAATCTCATCCAGTCTAGGAGTGTGAGTGATGAAGTTCAGAGCCTACAAAGATAGATGCAGAAAGGATCTTGTGTATGTACCAATCCTATCCGACTGAGTTTGTTGAGAATGATTCATAGTCATGAGGCCAACGAAGTAATTCCGCACCAACTCCTTGAGTGCTTTTGGGTTATCAATCCAATCTCCATTGTCATTACTTAGACAGCTAATTTTTGTGAAGTGTCTTTGAACTTTAATATAGGAATGGAAGAACTTGGTGTTCCCATCCCCATACTGGAGCCAATTGATATGCAAGTTTTGGTGCCAGTTCATTTCTTCTTGGAGAAGGATATGACTATGTTTTTCTTGAAGTGAAATTGATAAGAGTTTGTTAGTTGGATTAGGTTGAATTCTATTAAGTACCTAGATGCGATTGAGCTTGGAGAGGATCCTGGCTTTCTCCCTTCCTTTGGCACGTCTGTTGGACTTCTCCCACTTGGAGGTATCTTGTTGAAAAATGGGTAGGGCATCAAGGAATGATAAATCATTGTTCCAATTTGGTAAGATCTTCTTGTAAAAGTTGGGAATGGATGCCCAAGTTGCTTTATTTCTAAACACTACACATCGTGGATCTCACTGGACAACATTGGTTATGAGAATGGGGTTGTGATTTGAGTGAAGTTGGGATAGGATAGTAGACTTATATCCACCATCAACCGACATCCAATCATCATTAGCAATGTCTTATCAAGTTTCTCCAACAACTGGAGTCTCTTGAAAGTGTAGAAATGGCCATACATGTGTACCTCACCGAGGCTAGTGTGGAGGATAATGTCTTTGAACTGGCAGTAGTTCTGTGATCAAAGTGACTACCCCCTTTCTTTTTAGTTATGTCTAGCATGGTGTTAAAGTCACCAACAACAACCCAAGAACCAGAGATTATTGGGGCGATTTCCAGAATATAGGACCACACCAAACACCATTTTGTTGTGCTTGAACTTCCATAGACGAAGGTGATGTTCCATGCATTGTTTATTCTGCAATGAATAAACTAGCGATGGTTGTAGAATATGTCAACATTGCATTGACCATCATCCCATGACACCCAGATACTACCTGCGAACCCAAGGGCTTCGACCCTATGGGATGAGGAGTATCCCATTTTTTAATAACCATATATGCTGAAGTACCACTACATCTGATCTCAATAAGAACCAAAATTTGTAGCTTATTATTAAACTTATATTATTTTAGTAGGTGAATTTTGTCCTTGGAGCAAGATCCTTGGACATTCCAACACATGATGTTGACCATATTATACATATGGGTGGTAAGGAAGGCTATCTCAGTGGATAGTCAGACATAGACCCAAGGCCTGGTCGAAACCCTATGACTCTAAATTCTCCTATTTGTCATTGTCAACAACTTCCTCCATGACATGGTTGTTATCATTGAACTTAAGTTCTTTATTTTTCTAATAATCACCCATGGTGCTGACAATCAGTGTGAGCTTGCCCTTGTTTGTTTCCCTTCCTAGGATAGTCATGACATTCTAGTATATCACCTTCCTATTCCTTGGAAAGACTCCATTACCCATGCCATTGTCTCCCAATTGGAAGACGTTGGGTGGGTCAGGATTAGTGGGGTTAAATTTTTGAAAAGGAATGCACCACCATCATCAGGGGCTAATTGTCGACCCTCAGACATTTGATCATCAATAAGGATGATGACAATGTCATTTGTGGATGCATTGGCTAGAGGTGGCTTCCCCTGTGCTATGGATCCTTTCTTCTTGTTCTTGTAATTGACGACGATCTCTCAATCATCATCCTTGTTTGTTTCTTTTGTCACAGTGCTATCACTTGTGTTATTGCCTGATGTTGGCGTTGTCTCAGGAGTTTTTTGTATGCCTTTGTAGTGTTTGTATGTTGTGCAGTCGATTGTCCTTCTTTCTTCTACAAGTTACACCTCGTCGACTTGGGTACATGGATGGATTGTGTGTACAGTGTGCCCATTGCGGTCGCATTGGAGGTAGATGGTTCAGATAGGACGAACGACTTGACGAAGGTGAAGTGAATGTTGGCATGACCCATTCGTCCGCAACACATGCAGACCACATGTAAATTTTTGTATTCCAGTCTATAGTGCTCACCATTCAGGAAGATTGTGGGGAGTAGAGGTTGGGTTGTGTTTACTTCCACCACCAGGTGAGCAAACTTGCCGCGGTCACCAGTTGTTGTAGTAGCATCAATTCTAATGGTTTTTCTAACCAGGTTTCCAATACTCGCCACAAGTTGATTTTGATAGAGAAAGACTGGTAGATCCATGATCCGCATCCAGACCATGATGTTGTGTGGTATTGGATCAGAAGGTCAGAAGTTTGGAGACTGGGATTGTACTGATAGATAATTCCAAAAATTAATCTTGGCCCACCTGCCATGGCTTTTAAGAAATTTGTTGTTATCAAGTTGTATGATATAGTAACCTTTGTCGATATCAATGGCCCTAAAGATATTAGTAGGAGTCCATAGAATTATAAGTCAATTGACTAGCACCTAAAACCATCTATTCCCACCAAGAATCTTGACGATGACTACATGTTTGTAGGGTTCCAGAAGTGGGGTGAGAGAGTTTGGAATGACAGTAATGGCAGGAAGGGATCCGCTTCTGGAAATATTGATGTCTTCCATTGTCAGCGTGTCTGGGGAGACAACTTTCACTAGGTCAGAGACCTTGCGACCAGTCATGGCATCGCGATAGGGATGATCACTTTATAGTTATGTCTCAAGAGTTGTATGTAGGGACTCGATGGAGGTAGAGTTAGTCAGGGTGTCGTCATGCAGGGTGCCATCGGACCTCCACAAGTCCTGCCCTCTTCCTCCTCTACTACCTCCATGTCTACCACAGCCTCGGCCGCCACCACCTCCATAGGGAAACCCTAGCAGATGCTCCATTATATATATATATATATATATATATATATGTATATATATATATATATATATGGATATATATTCACTACCTGCATGGGTAACGAACTTTAGTTACCCGTCGATCTATTTTGTAATAGAAAGGAGCCTATTTGGAATGAGACAGACAACATTTGTAATGAGATGACCAAATATGTAATACAAACACTCATTTTGTATTACACGTCTGATTACTATAAAAATGATATTTATGAGAACAATTTACGTTGTAATACAAAATGAGTGTTTGTATTACAAATTTGGTCATCTCCTTACAAACAATGTTTGTCTCATTACAAAAAGGTACCTTTCTATTACAAAATAGATCCATGGGTAACTAAAATTAGTTACCCATGCGGGTAGCGAAGGAATGGCCATATATATACATATATATATATATATATATATATATATATATATATATATATATATATATATATATATATATATATATATATATATATATATTGTGGGTATATATTCACTAGCCGCGCGGGTTAATCTATTTTGTAATAGAAAGGTACCTATCTGTAATGAGATAGACACCATATGTAATGAAATGACCAAATGTGTAATACAAACACTCATTTTATATTACAATTTTCGTCCTCTCATTACAATTTTGATTGTCTGGTTAAAAATATGTGTCTCCCTATTACAAAACTGATCCACGTGTAACTAACCTTATCTACCCGCATAGGTAGAAAATGAATGGCCATTATATATATATATATATATATATAATAAAATAATAAATATAAATATGATGGTTATGCCATCTAAGAATTTTTTTCAAACCTAATGAAATATTAAGGAATCTTGAATTTTGTGCACTGTATTTAATAAATAAACATTATAAACTCCACCACTTGAAATTTTAAATTAAAAAGGCCACAAAGAAATAACCATTGTTGTATATTATTAGTCTAAATACTTTCTCATTCATGTCCTTCATCTTTGATATCACAAATCCTCATCTATTATGGAGTAGTGCATTATTTTTTAGAGAAATCATGACTCGTGTAGAGGGAAATAATATATAATTCATATATATATATATTTATATTTATATTTATATTTATATATATATATATATATATATAGTTATATATATATCATATGTATTCATATATGCTTAGGAAAGTGTAATTGAGGCATGATATGCTATCTATATATAGAATTATTGAATTACAAACAATAAACAACAAGAAATATAGTGAAATCACATTTAGGGATTTTTTCATAATGTTGTATCACACAAAAGAATTGAGACGTCAACACACACACAGATATATATATATATATATATATAAATATATATAAATATATATATATATATATATATATATAGAGAGAGAGAGAGAGAGTTAGGCTAGAATACACTTAAGTGTACAGATCACACGCTACACTTAAGTGATGATTGCATATCAAGAATATTTTTTTTTTGTAAAATATAAATCACTAATCTTCATTGTCATAATATAATTAGGCTACATACAAACTTTGAGTTCATTTTGATGAGCACAATTTTCTCATCTGAGGGAAACAAAATCAACACACAGAACTAATTTGAAATACATAATTTTTATGGTTTTCATAACATGACCTATTAATGTCCAAATGGGGTCAAATTTATATACAAGCTATTCACAAGATGTTTAAGAAAATTAGTTGATTAGATTAAAAAAAATTATTACATCATGAAAAACCACTTGAGTGTATTCTGCTCTGGATACACTCAAGTGTATTCCAGCCTGACTATATATATATATATATATATATATATATATATATATATATATATATATATATATATATATATATATATATATGGGTGTTCATTCATTGCCCGCGCGGGTAGCATGGATTTCGCTACCCTGCAGCCAAAAAAGTAACTCTCCTAGCTAAGAAAGAAACTCTGCTGTAAAAAAAGTAACTATGGTGTCAAAAAAGTAACTCTGTTGGCCAAAAAAGTAACTATGTACAAAATATACAGCAGATATATATAAGGACGAGTTTTTTAATTTTGGAGGGGAAAATGATATTATTTTTGGCTCAAATTTTTTAGAGAGCTAGACAAAATAGTCCTCTACAATTTCGAAAAAAAAAATTTGAAAAAAAATGATCGTAAGGGTCGGAGGGTAGTTACCCGCGCGGGCAATAAAGATGGGCCATATATATATATATATATATATATATATACATATCTATGTGTGAATATGATATGTATATACATATGTGTATTTATATACATTTTTTGTATGGGATAAAGAGAGGCATTCTCTCACCCTCTCCCACACCCGTGACGGAAGCCGAACGTTTGGGAGGGTGGTTAACTAAGGAAGCAGATGGGATTCGAACTCAGGTCCTTTCATGAGGAGACATCGTGCTTGACCACTTGAGCCACTCCTTGTCGGCATATACATTTTTTGCATATATGTATGTATGGATGGATGTATATATGTATGTATGTATGTATGGGATAAAGAGAGGTATTCTCTCCCCCTCTCCCATGCCCGTGACGGAGGCTGAACATCCAGGAGGGTGGTAAACCAAGGCGGCAGCTGCGATTCAAACCCGGGTCTCTTTGTGAGCAGACATCATGCTTGAACACTTGAGCCATTCCTTATTGGCATATGTATGTATGTATCGGAATTAGGTAAATATATTCCAACTCCCCTCCTACAATTGTAGGATGGTCAAGAGTTACATATAGCCCTATGCTCGCTATACAATGCATACATGAGCAACTCACTCAGCTAACTAAGACGTAATCTCTTTTTTACATTTTTACAAATTTTTGTAGCAATAGTACTCTCACTACTCTCTAACCACCATGCTTGTGAGCATTCCTTTCCATCCATACATGGAAGCACAGGGCAGCAAAAAGAAGTAGCTTTTTCTCCTCATTAGCGCAACGTTTGACCATCTTTTTTGTGTCTTCATTCAGTTCTATTCGTAGTAGGAACTCCTTGCAGATTTTATCCCATAAAGTCTTCGTGAAGCTGCAACTACCAAACAACTGGTTGTGGGATTCCTCCTATTCTTTTCGTAAATAACAGGTGACAAAAATATTGCTATTCCATTCATGTATTTTGTCCAGAGTCGCTTAGGCTCCGTGCAGTATTTTGAAAAAACATGTGGACCATTTAGGAACATGCTTACCTTCCCATATCAGTGCCATAGTCCTATCTGTTTCAGCCCTTGTCCTTGTGATCTCCCACAAGTCGAATTTTGGATTTAGCATGTGCCATTCTCCAACATGATTTACATAGAAAATATGCTTGACATGCGGCCACATGCACCTCATCATATGAATGGTGTGTGAAATGCCTTCCCTAGTTCATGGCTGGAAATACAGTGCTTGTGGATATCTATCTCTCATCCATTTTCCCCATACCGAGCCACCTGATTGATACAAGATAATTCTCTTTAGAGTCCCCCATCTAGCAATGTCTCTTGGAGTTTTCAGCTACAAACCCCCATCATCTTTAGGTAAGGCCAACCTCATATAGCGCATGGGATGGTACTCAATCGCCCAAATAAAGTTTGATATTTTCATCTCCATCCTATCAAGCACATCACCCGGTACACCCTGTTGCACCCAGAAGATAAGGAGACCCTCTATAGCTACTCTAATAAGGGTAGCTTGGCCAACCATGGATATCTTCTGTGTAGGCCATCTCGTTATCATCTCATCTAATCTATCAATACATTCAGCAAAATCTTTGACTTGTAGATTGCCCCCGGTGAGTGGAAAGCCCAAGTATTTAGTTGGGAACTTGCCCAAATCCTAACCCATGGCTTCTTGCACTCTAGCTTCCATGTGAAGATAGTTTTTTTAGAGATAGAGTTGAGTCTTATTCTCATTAATCCGCAGCCCCATCTTCTTTTCGAACTCTCCCAAATTTTTTTTCAGCTCCCGTAACATTTCAACTTTGGCCTCAAGGAACAACAAAACATCATCTGCAAATATAAGATGGCTCATTTCCTTCATACCATGGACCGTGTATGCTTTGATCACTTTTGAATCTTCCACTTCTTTCATCTTCCTTGTAAAGTATTCCATGATAATAGTGAAGAGGAGTGGTGAAAGGGGATCACCTTGCGGCAGGCCATTGCTACCTTTGAACATACCAACCAATGTTCCATTCACAAGGACAGAGAAACTTGTTGTGCCAACACACTGCTGCATCCATTGTATCCACACATTAGAGAATTCCATTTGTTGCATAATCCACCATAATTTTTCCCATCTGACACTATCGTACGCCTTTGAGATGTCAAGCTTTAGGCAAGCCTTTCTACTCCCTCTCATCACATTAAAGTCTGCTAGGAACTCATCAACAAGAAAGGTACAATCACTAATCCTCCTGCCAGTAATAAAAGCTCCTTGGTTTTCAGAAATAAGTAAAGGAAGGACTATCTTCAGCCTTGTGGCTAAGATTTTTTCTAAAATCTTGTACTGAATAGAGAAACATGTAATAGGTCTGAAATCAACAAGAGAGCCCGTACTCTTTTTCTTTGGAATAAGGACCAAGAAAGCATGGTTGACTTGTCTAACCATATTACCACCTTCAAGAAACCATCTCACGTACCTCACTAGATCATCTTTAATTGTATCCCAAGCCGTCCTGTAGAAGAAAACATTGAATCCGTCAGACCCGGGGGATTTGTTGCAACCTATGCTCCATAAGGCATCTTTAACTTCTTGTTCGGTGACCTCCCTGGTGAGAATGTTGTGGTGGGTGCTAGAGAGTTTGAACTTCCAGTCTATATCCTCCTCCTCCATTGTATCTTCAAATTCTTTATTGTAAAGCTCATTGTAGAACTGCACGACTTGGTCCTCAATGTCTTCTTATCTATTAACCACATGTCTGTCATTGTCAATTAGCTCACATATAATATTCGATGCCTCCCTTCTTCAAAATGCCATGTGGTAGAGCTTGGCATTTCTGTCACCATCTTCCAACCATTTATCTCTGCTTCTTTTCCAGAAGAATTTCTCCTCGGCCTTCTATAAATCAGCAAGCATCATTCTTAACTCACGGTCCTTATTTATTAAATTCTCATTGAGCAGATCAGCCATCAAGAGATTTCTAACATCCCTACATTCCTTGTTTGTTATAGCAATCAGATTGGGAATATTCACCTTCTCCTTAGCCCATTTTTTCAGTGTTGCTTTCAGCATTGATAACTTTTTTGCAAAGACAAACATAGGATTCCCATGTATGTGTGTACCCCATACCTCCTTCAGTATATCATCAAATCCCTTCCACTCAGTCCAATTGTTGAGAAATCTGAACGGTCTTCTCTTTTGCTTTTTCTCTATGATCTGCACAAGAAGAGGAGCATGGTCGCTAAGCTTAGAACTGCCTGCCTTCACATGTACATTAGGAAATATCTTTAACCATTCTTCATTAACCAGGTCTCTATCCAACTTGCTAGCTATTCTGTCCTCCAGGCCTGGTTCATTGTTCCACGTAAAAAGGTCACCACCTGTCATGGGCAGCTCCATCAACTCCACCTTATCTATAGCCCTGTTGAAGGTATCAATCACATCACGTAGCACAAGTCTGCCCCCGATCTTCTCACCCTGTAATATGACATTGTTGAAATCGCCAATCACCAACCACAGTTTCGTCATATGTGCAGACAATAGAGCCATGTCATGCCAGAGTTCCTTCCTTCTCTTCACATCATTATGGGCATATACAACTTTCAAGCACATATGCAAACCTTCTGCGTTCCTACACTCCATAGTAATATGTTGATCAGACATCATCTTCATAGTCATCTATCATGTGATAGGCTTCCACGCCACACACACCCTAGACAACTCAGAATGTTGTAGATTGGATACATGTTCCCAGCCCTGTGGAAATAGGTAACCAATGCTCTGTTTATTATTCTCCTTTATTTTAGTTTCAACCAGTGTTGCAATAGAGGGACCACTTGTACCAATCCAATCATGGATTTCTTTCTTCTTGTATCTGTCGTACCCCCCTTTAATATTCCACATGAGTATGGACATATTAAAGGTTTTTGTTCGCCTGTGTATACCTGGGCTGCTCCTTTTTCTTGTTGCCTTCTTTCTTTTTCTTTGGTGCAACCTGCTCAGGTTCTTCCGCATCTAACTCGCTCAAAGCTTCAAATATGTTAGTAGACTAGAGGATGGACCCAACTCCTTGCATCTTTGGAATCTCACTCAAGTTCTTCCTCCTAGATGTAGGAGTGAACTCTCCCTCTTTTTTCTTGTCTACATAATTCAAGCTCCCACTTTTAGTCCTGTTCACATTGGGCGTGGCCTGTGTATCTTCATCTTGTTGTTGTGTACTACCGACACCCTTGTCTTTGGTATGCTTTGCATCTTCAGCTGATCGCCCCTCATCAACAGCAGGTTGTTCTTCGAATGCCTGTGCTCCATCAGCCTTGTCCACCACAGTAGTAGCGGCCGGCTGACCTTCTCCCACCCACTTTGTCTTCTCGACCCATGTCTTCTGATTTGCCTTAGCCGTGGGTTTCGCCTGCTTGGTTTCCTTCTCCCGCTCCCAGCTGGTTTCAACACATTGCTACCTTCTATGCCCGAAAGCCCTACACCTGCTGCACGACACTGGTATGTGATCATATTCAAAAGCTACTCGAATAGGTTGCCGACCCTTTACATTAAGCTAGACTCGCGTTGGCTTCCTTCCTTCTACCTTCAACTAGACAAGCACCCTAGGGTCATCGCTATCAAGGGACCAGTCATCGACATGTAGCACACGGCCTGCCCCCGTCGCAATCATGTCAGCGGCTCGCTTTGTCCACGATCGTCCAAATGATTTTAACGTTATCCACATCAGTATTGTCAAGAAGGCATCCTTCCGTAGTTCATCTATGTGATTGTAGTGCTTTGTGATCACGAGCTGGTGGTCAAACCATCTTGGCCCCATCGCCAGAACATCTTCCTTATCTGCCACTGTGGAGAAGCGCACCAAGAAAATGCCTTGGTCGTGGGATAGGAGCTCGAAGGAACCCTTCGGGCACCAAGTTCATTTGATCCAAACCATGAAGTGATGGTAATACGGTCACTTCCCCAAGGTGTAGTCCATTACTGTGTGTTCCCATATGTTCGCCAAATGATCAAATTCCGTTTCTTCAAGGTTGACGTGTATCTCCCCCTCCTCAATCCTTGGCTCTGGGAACACCAAGTCTTTCTCCTTGTTGATCGTCGGCTGCTTCAATACTTGATTCCACATAATTGTGCACTATATGTGGTCCTCCTTCGTCCCCAATCCAGACGAGTTCTCTTGCGCCGCCAATGTCATCGTATCGACTCCCGTGACCATCTTCTTTTTTCCATTAGATCCAGATCCGGTTTGTTGGTGGTGTTCCTAGGTGGTAGTAGGTGGGGGGTTGCGAGGGTGGACGTCTCTGGTCGGGAAGGCCGAAGGCATGGGTGCCATGCCCACGAGCCGTGCAGACATCTCCCAGGAAGTCGCCCAAGAAATTGCCCAGAGCCAACCCTTGTGTTTGTGTGACACCTAGTATGTATGTATGATATGTATGGGATTAAGAGAGAAAGATTTCTCTCCCCCTCTCCCATAACCCATGGCGGAGGCTGAGTATGTATAATATGTATGTATGTATGTATGTATGTATGTGAGTATATATTTATACATACATATACAATATTCTTTTTATATAAATATGTGTGTGATTAATATGTATATGTATATGTATATGTATGTGCATGTATATATATCCATATCATATATGATCATAGTCACATTAGTTGGTACTTCCCATTAACCAAATATGCAAAGTAGTCGATATTCATCCCATGATAAGTCATGAATCATCATCAAATGAAAAATATGATTTAGGAACTAGAAACCAGAAAGAGAGAAACATATGTAGCTTTGATATCATTTGTTGGGTTTTCATGAGATGAACAATGTAGTAGAAACAAAAACTTCCAAGAAATATATAAGCCCGATCCATATAATCCACCGATACATAATTAGATCTTAAAGATATACCTTAGATGAAATAAGTGTAGATGTTGTGATCTAAAATTGTGGAGTAAATATGGACCTCCTATCTCATTATAACATATGTTGTATGCAATCAAAACTTTCTGGTAACCCTTAGGAAGCATGTTGGCATATAAATTTTCTAGTAGTCAAATAGAGATTTTGTGGACCACTAGTGGCAGAAGAATTTATCATTCTATAGCCCCTCCTTTTTGAGGAATACCATATTTTGTAGTTGAGAGTGAGGGTCTCATTAATGGATAAGTTGTGTACGTCAATATTGATCTCAACCATTATGCTAAAGACCATTCCCAAATTTTGTTGTTCTATAGATGTAAGGACTCACTACTAAGTTATTTGAACCCCTAGTTCCAATACTTCTTAAGAGTCAATAGATGTTGATTAAATTTCTCTATGTGATTTTGAGTTGTAACATCCCAGGATTTGAGGCATTAGATAAGATTTACACTAAAAGATATGATTGGACATCTTATATCACCAAGGTGAAATTCCTTTTTAGGAGCCCATCACTAAGAACTATTTGGTTATGTGTGATCAAACCAAAATAGAACTAGGAGGGTGACCTATAGGAAAGTTGATCCCAAGTTGTGCGTCAGTGAGGACAAATCATGTGGCTGAGGCTAGTTGTGGTCTATGGAGCCATTAATCATTCCTAAAACTCTACTAGAGCCTTGGGTAGTGGGCCAGGGCATTACAAATGGTACCACAGATAGCTCCCGTATAGTAGGTGTTGGCTCGTCTGAGAATGCGACATGCCAATTTTAAGTCATGCAGTTTGGGCTTGTTGGAAAGGGTTGTCCTAGTTGATGGACTTGGATGTACATGAGTCTTTGTAGGTCTGTGCTAAAATGGGAAAGATATTATGAGGATGTAGTTGATCCTTGACAAGGATGCTAAGAGTCTAAGTGGAGGAAATTATAACATCCAAGGATATTATACCTCTGATAAATAGATCTTAAAAGAAATGTTTGGACAATCTATATCACCAAGGTGCACCTCTGTTTTAGAGAGCCCATCATTAAGAAGTTTGTGGTTAAGTGTGCTCAGCCCAAAGTAGTACTAGGATGGGTTACATGTTAAGATTTTGATTCTTGATTTTGCATGAGTGAGGATAAAGGACATAGTTGAGGCTAGTGGTGGTCCTTGGAGCCTGTTGTCAATCATGAAATTCTACTACAACCTTGGGTGGTGTACCTAGGAATAGGTAGAGGTGGTCGTTGGGCCAGTTGTCATTCAGGAAACTCTACTATATCCTTGGATAGTGGGCCCTAGAGTAACATGAATATTATTAAATAGGTTAGTAGCATTAGAATGAAAACCTAACTGTATGATATCAGGGTTTTGGGCATATTTGAATGTGAATAAAGCATGATTTGCCTTCAAATAAAATCTAACCATAATTAAATTTGTAAGAGTGGAAATATTATTTTGTGTTAATAAAACTACAAAACATACATCTAAAAATAGAGGGAACTTTTAATCTTTTTGAAGATATAACATATCATTTTACAAGGTATCATTTTACCAATAGAAATTCATTTTGGGCTTTGTCCAAAATGCACCATTGGGAAAAACTTTTATGGGGAAAATTGGACTATGTGTAAATATTACCATTGGATTATATTATAAAGAAACAAAAAAATTAAAAACAAATTAAAAAATGATAAAAACTAATTTCCTTCTATCTAAATGAGTGTATATGATACATTATCGATTCAAGAAACTCCCATTTTTGTGTTTCACCCTAGAGATTCAAATTTTGTAAGAGAGAAGGCGAATTTTTGTATTTTTTAGACCTTAAATTTGGAATAGAATATCTAGAGTTATGGCTTCCCAAGTTTGGTAATTTCATGTTACTTCATCAACATTTGTGTTTTTTTCGGGTTCACTTCCCTCTTATGTACAAAAGTTGTCACTCCTCTTATTTGTATAAAAATATTTCAAATACATCTCTCATTTTCATTCTCATTCTTCCCTTTTTATTGTTTAAGGTAGTTTAGATAATAGCGGCGAGAGAAGGTAGATTACCTAAAGCTTGAACTGGGTTCATGAGTATCAGTAGTTGGAATACATATTTTAGGAACATTACACTTGAGGAGAATGGTGTGCATTTTTTTTTATAAAACTTTAATTGAACGATAAACTTAACTATACTCATTGAATTAGAATTGTCAGAAATTGAGTGGCTTCAAGTTTAGGATTTTTTTCTTAGTTGTTCTTAAATGTGATTATAACTCAATCTTTAGAAAATCAATCAAGTTAGTGATATATTTTATTAAATATGAGTATTATGAATTACTCATATTCTGTTTATCAATTCTTAAATTTTTACATTATAAATATTGTAGATATCATATAGAGAGTATCATGCATGAGTGGATTTTTGAGTAAGATTGAGTAACCTTAAATGATTTGATAGAAATGAATATGTATGGTAACTACAATATAAATTAGGACATAATGTATGTTTGAAACCATAATTCACATATTCTCTGACCAAGAATGTAAGATCTTAAAAATATAATTGTTTATATTCTTCTTTAAAGTGATTACATAGAATGAACAAATATTTTAACCCTAACTCATCTAGATAGGATCCTTGGAAATTGTTATTTTCCCTAAGGTCAATATTGGGAAATAAAATGGGATTGCTTTTTTAGTCATTGGGTTGTGAAAAAATAGTGGAGTGTATTATAGACATTCAAGGATAGACCACAAGAATTAAGGAGAAGTTTCAAGATGGTAAATGAAATTAATTATGTGTGAAATACTATTATGAGAACTGTAATCTTAATGTGGATGGGAATAAGAGGGTTAGAAATCACATACAATCTTAATATGATAAACCATTTTATCTCATACATGATGCCCTAGTTTTTCATTTATAACATTTCATATATTACATGTACATGATATGTGGTCTATTAGGTAGAGAAGCTTTATGCAGCTATCTTGACAATGTTTCAAAACTCTAAGGAAGAGTAGAGTTTGTTACTTATCATAGGGCTTTGGTGGGATCCTTAATATGTGGATATTGAGTCATTGACACGAGAACCTAGCATGGCAATTTTTACATGATAAAATATAGATCAAATAAAAGACAAACGAATCAATAGTAAATCTTGATATCTGATATAAAATATCTGATTATTTATTTTGTAATATATGTTATTGTTTATTTTTTATTAATTTCCATGCATGCTATTTATATGTATCATTCATTTCAAGAAACACCTCTTTGTTTGACTCAGTCAGAGACATATTTATTCTTGATCTTTGTAAAAATGATTAAGTCAATGCTTTTTTACTCTTGCACTGATTACACTCACTCAACATTCTCCTAGTTGGAAGTTTACAATTTTTAGATGTTGTCTTAACTTCAATACACACAGACACTACCCATATGTAGTGATCCTTTCATAATCATCTGAGGTGGAGGATTATCTTCTTGTTGTAATTTATTTTATAGGTTGTCCCTCTACTAGGAAGTTTTGGGAGTACGCTGCAGCGGAGTAGGAAAGGGGGGAGGGGGAGAAACCCTAGAAGAGAGGTAAAGGGGGAGAAGGTAAAGAGCAGGATGAAAGGCAGGGGAAGGGTCTAAAAGGAGTGGTGGTGCGAGGCAGAAAGAGAATGTATGCCTCCCTTCACACGGCTGCCGCTCTTGCGGAGGCTTCCCACCTTACTACCCGTCACCACTACCCTCGACGTTACAAAGACAACACTCATGTGTCCATCCTCCCAAGAAGGAGACACCCTCACCCACTAGTTTCCTCCACCTCTAACACTCCAATATTAAATACTTTTGCAGCACCCACAGTCGCTGACCCGAGGGACGCGCTTGAGAGGTGCCTTAGAGCCGCCGATGCTATTGGTGATGGGTCGAATAACTGTGCTCCGACGCCCTTGACGCTAGTGATGAAAATGGAGTCTGGATCCGCAGGAGCCGTGACACTGGAGAATTCGAAGCTAGACCTTTCGAGTAAGACTACAAAGTCCATCCCCCAGGTTGAAAGTTGATTTCACTCATGGCAAGCTCATCTTCTCAAGGTTGGGATGTTGCAAATCAAGGTCAGAGGAGGTGGAGAAATGTGGTCACTCAAACATGACACAAGGTGATTGTCTTTAGAGATCACAATGTCGAAGGTTGATACACCTTGGAAGAAATCATAGAAGATGATATATGTCTTAAAAATTGTGGAGGGAGTAGTGTAAATAAAAAAATATAAATCCATGTTCCCATGAGTAGATCTCAATAATAACAATATACTGGGAAGAAAGGGATATGAGGCATACCTTGTCATGGATTACATCCAACAAAGTTTCCCACAAATAATATTGATAGAATAAGATGTCAATAACATTCTCCTGGTGTATCCATTACATCTCTATACCATCTATGAGGATGAATGGGAATACTATGTCGCTCTCTTGAATAGGAAGGGGAAGGAGCAGTCTTTTTGTTGGAAACTTTCTAGCATTGCACAATCTCACCTTCTCAATCTCTCAGTGTGTGTAATGATAGTTAGGGTCCACACATCAAAAGATGTAAGAAAAAACTTATCTATCATTTTCTTTTATACAAGAGAGGCAAGGAAAAAGATTTCAAATTAGTGGGATGCTTTTTAGTAGCTTGTTTGGAACTTAGTTAGCCGACTTGCTAGTCTAGTTGGGAAAATGGGATGGGTAAGAGTATTCTAGATCCAATCAGCCACTTCACCAATCTAGTCCAATCAAGCAACAAGACTAACTAGTTGATCGATTGGTTGATCTTGTCTAGTTTCTGACTGGGCTAGCCATTCAACCAATTATCTTGGTATGATCCTAGTCAATCAACTGAACCTTCCAGTCAAGTGATTTCTTATCTAGTCTGATGACATGACTTTCCAGTCGATCGAATGAGCTTTCATTAAGTCCATCTGATCTAATTAATTACCTAAACATTTGGTAACAAATTAACTTTGTTTCTATGATTGCACACCTCTTCCCTATACATCCTATGTTAGTGACCCTGTAGGCTCCAAATTATGTTGGTAATGATACCCATAATCATATTATGATTTTATAAGTAATGATCGATATATCAAAAGACTTCATTTTCACCCAAGTAATTAGGTAAGTTGGATAATTAGTTCAACCTACTATTGTGACCAGTGTTACAATTATCATATAGTCTTATTGTATTTGATATTTGGACAGAATCTGAGGCATGCAAATGTCATCGTCTTAGTGTTCAATCTTTCTTCCTTGATCTAGAGTAGAATATTTGAGATACATATGCGATAAATATCATATATTGACTCACATGAGCATGGACATGTATTTAGTAGTCTCACTCATCCAATGGTTGGGATGTCACTCGTATAGGATGGATAAATTCCTTTTACATCACTCAATAATCCATATGTGTAATAGTGCACCCAAACACTACATGTATGTAAACTCTTATTCAAGATTGCATTTAGTGATGTTAAAGTACACTAAGCAACATGTGATCATTGTAGTGACCTAAGGTGTAAGGACCATAGTCGCCATCATCACATGAGGTAAGATTATAACTACCATTTAAGGCTTCTATGTATCATACTCATACTGGGTTTGTCCCGTACACATATTCATAATAAGTACCTATGTGTTTGATTTGGTATCTAATATTCTGACTAATGAGACGTGGTCATCAGTAAACACACATACTAGCCTTAATGTATTATTGTTGTCCTAGTTTCTACAATTATACACGACTAGTGACTTATAGAAGATTAGATAATCAAATGTCATTGTGTCATACATTCTTAAGACATAATTACATTTATTCATTATATCATATTCAAGCAAAAATATTAATTGGAATTGCCTAAATAATAATCAAATCAATTACAAAGTGTGACACTACAATCATCATAGGACTAGCTCTCAAGGCGTACTACCAACACTATAGACATGTATGTAAGTGTAATAGTATAGTTCTCTACTTCTCATTCTATCTGTGTTTTACCTTGATCAATACTTAGATCAAACATTTTCTAATATATGTAATGAATAAAAATGGCATATTTGGTACTTTATCTTGAGTAAAAATGGAAATATTTGTTTGTGCTTTGTATATAAACAAATGATATGGATTCTTGATTAATTTTTCATGTGAGCAGTAGTGTTGATAGTTTGGTTTTCTTTAATTTAACACATCTACGGTCCAAGAGGTGGGGTCCACTATAGGTGACATCAACAATAGAATACCATATTTCACATTGTTGTCTCCTCTACTTAGCCAATAGATTTTCTCTTATAGAACAAGTTCAATTCATGAACACATTTTGGTAATACCACTCAAGGGCTAGAAGATGATTTGGAGTTTCTAGTCTCCTCCTACACTCCCACTCTCTGGTAGTTATTAGAGTTTCTCAAAACCTTAGAGGCAATAGGAGAAAATGAATATATATATATATATATATATATATATATATATATATATATATATATATATATATATATATATATGTATGTATGTATGTATGTATAAAATAGTGAAGAGGTTAGCATTTCCAAAATCCAATATGACTATGTTAGGATCCCTCATGGGACAATGGAATTTACAATCAGTGGGACTCTTGGAATACTATGTTCCTGTATTCCTAGATGGAATGAACTTGATTATTCTGTGAGGAGTGGTTCCTTAGTTCATAAAATTTGGGAAGCTCCTTTCCAATATCTAGACCCATCTTAATTCCATTTCCTCAAAACTTATTTTCACATCCATATATTTATATTAATAATACATGTCCATATACATGTATACTTACGATAAAGTCCAAACGACCTATTCTTCATGTTACTTCTATGTGAGTAACCATGCAGGAACCATACTACATTGGAAAGTCAATTTGGTAATCAATATTGCAATCCATATGAAAGGATTCTTGTCTTTCAATACGTAATTGCTACTCAAGTTTTAGGATTATTTGGAAAATACTAAACAATAAATCACCAATATTACCATGCTATACAATCCACTTTTCTATTTATCTAGATATAACTATATGCATGGACATGTCACCCTCCTACCTTTTAGTACAATTTCATTGATTATTTAGTCTAAAAAGATGCATATAAACTCAATATCACATATTGTCTCTCATGATCATGGTCATTCATTTCTGTAGGTGTAGGGTGCACATCATTTGTTCTTCTTGTGTATAGTCCTTCAACTAGAAACTAGACTATAACTAGTGGATTAAACATTTTAAACTAGGCCACACTATGCTAACTCTAGACTAGACAAAAGTAGATTGTAATTTCATTGTTGGCTTTTATATGGTCCAATCTCAATGAAATACTATACTGTATATTGTACTAGCAAACTAAAAGGCAAGTCATTTTTGTTGAATAATTAATTAATGAAATTTATTTTTATACTTTAGTATTTGCGATGCTATAAATAAGTTTCATAACTTGAGATAACGAAAAAAAACTAATTTAGTACCTTTTAAACTGAAATCAATTATACATGAAGATTTCATAAATAAAATAAAGAGTAGATGAAACCACAACCAAGTAGAAAATCTAGAATGTAAATTATTATGTATGTAGAAAGTGAATAATTTTTAAAAAGGAATGAGGACTTACCTAAACCATAAAATAACTTATACATTTCACTGCAGTATGTCTCCTAGCATTTGATAGCAGAGTCACACTATGCTTGAAACAATAGCTCATGAACCAACTTTCCTTTTTTTATTATATTGATTAGATGACTTTAGTTTAACAGTTACATTGACTGTTATTTGTTTTTTTTGTCTTGTTGGGTTTTTTATTAGCTTATATACAACATATAAGACAATTCTTAAGTAACTTTACATGTTAAATGTATAGAATTATACTTAAATTAGTGTACATATACCTATATGTATAATATATAATATTATTTCATTATTAGATATTAGTTTTTTAGGTCTGAATGGTCATATTGGTCCCCAAAGTAAGCTAGACCACTATACCTTGTTGAAAGAGTCTTTAGACTAAAAAACCAACAACCTCTCCAAATAAAACCAAACAAGTGGGGTTTTTTTTGGTCTAGTGTAGTTGTCTGCCCACATCTATATAGGAAGGACAAATTCCTTCTACAATGTTGAATATGTGTAGCATGACATTCATACAACCCATTAATTATGGTCTTAAAACCTTTATTGATTTCAAACTGAGTAGAGTCAAAGTATGACAATTATCATGTCATCTTTCCAGTAACATTGGGTTGAAGGACTAAACCACCATGTTTGTATTGATAATGGTCAATGAATCATTCTTGAGGTGGATTTGGTATCATACATGTTCTCTAACATGTACATATGTGTTTAACTTAGCATCCAATACCTATGATGCATGAGAAACGATCATCAATCACCACACACTAGTTTTACATGCATTATTGATGTGTGATCCATAAGAATACTTGAATAGGAATATTTAGTAATTTTATTTTGAGAATCCATTGCGACATCATGTTCTAGTGACTGATAACATCTAATTGTTTGGATGTTACATTCTTATTTTTATATTAGTTTCCCTCATTAGGATGAGGTTTAGTAAAGATTCTTGCATTTATGTGTATGTTTTCTCTTGTTGCCTTAAATAAGTAGTACCTACTCATTTTCTTGCTAGAAAAGCATTGAAAATAAGCTAGGACGTCATACCATTGGTTGTTGGCAGTCAAAGCCAAGACCCAAAGGAAACTGCCATATGTAAACTGACTATCAATTATCACATATCAATGTTCCCAATAGAGATCAAGTGACATCCCAAGTCTGGGCATCAACCGATGGTTCAACAAACGGTTTGCCTTTTTATGGCTCAATAGGACTTTTTCTACTGAAGGAAGGATTGCCAACCTCAACTTCTGATGGCTCAGTGGGCCTCGCCAGCTGAAGATTTGTCTTTTGGCCTCACCAACACAAGGATCAATAGAACCTCATCTTTTGAAGGACTTCTTGTTGGCCTCATCTACTAATGGCTCAATAGGGTTTCCACCTACCAAAGGATTGTATACCCATCTTGCCTTCTGATGTCCCGGTAGATCAATGCCTTTTGATGGCTCTACAAACCTTGTCTACTAAAGATTAATTGTGAACCAACATCACCATAGACCATAAAGGGTGTGTCTCAAGGCATGTTCCTGGTCATCCTAAAGCAAAAGTAAAGTCTAATTACAAACACCTCAAGCACCATAGAGGTTCCTATAAATAGAGACCCATACTACATGAAGAACCACTTTTCCTCTAATGATGAATTGCTTCCTAAATATCCACCCACCTTTGACCTTGAGCAGAGCAAGCAAGATAAGCCAAGTTCCTCCTTCAATCTCCATTGACCAAGGACGAGAATCCAAGTTCTACCACTATCACCTACTGCCTCCATTAACTCCTGCCACCCTCTTTGCAAGAAGAAGGACGACTAGAGTCCACATTCATCATCGTTGTCACCATTTCTAAATAGGAAGGAGGTCTCTATTGACCACCAATACCCTTGTGGTTACTATTTGTTGTGTTTTATTCCTTCTTTTCCATCTTGTTCATATCTCTCCCTCCAACCATCTTTTTATGAATTTATTTTTACTCATTACCATATGTGGATAAACCATTTTATTGGGTTGGGAGTAGGCATAAGTCTCTTCCAACATGTAAATATTTATATTCAATGAGTATATACTCATAGAAATATTTATCTCCACACTCTTGCTCATTAATGCTTCACTTGTTTGTTTAGCTACCATCTTGTGTTGTTTGATTGATAATTCCTCAAAATAGTTGTATTAGTCCATATCTAGATTGATGTAGTAGCATGAATGAATGAAAATGTTGGAATGCTAAGGAAATTGATCATAAGTTGTATTATTGATTATATTTTTTCCATCTCGATTGAGAAACACTTTATGATCTAGATCTAACTCAATCTCATGTAAGGAGGGAATAAACACTACTGATGATTTCTTGTAAACTATGCTAAGGGTATACATTGGGAGTGAGTATTGCATGTTGGTGAGAGACATTGATTGGTGAAACCCAACCCAAGTTTTATCCATAAATTAAAAACAAATCTAAATTTCTAAGATCCGTCTTGACATGTTAATATAAATTTACCATACATTTGTTGCCTTGTTTCTTGTTTGGATACCATCACCCTAAGAGGAACACTTATATCTCCTTTTGATTAGATGTAACTAAGCCAACACCTTAAGTCCTACCAACTTTTCACCCTTTGTCCATGTGTTTGACTCTATTTCCTACTCAAGACCTTGTATTATTGTTGTGAGTGTGTAAGTATCAGGTGATAAATTTAAAGTCTGATCACTCAAGATTTGCCTCCATTTTGGACGTGCTATTAGGAGATCAACTTTTGAATCTATTTCAGAGGACAAGGCAATTAGAAACTATTAAGCACTTGAGGTCTACTTACCATACATTAACATCACAAGTCTAGCAATATACTTAACTACACACTCTTAGATCTAATAACACTATACCTCTTGAAGGTTCGTATAACGTCTTTCTTGACTTGACTGTATGATTTCTTTAATGAACTTATTGTGAATGGGATCTGTATCCTTTCATGAAAGGAGTCATGCCTCCATAAATATCTAGAGTGGTCAGGAATGAGAATGAATAAGACCATCATGAAACCCCATAGTGAGGAGGAGGAGTCAGAACCTGAACTAGAAGATCTAGGCCCTGTTCTACATAGAGAGGACTATGAAAACCCATCTCTCTAGTTTTTTTCCGCCAAACGAGCCAATGAATCAAGGAACCTAGTCATTATGCTCAAGTTTATGTCACAAACTTCAAGTTGAAACCAACTTTCTTGAACTATGTAAACTATTAAGAGAGTGGACATGACATTGATCATTGCATATATAGTCATAAAGAAGAGAATAACTAAGACAGATCCACAGAAAACATCTCTTATAAAAAACTCAAAAGACCACTACATCATAGATTCTCTCATGGAAACAAGAATGCTACTAAAAATTCTCACCACCTCAGCTTACCTAACAAATCACCCCTGAGTCCATCTACCTTCGGGCTAGTAGGTGGATCATCTAGTTTCACCTAAAACACAACTATCAGCAAAATAGGAACAACCTTTAAGGCTAGAGTTAAAATAAAAGTATGAATAGCAATCCAACTTAAAAATCAATACGACATGAAATAATGTTTGAAATGTTTCCCTTTGCGAAAAAGCAAGCATACATAATAATAAACTAATTGAAAGTGCAATCAGCAACAACAACATGTTGGGCAGGATGCAAGTGCAAATGGGTTGTGTAACTGGGCATATATATGATCTGTAGACTCATAACAAAATGATTGACCAACGATTGATGACTTAGTCAAACTTGGTCAAAACCCCTTATGGAAGGATTCCATCTAGAAATGAACAAAAGCTTGGAGGGCATGAAATAGTAAAGATGGAAACTCTAAGTTAAGGGACCATTCTAGAGAATCATTCATCCAAATATCAACAAGAGAACACCCCCATTCCTGAGTCTCATCCTGAGATAGTCAAATTTAAACAAGAACCTACACCTATAGTTGTTCCTAAATAGAAAACTTTCAAGGATAAAGGCAAAGTAAAGAAACTCACTGGAGAAAACTAGCCTGATTCTATTGTTGAGGCAGTTGCTAATAGTGACATGTACGCTCCTAGAATACCATTTCCATAATAGCTTATTAAAACTCACTAGAAGAAATGATACATGAAGTTCATTGAGGCAGTGAAGAAGCTACATCTGGACATCCCTTTCTTGGAAGCTATAGAAGAAATGTGCACTTGCACTAAGTTCTTCAAGGACCTAATCAATAAAATAAGATGAGGTGATGAGGTGAATATAGTCAAGCTTGCCAAAATGTTTGATGCATTTCTACAAGCCAAAATGCCAACTAAGTGGAAGGATCTCAGATCCTTCACAATCCCACTAAATTTGGGAGACAATGAAGAAAGGAAGGGATTAGCTAACTTGGGGGTTAGTACTAGCTTGATGTCTCTCACTCTTGCCCAAAGGATTGGCCTCACTAACATGGTTAAGACTAGAATGTGGATTCGTCTCACTTACCACACCTTCACTAAACCAGTTGGTATTGTGGAGGAAGTGCCAAAAAGAGTTGGAAGAATTTTCATATTGTGTGATATTGTTGTGATTGATACCATTGAGGACCCGACTTGTCCTATGATATTTGGAAGACTCTTTCTATCCATAGGGAGATATTTGATAGATGTGAGGCTAGAATTATCACCATCAGGGTTGGAAATGACCACATAGACTTCAAGGTCCAAGACTCTATGAGAGGTCCCTCTCCTTATTGAATGGGTTTACTTTATGGATAGCTACAAGCAATTCTGTGAAAAGATAAAAGAAAAAAATGCTATTGTTGATCATCTAATGACAACCCTAACTAACCAGAGCCTAAATGTTTATGACCCTAAAGTGGTCAATATTCTTGATTAACTGGATGCTAAAGAAAGTGAAAATGAAGCCAAAGAAGAATACATGATAGAGACAGTCAAGTATGCTTCCCTGGAGGTGAACCTTGTTGATGAAGAAGACCTTTGTTTGAGATTAAGAAATTACATGAACGAATAAATTATGAATTCTTAGATGCTAAAGGGAAAAAATCATATCATCATAAGCTCTGCACTATAAGAGGAGAAAAACGAGAAGCACATAACCAAGCTAAATTTGATAAAGAAGGATAAAGACTATTCTATGGATGACATTGAAGGATTAAACCTCATTGATTGAATGCACCACATCCACCTTGAAGAAGATAATAAACCTCTATCCCAAGGGTAAAGAAGGTTAAATTAGAACTCAAGAGAGGAAGTAAAGAAGGAAGTCATAAAGCTACATGATGTAGGGATTGTGTACCCAATCAATGATAGAAAATGGGTAAGCCATCTACATATGGTGCCCAAGAAGGGTGGTATGATAGTTATCGAGGGAGAAAATGGAGATGAAATAGATACCAAAATAGTTATGGGATGGAGGATGTGTATTGATTGTAGAAAGTTAAATGCATTGATAAAGAAATATGACTTCCGCCTTCCTTTCATCGACCAAGTCTTGGAGCATTTGGCCCATCACTCACCCTTTTGTTACTTGGACAACCATCATGGTTTCTGTCAACTCCCCATACATCTCAATGACCAGGAGAAAACTACTTCCACATGTTTAATGGTACCATACACATTTAGTTGTATGCCTTTCGACCTATGCAATGTACCTGCAACATTTTAGAGGAGCATAATATCAATATTCTCAACTTTCTTGAAGTTATAATGGAATTCTCTATGAATGAATTTTCTACCTATGGTACGTCATTTGATAATTGTCTAAGGAATCTTTTCCTCTTTTGAAATGATATGAAGATAAGCATCTTCTCCTTAATTTGGAAAAATCAATTTTATGGTGCAAGAGGGAATTGTTTTGGGACACAAAATTTAGGAGAAAGGAATCGAAGACCATGTCAGAAAAGTCAAGCTATAACAAAATGACCACCTCCCAAGTCTATCACGAAAGTGAGATGCTTCTTGGGACTGACTAGCCACTAGAGATGGTTCATCAAAGATGATGTTTTTTATTTCACTGAGAATTTTCTGAATTCCTTCAACACATTGAAGAAATCTCTTACGATTACTTTGAATCCAAGCTCCAAATGATCTCTCGTTCAAGTTGATGTGTGATGCAAGTGACTATGGTTTGGGAGCTGTCCTAGGATAGGAAAAGGACAATAAACATCATGTCATATAATATGAAAGAAAGACCCTATATGAGGCCCAAGTTAACTACACCACTATTGAGAAAGAGATGTTGGCCATAGTATATGTTTTTGACAAATTGCGGTTGTATGTGATAGGGTCTAATGTTATTGTATATAAAACACAGATCAATCAAGTACTTAATGATGAAAATGGGGACTAATCTTAGGCTATTGAGATGGGCACTCCTTTTATAGGAGTTTGTCCATGAAATTGTAGATAAGAAGGGATCAGAGAATGTGGTTGTAGATCACCTATCATGGATTTAGTAGGGGGATAACTCACTACCCATTAATGATATCTATTCGAATGAAACTCTTATGTTGGTCAAAGCTGTAGACCTAGTTGTGCCTTGGTATGCCGATATATGTAACTACTTAGCATGTAAAGAAGAAATTGTTCTCTCATATCTAAAGAATGTTTATGGGGATGACCCTTTGATCTTTAATAAATGTTCTAACAACCTGTACATGAGGTCTATTCCTGAGGACGAAGTACCAAGAACTCTCTATGAATATCATTCTTCACATTATAATGGGAATTTGGGTGGAGACAAGATTGTTGTGAAAATACTCCAGTCAGGGTTTTATCAGCTAACCTTACTAAGGAAGCTCAAGCATATGTTAATTCTTGCAATGAGTGCCATAGTACATGGAATATATCAAGGAGAAATGAAATGCCACTTTCTCATTAGATAGAGGTAGAAATCTTTGATTTCTAGGGGATTGATTAGATGGGAGCTTTTCCCTCATCATGTAGTGACTGTTACATATTGGAATCCATAACAACCCCTAATATAGATTCAAACACTATGATGAGGCTATTTAAAAAGATTATCTTTCCATGATATGGGGTCCTAAGGATTGTCATTAGAAATGGTAGATCTCACTTTGAAGAAAAACCATTTCAAGCGTTCTTGGGAAGTACAAAGTAAAGCATATGGTCTCCACCCCACACCACCCTTAGACGTTAGGGAAAGTGGAGGTATGCAATAGGAAAGTTAAGCATATTTTGGACAAGATTGTGAGTAGAACAAGAAAATCTTGTGGTATGAATCTGGATGATGACTTATGGGCATACTGTACCAATTACAAGACACCTATAGGGACCACTCCTTATAGGATGATATATGGAAAACTTGTCATCTTATAGTGGAGCTAAAGAAGAAAGCCTTCTTGAAATCAAGTTCCTCAATATGGATCCAGACATGGTAGGCTAGAAGATATTCTTGCAACTTTGAGAACTTGTGGAGTTAAAGATGCATGCCTATGAAAATGCCCACATCTACAAGAAGAGAACTAAGGTGTGGCAAGATGCACAAATAAAGAGGAAAGATGTCAATGATGGAGACAAGGTTCTCCTCTTCACTTCAAAAATCAAACTATTCCTAGGAAAATTGAGATAAAAATGATTAGACCCATTTACAGTGATGAAGATTTATACATTAGGAGTGATGGAGTTGTTTAACAAAATGTTTGGAACCTTACCAGTCAATGGTCACAGGGTGAAAAGATTCTATGAAGATGAAGCATTCACCTGGAGAGCCTAATTGCAACTTGAGGAACCTCCACCAACACGAGACTAAGAGAACCATAGAGAGAATCAAGATAAAGTTCTTCACGGGAATCTACGCAACATTTTTTGAACCCTTTTGAAATTTTCATTTTTTTCTTTGATAAATTTATACTTGCAATACTTCAGTTATGTTTTAGTTTTTCCTTATTTGACAAATTTGTCTATTTTCTTCGATCAAAATTTATTTTTGATAAGATTAAAATAGTAAAATGCATTGGATTGAATAGACCGATTTTGGGATCATTAGAGAAAATCAACTATAACGACCCCACCTCCCCATAACCCCCAATTAAGGGAGATCGGAAGGTCAGAGCCGTTAACCAATAACCCGGATCAAAGGTTCGACAAATAATCAATAACAATTAATACATTTTACCAACTAAACTGAAAACTAGTATAAAATAAAACTTTTCATACCTTTTAAAAACTGGGATTTCTAAACTTCTATCCATGAAGATACTAATCTAACTAATCCTCATGTGCACGATAATTCTCATTTAATTCCACAAATGCCACTTTACTGTTTGTTCTTTTTATTTGTACCTAAAACGCCGACAAACAAAATGTCAGTCAGCAAGAAGCTGGTATGTGGGGGAAACAAATAATGTGCAACTATGTTAATAATGTAATCATTCAATTAATCATTTAACAACCAAGATTACATTTTAATCCATACTACTCAATCCTTACCTATCCCCAAACTCTGTGTTGTCCCTGCAGTGGACTTGCATGCTACCTCTCTTTAGGTAGATTCTTACCCCCATGTTCCTACCTTACAGGTAGCCAATACATAGGGTAATAGAGTCGCATGGCACTACCCAAAGGTAGCCCAATATCCAACTCAAAGTGACTTGATGGTCCTACCCCATTGGTAGCCATGTACTAAGTCATCCAATGACCTGATGGACCTACCTTATAGGTATCCATGTACTAGGTCAACTAATGAGCCACAGAGGGGACCATGATCTGAACTAGTAGGCACATATCTTATGTGATAGTCATATCCACATTATAGTTTGCATGAATTAAAATCATCCAACAATTAATGCATGACATCGATGAAAACTTCAGTAAACCTCGGAAAACTAACTTGAGATATTCATAAGTGTAACCACATACCTTATGCCATCGCAGAAACCATGCAAAACATCATATACTTTAAGAAAGTTTCCAAACATCCAAGCAAATAACCATGTAATCAACAAGTATCTGAAACAAAGCATACTACATATGTGTCACCATGTATTCATATTACATTACTCAGATCTAGATGTGATCCTAAACTAGGGTTTAGGGTTATCTCACGTTTGGAAAAGGGATCAGAGTTACAAACCCTAATTCTATCATATCATGGTTTGCAAGATTACAATCTTAGTTATGCATATTAGATGAAACCCTAATCATCATCTTAAACATATTTAACTATTCATGATACCTAGATGACATCACTAGCATTAAGATTATATTAAGATGTTCACATTGGTTTCAAAACCCTAAAATATCAAATATACGATTACTAATCTAAAATCGTCCATTATTCATCATTAACAAGGATCTCTTCATCATATAGATCTAAATCAGGTATTTAACCTATCATGAAAGAATATATTCAATTAAGCATCAGACTTGGGCAAATCTAGATTTTCCTTTTAATTAAACTCATTAAGACATCTATTGTGGATTCTTTTAGAACAGGAAGATTAATCAGGTTCTAATAGTATTTTATTTGGATTCCTCTCATTCTTCTGAGCAAGTTTCATATATTACTTATCTAAATCTGATTATCCTAGCAATTACTATGATATTTGCAAATTAAAGATATTTAAGCCAATCAGACAGCACCATGTCATCACTAAAAGACTCGACGGAATCTCCCCGCTGAGTTTGTGCGTGTGCACAGCCAAAACTTAAAACATTATAAAAGGACATATTTACCCTTACCTTAAAACATGCCCTCCAGGGTTATACAGGTAATTCGCCACAGATTGTCCCTCTCCTCACGACACCATCATGTGCGAGCGAACGATGCCACTGAGCCCCACAACTGTAGACACGCATGCCTGCGTGATCTCGATGCTTGGTGCAGGGTGTCTGATGGTGTCGATCATTTTCTCTGGTCCGGTCGTTGTTGCCCAGGTCCTCCTCCATCCTACTCTCTCTCTGGTTTTCATCGTCCAGCACTGCTGCTGCAGGAACACGATGCTACGGTCGTCGTTTGCTCTGATGCTCACTCTGGCACCCAGTGTTCCAGTGGTTAAGGTCTTCGAATTCCTCCGCACCTTCGTGATCTGGACCCTGGTGGTCGACAGCCTGGTCCACTCTACCTCTTTAGGTCACAACTGCGGTTGCCAGCCCGCCGGCCAAGACCACATCCTCTCCCAGTTCATCTATCCTCCTCCTCCTCATACAAGGAAGGGCGGTTCTATGCGACGCCCATCGTAGAGGGGTTGATGGTGCCGACCACCGGAAACAAACCCTTCATTGCCACCCTACTGTCGTCTTCTTCATGGATGTAGATCAAGCCCCGATGCCTTGGGTGGCCGCTACACCCGAAGATCAGCGATGCCCAGATCGCCATGGTGAGGCCTTCCAGATCGAATAGGATAGGGAGGACGTCGTCATGCTAGGGGAGAGGAAGACATTAAAGGGTGGACAAGTCTAATACTTATCTCCTTGAGGTTGATAGATCGGATGCCATCATGAACTATCATGACAAAGAACCCTAGGCTTAGAAAGACAATCACAATGATAGTGGAAGGGGGTGCTACCTATATATATTTATATATACTCATCGCTCATGGAGCCCTTCCCACCAGTCACGCCTCTTTGAGGCTTGTTTCCAAACCTAGGCAATAATGACTTGCCAGTTCCTCTTTTTCTTTCTCGTATATAGAAAACCAAAAGCTAACTTTTAAAGAGAGGATTAAACCATGTTGCCCACAAGATATGACTCCTTACCTTTTTCTGTCTTATTATTATAACCAACACTTAATGAAAGTATACATGGATATTATTCATTATGTTTCTAAAAGTATTTCCTAGATTGGAAATTGGTTATCATCTCAAAGAAAGAGAAAGGTAATGTATCTTACTTAAGAAGAAATTAAACATATTCTCATGTGTTTCCTATACTGAGCTCTTGACTTTTATTCGTATGAAAATATGGATTTGGCAATAAGAATCCCTTTATAATTTATTCATGTATGAATCTGATCTATTTATTCATCTTGTGCCACAAGCACCCTTTCTAGCAAAGTGATTAACGCTATTATTCCATCAATACCAATCTTTTCCTCTGTCTTTCTTTTGTATTATCTTTATTTTGGCTATAATTTATATTAGAAACCATGTGGATTCGAAATACACTCTATTATGAACAAACAGTTACTCTTCTAGAGATTTCCACATTATTCTTAGCATTATCTCAAATTCTTTTATTATTAGATTTCTTCCCATCTTTATTCTCTTTCAAACACATTGGGCTTTTTTATTCAATAGGCCCACAAAACAACCAACAAGGCTATTGTAACCGAAAACCATCTATGCAAAACAAATTATATCATTATTTGTTCAAATATCTTTAATATGAGAAATTACATTTCTCAGCAAAAGAACCCAAAAGTTGGGGTTGCAACATCCTTCCCCTCTTATAGGAATTTTGTGCTCAAAATTCCATCAAGCAAACAAACAATTCAGGCTAAAACTTTTCCATGTCCATCATTGGACCCTATGTGGCTTTACCTTATCCATGGCGCTTCCAAAGAACCTTTATCATCACATATTCCTTTCTTTGAGTTCTTTCACCTTGACATCTATAAACCTCCATAGGTGACTCAGGTCATTTCAGCCTCCCTTGGGGCTCACTAGGTTCATTGCTCCGTACATGGTCCGGGTACCTCACATAGTGCTCTAAATTAGACACATGGAACTCATCACACATCACATATCCTGAGGGGTCAGGTCAAACATAGCCTTCTATACCAACTCATCTCAAAAGGATCCATGTATTGGGGACTCAACTTTCTTAGTTATATCTCAGAGGGGTCGGATTTTCACATCACATATTCCACCACAGTGAACTGCATGTCAGTCTACTTTGCATCATCTTACGACTTATGTCGTCCTTGGGCTCCTTTCAGCCATTGCATAATCAAAGCAACTTCATCTACACACACTATGGTCCTTTTATGACCCTTGTGAGGTCCATTCACCAACATCATCTTAATGAAGTGGTTACCGACACAACCTCCTTTACAGAGCTTCTTTATGTCCCGATACTAGCTATGGTGGTTATCATCACATCTTACAAAGGACAAAAACTGTCTCTATGTATCACCCTGAATGAGCACATATGCTCTCATCAGACCCCCTAGTTTGGATCATACTAATCTTTAGTTAGGGGTGATAAACTATACTAACATCAAGTTCTTCATGTACCTACTTCCACCTTATGGAAGTGAACCTTTAAGTCATACTCATGAACTTTTGAACTCGCATCATGGTGTAGTTGAACCATCTCTCTCATAGGTAGTTCAACCCAATCCGTCCCTTGAAAATACTCTTTCTTTCTCATGTCATATAGGTAAGGCGATCTACCATAACCCATATTGCATCTTGACCTTCCTTGGTCTAGGGAAGACTTCAACATCCATAGTGATGAACTCCCTTTCCCTTTCAGGGACATTTTATCCTTTATATCAACACACTGGGTTACTGGTGTTCGTCCTTCACCTCCTGATTTGCATGGAAACATACCCCATGCAACTTCATCTTAAGCATCCAAAGTACTACTTTCACTTACTATGTTTGTAGTACCAAGGTGTATCATGATCTCCTGCATGTCATGATTCCTCAAGATTGATTCCTCAGAAACCCTAAATCACTCTCATCAGGGTTTTATCACCTTCTTATCCAAAGAGGTGTATCTGAGGCTCTATGACCACCCTTTTATTGCATAAGGCCCAGGCTGGCTAACCAAACAACCACTAACTTATTCAATAAATCTTGTTATATCTGAGTGTTAGCCAAACATATCTTCCTTCTCGATCTTAGGGTTAGCCTAGCAACCTCTACCTCTTCTAGCCTCTAGCTAAACTAGGCCGCTATATCTCAACCAGATCATTCATTACCGTCTCTCATCCTCCATGTATTATACTTATCATCTCATCTCAAACTCTAAGTTTGTCTTCATCAAGAAACTCTGAGCTCATCCACATGGTGATCAAACTCAACCTTGTATAACTTGCAAATTCCACAAAGCTTCTACTAAAAACATCCTTATAGGATGACTAGCTTAACTCTCTTAGTGTTTGTGAACCATCCAGGTATCATTCACTTCAACATGGTATGCTATCATCTTTGACCTCATTCCTCATAGAAATGTTCCAACTCGCATCATCTTTTATTCTTGGTGTATGGCATGCGTACTGTCCCATCTCTCACTCCCATAACAAGAGGAAATAAGCATTTGGCGGCTGTCCAAACACAAAGTTCTTCCTATTCCAAGAGTAGAGATGGTACATCCCTCATTGCCAGTACACTTCCAAATCGAAGTTGAAATGTGCAACTTATGTCTCTACATCACCATCATCTTGATATCAAAGTTGCTTCCAGGGAAAACTGGTTTCGAACCTACTTGGGTTACTACACAATCCTTGGTCATCTCCTCTAGGCCTATAGGGTGTCGGAACTTTTGGGGTGATCCCTCTTCCCTTATGCATCCAGAGAGTGCCCTACTCATCTGCTCTTTGGATCCCATGAGTTCATGAAGGTGATCAATCTCCTAACCCATTGCCCTCAGACAATGATAGTTGTTACCTCCCGACCCTATGGTCATGTGCAACTAGGGAATTAGGCAACTCCTTCTTCCATCGGTCTTATCCCTACCTGACCCTAGGACAGACTTAGGATTCTAACATAGTACATGTTCAACTTAGAACCTTACCCAAGCCTTCATCATCTCTCTCTCTGCATTCATGGATGACTTTCATCCCTTCATAGGGGTCATGGCAACCTGCCTACCTTGGTCAGGCCCCATACCGATTACCTCCATGGTAACACATCCACATTCACTTAGAGATGGTTATCTATGGGTCTACATGTTCATTCTCATACCACATACTTTTCACTTAGCTTCTCAAGATCCAATGAAACCTCTTTTGGTTACCTCAAAACCAACAAAACTGGTATACACCCTACAAAAGGGTCCCTCTCCCAAGATGGGAGGAAACTACAACTATTGACAACAAGGTCACAACCATCCTTTTGTTCAGGGTCTGCATCCACATGAGTATGCTTAACCCTAGCAAGCTACTAAAGCACAAGAAGACACTTACCAAACCATGCTAGGTCACACTTGTTCTCATCCTCAACATTAGACCAACTTAGTTGTGAGGGGTTCATCAAACATACCCTGAACTTAAGGGGTTTCCTTTACTTCTACATATGAGGAGTACCATGCTCGAAACTATATAGACTCAAATATCATCATGAGCATTGGGTACGCTACTTCCCCTCTTAGGCCTAGGAACCCTAGGTTCACCTTTGGGTGTCCAACTGCATGCTCAAACTCTTAACCACGAATCAAGCATGTATAAGGCATGGCATGCACTCCCTATCATCCTTCTAATCAAGCAACACATCAGGGTCAAGTCCTCCACAAGGACAACCAACAAGGTACAAGGCCTCACAACCTGTTACCAAACCTCTCCAGGTCTAACAAACTCTTCTTCCTATCTCAGAAGGTAAACA
Organism: Alisma plantago-aquatica; assembly: GCA_963693085.1. Taxonomy (NCBI): domain Eukaryota; kingdom Viridiplantae; phylum Streptophyta; class Magnoliopsida; order Alismatales; family Alismataceae; genus Alisma; species Alisma plantago-aquatica. The sequence continues at coordinate 399,871,880 of OY856414.1, read as the reverse complement.
CCTATATCACAGGCACATAGGTACCAGAAGCATCATCCTCTCTCTAGGGTTTGGTTCCTCTAAAGCCAACCACTATCATCCACTTAGGTCGCATCATTCTTGAATCCCCACCGTTCCTCACATCTCAGGGTTTTAGGTTTCCAACCTTCTTGCTTGGTTCCTTCTTTCTCTCTCTAAATCTAACTCCACATCCAGCCATACTACTAGAGGTCATCTCTCCATGAAGGGTCAAGCTCACATGCATACCTCTACGTGGGTGAAGCCTATGCTCAACCTTATGTTTGCTCATGATTATCCATAGCCCCTTATGCTTATCTCATAAGCCATCCATCATGTCCTTCTGGCCTCGGTTTTAAGTTACTGCTCATGCTACTGAAGCACTCTGAGTGCAAGCTATACCCTACTTGCCTAAGCCCATAGGGTATCTATAGGTTCTCCTCTGACCTCATCCATGGAGGAGCTATCCTTTGCTATAAAATGCATGACCCTCTCCAGGCTTGGGTCGCCAAAGGTACTAGGTCATCTAACCTATTATGGCATCCCAAAGGCATGTCCAACCAAACACTCAGTCAACCATGACATCTAACTCATCATGTCATCTATCTCTCTAACCTTCACTTAGGGTCAGGGTTAACATCATCCTCAAAGGTTGAGCTAGGTCTCTACTTTTAATGGAGGTCTCTACCTCCAAGACTAACTCTCTCTACCCATCCTCCTGACAAAGAGGTCTATCCTCATGTTCTCTTGAGAGTAATGACAACTCGTGTCATACGACCTAAGCATGTATCTATTCTTTAGTTTGCACTTAATCTATTAAGCTTATGTCCATGACATCTTATTTACATGCTTTTCATTAATTTGGTGTAGGATTCCTTAGACCTTATTAACCTTACCCATACCTCAAGAGGGTGAGGAGAAGAGAGAAAACCCTAATCCTTAAGGTCCTTAACAGAATTTGAGTTGAGAAGGGATGAACAACATGAGAGAGTCCTAAAGGTATCTTATTTCGAGTCATATCCTAAGACATCGACCAGGCTGTCACACAATTCAGGAGTCCTCATATTCCAACTAGCGGTGCGGAGGAAAATATTGCCAGCCCCCGGACGTGATCCTTTTCTAGACACCTCAATCTTTTGGACAATCCTCTAATAACTCCCTTGGTTCTATGGAATTTGTAAAATTTAATAATTATTAAAGATTAAGTGAGGAACCTATGCTCGGATACCAAATGTAATGACCCCGCCTCCCGGTAACCCCCAATTAAGGGAGATCGAAAGGTCAGAGCCGTTAACCAATAACTCAGATCAAAGGTTCGACAAATAATCAATAACAATTAATAAATTTTACCAACTAAACAGAAACCTGGTATAAAATAAAACTTTGCATACCTTTTACAAACTGGAATTTCTAAACTTCTATCCATGAAGACACTAATCTAAGTAATCCTCCTGTGCACGATAATTCTCATTTAATTCCACAAATGCCACTTTATTGTTTGTTCTTTTCATTTGTACCTAAAATGCCGACAAACAAAACGTCGGTCAGCAAGAAGCTAGTTTGTGGGGGAAACAAATAATGTGGAACTATGCTAACAATGTAATCATTCAATTAATCATTTAACAACCAAGATTACATTTTATGCCATACTACTCAATCCTTACCTATCCCCCAACTCTGTGTTGTCCCTACAACGGACTTGCATGCTACCTCTCTTTAGGTAGATTCTTACCCCCATGGTCCTACCTTACAGGTAGACAATACATAGGGTAATAGAGTCGCAGGGAACTACCCAAAGGTAGCCCAATATCTAACTCAAAGTGACTTGATGGTCCTACCCCATTGGTATCCATGTACTAAGTCATCAAATGACCTGATGGACCTACCCCATAGGTATCCATGTACTAGGTCAACTAATGAGCCACAGAGGGGACCAAGATCTGAACTAGTAGGCACATATCTTATGTGATAGTCATATCCACATTATAGTTTGCATAAATTAAAATCATCCAACAATTAATTCATGGCATCGATGAAAACTTCAGTAAACCTTGGAAAACTAACTCGAGATATTCATAAGTGTAACCACATACCTTATGCCATCGCAGAAACCATGCATAGCATCATATACTTTAAGAAAGTTTCCAAACATCCAAGCAACTAAGCATGTAATCAACAAGTATCTAAAACAAATCATACTACATATGTGTCACCATATATTCATATCACATTACTCAGATCTAGATGTGATCCTAAACTAGGGTTTTGGGTTATCTCACGTTTGGACAAGGGATCAGGGTTACAAACCCTAATTCTATCATATCATGGTTTCCAAGATTACAATCTCAGTTATACATATTATATGAAACCCTAATCATCATCTTAATGATATTTAACTATTCATGATATCTAGATGACATCACTAGCATTAAGATTATATTAAGATGTTCACATTGGTTTTAAAACCCTAAAATATCATATATAAGATTACTAATCTAAATCGTCCATTATTCATCATTAATAAGGATCTCTTCATCATACAGATCTAAATCAGGTATTTAGCCTATCATGAAAGAATATATTCAAGTAAGCATCAGACTTGGGCAAATCTAGATTTTCCTTTTAATTAAACTCATTAAGACATGTATTGTGGATTATTTTAGAACAGGAAGCTTAATCAGGTTCTAATAGTATTTTATTTGGATTCCTCTCATTCTTGTGAGCAAGTTTCATATATTACTTATCTAAATCTGGTTATCCTCGCAATTACTATGATATTTGCAAATTAAAGATATTTAAGCCAATCAGACAGCGCCATGTCATCACTTAAAGACTCGACGAAATCTCCCCGCTGACTTTGTGCGTGTGCACGGCCAAAACTTAAAACATAATAAAAGGACATATTTGCCCTTAACTTAAAACATGCCCTCCAGGGTTATACAGGTAATTCTCCATAGATTGTCCCTCTCCTCACGACATTATCCTGTGCGAGCGCATGATGCCGCTGAGCCCCACAACTGTAGACACGCACACCTGCGTGATCTCGATGCTTGGTGCAGGGTGTCTGATGGTGTCGATCATTTTCTCTGGTCCGGTCGTTGTTGCCCAGGTCCTCCTCCAGCCTACTCTCTCTCTAGTTTTCATCGTCCAGCACTGCTGCTGCAGGAACACGATGCTACGGTCGTCGTTTGCTCTGATGCTCACTCTGGCACCCAGTCTTCCAGTGGTTAAGGTCTTCGAATTCCTCCGCACCTTCGTGATCTGGACCCTGGTGGTCGACAACCTAGTCCACTCTACCTCTTTAGGTCACAACTGCGGTTGCCAGCCCTCCGGCCAAGACCACATCTGCTCCCAGTTCATCTGTCCTCCTCCTCATACAAGGAAGGGCGGTTCTATGCGACGCCCATCGTAGAGGGGTTGATGGTGCCGATTGCCGGAAACAAACCCTTCATTGCCGCCCTACTGTCATCTTCTTCACGGCTGTAGATCAAGCCCTGACGCCTTGGGTGGCCGCTACACCCGCAGAACAGCGATGCCCAGATCACCATGGTGAGGCCTTCCGGATCGAATAGGATAGGGAGGACGTCGTCATGCTAGGGGAGAGGAAGACATTAAAGGGTGGACAAGTCTAATACTTATCTCCTTGAGGTTGATAGATCGGTTGCCATCGTGAACTATCATGACAAAGAACCCTAGGCTTAGAAAGAGGATCACGATGATAGTGGAAGGGGGTGCTACCTATATATATTTATATATACTCATCGCTCATGGAGCCCTTCCCACCAGTCACGCCTCTTTGAGGCTTGTTTCCAAACCTAGGAAATAATGACTTGTCGGTTCCTCTTTTTCTTTCTCTCGTATATAGCAAACCAGAAGCTAACTTTTAAAGAGAGGATTAAACCATGTTTCCCGCAATATATGACTCCTTACCTTTTTCTGTCTTATTATTATAACCAACACTTAAGGAAAGTATACATGGATATTATTCATTATGTTTCTAAAAGTAATTCCTAGATTGGAAATTGGTTATCATCTCAAAGAAAGAGAAAGGTAAGGTATCTTACTTAAGAAGCAATTAAACATATTCTCATGTGTTTCCTATACGAAACTCTTGACTTTTATTCTTATTAAAACATGAATTTGGCAATAAGAATCCCTTTATAATTTATTCATGTATGAATCTGATCTATTTATTTATCTTGTGCCACAAGAACCCTTGCTAGCAAAGTGATTAACGCTATTATTCCATCAATACCAATCTTTTCCTCTTTCTTTCCTTTGTATTATCTTTATTTTGGCTATAATTTATATTAGAAACCATGTGGATTCGAAATCCACTCTATTATGAACAAACACTTACTCTTTTAGTGATTTCCACATTATTCTTAGCATTATCTCATATTCTTTTATTATTAGATTTCTTCCCATCTTTATTATCTTTCAAACACATTGGGATTTGTTACTCAATAGGCCCACAAAACAACCAACAAGGCTATTGTAACCAAAAACCATCTATGCAAAACAAATTATATCATTATTTGTTCAAATATCTTTAATATGAGAAATTACATTTCTCAGCAAAAGAACCCAAAAGTTGGGGTTGCAACATCAACCAACAAGCTTTATTTGGTGGACCACATAGCAAAATCGTCAATATTGAAGAATTGGAATTGCCTTTGGTTGTCGCACTATTGAACCATTAGTTTCTTTAGGACTGATCTTCATCGATATCTGACATAGAAAAGTGAATAGGAAAATCATTAGCTTTCGAAGCTTGCTAAACCTTCAAAAGGTGTCAGGTTCATTTCCATTAGTTTGATTTTGTTAGAAGTGTCATCCTCATCATGGATCTCTGTCTTTGGAAGGGAATAAGCCAAGTTTTCATTCATTTTTTGAAATCTAACTAAACTTTAAAAGGGAGCCATTTTCATAGACTTCTAATGTCAAGAACCCCCCTCGATTGGTCCCTACCTTCAGAAGGAATTAGGTTACATTTCCATCGATCTCCTAAAACCTTTGAGAGATCTTTGCTAGAACAACCAATAGAAGACAAAGTTCCTTTTCTTATCAGCCTCATTGGAAGATGCTTCCCGCACACAAAAACAAAAGGTCGGTAGGGACCACCATAATGATAGAACTAGGAGTATAAAAGAAAGAGGGGGGCAATCAAAATAGTTTGCTCACTAAACCCTAGCCATAGATATGTAGTACTTAAAGAAACTCTGATCACCACCATCAAACATCATCAGTTGTGAAACACAAGAAGTTTCAACCATTAGCCTTTGATCTCCATTACCCGGAGTCTGCACACCTCACCAACTTCTCAATTTGACCTCCAGTGGAAGGTGGTCGATCTCCAGTCACTAGCTCACGACATCTGCTCCACCACCTCATCACAACAACTTCTGCACTGAGTGAATAGTGGTATAGGCATTTGTTGTATCCTGTGAAGAAAGATGATGGATTATGGAATGACAAAATTCTAGGATCAAGTGTCAGAGACGATTTCGACAGCACCCTTGATGAATAGTAAGTCTCCCTTCCTTTTGTTGTCTTTTCTTTTCCCATCTTTGAGCTTGATCGAGCTCAGATCTTCTGACATTTTGCCATCTACATGGCATAGTTGTCTTAATGAAATCTTAACCTTTGGTTTTTACTTAAATGTGTTTGATACTAGTTTGAAGTACTTCCTTGCTTCTTCTAAAACCTTTGGTTGTTGATACTGATGGTTCTTTGGTTTGGGTTCTACCAATTTTTTATCCATTGCAAAAACCTTCAGAAGGTAGAGAACCTTCAACTTGTGGCCCTAACAACCTTTAGTTGTTGAAACCTTTGGCTTCATAGGTCATGGTTACCCTCTTGTTTCCTTTAATTTCTGATCATTTTCAAAACCTTTGGTAGGCACATTCTAACCAACCATGGATCTTATTTAAGTTGACTCTTGCTCTTCATACAACCAACAATTGGTTGTCCATCAGTTTATTCCCTCTATTATAGAAATATTTTAAGCCACCAGTAGGGGACTTTTATAAACCATCGATTTTTAGCCCCCTCTTTCTTCAATCAGCTTCTAGTCAACTCATAAAAACCTTCATAAGCCACTTTTTGAAAACCATTGATTTTCAACACTTGACCTAACCTTTGGTTCTCTTTGTGTTGTTTTATGATTTCATTGATTTCCAAACCAATTACTAACTATATTGTTTACCATGAATTCTCTTTTCTACCAGCATAACTTATGTATCTAACAAATTGCATGAGATATAAATTTTATCTACATAGAAATTAGCTCAATTGGTTAATAATGCAAATTCTTAGAATCCACCCACGTCACCTAATCTATCTCATAGAATGAAAGAGATAGATGCGGTGAGAGAGGATCTAAGAAAGGAACAAATGGACAAGGTAGAGAAACTAAATGATGAAGTTATCAAATTCCTAGAAGTGCATTGGGATCCTACCAGTAAAAGTAAAATGGAAATGTTTGGAGCCGATAGGATGAAGCGCGTCTAATATTCCGTTCCAAAAGATTCCTCCAATTCATTCAAATTAGGAGGCACTAAAACCTCAGAATATCTCCCTTTTGAGGAGGTGGTCCTGTCAGATAAGAGGAAAGCACTCCACCCCTTCCTAAGTGGCAGAAGAAAGAAGTCAATCTTAACAACCAAAGGGGGAGGAGAGGAATGCAAGTAGAGAGATAGAGTGCCCAATGTAATCATTCTTGGATCTTAGCCATCTGTAGCAATATCCAACATACATCCAACATCCACTACTGAAACAACTACCCAAATTGACAATTATTTGATCTACATGGATGATGCGCATTAGAAGATTTGGGAGAACCTAATAAGTAAGAAAACTTTCAAGGCAACAAGGTGTGGCAGTGTCACACCCTAACAAAATTAGGAGTGTATGATATGAAAAAGAGCATGTTAACAACATCAACATGTACAAAAATATGCTTCGAGGACCATACCTTTTATGATGAGCTCACCTTGCATTTCATGTCTTCATTATAGAAGTTTCCTGTTTCAAATGAGGAGGCTAAAGAGTGCGGGGGGAGCTTCAAACTTGTTGTGAGGGTGATTAAAAATAACTTCACCCTAACTAAAAAATGGCTAAACTCTGTCTTTCCTAACAGTGAGGAGCAAGGAAAATGAGCCAATAAAGAAAAATAAAAAAGAGAAGCCATGTTATTTCCATAGATAATACATGGGAAAAGCTATATGAGGAGAAGATCACAATTCTGGACAATCTAAGGGTTCCTAGATATATTTTGTTATGTGTGCATAATTCACAAGATTGTCAACAATGTAGTCTTCATGCGATCAGATAATGGGAATATACTTAGAATAGACCTCGTATTCATGAAAAGAATTCAGTCAACATAGGGTGGATCTTGATAGACAAACTTGTTGTTGCCAAAAGTCAGGAAGGAGTCACAAGTTTAGATATGGGGGGCCTTGTAACAGGCATCACACACAGATTGGGGAATCCAAAGGAGCTCAAATATTTCATGCATTTGAGTGGGGAACAGTTTGTAGATGCAAAATATTTGATATCAACGAATATTCTGACAAGGAAGCACAATAACTGTTATTATCGATTATGCAAGTCAAAAGACATGTTACCTCTTCTAGGATGAGTATCTATGATTATAGCATTCTCCTATTTTAGATAGAGGACATTTTCAAAATGATACCATGATCAACTCTTCTTCCCCAATTATGTGGGCCAACTACAGTGGAACTCTTGAAAGATAATGAGGAAATTCCTATAGAACCAGCAAGGAAATAAAGGATGATAGTTTGGTTTCCCAAGAAGACAACCACATGCCCAAAAACATTGAAATTGTTTGGGCATCAACCTGACACTATGAAGGAAACTAAGCATCCCATGACCAATCCAATAGTCACCCTACATGAGAAGCAAACCATCACACCTCCAAAAACTTAGTTCGAAAGGGAGGATATCTGGGCACCCTCTATAGCTACAACCATTGCATATTGTCTTGCAATCCTAGAAGCTAGTAAGGACAACATTGTGATGAAGATGCCTCACTGTCCTGAGCCAAACAAGAAGAGCCCATAACTAATAAAGCAGTATCTAAGGGGAGAGAGGAGGTTGAGAAGCATCCTCCAACCATGAAACCCTCCCCATTAGAAAGGGTGATAGAGATTAATCTACATCAGAATGAAGAAGGAAATGATTTCCACTTACCACCAGGAGGTAATCTAGGAAGGAATCAAACTCATGCCACCCTGTATTGACAAGAAAGTAAGCCCCTGCTACCACAAACTTCATGGAGTGCAAGAAACTAATGATTTGTGTGAGATCATTTCTAACTATGTCCTGAATATTTCTAACCAAATTATGGATGTGGAATTGTTAACTACAAAAATGAAGGAGATTACAAAAAAATGCAACCCCTAGTTATCCTACCACAACAAATGTACGTCATGATAGAAAACTAGCTAAAGAAAATGGAATCTTTTCATGAAATGACCAAAGAAAAAGTTTCATTAAGGGATGAGTCTGATGTGTTGCGACGAGAAAATGAATTGTTGCACACCTCCACTAATGTGAGAAAGTGTAAGGAAGCAACCTTCATGTCGACAAATCTTGAAAAATCCAACACAAAGAGGAAAATGAATATCACACAAAGTAGATAGATGTCATCCCAATGCAGAGGAAGAGGTTGACGTCCACCTCATCATGGACATGGTGCTTCCCAAGCTAGGCATCACTCTAAATGTGCCATCACATGGTGAGACTACCATTGATGGGCTCTATGATGAACACAGAAATGAAGACTCAATGCAAAACACTGTTAGACCTATCGAGGAAGAGAAAACTCACTCTATAGCCTCACCAAGACAGCCCATGTACATGGAAAAGAAAACCAAAGAGGATGTGCCCAATAAAAATCCCACAGATAAGGCCATGATGGAGGATAATGAAGCAGAAATTCTTGGCAGGAAGGAAACTTCCATTCATGTACAAGAAGCAATTGAGGAAAATGAACCAGAATTGAATCTTGCAGAAGGAAGGGAAGACATAGGGGAGAAAATTGAGGATGTTATGTATGGTTTAGACCCAACCTTTTACTACAAACCAGTCCACCTCCACCTACTTAAGATCAAATTTGTGGGGAATTCTTACTTGACAAACCCGATGAAGGAAGACTCGAATATCCTCCTTTGTTTGGTGGAAATAATGAAGACACAACTTTGGATGATGAGAATAATAATCCAATTTTTTTGTTTAGTGAAGCTCGTGAGAAGTTTGAAAATGTTATCTTTAGTGAACCTGAATCTACAAACACCATCAACCTGGCATAACTATTGCCTCTATCATGCAAAATGAAAGATATGGATATGACATCTACATTTGAGATGATCTTCAGGGATATCCATGTCCTGGATGATGTTCTAGATGATACAAGTCAGTTGATGCCATCATATATAGGAGTCATTTGTATACACTGATAAGGGAGAACCTACTAACGACTTTCAAATCTAAGGCATACATAATAAAGAAGTTCTTTAAAGTTCTCTAGGATGTGATAATAAAAGAATGCATGCATATAGACAAGGGATTGCCTATTTTGAATGCAACACCAAGTTTGGCATCCTGCCTGTACTAAAACAAGGATGATGTTCCATCTGTCAACAAGCTAGTATCGACACTGAAGAAGATTGGGAGTCTAAAGATGATCATTCTCTCCTAGAAGGTCATGGACCACTGGCTATTAATAGTGGCATATCTTTTTGAGTGGTAGATAATAATGTACGACTATAACATCAAATATCTACCATGCGAAAGAATTATCTTCAAAAACTTGGATGCCATAGAAATATAAAAATCTTAGTCTGACTGGAACACTTTATAAAAGGGGTCAATGGATGTTATCACTTCAATCTAGATCAACATTGATGTTCCCAAACAAAAGCCTAATTATGAGGATAGTGTGTTTATTGTTTTATGAATGATTGAGGCCTTGAATAACAGGATCCCCCTGGAGGGTACTACTAATGAAGACTTCCATGCTGGGTGAGGAAACTATGTTGTTGAAATAATCCATGTCAGAATATTTTCCTATGACCCTCACATGGAGGACATTTCTAGGAGGATGTACTCTCTTGTACCTCTTCTAAAAAGAAATATTGGAGTAAAGTTCTAAAGACTCTTGGCATAGACCAATCAAATTATTTCAACATGAAACGACTTCGGTTCCTCACATTTCAACACAAGAATATAACCCTCCAACACCACATGTGCAATTAAAGACTAATTCCCCTATCAACCCAACATGTGAGGAAAAGAAAGAGGCCGATTAAAAATTATGAAAAGCCTCATGATTAATTGGAAAAAAATGAACTATCACCCACATATATGGTCACCTTGACATTTGAAAACTTCGAAGGCAAAGCATGATATGGCATGTCTATAGAATATTTAGATCTTCTCATGGATAGAATAAAACTTGAAGAGGAAGAAATTGCCACTATCTTTGAAAGGCATGATGCCATAATCTTAAATCCAAACCTCTATGACATATTTCTAATCACAGGTTACAAGACCTTCAATGATATGACTACTTGTCAGCTACTTTTAGATGAAGAGCTTGATAATGTATGCATGAATTTTTACAAAATAGTGGGAATTATAATCATGAAGAATGGGTTAGGAGAGATAATGATGCACTGAGAAGATTAAAATGATCATCCCTAGTTTCATCTTTGTCCCTATTTTGTATGACAACCATGAAATTCTTTTGTCCATCGATACTACTACTAAAATTGTCATCCTTTATAATAGCTCAGACATTGTATTTAGCATGAGAAGAATGACATACCACACAAGGCCTAATAGCTAGACTAAACAAAAAGTTGCACAAGTAGCAATGCACATAACTGATATAATCAAAGAATATGACAAGGGGTACACATAAGAGAATGGAGACTATGGAAAGCCACAATTCTACCACGAGAGTCCAAAAAAAAACTATAGACAAAAAGGTTGAACAATTTTGAAGATGATTATTACTACCACCTACGAGGATCTTATGTAGTTTAAATCCTTACTAATGGGAAACAATGAGCTAAATGAGAACTTACATGTTTACATCAAGCCTCATCCTTAGACACTCTGGGGATAAAGTGTATGATAATTTGGAAGGGGGTGTGCACATAAGAGGCATGTATGTTCTCTTTCCCAATCTTTTCCTATTTTCCCTATCATTGCATACATATATTTTTCTTCTCCCAAAAGAAATTGAAAAGTTTGTTAAATTGTACATATTAGATTAATATTTATCCAACCTTATCTTATATAGTAGGATAATTTTTCTCTCAAAAAAACTTGATCCTATTTTCCTATATGTTGTCTTTGCTCCTAAATTAGATCTATTTATCTCCAAGGTTCTTCTTAACATAATGTGATGAATTTAGGCTATAATCACCTAATACCTTGCTGGATAATAATATTTTTATGCCATTTTTATCATAAGATTCAACATAATACCAGTGTATACTTTCTATCCATGGAGAAACTCTCTCAAAGGAGGACTTAGTCTGATACAAACCTGATCAATCACTCAAGCCTCCTAGTAGAGGTTCAAAGTGCATTAATCTTGAAAAAAGGACAATGTTATCCTTACTAGTGTTTGATATCCCACCAGGCATAAAAGAGGCCTGGAAGCCACACACATTAAAAATCCTATTGACCCTAAACCATGTGAGCAAGAATAAAACAATTAAAGAGATTAAAAAAAGTGAGAGTTCCATCTAGTAAGAGATGGAGGGTTTTTCCTGGCTGGTGTATAGTTGTGCTCATGAACGCAGATATGTCATGCCCAATAGTAGAACCTAGAAGACAAAAACATCACTCCTTGTCTTTCAAGGCCAACCACATAAACCTCCTGTGATTACAATAGAACTATTGGTTTAGTAATATTGTTATACAAAAGTACTCATGGTTAAGTGACCCTGTGAAAGACATATTACACAACAACCTTAACCAATGCACACAATCTCTTAACTATTCAAAAAAAGGAAAATTTGTGAGTGAAAGCTAACTTCAGCAATACCAATGCACACATATGTCTAATAGTTGAGGCTTTGAGATTAAATTGCAAGGGAGATCCTTCCTTGAAAGAAGGATGTAATAGATAAAAGAGTCAAGCAACTCTAAATCACTAAGAAGGAAATCAGGAATAAAATAAGTAAGCTAAGGACCCAGGAAGAAATTTTGACCTAAAGATGTCATAAGGACATGATAAATGGAAAAAACAAAGCTAATTTCATGTTTCTTGATGCCTTGATTCTATTATTAGCTTAAGGATGAGCTATATTCTAATTTAGGGGGGTTGATTACATCCAATTTTGTGTGTGTTCCTATTTTTATCCTTATTTTCTCTCATTAGCATTTGATTTTGTAAATATACCTACAACTATCTTTATGTTTTCCCTCTTTTCCTTAAATAGGTGGTAACTACACATTTTGTTGTAGGCAAATTGTTGACAACCAGCTAGGCAGTTATACCACTGGTTGTTGGCACTCATAGCCCAAAACTAAAGGAACATGTCATGTGCAAACCCAACCATAAATTTTTGCCTATTGATGGCCCCGTGAACCATCAACTGACGGCTTCGGTGCATGCATCGACTGATGGTTCAACAAAAGCAATGCCTTATGATGGTTTGACAGGATTTCGTCTACCAAAGGAAGGATTGTCAGCCTCATCTTTGGATGGCTCAATGGGCCTTGTTAACTGAAGTCTCGATGAAAAATCATCTTCTAAGGGACTTCCTATCAGACTCATCTACTGATGGCTCGATAGGGTTTCCACCTACTGAAGGATTGTTTGCGAATATCACCTTCTTATTGCTTGAATTATCAATGCCTTCTGATGTCTCTATAGGACTTCATCTACTGGTGGTTGTGCCGCACACTGCCTCCATGACTAACAATTAAGTGTGTGTCCCAAGGCATGTGTTAGGTGATCTCAGAGCATAAGTAAAGTCTAATGACAAGCAGCTTGAGCACCACACTGGTTCCTATTAAAAGGGACCCCATAATACGTGATCAAACATATTATCTTTGAAAACAAAGTGCTACCTAGATCTTTGCCACTGTTTGACCTTTGCAATTTAAAGGATGAGATTCTATGTTTTTTCTTCCACCTCCAGTGACCAAGTATGAGATTCCAAGTTCTTTCTTCAACCTCCAGTGACTAAGGATGAGAGTCCAAGGTCTACCACTGTCACCTTCTTTCTCCATAGACTCTTACGGCCCTCTTTGATAGAAGAAGGGCAATTGGATTTTTCATTCATCATTATCATCGCCATCACTAAAGAGGAAGGAGGTCTCCATCGACCACCAATACCCCTATGTCTACTATTTGTTGTGTTTGTTTCCTTCTTCCATAGCTTGTTCATCTACCTCCATCCGTCCATCTTGTATTAGATTCTCTCATATGTAAATTCAAATTTTCACTCATTGCCATGAGTATGTAGACCATTTTCTGGGGTTAGGAGTTGCAATAAACCTCTCCCAACATGTAAATACTTGTATCCATTAGATACTTATTGCTAGAAATTTTTATCTCCATACTCTTGGTTTTTAATGCTTCACATGTATGTTTATCTACCATCGTGTGTGGTTTCATTGCTAATGCGTAGAAATATTAATTTTATTCTATATCCTGAGTTGTGGAGTAGTATGACTGCATGGGAATGCTATAATACTAAGGCAAATGATCATAAGTTTGTATTACCAATTGTATGTCTTCCATCTTGAGAGAGAGACTCTTACGATAAAGATTTAACTTTATCTCAAGAGAGGAGGGAATAGACACAAATGACGATTGCTTGTAAAATATGCTAGGGATATAAATTGGGTGAGAGAATTGCTTGTAATGAGAGACCTTAATCTTTGAAACCCAATGCAAGTTTTATCCATGTATTAAAAACACATCTAGATATCTAAGGTCTATCTTGACTTATTAATATAGATTTATCTTACTTTTTTGCCTTGTTTTATGTTTGGTAACCATCGTCCTAAGAGGGACACTTATATATCCTTTTGTTTAGATGTTAATTATACTAGACCTTAATTCCTATACACTTGCCACCCCTTGTCCCTATGTTAGACCCCATTTACTACATGGGACCTTGTATTATCATTGCGGGTGTCTACGTATCAGGTTATAAATTTAAAGTTTCATTACTCGAATTCCACCTCCATTTTAGATGTAAGATATTAGGATATCAATGGCATACTTGAATTCACATGGTTCTAAACCACTCTTTCTTATAAATTTTATTTTACATTAATATCAACGTGAAAATACTTCTTAAAAAAATGGAAATGCCTTTATTAAACAAATAAGATGTACAAAATATCTCCATATCTATCATCCAATGATTTCTTCTAAACATATACATCAAGGTTGGATACCAAAATCATACTAAAAGAGGATGCAAGTTTGAATCTATCTTTGGATCATTTAAGGTTTGTGTCAATGACATTATTTACCTATTAGCTTTCTTAATAGTAAAATAAAAAATGACAAAAAATATGTTTGCATAGGAGTATGTGGTGTCTTGTTTAGGTTTTTCCTTGATCTAAAAGTGTTGGTATTTAAAATTACATACCAATCTCACATTAGCCTAAATTAATAAAAAATTCTACAGAGCAAGAATAGTAGTATACTCAACTAGGGCCAGCTTTTTTATAAAGTAATAATTGCTATTAATGAACAATGACATAGAATATGAAATATGGTGGGGATTAGGAAGGAAGGATGTCATGGTTGTAGTATTTAGACACAAGGTTATTGATTCCTAGGTGGAGATTGGTGAGAATAAGAGGAAATGGTGAAATTTTAATTGACACCCCTTATATAAAAGTCTAGCTCAAACCATCACAAATAGAGTGTGCTAAAATGTGTAGCTTATTAACCTCCATAGAAAGATCGAGAAATGTAGTCGGTTGATGTTTTTAGATAAAATTCAGTTAAAGAAATTAAAACATTTGAAATTACATCTCATTAGTTGAAGTTCTTATCACAAAACTATTATTGATGACGTTCAATTCTAGACCCTTAAATTTGGTAATAAACATAACCAACTTTCCCCAAACAAGTAACTCAAATATCAATTGATATAATTGTACATATATGCAAAAAATATATTGTACGTAGCTACATATGCAAGCAATGTAAGAGTTTGATTCATGCTAACTAGCATATTAATATTATTCTACTATCAAAATATAGGAATGTATGCACATTATAAAGGGTAGACTTTAAGAGATGCAATCCACATTTTTGAATATAAACCAAAATTGAAATCTTGATAGATGTTTCATCGAATTATCAATCTAATATTCTTTATCATCAATAGCAATAATAGAAAGGAATCTTTATCTATTTAATCATGGAGAAAATTTTGATAAACTATTACATATTTGTCTCTAATTGAAGAGTAGGATTAAAAAATTCAAGCATTTGTATTATCATAGTATAAAGGAAAGGCACTAAGGGATATATCAGAATCATTTGCAATTTTCTCCATACATAGAACTTAGGTATGAAAACTACCAGAAGACATGTATTCGTTTTCCATTGTTGAAAGTGCCACAACATATTATTTCTTAGAGAACTAAATAGTTCAACCAAAATCATTATAGGAATCCATTACAATCAATGAAATAACTTAGATATCTAACTAGACACATTTATAGGAGGAAAATAGTGTGCCTTGTGAAAGTACAATAAGAAAAGATCCTAAATAGTTCACATAAGTATATACAACCAATCTATAATCATTTGATTTAGATACCACAGACAAAATAAGGGGTTCAGATAGATACCTGAGAATCCTTGAATCTGCCATTAGATGAGAATTTTTAGGGGATGACTGGAAGTAGAAACACAACAATGGCTCTATATTTATTCTCATAAATGTTTTTGCAATCATCATCCTTATCATGATTAATAGAAGTGAGCTAGGGAATATCCATTTGTTTGAATTTTCCATTTCAAAACAGTTGATAATGTCATTTGTGTACTGGATTTGGTCGATGAAGTTATATATCAGAGTATGATTGATATGGCATCAATGGAAGAAGGTGAGATCCCTCATCATGCTCATTCGAATTTTTTTTCTTGAACATGGAGAGGTTCATAGTAAACATAAATAATATCATCAACATAAATTTGAATTATAATAAAAAATATAAAGTGCATTTGACCAAAAGAGCACAATTGCATTTTTAGATGACATCATTTTTATTTAAATAAAAGGCATGAAATTTCTCATGAGCTTGGGATGCTCGTTTGAGAACATGCAAATACTTTTGTTATTTAAAAATAATTAGATAATTTTCCATATTGGAGATGGAAGGTTTGGCCACATAGAATTCCTCCATTATCTTTTCATCTAGTAACTCACTCTTAGATTTCATCTTATGATCAAGACCAAAAAAATCATCTAATAATGCAAGACATTTTTGTTATACCAAATGGAAGAAGCATACAAATACATTTTATACATGATATGGGGGAATAATTTATATATATATATATATATATATATATATATATATATATATATATATATATATATATATATCTACACTTTCTTCATGATATAAACTTTTATACCAAGTAACACATTACATTTTAATTAAGTTTGTTCAAGAAATATACTTTATTCCTATGTTATTCTAATCACTGGGTCTTGGCACAATTGTTCATAATTCATGTATCTTGAATGATTTTGACTTTTACAACTCCACTATTACATCACTATCTTCAAGGTCTTCCTTATACAGAGATTAGTTTAAGTTTGGAGATTCATGTGTTATCTCATTCTCCTATAAAATATGTTCCAATTTTGACCATGTTAAAAAATATTCTAGGATGTCCTCCATTCGATGGTCCTTAAACATTACATGATTTTATCCTTATTTTTAAGTAAGTTATCAAGTTCATCATTTTGAGGAAGTATCTCATGTAAATTATTGATTTATAGCTTGTAAAGCATTAGAATTATGTCACTCAAATATCACCAATATAAACATATTTTCATATGGAAGGACTAGCCTCAATAAATTGAACTTGAATAGGTTCTTCAACTCTAGCATGTGCTTGATTGAAAATTATATATGGCTTGCTAGAATGACAAACTAGATAGAAACCTCTTGAAGATATAGCATCAAATATATATAAGCATCTTTATTATTAAGATCAAAGAAGAGGCAACTAAAAACATGCAAATATTCAAAACATGTGATCTTACAATGCTATATCTCATATGGGACTTTCTTTAAAAGAGGGTAAATTATAATAGAATTTTAGGCTTAAAATGTATGTTTACTCTTTGACCATCAATTTATTTGGAGAGTTACTATATATATTAGGATGTAACCAATGTATATACATATGTACTTTTTGTCTCTAGAATCCCATTTATTTAGGTATTTAAGGAGAAGAAAAGTAATAAACATAACCATTCATCATAGTAACTCTTAAACGTGTCATTTTAAAGTTTTCCTTGTAGTTAGTATGGATTAAGTATATATTACTTTTAGATTATGTTTTACTCTTTTACAAAAAAAAATGAAATTTAAATATAAGAATTTTAGAAAGAAAGAAGTTCCATGTGAGTGTAGAGTAATTAATAAAAATAATGAGGAAACATCTACCACCCTTAAGAAACTATGTGTACATAGGTTTGAAAATATGAATATGAAGAATTATGTGGGCACCTTAAATTCATAAGTACTCCCGGGTGTATATTTGAAGATTTCATTTTGTTACCTTAACTACAAGGTTAGCATTCATCATATCTTTCAAGATCCAACACTAGGAGGCCTTTCGTTAATTCCTTTATACACAAATTCATCAATTGATGCATGCTTGTATGAATAGTTTTCTATCACATAGAAATGCACGATTTATCTATATAGAAAGGAAATTACCAAAAATTTACTTGAGAACCTTTGAATCTATTGTAGATAATTTCATTCTAATGTCCTGGATATATAACATTTAAGGTGATAGAATTCAATAGTCAGCATTCAAAAGATAAAAGAAAACATGGTAACCATTATCTCCTTATTTTCTTACAATAATGAGAATATGATTTAGTAAATTAATAATAAGTACAATTTCAATGCATAAAGAGTTTCCTGCATCACCTTTAATAGTTGCCTTTTCTGTACCATTATGACAGAGTGTGACTGACACCTTCCTTCTTTTTAAGTTAAATGAATTAGCATTCTCCAACATAACATGCTTTGAGGATCTTCTATTAATACCCACACATATATACTACATAGGAAATATATCGGGCCCCATTCAAACCTTTAGTTTTGGGGTTAGCTTGAAAGTGCAAGACATTCTTGATTTGGCTCCCTTATTAATATAAAATATGTCAAGTGTAGGTCATTTTTGCCCAACTCATCATTGAATATGACTCACCATTAGAAGCTTGATGTGAATCAATCTTCTTTATATAATAGCCATATCTTGTTCCACTTACACCAATTACTTTGATAAAATGTTGTATAATTACATACATGTTTCTTCCACCACTACAAATGTTTTGATGTAATATCTAAAAGGGTGTTTATCATGACTAGGAAAGGTAATAGTAGATGATAAGTTGAGTCTACTTCTAGGAAATGAGACATAGTCATATAAGAAACCTTTTCCAAATTAAGAATAGTAAATTATTTTTCTCCACAATAAAATAAGGGTATATTATAAATATATTATCTTATAAATAAAGTAAACATTATAATCTTTGGGAGAATTGATGTTAGTAAGATAAACACAATTTTCTAATTCTACACCATTTACATGGATGTATAAGTCAAAGTTGTCATTCTCAAGGTCATATCATCTCATAGAGAATAAAAAATCCTATCCAATTTGTTCTTTCTAGACTTGCAAGTATCTAGATAAGGATATAATTTAATAATTATTACAATTTACTTTAGAAATTTTATATAAATTTATATGGAATGCTTCTTGATTTTAATTTGAACTTGACATAAGTGAAATATTTCAAATGTCTTCCTCACTTGAGAAACTACTAAGGATAATTATGTGCCTTTCACTTTTATTTATTGTAATACTTATCTTTCCTCTTGTACTTGTTTTCTCTTCATTTTTCCTTTATGATAGTATGGCTTCTTAATCATAGGACAATCATTCTTGGAGTTCTCTTTTTTACAACTCTCATATCAATAGGTTGAAGAGGTTTTAATCCTTCAATAGGTCACAGTTTGGGTTTGCTGCATCCTTTCTATTTATTGAAGCTAATGAAGAATATTGAACTTTAAATGTAAAATCCTTATTCTTGTGGATAAACTAAAATTTTCTCCTACATATAACTAGAATTCATGTCTACCTAATAGGTTTGAAGGTTTTCTTTGAGATCCTCATTACAAGTGTTTTATTGTTGAAGGAATCATTGATGGTAGTCAACTTCTACTAATATGATAAGTGGGATATTAAAGGATATAATCAACTTTATATTTCAACCACATATGTTTCTAAGAGCTTCTAATACTCTAATGAAGCTAGAGAAAAAAATGTTACAACTCTTTAAGAAATTCCATCATATAAAACCTGAAGGTCTTTGAATAATATGGCAACATATTGATATTCGAGTCTCTCACTTATAGGGTTTCCTTCAAGGATATTAGAGAGATTCACTCGTAAGTCATATGTTATTTCTCTCGAACATATCATGTTGAATTTAAAGGGAGAATAGGAAACATAGTGGATTCATATAGATTGAGCATTAAGGGAGTTTCCATTCAAAGTGTTTTCATCCCATATTTAACACTCCTTGGGGTAGTTGTATGGGTGTTCTATCATCTTCTACTTGTTGAAGCTTGTGGATTGGTTATGAGTTGCACCTATGTATGATATATCACATGTCCTAGTGAATATAGTTGTTTAAAAAAATTCATACATGCAGTACTTGCAACATATGTGATGTTACCTTAATGCTATCTTGATCATATCCAAAATAATTAAGAATGCATTTGTTAGACCAAGCATCATAACAATAGACTAATATTCCAAGATATTATTCTAAAAGCATGCATACTTAACCTTTACTTATAATGAAATGTATCATGTTCTCAAATCTATCTTGATAAATACTACATCACCCTTTAACTTAATACACATGTTATCTATCCTCAATAATGAGTAGATACTACTAATGTAACCTTTATTGAATTTTTGGTACAATGAGTCACCAAAAATTTTCATAAATCTGAACTATTGGGAAGACCTCCAAAAATTTGATTAAAAAATGTATAGAACAAAAAACATATTTCAGATAAAATTTAATACACAATTGTAGTGTTTCATAATTCTTATTAAAATTGAACAACATCCCAGGGTGAGATACTTGGTTGGATATTTACCTTATCTAGCAACTCAATGAGTTGCTTCTTGTACTCCTTTATCTCAGTTGGAGCCATTCAGTATGGTGTTTGTGTTGTTGTTTCATATTGGATTCCAATTTGATGTCAAACTGAATTTCTCAAGATAAAGGAACTCTTACTAAATTTTAATGGAATACTTCCTAGTAACCATGGTATTATAGGAAAATCCACTTACTCTGTAATATCAGTTTCAAAATTAGTGATATGATATTAAGGCATTAAAAAATCCCATGATATCCTCCTCTCCACTGCTATTGTAGAAATAATACAAGTAGGAAGGGATTCATATCTTCTTAGAAAATTTAACATATGCCAACATCAAAGAATCAATCTTCGATGGACCAATGGTTTATATTCACTTTATACCACTCTAAGAATCCCATCTAAATCATAATCTCAAACTAATACATCTCAAATGGTAAGAGACTACTTGGATACTTTATTTTGAAAACTATAAAACATAATATGGGCATAGTGCATTGCATCATTCTAATAAATAAACATAATTTGATACATTAATCCCGACCTCATATTAGAATATCAAATAAAGTTTTTTTTCATTTCACTGCTAAGTATAAAGTGAAAACACCATTAAATATCGAAAACATTCATTCACACCTATCTATTATAACTAAATATTATACTAAATAAGCACAAAGGACTCGACCCAATTACCTTGGAGTGTAGGAGAAAATTTTGAATATTGGTTTAGTGTGACCCATAATATATTTCCAATTCATGAAGAAACTTTTATAAATTGTAAGTTTACCCATTTGTTAAAATATGTCAAGGGTTTCAATAAAAGATAAGTCTTAGGGTTAGGGTTTGGTCTCTTGGCTCCTATTATGTAATTTATGTGGTATTTAGATATATATTATCATAGGGATTTGCAACTTATGTTGGTATCCAGATATGTATTATATGATCACAGGGATTGTATCAACCCGTTGGTAAAAAATAGATCATCATCTTGTTGACATAAAACTTAAAAAAATGAAAATAAACATGTGACATAAGTAAAGTCAAAGATGCACTATTATTTAAATAGTGAATAAGGAAAACTAGATCTTGATGTTTAAATAAGTTGGTAAACACGAATAATAACACAAATGAATCCACTATGTTGACCCTAAAGGTTACATTTTCCATGATTTGATGATGCATCCAAAAATTCATTCATGTATGCGTCATTATTATATTTAGATCATTTCATATTATTCAAATTCTCCAAGTGTCTAAAATTTTCATTCCCTAAAATTGGATGTCCATGACAAGCCATACACGATGATTAAAGCCTGAATAACTAGATAGAAATTGATTGTAGAGATTTGATGTTTGTAACATGAATTATATCTATGAATTATAGTTAAGCTCCAATAGGTGATAAACTTAATTGGAGCAAATTATGTTGTATTTTAATATATGTGGAAAAACCCTAGACATAACAATACATTGATCAAACTTATCTTAAGGAAAATTTAACCAACCAAACTATGGAGGGATTTTCATGTACATTTATCGTTTGAATTACCCTTCTAGAATTTCACCAGCCCAAGAAATTAGCTTCATACTGTTGTGTAGTTGATTGAATACTCAAACTAGAAATTCTATTTGGATGAACAATGGAATGTCACCAATATATTATTCAAATGAGGATTTCTTGATGAAATTTTAGTTCATTGTATTTTAATTTTAACTTTTCATTTTTGCTAACTTATCCATCAATGGCGGATCAAATGTGGTAATATATATCTTGGATCCCCACCTACTCCTCCTAAAATGGCTAGTTTCATCCCAATCAAGTCTACTGGCAGGTAGTAACCATCAACTATAGATGGGATTCATTTGGGGGTTTCCCAAGATTACAAACTGGGTCTTATACTATAGTTTTGAGAATTTTCCTCAAAGATCCCCTAATCAATCACTTGAGCTTCATTACATACCTACTTTAGTTGGAGTGAATAAACTACTTTATGGAGGGTTGACCCTAATTGAGATCTTGTATAGATCTCATCTCCTCGTCCAATCTCTCTCACACACAAATGGTTGTTGAAGATCTTTCTTGGCTAAGGAAGGTGTAGGGCAGTTAGTCCCTCGAATAGGTCATTGGATCCATAGATGGAGAAGGAATCTAGTTACTTTTGAATAGAGAAAATATGTCATATGGTATGCTTTTGTGGTTGTAATACAAATGCTACTCAAGGAGTTAAGGAATCCTAGAGGCTTATGTGATAACCCAGATTTAGAATTTGAATATCCAATATAGTAATATGAGACTATGAATGTTTTGAATATGGTCGAACTCAATTTGAGGAATTTATTATTCAATCATCAAGCATTTTCACCTATAAGGTATTATTCTAGATATTATGGATTATGATGACACATAATTGACTTTAATTATGATGTATAGTCTTTATTAATCAATTTGAGTAATTTTTAGTCAAGTATCCAATTGAGGACATGCATGGACTACAGTGTGATATGAGTGGATCTTGATGTGTTACATGATCAAAAAAAATTATTACAAACTGTTCAGATCTTTTGGAGGTCAATTGGTAACCACGTCGACCATAGTAACCCTAAAGATGATGATGATCAGAGGAATTGATTGACTATCAAACATTGGTCTTCGTGTCTCAAATTCGGAAAAAAGGTTCAATGGGTTACTATGAACATATACTAGAAATTTCAGATCTAATTGAGTACCCAATTAAATGTCACTTAAGATGAAAGAATCCTAAATTACTTGACTTTTTTGAGGCAAAGAATTATATTTGATTAACTATTCTCAGTCATGCAACCACTCTAGTCTCTGCTCTATTGTCTCTCAGCTCTGAAATTCTTGGAGCAGGTGGTGTGAATGGAACCCCTATGGAAGTAGTCGCCAAGGATGGATATGGGGGTTAACTAGGTGGGTCGAGTCTGCCACACTCTTCAGATCCAAAAAACTAGTCACAATGGTCTCAGGGTGGAATAAAACGAATGAGCAACCTCTCATCATACATGCATCTCTCCACTGCCATACAGAACAACAACACTATGGATGAGGAAGAAGGGAATATAGGTAGAGATGACAATGGTTGCATATGAATATAGAAAAAGAGAGATCTTTGTCAGACAAAGGCATCCATCCCTAGCAAATGTGTGGCCTACTACAATGGTCTTAATGTTGTATAAAGTCAACCTTGTCCAGTGAGGAAGAACGGTCCAATATTGAGCTTGGAGCCTCCCGTCCCTTAGCAACAATGGCATTGAGTTCATATAACTTGCGACAATCTTCACGCACTGTTGGGTCTATGTGTAAAGGCTTCAGGAGATGTTTTACCCTTTTCCTCTTCACCACCGCGGCCTCCCAATGCAGCTCTACTGGCATGCGCCTCACCAACCAATAGACATTGACTAACAGAGCGTGAAGATGCTCATGGAAGCATTTGACCCCATATCGAAAGGGTCAGGAGTCTAAGACCTCCCTCAATATCTTGACACACTTCTCTACTGCTTGGAACCACATCGAGATACATGGTATATGTAGGCACAGGAAGCATCCACCGGAGTGTCCTCAAACCTTTGTGAAGGTTGACTTGTCCCTCTCTTGGTGTGAAAACAACTTTGCCCAATGCCAGGTACTATTTGAGTTCCCTATGTAGAAACGCTTGGAAGGAGCTGATGCGGCAGCTTGGGAAGGAGATGCAAAGCAAGTGACGAGAATGTGAGTGAAGAGAAAGAGGGATGGGGGACGAATGTGGGTCCAACGAGCACTTCACCCTGATCTAGGCCCAACATGCTCCATGCTCCTGAGGGTAAATGTGGAACAATCCAAATATTCCCTAAGGCTATGATCCAATGATGAGCAGATTTTTGAAGAGGTATAGAACATATCAATTCGCAGAAAAGTACATAGACCCTATATAATTCCTGATAAATAGGTCTCTCACCCTTAAAATCCCCTGGATTCAGAATAATACCATATTTGTTATAGAACCTCTAGATCAGTCTGTTGTTGATCATATCCAAGGGTTTCTTATATATCAGTAATTATTTAATTTCAAGATGTATTAGTTGGAATACTTGTCTAGAGATGGATGCTTAATTTGAGAATATTATTGTTGGATCTGAGTATCACGTAGAAATTAAATACCTGATCTAGGTGTCATTGTTCAATGATAAATCTTTTGATATTAAAATGCAATTAAGTGCATATAATCTCATATTAATTCTTGAAAATAGTACAAGCGTCAGAAAATTATGAAAATTGAACCAAGAGTCTTATAATGACATAAATATCAATATAAAAATATTAGAGACCACCAGATGATTAGTTTGAATCTAGGATTGGTTAAATCCTAATGTGGACATAATTTACCATTAATAATGATGAAAATATTTCTAATGATGAATAATTATTATCAATCAGGTGATGACCAAAGATCTATATGATCATGGATATGGTTAGGAATCTCTGAAATAAGATACGATCTTTAATATTTAAATGACTATGGGTTTCTTGCTTGAAATGTGATACATATGTATGCTTGTTTCCTATCTCAAATATTTCCATGTAGTACTAGTATTGTACTCAATGGTTGTCTCATTATCACTATTTTATAACTTGAAACATAATACAGAAACTCTATTATAAAAACCTTGTGCACCTACATGTATTCTCGGGGTAATATCACGAGGTTGGGTGTCCTACTAGAGTTTTCAAGATGGGGTAAGCCATGTTTATATAAGGGTTGACTCTTGACGATGGCCTTGAGGTCCCTCTCATAGAAAAGAATTAGCTAATCTTGAGCACCCTTATAGACCCTTCCGACAGGAAGTTGTTCAAAAGTCCTTATGATGTATGATGTTGTTGGTATAATTGGAGTAAAGTAACATAAATTTAGGATATTTTTTTGCTAAATATATAACTTCTCTACTCTTGTTCGTCTGCTTCTGCAACTCTTTTTAAATTATGTAAAACTTATATGTATGTATCTTTCAGCCCTATACTCAACATCTCATGTGATGACTCGTTTATTTCCTGTATTTTATAGGTTCTGAGATGGGTAGGAGTTGATGAGCTTGGTGAGCTATATCATGTGTACTTATTGTAAGATCCCTAGTGTACATGAGTAGACTTGTAAAATTGAACTCTTTAATATGTAATTGAAATATTATAATGAGATAAATGTTTCTTAATAATACTTGTGGATTTTTGATATTATTGTTGGTTCTTATATCTTATTATATGTTCATGTATTCTAAGGTTGTACACTTCTGCATGTTGCCTTTAATATTCATTTGGTTCATGGGGTTGGGATTTTGATTTCGTGACAAATGGTATCAGAGCATGAGCAATAACTACACCACACATTTCTCATGAAACACAAACTAAATTAAACCTTACATCTCAATTTAGAAACTTAATAAGTTGTCCTAAATATACTATGTTGACTTAACCTCTAGGTTAGAACCTAGATGTTGTAGAACTAGGTGTGTACTTGTGTAATTCATGAAACTTTTATTTTCTCATCTTTTTGTCTGTAGTATGGGATGTGGGTCCAGAAGGGTGAGCAGAGGGAGATCTTATGGTTGTAAAACCTAGCCATATGTTTGTCACATGTTCTTCGGGTTCCATTTAAAAAGAAGATGAGAAGAAAAAAGTAGTATTTCATGGATTCTTACCATCATTGGAAAAGAAATTCAGTTTTAGGCAGCAAGGTAAGGGACCGAGATATACAAGTGTGCACCATTTTCTTGCTAGTTTTCTATGTTTCATGGTACTAGACTTCCTAATGAGTGTGGAAAATCGTTTTGGTTTTTTTTATTTGAATGGAGTATGGTGGTTTCCATTGCCTATATCAACATTGCAGAAAACATATTTCAAATATTATTATATATGTACATATAAAAAATGTTACCACACACAGAAAGGCAGTGAGTATCCATATAACCTAAGAGAAAGAGATGTAACATAAAGTCTATATGAGAGTGTATAGATTATATTTGTAATACTTAGAGTTTTCTCGGGACATGATAAAAGTTAGACTAGCAAGTATCCCAGTGGAGCTAAGTCAATGATGGTGGTGGTGGTGATGATGATGATGATGATGTTGATGATATGAGTTGCTTCATGATGACCTAAGTTGTTTTCAGAAGTGTCAAATATTCTTTGATGACATGAGATGAATTTTGATCATGTAATCCTTGCTAAACCTAGAATCATGTATGGGACATATGACTTGGTTGATGTGCTAAGCAAGCTTGTGGATTGGAATGCTTCCTTGTATCTAGTCTTGTACATATCAAGATGTGGTTAGTGATACATGGTTGGAGACCAACACAGGCCTCAATCTATTTACAAAGAAGGAAATTTAGCATGGGACATAGGATATGGGAGAATTCTCGAAATGGGTCAACTAAACATAGGAGAATGCCAAAGTACCTAACCTCCAAAATATGTGAAATGTTAAAATATGTGCTTGATGAAATATGTTGATGAGTCCCTAGGTGGACTACTTCTAAGTATATGTGTTGAGTCACCTAGTGAATGGTTCCATTGATAATGGTGAACCCTACATCTCCTATAAAAAGATCTAGCCCTAGAGAGAGAGGCATTTGAATATATGTACATTTTGCATCTATGTGAGGGAGATGTCCAAAAATCCTAAGATGAAGTATATAATGTATGATCTTCATGATGAGCCTCATACTCGGGTTAGTGGTCCTGTGTGGATGAATCTAGTAGTTTCCCTTATTTTGAAAGTTGGGTAGAATTTTTTTTTTGTGGGTAGATATTGATGGTTAACACGTCTTATTGGACATAGAGTGGTCTTAGTTTGAATGGGTTGAGCTTGTAGAGCTCTTTCTAGATAAGAGTGAGATAATTATGACACCTCGTTGGTGATAATAATGGTGTTCCACAAATGATGCTTGATACAAGAAATATTTTACTTAAGTTAAAAATTGATACATGTATGATGAGACACTCTAATAATCAAGACCCAATATGATATCATACCTCACAAGAACGATATAATTTTGGAATCACAAACTTTAATTAAGACATCATTGAACCATAGTTCACATGATCATAGGATATAGTTCTTAACCTAAATCCCTTTGGATCTATGCTTCTAATTTCAAGATAACTCTAAACAATAGGGTGAAAACCCTAACATATAAATATGAAAATTGATTCCCTCTAATCATGAAGTCCTAGCATGATGTTGGTCATAAACCATAAGTTATTGCAAATTGTTCAAATCTTTTAGAGTTCGATTGGTAATCACGTTGATTATAGTACCCCTAAACATGAACTTGTTTGGAGGAATTGATTGATTGTCAAACAATGGTATTTGTGTCTAAAATTTGGAGAAAAGGTTCACTAGGTTACAATGAACATATACTAGAAATTTTAGATATAATTGAATTCCCAATTACATGTTATTTTACATGAAAGAATCCTAAATTATATGACTTCTTTTGAGGCTAAGAATTTTAGTTGATTAAATATTTTCTATCATGTATCCACTTTGGTCTTTGCTCTATTGTCTCTTAGCTCCAAAATGCGAGGACTAGGTGGGCGTGAACATAATTCCTAAGGAAGTAGTTGCATGCGATGAATATTGGGGGGGTGAGGGGTTAAATAGGTGCGTCGAGTCCACCACATTCTTTAGATCCAAAAAACCTGTAATGACCCCACCCCTAAACAACCTCCAATTAAGGCAGTCCAAGAAGCTAGAGTCATTATCCCAATATATGATCATATGGTTTTGCAAATAATCAAAAATATTTAATAAATTCTACCACAACTAAGCTTAAAGTAGGATAAAAAATATTTCTTTGCACATACCTTTCAAAAATAGGATTTCATAACTTTACCCTAGGAAATAACTAGCTAATTATAATCCTCCAAACATTATTTAGCCTTGTTCTTTTTCCTTGTCACTTTTTACTGAACATCCACTTTCCATTAAGCTTGTAGACATAACTATATGTTACCCTATAAAACTGACAAAAAAAACGTCGGTCAATATAACAAATTATACTGGTATGTGGGGGAAACCAAAAGTTTGCATATAATTGTAACAACCAAAACAATTATTTGTTACAAAACAAAATTTATCTTCTCTTGATAACATGTCAACCCTTTTTACTCAACCTATGGTATACCCTTCCAGGGTCTTGTCCCTTTTTTGAACAAAAAGGCCACCTTCTCAATCTGTACCCAAGGTGCCAAGTTGTCTACCCAATCTGGGGCCTAACCAAGATGTCCTTCCCAATCTGGGGCATGGTATGATCTCATGGGACCTTCCCAATCTGGGGCCTAGTCTGATCTCATATGACCTTCCTAATATGGGGCCTGGTCTGACCATCCCAATATGGGGCCTAGTCTTTGATCCTAGCCATGACTCTTCATTTCCTTTCATTTAAAGATCCAGAGGTGGTATGCTGGGTTTGAGTAGGTTGTAAGCATACTTTGTCATAGTCATAGTCACTTTATAGATAGCAGGAACTAAAATTCAACCAAGCATTTAATTTCAAGAAACCAGTAAAACCTCAGAAATTGCCCTAAAACTAGAGTGATTAGCCATAAGCATAACCACATACCTGATGTGGATGTCTCAAAACCAAGAAAGATAACAAATCCAGTCAAGAAGTCAAATCAACCAAGCCAAGTGATAAATCAACCAACTTGATCCTAAAATTATTTATAACACCTAATTGTTATAATCCATCCAAACATCTTTTATTGACTTGGGATTCTGTTCTAGGGTTTCTAAGCCTTATTAGGATTTCCTTAGGATTTCTTGGTTTTACCTTCCAATTTTACCTTTTTAGGTCAACAAACCCTAAAAGCCCTTCTCTACTCATAAAAACCCTAGTTACTCAAATAATCCAAATTAAGGATCTTTATCGACAAATTAGTTCAAGAACATCATTTTCATGCCTTCTTGATCGATTTCCACATTTAAACCCATTAAACCTCATAATGATCAAAATTAGGGTGTCTAAGTGCATTAATGCACTTTTAAAATCATGGAACCCTAATGAAGCAAATTATGGACAAATATCATCCAATTAGATATAATCCATCCTTTTTATGTCAAAAGGATAATCTTTGCTCATGAATGTCAGGGAACATTATTACATCCAATAATCTTCAAAACTTAGGGTTTTAAATTAATTAAAACCATTAATGATAACCTTTAGCACATTCTTTCGAGTTAGAAGAAGACATATGCCTTGAATGCATTTTTAATGGATTCTACATATGTTTCTCATCAAAATCCATATATTACACGCCTTAATCTAGGTTACCAATAATTAGTTACAAATTTTGTAAGATAAAATGCCTTTGGACCAATAGAAGAGAGCCATGTCATCCTTCTGGCCCCTTTTTCCCTTTTCCACACAGATTAGGGCCCCTCGAATGGGCTTTGGCCGTGTATGCAGCCCGCTTTGCATGAGCCAAGTGCTGAACTAGGGCAGAATATCGAGTTTGCCCTTGTGCCTTCGGTTCTGGGGCCGATCCATGCCTAGGGCAGGAAGGTCTTTTCCCTGGCCTTCATCTTCAACAGTGTGAGCTTCCCTTCTTGCAACTAAGTGCTAGCTAGGCAGTCAACTCCATCATTGACTTCAGATGTCTAGACTTAAGAGCAGCCAGCAGAGGTGCCATTATGTCCAATACCCACCACCGAAGCCATAGAGGGAGGAAATTTGTCCGGAGGTGGTACTGATAGAGAGGAAACGAAGGTGGTACACCGATGGAAAGAGCAAGAAGAATGAAGAGGAAGGCGAAGTCTTGATATCAAATTGTTGGTTGGTATGGCCATGCTAGGCATTGTAGACCTTGTGGATGAGTTTTCCATCTCACAGAGGGGCAATATCCCCTCTTATAGATCTAGGCTATGGTGGACAAGCAGTTTGAGATTAGGGGTTTCATGATTAGCCTTCCAAATATGCAAAACTCGATATGTATGGGTGTGTTTTTCTCTCACGAATCGAGTGGACATGTTTCCAATTTCACACATTAATTATATGGACATAAAATCGATCAAGGAAGTTTCCAATCACTATTCTTCTTTCCTATTCCTAATCGAGGTAGGAGAAGATACAACCACAGTTGGATCTTAGATCCTATGATTGTCATTACAAGCGCACAAAATAGATTATCTGATTTGGAAAAAGTGTGACATTTGATACTTTCCAGTTACTTTGTCCACACTTTAGGGACTTTTTAAAAATTCATATCTCCCAAACTACACACCCTTTTACTCCCAAATTTTAAGGGAACCTCTCTAATGACTTAAATTACTTGTGTGCAAAGTTTGGAACCAAAACTCGAAAAAAAACACTTTTCTTCATATGCAAGTCATCCACTTTTAAGGCATATATTATGCAATTAAAATTCACTTTTCTCTTTCTTTCTCTTCTATTTTCTGTATTTTGATTTCTTTTCTTATTAGAAACCATGTGTAAATAGAAACTAATCAATTGTGGCCATCCATGCCACTTTCTAGAGAATTCTACACAATTCTCATATATGCACACAATTATCTTCTATTTCTTTTTCCCTCTTTTATTATAGGATTTTCTTTTATCATTTTCCCTTTTCACCATAATTGAATTTTTTAATATAGCATAAGACATGAAATCATGCATCCAAGGGAAATTTTGTATAAGAATCCTTACTCTGAAAACAAATCCCTCAAATTTCATTCAAGTCTATTTTACTTGCATAATGGCTTTTCAATAATTTAAAATACAATCAAAATTGAGGTTATAACATCCTTCCCCTCTTATAGGAATTTTCCCCTCAAAATTCTATTAATCATACAAAATATATAAGATTAGACTTTTCCATGTCCATCCTCAGCTCCCATGTGGCTTTGTACTCTCCATGGTGTTTCTAGAGAACCTTTATCCTTTCTATCTTTTTACTTATGAGCTGTTTCACCTTGGTATTCAGTACCCTCATAGGTGATTCAGGGTAAGTCAGCCTCCCTTGGAGTTCAATAGGTTCAATGCTTAGCACATGGCTCAGGTCCTTCACATAGTGTTTTTATATTGTACACATGGAACACATCACACATCATACTATATTGAAGGGTAGGGCTAAATGATAATCAACTTCACCAATCCGTTCCAAATTGTCAAACAGACCCACGTATCAGGGACTCAACTTTCCTTTATTCTTAGCTATAGCTTAGAGGAGTCAAAATTTCATAAACACATGTTCACCCACAATGAAGTTTAATTCAGTCTGCTTTGCATCATCCTGGGCTCTCTTCAGCCCTTACTTGATTAAAGCAACTATATCAACATACAACTATAGTTTCTCTGACCTCAACAAGGTCCTTTCACTGACATCATCCCAGTGAAGTGGTGACCAACACGACCTCCCATAGAGAGCTTTGTATGGAGGCATCTTGATACTGGCCTGGTAGTTGTTATTGTAAGAAACTTAGCTTAGGGAAGGTATTGTTCCCATGATCCACCCTAATCGAGCACACATGCTCTCAACATATCCTCTTAAGTCTGGATCATCCTTGTTGACTCATCATCAGTCTAGGGGTGATAAGTTGTGATAAACTTCAATCTAGTATTGTGTTCATGCACTTCATTCCACAACTTGGAAGCAAACTTAGGATCACAATAAAAAATAATTGAACTCAGAACACCATGCAGTCAAACTATCTCTCTAATATATAATTTAGATTGTCACCTTGAAAGGGATCTTTAAGGCTAGGAAATGTGTTGACTTGGTAAGGAGATTTACCACAACCCATATTGCATCATGACCTTTCTTGGTCTCAGGGAGACCCACCAGAAAGTCCATGGTTATATGTTCCCCTTTTCACTCACGAATCTCAATTTATTATAGCAATCCACCAGGTCACTGGTGTTCAACCTTCACCATAAGGCACATGAGACAACTAGCCACACATGTCACTATGTCTCTCTTCATCCCAAGCCACCAAAAGTATCATTGCATGCCCTTAAACATGTTGGTAGTGCCAAGGTGTATCATGTACTTAGAACCATGAGCTTCTTTCTAGATATAATTTTTCTAGGTAGAATCTTCAGGAACCCAAATACAACTCTTATAGCAGATCCCACCGTCTACTTCCACTGAGAGATGGGTCTAAGGTTCCTCTAACAAACCTTTCATCTTGTCAAGCTCTGGGATTTCTAACTGGGTAGCTACCAACTCGGTCAACAGGTAGGGTTTTATCTGGATGCTAGCCACGTGAATCTGGTCTTGTAATGGTTGAAGGGTCCACCTAGCCAACTCTTCTAGTTCTCTCCACTAGCTAGACAAGACATCTACACACATGAGATGTTACCAACTAAGTGCATGTGCTACTGCATTAGTCTTCACAAGGTGATATGCATGGTGAAATCATATTCCTTTATATACTCCATCCATCATCTTTGTCTTAGGTTTAGGTTCTTCTGAGTCATGAGGTACTTCAAGCTCTTGCATCCATGATTTTGGTCACCATATTCAATCTTAACTTATAGAATTTAAACTACACTTGATAATTATAACCTCATCTAGAATTTCAGTTTGGCAATTACCTTTATCCATTTACGGTAATTCCTCAAATACTCCATTATCATAAAAAGATTTCAACTTAAGCATTTATTCCTCATATCACTTCTATCCCTAGTATGGCATGCATTTGTCCCGTCTCTCACACCCATAACAAGATGAAATAAGTATTGGCTACAATCCAAATACAAATCTCATCCCATTCTAAGAGTAGAGATGGTGCATCACCCATCACCATTTTATTTTCCAATCTAGGTTGAATCATTCTCCACATGACTCCAAACCATGAATACCATCATTCCCTTAATTCCACATACACATATAGCAAAAACTTTTCTCATAATATTTGAGTCTTATCATACTCATATATACAATCCTTAGTCATTTTCTCAAGGTCTCTAGGGTTCTAGTACTTTTGGTTTGATCTTACCCTTATGCACCTAGGGAGTGCCTCTCACATTTACCCCTCAGGCCCCATGAACTCTTGAAGGTGGCCAACCTCCTAACCCATGAGCCTCAAGCAAACATAGGTGTTACCTCCCGTCCCTATGGTCTTGTGCATTCAAAGAACAATCAACTCCTACTCCCATCGGTCTCATCCCTTCTTGACCTTAGGATTGACTTAGGGTTCTGTCGTAACTTTATTTCATCACACATTTTGCTTGTAGTTCCTTTGATAATATCCAAGCACATTACATCCTTTATAATCCTCACCTGATTTTCCTTCATCTCTCAGGGCACCATAATTTTCCTTGTGTCCCTTCATGGGAATCATGACTACCTACCCATTTGGGCCTAGCCCCATTCTACCGATCACTTCCATAGTGACTTTTCTTCCTATCCCTTTAGATGGTCATTCTTGGGTGTAAAGAATCGTGCTCAATCTATGTGCTTTTATGCTTCAGGTACTTACTCTACTAAGTTCTTCTAAGTGACATTTAAAGTTACCTCCATTCCTAAATAAATTTTGGTACTCATTCCTTCAGGAAGGGTCCTTTCCCAAGATAGGGGAAAAACTATCACTTGATAGTACCAAGGGTCACAATAATTTTCTAAAATTCAAAGTTCATATCATCACATGTAGGCATATATCCTATCATTCCACCTACGCATGTGGCTAGAAAGCTGAGAACTTATTAATCCATTTCTACATTTTCCATTATGCCATATCCATTCCTCATCTCTCAAGGTTGAACCAATTTCATACCAACTTGTGTGAGTGGTTCATCAATCATTTACCTCAGTCCAAGTGGGGTTTCCTTTTATTCGAAACTTAAGGGAGGCATCATGCTTAATTCTTATGAGCTCGCTCGATTTTATGAGCATTATTTGCACCAAATACTACTACTTGCATACTTTTGTCTAGGAACCTCAAGTTTACCTCCCTTGCATTAGTCATGATCAAGCATGTACCAAACCAAAACCATATATGGCATATTATTCCCAACGTTCTCTTCCACATAAACAACCCTTAGAGTCTTACACAAGGACTACCAATCTGAAGCTAAGGCTTCACATCACATTGCCATTCCTTACCTCTCCATGATCTTGGAACTCTCTTTCCCTTACCTAAATGGTAGGTACTCATATCATCTATACACCTGCATAAGAAGCCTCTTTCTCTTTACTAGGGTTTGGTCCCTCCAAAGACATATAGGGTACAACAGGCCTTTAGAGATCATGCATGAAGCAACTCAACTCATCCACTCAGGGTAGTCTAGTCTAGGACACATCATATAAATCTTTCTCATGATTCCTCATGTCTTAGAGTCTAGGTTCCCAACCTTCTCCTTTTGGGTCTCACTCTCTCCTGAGTTAACCCTATAACTGGTCCTAGCACTAGAGGTTGTATTTTGTATATGTAGTTGAGGCTCCTACAACTTCACATCTTATACTCATTCTAGTTCACACACTTGTATTATCAAATCTTATTATCCAAAATTCCAAAACTATAGTTGAATCCTCAAATCCAACTGATTTCATCATAAACCATATTATCTCATTATGTAACACTAAACTTCCACATTCTTTTCCTCCAGTATGCCCATCTCATAATCCAGCATGCATCACCCCTCTGGCTTAGAACTAATCTCTTTGGCAACCTTGATGTCACTCACTTCCACATAGGTGCATTCTTACCTCCTACTCATATCTGAGTGCAAACACACATGTTAGGGTTCCTACCTAAAGGAGTTTAATCCTTTTGGTCACTACAAACCTTCCGATTTAGGGTGTTATCTCTCTCTTAGATCTTTTCTCCTTTTTAGGGATGACCCAGCCTTGGTCGGGTCACTAAAACCAAAAGTTTCACTAGGGGTCATGCAACTACTTATTATCTATGTTTCACATGCATACTCAAGTCCTCCACGTATATTATGCATGCCTAACCTACATACTTACATGCATGGACAAACTATGGTATCCAACTTATTTGGTCCTTTGTTTCTCTATCCACTTAAGGTTTTTGGTTGAGGTTAGGGTTTACAACCTACACCTTAGGTTTTGCAAATCCTGTAACCCACTGAGGTTGTTTTCCCTTACCAACCCTAGTCCATCTATGGTATACCTTTATAGATAAAAACCCATCAAACATTTTCTCTTTATCATTATGTCCACTTTTATTATTTGTCGGAGGATGCCTTAATCCTTAACACTCTTACCCCAAAACTCAGGAGGAGGTGGAGAGAGAGAAATCCTTAAGCACTTAAAGTTTTTCTAGTGAAAGAGGGTAAAGAAGGGATGAAAGTAGTTGAGAATACCTAGAGATATCTTATTTTGAGTCAAATCCTCAGATTTTGGCCAGGCAGTCACACAGATTTCAGGATTCCTCGTAAATCGACTAGCGGGGCGAAGAAAAATCTTGCCAATCCTTGGATCTTAATCCTTTTCTAGACACCTCCATGTTGGACAAATTCTCTAATTACTCCCTTGGGCTCTAAAGAATTTGTAAAATTTAATAGTTATTTGAGATTATATGGATAACCAAGATGTGATACCAAATGTAACGACCCCACCCCTCAGCAACCCCAATTAAGGAAGGCCAAGAAGCTAGAGCTTTTATCCCAAAATAGGATCATATGGTTTTGCAAATAATAAAAATAATTAATAAATTCTACCAAAACTTAAGCTTAAAGAAGGATAAAAAAATTTCTTTTCACATACCTTTCAAAAGTAGGATTTTAGAACTTTACCCCAGGAAAGAACTAGCTAACTATAATCCTCCAAACATTATTTAGCCTTATTCTTTTTCCATGTCACATTTTACTGAACATCCACTTTCCATTAGGCTTATATACGTAAATGTATGTTACCCTAAAATGCCAAAAAACAAAACATCAGTCAGTATAATGAATTATAGCGGTATGTGGGGGAAACCAAAAGTTTGCATATAATTGTAACAACATAACCACAACAATTATTTGTTGTGAAACAAAATTTATGTTTTCTTAATAACCTTTCAACCCTTTTTACTCAACCTCTGGTATACCCTTCTAGGGTCTTGCTATTGTAGTGAACAAAAAGGCCATTTTCTCAATCTGGAGCCTAGGTGCCAAGTTGGTCTTCTCAATTTGGGTTCTAGACTAGATGTCCTTCCCAAACTGGGGTCTGGTTTGATCTCATGGGACCTTCCCAATCTGGAGCATGGTCTAACCTCATATGACCTTCCCAATCCGGGACCTGGTCTGACCTTCCCAATATAAGGCCTAGTCTTTGGTCCTATCCATGATTCTTCATTTCCTTTCATTCAAACATCCAGAGGTGGTATGCAGGGTTTGAGTAGGTTATAAGCATACTTTGTCATAGTCAAGGTCACTTTATAGATTGCAGGAACTAAAATTCATCTAAGCATTTAATTTCAAGCAATCAGTACAACCTCAGAAATCACCATGAAACTAGAGAAATTAGCCATAATCATAACCACATACCTTATTTGGAAGTCTCAAAACCAAGCGAGATAACTAATCCAGTCAAGAAGTCCAATCAACCAAGACAAGTAATAAATCAAGAAACTTGGTCCTGAAAAGTATTTATAACACCTAATTATTATA
The DNA here is from genome assembly GCA_963693085.1 of Alisma plantago-aquatica. Classification (NCBI taxonomy): domain Eukaryota; kingdom Viridiplantae; phylum Streptophyta; class Magnoliopsida; order Alismatales; family Alismataceae; genus Alisma; species Alisma plantago-aquatica. The sequence continues at coordinate 399,834,803 of OY856414.1, read as the reverse complement.
ATCGAATCCAAACATCTTTTATTGACTTGGGATTCCATTCTAGGGTTTCTAAAAATTAGGAGTTCTAAGTCCACTAATGCACTTTTATAATCATGGAACCCTAATTAAGCAAATTATGAACAAATATCATCCAATTAGATCTAATACATCATTTTTATGTGAAAAGGCTAACCTTTGCTAATAAAAGTCAGGGAACATCATTAGATCCATTAATCTTCAAAATTTAGGTTTTTAAATTAATTAAAACCATTAAAGATAACATCTTACACACTCTTTCAAGTTACAAGCAGATTTAGGCCTTGAATTCATTTTTAATGGATTCTACATATTTTTTTCCTTAATATGGGTTACCAATAATTAGTTACATATTTGTAAGATAAAATACCTTTAGACAAATAACAGAGAGCCATGTCATCCTACTGGCCCCTTTTTCCCTTTTCCTCTTGTTATACACTAATATCTCCACTGCCATGCACAACATCAAAACTATGGATGAGGAAGAAGGGAATAGAGGTAGAAATGACAATGGAGGTAGAGGAATAGATAAAAAGAGATATCTTTGTCAGACGAAGGCATCCTCAAGGATTTTGTGGCCTACCACAATGGTCTTAATGGTGTATAAAGTCAGCCTTGTCCAGTGATGAAGAAGGGTCCAACACTAAGCTTGGATCCTCCCAGCCCTTAGGAGCAATGGTGTTGAGTTTTTGTAACTCACGATAATCTTCACGCATGGTTGAGACTATTTGTAAGGGCTTCAGGGAATGTTTTCCCCTTCTCCTCTTCAAAACAACAACCGCCCAATGTAGCTCCATTGGTCTATGCCTCACTAACCAACAGACACTAGCTAATAGAGCATGGAGATGCTTAGGGAATCATTCAACCCCATATCCAAAGGATCAGGAGTCCAAGACCTCCCTCAATATCTCGACACACCTCTCTTCCGCTTGGAGCTACATCGAGGTACATAGTACCTATAGGTGCAGGAAGCATCCACTGGAGTTTCCCCAAACCTCCATGAAGGTTGACTCATCCCTCTCTTAGCATGAATACAACTTGGCCCAGTGCCAGGTGTTGTTAGAGTTCCTTATATTGCGGTGCTTGGGAAGGAGCCACAAAGTAAGGGATGAAGAACACGAGTGAAGAGAAAAAGGGATAGGGGACGAACATGGGTCCCAAGGGCACTTCACCCAGATCTAGGCCCAGTAGGCTCCACGTACTGGGGGGGAAATGTGGAACAATCTTATTAGTCCCTCGGCTACGATCCAATGATGAGAAAACTTTTGAAGAGGTGAATTGTTGGTATGTATTCCAAGAGAGTCAATCATATGATTCTTGTAATGGAATCACTTGTAAATGATTGATTAATAATAAAGGCAATCTTCCAATTTATTCTATTTTATTCAATTATGAGACAATAAAGTAACATAATAAATGTCTAAAGAATGATATTACTCAATGATGTGTATCTTTGGGTTGACGACCTTAACAATGAGATCAAATGAATGTTAAGAGTATATATATTCTTATTATGTCCCTAATCATATTTTATCATTGAAGGTAGATACATAGTGATAAAACTATAGACTAGAGTGTGTGTTGGTTGATGACAGAATCTCATCAATCATGATATGTGATATCAAACCAAACACATAAATACTTGTTAAAGAATAGTGTATCTAACAGACCCACCATAAGAGTGATACATGGAAACCATAATTGGGAGTCAGAATCATCTCTTATAGTGTTGGTGGTGATTGTGGTTATTAGACCATAAGTCACTACACTCATCACAAGTGTTCAGTGTATTTTGAAATCCTCCACCATGATTCTAAATAAGGGTTGCCATAAAGGTGATGATCAGATAAACTATGACACATGGTGATGATTGTGAGTGATGTAGATGGGATTTATCCCTCCTACAGGAGTATGATATACCAGCCACTTGATAAGCAAGACTGAGAAATGCATTGCCATTCACATGTGAGTCAATATGTGATATTTAGAATACATATATCTCAGACGGTCTGCTCTAGTTCAAGGAATAAAGATCGAACGTTGAAGAGGATTATGATTCCATGACATGAGTTCAATTTGGATATTAGTAAGAAAATGACTATAGAAACAAACCAATCATAAAATGTAGGTTGAAGTTGTTCTCCAGCTTCCCATTTTCTTGGGTAGCAATGATGTGTTAATAGACACCCCTCTTTTCTTGTGATTTCATAAAATAGTTATGGACACTCACTACCAAAAAAATATGGAACATATACGGCCACACATAAAGGATTCACTTGGAATAGGAGTTTATTCATGTATGTAACTAAAATTGATTGTTGAAGTGTTTAGGTAATCAATTTACACAACAATTGACTTACTAGACTCTAGACCGACCAGTTTAAATGTTGAAGCGACCGGTTGGAGTGTCAAGTTGATTAGATATTGCATTGGCTGAATTTTGGATGAACCGATCAGTTCACTTAGTGCACCGATCGGCTCAAGGTTACCAGATGACCGGTTCATGAGATGAACTGCCCAATTCATTGATCAATTCAATTGCATCAAGGATTAGTGTGAACATCATGTTATGCATTAATTGGACTAGAATTGCTAATACAATTGTGATTGGGAAACATGATGAAACAACTGGTTCACTGGGTGAACCGATCGGCTCACATGCCAATCGATCAGTTCACCTATGAACAGATCATATCGTTCCTTGTAGGTTAGAAAAATTCATAAAATTCTGGTCCCTTCCACTCCCACATAGACTGAGAACCCTGACCTAGACTCTCTAATAGATAGAGGGGTATTGGGGGCTACCTAGAGATAAAACTGAATTGCTTCTGACAATTGTTTTTCTTCTCTAGTTGTGGTAATCGAGAGAACCCGAGCGAGTCCTACCCAATAAAGGGAGGGATAACAAGGGAGAACAATTGTGGGAGAGAAAGTCGGTGACTAGTACACTAGCGTGAACAGACAATTCCTTATTGTTCATTCTTTTAGGACTAGAATAGTTTCTCATGGTTTGTGTAGACTACTCTAGAGACGTGGAGCTTTTCCCGCTAGGAGGAAAATGTCAAACTATTGTCTGTGGTAATAAACCAGGAGTTGTTGCAAATGTTGTTTGAGTGTGACTTGAAGAAAGGGCACACACTCATAGGACTTGATCTAGGACCCGGTATATCCTCTAAACCATCGTTCCCATTACATAGTTATTGACGTGATTTATTTGTTTAAGTAGAATATGGCAGTTAAATTTTTGTTTCCACTACCTATTTTGTCGCCATATTTCCCTACAACGGTATCAGAGCTACATCAATCTACTATGTTTTAGGATAATTGATATGGTCAGATTTTTGGTTTTTATCGTCCATTTATAGAATATGATGTGAATATTAATGCCCAATCAAATACCATGTACAATCTCAAATTAATATATGTGTTATATATATATGTATATATATATATTTATATATATATATATACATATATATATATATATATATATATATATATTAAATTCACACGCCTCACCAAAAAACTAGTTTTGATGGTGAATGTATAGCATGGTTATGGCCAATAACCCTATATATCTATGCATGGTTGTGTGGTTGGTTATTCCTTTTTATATCAGTTTGCATACCAAGCATCTACCTTATCTTCCAATTGTAAAAGTATTGTTCTCTCCTACATATTCTCCCCTTGAATGTAAATTGAGACTTCTCCTTTTATCATGTAATATGTAATATCATTAGGGTAGTTTAATTTCTTATTACAATGAAGAAGAAGACATTTAGCACCAGACCAACTGACCATCTCGAAGGAGATTCGATCAAATGTAAGAATGAGGAGGATGAGCGGAACCAATCGGTAGGTGGCCCCAACCAATTGAATAGAGGATCCAACAAAATGGTGGACTAAAGACCAGACGACCAATGTGATGACCAACCGACCGGCCAAGAGGTGAGCCGATTGGTTCAAATGTTGAAAGATTCAACCCAAATTGGCAAGCATAGATCTTTATCAACAATAGGTTTATGCATGAGATGTAGACCCTAGGTGGTAGTAATTCCTTGTAGCTCCCAGGAATCACAATAAATCAACTATACCATTGCTTATGTTTATTGCATGATTTCATTGTGGTATATAACATGAATATGATATGTACTATATATATGTGGTGATTGGATAATGTAAATGAATTTATAAATGCAAACTCCCTCAATAACATATTAATTCTAAGATTCTTTCCATTAGCAACACACATGAAAAGCTTGTTCGGCTATGTGTGAGAATGCCAAGCATGGTGCACTATCTATCTCGTGGAAGTGTGATGGTAAAAATGTGGGCCTGCCAAGCATGGTGCATTGTTATCGTGTTGGTTTTTGGGTCAGGCTTAACTAGGTGACCTTTATGACATTAAGAACCTAGAAGCATGCATATGACTATGAAAAGAGTTGTGCATATCATCCATTGAATATTTACATAAGATGCAACTAGAAAAGTTGCCTACCTTAATAATTGATTACGGACACTGGCATTGGCCGAGTAATAATTGAATTCTGTTGGATCTTACCTCACTAGAAGGTTGTACACTACAATCTTCCAAATTGATATGTGAGGGCTATCAATTTGAATAAAATAGTGGGATGCTAATTAATTCAAGGCCTAAGTAAATATTGTCAAAATTTTCAAATTGAATCAAATCAAAAGGGTTTTAACAAATGCAAATTTTTTATCTTATAGAATCAAATGGCAATCAAATTGCCATTGCAATTGGTCCTTAGGAAGGATAGATTTAACGGGACAAATTTCCATGATTGGTTTTGGACTTTGATAAGGGTTCTCAATGAAGAGCACAAGCTCTATGTCCTCAAAACACCAGTGCCAGAAATACCTACTTCTGATGCACCTAGGGCTGAGGTGGATGCTTATGGAATCATGCCAATGATGCCTTGGATATAAAACACCTTATGCTTATCTGCATGAACTAAGAGTTGTATGAGCAGTGTGAAGACATGGGGATAGTTGAGGTGGTAACACATCTTAAGAAATTGAACCATAATCACACAAAGAAAGAAAGGTACAAAATCTCAAAGGTGCTCATTGAGTGTAAGATGATAGAGGGAGACTCAATAGAGAGCCATGTGCTCAATATGATTGGACAAGTGGAACATCTTGAAGAACTATGATTAAATTTGAGCCAAGAGTTGTTTATGGATATGATTCCACAATCATTTCCCGAATCATATAGCCATTTTATTGAGTGTTATCACTTGAATAGAATGGCCAAATCATTGTCATATTTGCTTGGCATGTTGATTAATGTTAAAGAAAGAATGAAGAAGGGAAAAATCCTTGATGGAGGTCAGTGGACTCAAGTCCAAGGATGAATGCAAGGCCCTGAAGACTTCTGAGGTTGAGCATAAATCTAGATTTTTAGTACTCAAGACAAGGTGAAAGAAAAGTACAAAGGGAATATATCCTTTGTACTTGAAGGCATTCAAGAAGAAGAAAATGGGGATGGTGATATCCACTTCAGGTATATATGTTATTGAGATAAATTTATCTACTTCTTCATCTTGTAAACTTGATACTGGATGTGGATCTCATATATGATCGAATATGTAGGTTCTGAAAAGAAGTAGGCCTTTGATAAAAGGATGAGGTTGAACTGTGAGTCACAAATGGAGCAAGAGTTGTTTCCAATGTAGTTGGAACCTATAATTTATCTCTACCCATAGGGCTTATAATAGATTTAGTGAATTGCTATCATGTACCTACCATAACTAGAAACATGATTTCTATATCTTGTATGGATAGGGATGCATATGAATTCATATAAAGAATGGTCGATGTTCTATTTTAAAAGATCTGATCTTTTATGGCAATGTCCCAATGTCATATGGTCTTTATTTGCTAGATCTAAAGACAAATATTTATAACATAAATACTAAAAGACTAAAACTCATCAACTCAAGCAAAACATATCTTTGGCATTGTTGTCTAGGGCACATAAATGAGAATTGCATATATAGACTCCATAAAGATGGTTATTTGGACTCTTTTGGTTTTGAATCAATAGAGACATGTGAATCTTGTTTGCATTTGACAAGATGACCAAGACTCCTTTCACTAGTAACAATGAGAGGGCTAGTGATCTGTTAGGACTCATACATACTGATGTATATGGCCCTTTTAGAACAATTGCTAGAGGTGTTTATCAGTACTTCATTAGCTTCACTTATCACTTCAGTAGGTATGGTTATGTTTACTTGATGAAACATAAGTCAAAAACTAATGAAAGTTTTAAGGAGTTCATGAATGAAGTACATAACCAACTTCGAAAAAGTATTAAAGGCACTTCATTCTGATCGAGGTGGAGAATAATTAATACAAGGGTTTGAGGAACTTCTATGAGCATGTGGTATCTTATCACAATAGACTCCACTTAAAACACCATAGCATAATGATGTATCAGAAAGAAGGAAATGCACATTGTTAGATATGATGCAACCAATGATGAGTTTAGTTGAAATTTTGACTACCATCTGGGGTTATTCTCTAGAAACCTCTATGTTTACACTAAATAGATTACCATCTAAATCAGTTCAAAAGACATCGTATGAGATATGGCATGTGAAGTGTCCCAATGTGTCTTTTATGAAGATTTGGGGTTGTGAAGATTATGTGAGAAAGTAATTTTTTGAAATTCTTAGACCCAAATATGATAAATGTTATTTTTGGATAACCTAAGGAGACCAAATGATATTAATTTGATTCGTTATCTGACAAAAAAGTGTTTGATTCCAAAGATGTTGCATTCCTAGAAAAAGATTTTTTACAAAGAAATCAGTGTGAGGAAGGTACAAATCGAAGAGGTTCCAGACCAACAAAAAACATTAAACTAATAGATGGACAAGAGAAACTAAGAGAATCACAAAACATTGTGTAATATCAAATTCCTCAAGTAACATAGAAGCCTCACAGATCTAGTAGGACACGCCTTGAAGCTGAATGATTTGGATATCTTGTGACTGGGGAAGGTAATGAGTTGGCCATAGATTATGAGCCAACAACCTATATAGAAGCTACTAAGGGACCAAAGTCTGATAAACACTTGAGGCCATGAGATCTGAGATGAAATTCATGTACACCAAAAAGGTATGGACCTTGGTGGATCCACTTGAAGGGGTAAAACCC